>ML682006.1:3859745-4131313 GCA_007922195.1 Podocnemis expansa
GTGTGTGTGTGTGTGAGCAATATATCTGTTTTGCTTTGAAGAACAAAGACCCAAGAGCATAAATATTTCAATTTGGGTATCCTGCCACAGTGCCTTGTAGGACTTATACTTTGGTTGCCTCATTTCTCCATTTTCCAAGATGCAGCAAAGCAGCAAACTTCCACGATTCACTGCCTCCCTCCCCAAAAGCAGAGGCCATGCTGCTACAGGGGAAATGCAGTCCTACCAGAGAACCAGGCTTATAGTGGTGAGTAGTATCATGAGAAACCTGAACTACAGCTCCCATGAGCATTGCAGCAACAATGCCAAGTAGTGAATTTTCAATTTTCAGACAACATTCTACAGTATTAGAAATTTTATTTTTTAAAAAAAATCTAGATTTTTCCATAGAAAAAAAAAATTTCCCAACATCCTTATTTCAGAGAAACATGCATAAACAGCCTTAGTTATAACCATCTTATAAAGGGTTACGTGAAATGAGCTGGTGGTCCAGAAGAGTGTATTTCTTCTGTATAATCTATCCAGAAGACCTGAGCAAAGTTCATAAAATCCCATTCTCCTTGCTAAATGAATTCACCTTATCAGATGATATCAGATCCAGAAAGGTGGAACCTGTCACAGTGGGAGTTTTCCTTTGGCCACGATAGGCACTATTCATGATGTTTAGTAATTGATCTGAATTTCCAGAGGTGGAAAGCCCTTGCAACAATGATTGTCAGCAGCTGGAGTTTTGGATGGTCATTACTCTGAAAATCAGGCCCAGTATATCTAGCCATGTATTCTATAGATAAACCAGACAATTATGTAACAGGAAAACTGCAAGTCCACAAATTCTCAGTTCAAAAAGTCAACAGAACAGTTACTCAAACAGCTGTGTTCAGCCACATGATACACCAAAATGACTTTAAAGGCACTTATTAGGTGAATATTGAATGTTACACTATTTTAAAATAATGCATTAAAAATTGCCTAAAGATATATTAAATTTAGAGAGTATGGCATATAAGTAAATATCTCCTAAACATTCATGAGCAGTAGTTTTAAATATAAATGAAAGCTAGGAAAATAATTACCAGAAACTTACATTTCAGTAAAAATTGAGGCTGTGACAAACTACCGCAAAGAAACTACTGTAATTCACAAACTTCCTGGCTTATATAAATTTGTGTCAGAAACTCGGGTCAAAATTCTTCTCTCTGATCAACACTGCAGCTCACTTTTGTGTATTCTGCATGCAGAACCTTCACTGATGTCAATGGAAACTCCACACACAAAACCAGCACAGAATACATAACAAAGATCCGCACTGCAGATAAGAAATCTGCAGTGAGAAAAAGGGAAGAATTTTGCTGCAAATATAAAATGGAATTTTAAGAGCTGGAGACACTTGGTAGTTTTGGTGCTCTCTGTGAAAAGATTCCATTGCTTTCGATCTGTGTGAGGTGATAGCCTGGGACTTAGCAAAACTTGTTAAAATTGCCATTTGTGTGTACTAAGGCAGAGGCTTGCATATAAAACTGAAACCCAAAATTGTGACTGTAGGAGGAAAAACTCTTTACTCTGACTGAGTTAAAGTCTAATCTCACATCCAGATTGCATGTCAAGTGATGTTCAAAGGTGGAAAGTGGATGTTTGTAAGCATCTACCTATGGAAGAGTAGCCATCTGCACCCTGGGCATGGAAGAGGAATGAGGCATCCCTATTATTTCAGCTCCAGTTTTTTTGCTAGCTTTTCATTTCTTTAAGGTTTGTTTTTTAATTTTTTTTGAGTTGGGTGTTTTTTAGAGTGGTTGAGATAACATCTGTAAACTGTCCCTTGACTTCAAATATCTCAAAATACCTACAGACCTACTGATTAGATACATTTTTTAATCTTTCCAAGCCCAATTTCTGATAAGGGGAGGTTACCAGACTCCAGACCAGTGAAGGATTGTATCATCACCTGCCCTGTTACCCTGGGTCCCTTAAATGATCTGCTGCTGTGGCTCACAGGCCAAACACAAACAGGTAGCAGATAATTAAGCAGTTTCCTGAATGTCTGTGTGCCATGCAGCCTCCATTCACTACTCTGATCCCAACACACTGCCTATAACACAACAACCCAACCCTAGTTTCTGAGATCTTTCATTACTCCTTACAGAGGTGATTACAAATACAATCTCATTTGTAGTTTAAATTTAACAAACTATGCCATATTGAATTGTTTCATGCAACCCTATGCTGGGGGTAAGGGGAAAAGAAATAAATCTACCATTAAGGTACATCTATGAGTTACACATGGTGCTAAAACATGCAATCGAGGGGGAGTTCAGAAGGCACCATACCTCCCTGAGTTCTGCGATGCACAGCCAGCTCTATTCCCAAGAAATGGTACAGCACACTTCTTTCTCAGCTGTCAGCTGGGGAGGGAGCCAGGACCCAAACTGCTCTATGCACCTCCCAAAGGCTCCATGTCTCTACACTTCCTTGGAGCTAGGAAGTGCAATGGTACTTGGCACCGGCATAGAAATGAAAAAAAAAAAAGCAAATGGTCTCCCTACCCCTCCTACAAACCTGCCTAGGTGCCAAATATAATCTGGTCCCCAAACCAGGCAATTCATGTAGTTTCAAGCTTCTGGCACTGCTAACATTTTCCACAGCTTTCAATCCCTGCCATAGTCCTTCATTGTTTAAATCTTGGTTGGTTCATTGCAGAACTTTGCTTGCTTGAAAATTAACATTAGAAGCAGTGACAGGTAAATTTCAGAAACCCATTAAGTAAACACATTGGTACATTGGTGCAGTGAAAGCATTATTCTCATTAGGTGACTTCAGCACAAACCTGCTCATTTGACTCATGTGAGTAGCTCCAATGGTTCACTCAGAACAGTCATGTGAATAGCACAGTAAAGGGCCTTAATTTATTTATTTTGTAGTTAGTTCCAAAATTCCCCTGACCTCACTGGAAGCAGTACTGAGTCCTTGACCTTAAATGGAATACAAATTATACTCAAGCCTTGTTCCTGTAACTTCTGCTCACACAAGTTTACCTAAATCACACAAAACATCATGAGTAAGCCTTTGCGTATCAGTTTATATGTTAAAAATTTAACCTTCAGAAAGAAAAGTAGACTTTTGGCCCTATTTTAAGAGAATCATCCTACAGGCCTGGGTAAAAGTACCAGAACTATATAGTTGTGCTTCTGCTCCAGTTCTTGTCACTATTTTAAGTAACAGCCTGTTCCAAAGAGTCCATGACTCATATTGGGTTATTGAAGGGAAAAAGCTGGAAACAAAAGAAAATAGTAATGTCTTCTAACTTCTGTTTTGCTTTTCAGTGACTTTTATATTTGTTAGATAAAAGAGAAATAACCTAGAGTAATTATTACAAGTTTGTAAGGATTCTTAAAAAGAGTGATTCACACTTCAGTATTTATGCAAATTCAGGTAATTTAAAAGCAGCATGATGATTAAGAATGGGAGTTAAATAGAAAATCCAAAATGCATGCATGTCCTTTCTCTGTATTCAAATTACCAGGAGAGTTGGTTCTGTTCTTCATCAGTTTTTCTAAAATATGCATACCAGTATGCAACTCATCTCTACAGCCTCACATCATACTGGGCAAACACTTGATGTTAGAGGTATTTTATCTGTGTTTTTAGCAATGGAATATTCTTTGTATAAAATGGTGATGAAGAAAATAGAAATGTGAATATCTATGAAGCCATCTTGGTCAGTTTGTCAAATCTGATAAATGTAGTGCCTGCATCTAAACTACGTGCCTCACTGTTTTGTGCCCCTGCATCAATTAACATTTAATTTGACTTTTTACAACCTCACTTCTCACCATTTTTCACTCCTGTGAAGCTAACAAATGTTAGCTTTTCAGAGCTGAGAGTTTATGATTACTTCTAACCAACACAATTTCAGAAGAACGTAATAAGAGATAAATGTACCACAAGTATGAAGCCACTACAGGATTTATTAGAATACAAAAAGTTTTTAAAATAATCAAGATGAACTATGACAACACTGGCTGGTTTTTATTTTTACACACACGCACGCACGCACAAGCTAACCTGAAAGAACATACAGACAAGGTGTTTTCTATATCAGTTTAAAATCGGTTATAGAGACGACAAAAAGAGGAGAAATAAGAGATATACAAAATAATTAGCTGTACAGAAAAAGCTTTTCTGTTTACACTCTCAGCACAACCTCAAGAGGCCAATCAATGAAACTAAATGGCAACAAATTTAAAAGTGATACAAGGTAATGTTTACATAATGTGTAACTGATCTGTGGGACTCATTTTCACAATGTGCCGTTGAGGCTACAGCTTTAATAGTAGTAAAATAAAGGATTAGCCATGGGATTATAAATTGTATATACCTCAAAACACTTTTGCTTCAGAATATAACCACACTACTAACTCACAAAGAGACAACAAAGCTAGGTGTTACAACAGGTAATTCCATAGTTCTCCATTTTCTGGTTCCTTATGTTTTCCTTGGAAACTTTAGTATTGGCCAGTCCCAGAGACATAATACGAGAGTAGATGAATCACTGATTCAACTGTCACAGCACAATCCATAAAACATTTTTTCTTAAGGAAGCATTGACATGTATCAGAGGCAGCCTCTTAACCATGGAAACATAGGGCTGGAAAGAGACCTAAAGAGGTCAGCAAGTCCAGCTTTCTACAGTGAGGCAAACCAAATTACCCCATGCCATCCCTGAGAGGTGTTTGTCCAACCTCTTCTTCAAAACCTCTAGGGATGGGGATTCCACAACCTCCTTTGGAAGCCTACTCCACTGCTCAAGTAATGTTCTATTCTGGAATTAGCCTGTTTAGCCATCGATTAGATCAACAGAAAAGGATTCTATTTTTCAGTTATACAACCTCAGGGGCCAGCAGTGGCAAGCAAGTCAATTTGAAGCAGCACACAGTGCCCTCTGCCAAAAGTGCCACTCTTGCCACGGGAAAGTAGTCAGTGGTACCCTAAGGGTTCCCTGGCATGCTGTGGAAAGACATCACCTGGACCAGAAAACCAGAAGCTCCAGGTGGCTTTTTTCTGCGACTTGCCTTGGAACTGCCCCCCACCACCTCACACTCACACACAAACACAGACTCTCAGGCCATGGCCATTGCTGAATTTTCAGGCAGCAGCCGCTTTTTTTTTTTTCTAGTAAAGGAGGGACTGACACTGACTGAGGATCAGGGAGGAGGGGCTGGTGGGGATTAAAGTAAGGGAGCCTGCAAATTTGAGGGGCCAGAGTTCCACAGCCACTAAAAATAGAAAAATCTGGAGGGAAACACATGTTCCCTCCTGCCCTGGCTGTTGGCAGGTCCTACACCCCACTGCGGTTAATCACAATACTTATTATGTTATGCAGTGTTTGCTAGTTTGTGACAATAATTGCTATAGACATAAATGCCATATAAAATTATAAATATTTTTATGGAGCGATAACCAATGCATGAAGTGGTTGCAAATGTCTAGGACCCATACATGCATGAAAGAAGCCCAGATAATACATGAAGGGAGCCCAAAGATTAGGGCCCATCAAATTATACCTTTACCACTGCCTTCAAGACAGCTGCTCACAGGTGGATCTGGGGCTGGGGGTGTTTACTGGGAGTCTATTCCATAAGCAGCTAGCAAGAAGCACCTCTTCACTGACTCAGTGACCAATTTATTTGCAGGAGATTGTGCATGAGCCGACCAAGGTTGGGTAGTTCACACTGCAAAGCAGAGCAAGTCTGGGCCCAGGAGAGAAGAACTGAGGTGGCACAGCTCCACATCAGTCCAGATGGCAGAGGGTGGATAATATCACATTTAAAACTTAAAAACTGGATGATGATAAACTGTGAATCCAACCAATGACTGAAGCTGGTGATGTTCTGTACCAAAAAAGACTTCAGCCAAGCTTAACACTTAACCCATCACTTAACACTGACTCAACAGATATTTTAGGCTTCAGAATGATACGTGAACAAGTTGCAATCCTGGAATCTTACTGTATGATATAATGAAGAACAAGAATTACTAATTCTTCAGTCAAGTGGAAGGGCTTGAATGAATGAGGGAGCTACTTAGTGTTTGAGGAACAAAGATGACTGGCCCCTCAGTGAAAAGGTTGTGTCGTTTGAATGCAATGACTTTGAAGTCACATAGCACCCTAAGAAAAGCTCAGAACAAGGCAGGATCAGGCTCCTAGGGCACCTCTGGTGCTGGGCTTATGAGGCTCGAGCTCCAAATGTTGGCTGCAGAGCCCCAGGTCTGCCATGGCAGCAGCGGCGCACCTAAAGTGTGTGAGCCCCGAATGTCTGCGTCTGAGCCCCAGATCTTTTTCCAAGCCAGGGGCACTCCTGGACTACACTGTGATAAACTCACCACACCAAGACTCAGAGCCTGGATCAACTGACTAAGGCTCACTGGGGTTGGGCTGTGGGGCTAAAAATTGCAGTAGACATATTTGTGCATGTACTAGAGCTTAGCCTCTGCAACTCTGATGGTAGAGGGTGTCAGAGCCTGAATGTCTACACTGCCAAATTTATAACCCCACAGTCCAAGACCTACGAGCCTGAGTCAGCTGACCCAAGCTACCCACAGCCATGTTGGAGGGCTTTTATTGCAATATATATGTTTCCTTAGAGGAAAGCAGGTGAAGAAACCCCACTCAGTTATTATTCCAAACTCCAGAAGATGAAAGCTTTTCCTTTAGGTGACAAGTGAGCAGTGTCTTCTTACTTAGAGGAGTGGAGATTCTCTTATCTAGGGTTTGTAAATGAAACATACTCACTCACCCTTCCAACTCATTCACAGTCCTTTTGACTAGCTCTTAATCACTGTAGAAAGTCTGTCTCTCCTTCTGATAAGTTATCAGCTACCACCGAGTATGAAAAAACTGGCCCAATCTCTCTTCTTGGATATTTGCCCTATGAGACATGCACTGTAGAGTGAGGCTGTTGAAGTCTCTAGCTTGCTGTTTTTGAGGAGCTGAAGTAAACCGATCTCAGTGCAGTAGCCAGTTGTGAAATATGAATGATTGTTTTATCTCTTCTTTCATACACTTTTTCTTTTGGGAAGACTAAAGTTTACATTAATTTGGATATTGGTTATAAAGACAAGGACAGGATTGAAATGTAGAAGATCTCTGATCCTCTGAAAACACTGAAAGAAACACATTATAGAGTCAAAGAAAGAAAAAGAGGGGGGGAACAAGCCAAGGGTAGATCAAGCACCAGTGGATTTTTAAAAATTAGACATCAGAGAAAACTGCTGAAGGGAAACATCAACAAACAGGCCTTGGAAGTATTTTTAAACCTTACAAAATTTCAGAAAGTGTAAGAGAAAATATGGAGCATCAAGTAGACATTGGGACAAGAGTGTGGCATTTTCAGCATTTAAGAAAACGATCAGCTGGTAACATCAGGAAGAGCCAGGCATACAACAAACTATCATTATGCATGAATATGTTCCACACAGCTCTTTCAATGCAATATAATCCTGATCCACATTATATCTGCTATTCCAATCCAGAGGCCCCTTTAAACAACAGAAACCTGAAATATTTTAATAAATGATGAGCTATTTTAAATTGACCATTAATTATCATTAAAAATGAGCATCCGACTGAAGAAGTTAAAGCATGGGTTTCTGCACTAGTAGGGAGTAGTGGAACAGTGGGGACCAGCTGGGGCCACCCTCCTTTTCAAATATCTTCAGACTAATACAGGGAGACCCTCCCCTTCTTATGGGAGACCTGATCCAGCCGCTATTCAGGACTTACTCAAGCTAGTCCTTGGATGGCAGTTTTCTATTGTTTCAGCTGTCAATAAACCCCAGGGGAATTAATTCTGTTCCCTCATTTCACCTGAATGAAAGAGAGCTATAATGAGAACAGTCATACTGGGTCAGATAAATAATCAGTAGTCTGATCATTTCAACCCACTAGTCTGTCTTCCAACAGTGGTCAATGCCAGGTGCATCAGAGGAAATGAATAAAACACAATCAGCAATTTAGCCAGGCCCAACAAATAAAGAGGAATCATTTATAAATATACAGCAAGATGTAAAGCTGTGAAGAGGCTGCTCTACTTTTCCAGGCTACACCACTCAAAAATAAGCAGCAAAGCTGTAAAACCTGTCATGTCAGTGGAAAAAAAATAACAGCACCAAGACTCCCAACAGAAGAGTTAAACTTAACACCATGATAAGAAGCCTTCCCATGGTTCTAATGAGTTACCGGTAGTCCAACAGAATGGCTACTTCCTGCCTTATTTTAAAATAAATCCATTATTGAGGCTCCATCCAAAAATACATTACATTCAATGGACAAAAGGTTAGCCTTATGTATTTAGGATCCTGAAGTCAAAGGATGCCATTTATCCCACATTTCTATGAGAATCATGAAAAAGTTCATAAACTGTACAGAAGCATGGATTACCATGAACAGATTAATGTGATGTGCTTCCTTTGAAAGTAAGGTTTTGCCTGTACTTTACACACACTGTCCGTTTTTTCCCTAATTGCAAGTGATCACTCATTGACCCAACACTGTAGCATTCAAGTCATGCTTCACATACTTCACTGGACACGGTTTGATGGGTGATCACACCCAGAGCAGAGAGGGAATAGATTTATTTACCTCACAGCTTCATAGGAAAGGTGCAGCTTGGCTCACAGCTGTTAGAAATAACATTGACTTTACATGAAACTTCTTAGCTCAGGATCCCAAATGGCAATTAGATTGTTCAGAAATAGTACAGCACAGAAGAACAGAGGAAACTCTAGATGAAAGGCTATTAAAGGATTCATATTTAAGTACAAAAGCTTTCATGTTTCAGAGTTCTTTACACCATAGGGGACAATCCAATGGTTATTTTTTCCTATTATTTTTAACTAAAGTGAATTTAGAGCTTATAAGAAGAGTCAGTGGCCTTGCAGTGTTCTCCATAATGCCCTGCCAATGGGCTCTGGCCAATACACAGTGCCACTAACAAAAACATTTAAGGCCAGAATGTGATGATGGTGGTGCTGAATGGCCTATACCAGGCTGGCAGTAAGCCAACACTTGTTGATTTGCTTGAAGGTTTGGGCACTACAGAAGATGCCCATCAACCAAGAAATAGCAATCCAGAGTCTCAGGGGACAGTCTGAGCCTGGAACACACTCCCACATGAAGAGAAGACCATCACAAACCTCACCACCTTCTACCCCAAATGTAAGGTGCACAATTCTGACTTATCTCCTGTAATATTAACACACCACAGTTTTCAGTAAGCAAGCCCACTACCAGAACAAAACACCATACTGCACACAGAGTTCTCCCTCTGGGAACAGAATATGAAAAACAATGAATTGCATGTGACAGAAGATAGCCCATTGCTAACGTACTATTAGAAAACACTCAGATATTATGGGTGATGAGTGTGGTGTAAGATCCCACACAGAACAAAACCAGATTAATACAAGATCAGTGTTCTTGGCTGATGTTAGATTTTCCTTTCAAGACACAATCCAGCCCATAAACAAGGGGCAGGGAGATGGAATTGGGCCTGCCAGTTCCATATGTGAGAGGGAACTGTATAGATCTCCTGCTCCCACACAAAAGGAGAGCTCAAAAGGGCTATGTAAGAAAGGTGTCAAATGTTCCCCACTGACAATTAGGAACAAGAGACAAGTTGCCCATGTCACAGTAGTTGAGCAGAGGTCTCAGCTTCTGCTAAATTCACTAAGCTTCTACAAACACAAACCAAACAAGATTTTCAGGGGAAATAAATATGGTGAATTTTGACTTGACATTTTAGAAAGCAGTCAATGGCCAGGAAGTTGGACATAGATTTCTTAGCATGGAGGTCTGAGTGACTACATGCTGAAGAAATTGCTAGCTCGAAGCTTCTTTCAT
Organism: Podocnemis expansa; assembly: GCA_007922195.1. NCBI lineage: Eukaryota > Metazoa > Chordata > Testudines > Podocnemididae > Podocnemis > Podocnemis expansa. Next base: position 3,869,641 of record ML682006.1, read on the forward strand.
CATCTTTACCACAGGATGGAAAATTTACTAAGGACAAATATACTCAGTCTGAGTTTTAAGGTTTAAAACTGGAGCAAGTCAGACAAAAACACTAGCACAATTTCGTTGGATTCATAAGCAAAAGGGAAGATAATTTTAAAAAAAAAAAATAATGGTTCACAAAAATACTGGTAGAGAAATATTTGACAAGTTATTGGTTTATTTTAATAAATAGTTTCCATGACCTTGATACTTCATAGAATTTCCCTCAGTAAATATTTTCTAAGTATTCCTAAATTAACAAAAAATTCCAAAACATACCAAAGCTACAGAAAACTGGAATATTAGACTTCTCTACAAAATTATTCAACAAATTTATCAGGTTAGTTTTTCAGGTTAGTGGTCTGAATTCCCAAGCCACTTGTATGTTATCAACTCAAACTAAAGTCAGAATATGAAGCTTTTAAATGTAACCATTCCCGTGATTAAAATTCCCCTTAAGGAAATAATGCAATAAACAAGAGGCTTTGTTTAAGAGCCTCAAAAGTTCATGCATATGCTGTTGGAGCTTTCAAGGGGCCCATAAAACAATTTCCAGTAGGAGCTCACCCATATGCCTTACACTGTTTTTCAGGCAGTTAGTCTAATTAAGCCTCTTGGGCAGGTTATCGTTCCCCAGTGGGATGTGAACTCAGTTTAAATTTAGAATAATTTCTCAAAATCTTTGAGCATTTGATTGATGTCCCAGTTATTTTGTGACCATTCAAGGGGATCTTATGCTTTGCTTTATTTTAACTAGATGATTAATTACTGAACAGACCAGACCAATTAACACTTCGATGTCAGCAGTCAGTAATGTAAATGCTAACTATTTAGAAATGCCTTCACGTTTGGACTATAAACAGCCAAGTGGAAAAATAATATGTTACATGTTTAATAATAGAGGGCCAAAATCTGCTTTTCTAACTTTCACAGTTCCACAGTGAGGAAAGCACTTAGCTGCATGCTTCACTTTAAGCACATCCTTACATCCCATTAAAGTTAAGCCCATGCTTAAAATATGATCTCCTTAAGTACAAGTTGTCTGAATCAAAATTAGAACCACAGGTAGTACCATTTATGTCATAATGATGCCACTCTCATGAGTAGAGAGGACCAAATTTGGTCCATATGCTGCTTTCTGTTCCATATGAAAGCAATGAATCAGAACCAAGTCTACACATGATAAAATAACAATTTCTGTTGTTCACCTCTTCATCAAGGTTAGTGGCATTAATCAATAAGATCAGGAAAGAGCAACAGTAGACTTTTTCAAACTGTTGATTTTTCAAACTATTGTTCAAAGAAAGTTGAGAAGTTCAGAAAAAAAAGTTACATTTAAGAAATTTGTGGCCATAAAGGAGCAACTTCAGAATAAAATATCCAGAACTAGTGTAACAATACAATATGCTTTTTCCCTGAGCATCATTTACATGGTAAATATAACTTAGTTTAGGTCAGTAGTTACCCTCAAGGAAATAAATCTTGATGCTTAAGTCACTGGAAGCCAATGAGCCAAATTCACAACTGGTGTCATCTCTGAAGGCAATCTTCACTTGTACCAGCAATGAATTTGATTCAGTACCTATTTATTGTTCGTATATTTGATCAGGCATACACTGTATAAGCACCTCAAAAAGCCTAGTCATTAATAAAAACAACAAGACTCCTGTTGTACCTTAAAGACTAGCAAACTTCTTCTGGCATAAGCTTTCATGGGCTCCAACCCACTTCATCAAATGCATGAAGGAGAAACTACAGTTGAGAGGTATATATACACATGCCAGGATGATGGAAAAGCAATACATGAAAGGGCAAGTGCTCTGGAACTAGTTATTAATCTATATTTAATGCATTTCAATTAAATATTTGCATTAATTTTAAGTCTACACATGGACAAAATGAATCACAAACACCTTAAACACCATAGCAAGCATACAAATGTTTTCATACCTGACTCCATGTTAAGTGGCAAAGACAGCAAGCTATTGAAAGGAAACAAGATTCAATTTTAGAAGGTATTTTTTAAATGTTTAGGGTATGATTTCCAAAAGCATTGCATGTTGACCTAACTCTGCTCACTAAACCACTGCAAAGATAGGCCAATATTAACATCATAAACATTTGAATACAATGTTCCACACGGGCAGATGCATTAGTTTAGCTCAGTAAAAACAAACAAGGAGTTCTGTGGCACTTAAAGACTAACAAATCTATTGCACGAGATTTCATGGGAGACAATCCCACTTTGTTAGATGCTTTGAAGATGCGGGAACACTGATCCTGCACACTTGTACAATTAAGCAAAGTGCCTGCATAGTTCTCTTGAAGTGACATTTTCAAATTAACTGTAGACAGTAGCAGGTATTATACTTGATTGAAAGAAAATGCAACAACTAAGTGTATGTCTGCACTAAAAGCGGCAAATTCCCCGCTGTCATTGTGCTCTTCTGGGTTCGATTGAGTGGTCTGTCAAGACATGCTCAATAGACCTACAGCTCAGCGCTGTAATTCCAGACCTGTAACTGGACTAGAGCTAAGTTGACCAGATGGCATTTCAGGTCACCTTAGTGTAGTATGTATAGGGAGATAAGTGAGAGTTTGTAAGGTGACAGGAGATATGCAAGGTATTCTACATACCTTGCGCATCTCCTGTCGACTGCCACCAAAAAAGTGCGGCAAGCATAGGCTAGGGCTTAGTGTATAGTAGTAGCATACAGAGTTTTCAAAAATGTCAGGTACCACAAACCAATGTTTGGGTTTTTTCAATGTAAAAAAGATTGAAATTTACCTTTACCTGCAATTCATCATCTGAAACAAATATAACATAGGGAGACATTATCTTCCTGCAAGGGTTACTGAAAAACTACAGCTAAGAAGCCAAAAAAAAAAAATCCTTTGTTTAGATTTAAATTTTACAGTTTAAACTAATTTGGGCAACAGTCCTGGAATTCAGAATCTTCTCAAGGTTAATTCAAACTTTTATGACTTGCCTTTTAAATCAAGAGACCCCTCCAAACTGTTCCCCTCAGAAAAGATGGAAAATAATTATGTAGTCTACAAGTCAGACCAGCATTGCAGTATGGTACTCATAAAATTGATGTCACCACCATGCATCAGTCTCTTCTACATACGTTCATGGTTTTTGCAAATGGTGAAATACCATCAACAGGACTGAGGAAGGACAAAGTTCTGCCGATTAAAAGGAGAAAGGGAAAACATTTTCTACCTTTCAGGACATGTAGCAGGGAAACATTGCTTCTGCTACATTATTTGACATTAAAATGACTTGTATTTATTATCTGTGTGAATGCTCTGAGTTTTTAAAGGTCTGGGTGATCTTTATTCTTACATGCAGAGTACACTGAACTGTTTCCCCTTGTCCCAATGGTCACCCAATGATCCAATGCATTCCATGCACCTCATTGCACAGACTTTTACCCTCAGGGAAAGGTTCATGTAAAGCTAGAAACTCATACCAAGGAGGCAAAGCATATGAGTGCTATTATCAAAAATGCAAGTTAAATGAAGGAGAAGTATACAATTAAAACTAAGGAAATAAAAATAAAGCTAGGAACATATGGACACAAATCACATTTTCAAAGAATGACATGCAGTTTTGCACAAGTACTCACAAGTGTGCTGATTGCCCATACAAATAGATACTCAAGCAAAGTATGACTCAGTTTGAGGCTCACTGTAGGTTGTTGGTTATTTTGCCTAAAGCTACACTGAACAACTGGCAAAAAACAAAAATACAGCACCAGACTCATCAGTGCAAACCATCATTAAGGTTCTCAGGCAATAGTCACAAGCTAGAACAGCCTCCGTCTGGTTCTCTAATTAATGCCAAGGCAGGCCTAGTACTGAATTAGGAAATCATAACCACACACAGAATAGATCCTGGAAAAAATCTGATGGCCTACCATTTAGAAGCACTTGAATGTGATATCCAACAACTAGAATCAACTCCCATAAAAATGCTGCCATATCCACTCCTGAGAATTTCAAAAGCACATTAAGGGCCAACTCTACACTCCTTACCCACACAAAAGTACCCAGTGATAAAACCATTGGACAGAGGTAACAAATATGAAGAAGATGCAAATCTCTATTCTATACCACAGATATTACATATCTGCTCCATGGATCTGTGGTGGGAACAGGAGCTACAATTCAGATGCTCTATGCCTACCTGAGAGCACGGCCTCCAGATGCTGCCCACCATGAATGCCTCAGAGTGGATAGACAGTGTGGGCACTTCAATATTTTAATGGGTATTAATACTATTACATCAATATGCAGATTGCAAAAGCATACTTCTTGAAAGTAAATGAGGCTAATGTGAACTAGCAGCCACACACTATGCAATCCTTTACTAATCAAGAAACTGATGTTTACAACATAACTCATAAGTAACCTTATTTGTCTGCTACTCTGGAAGGAAATTTTAAAAGAAAAAAATGTGTGCTGTCTGCAAAAGCATCACTTTTTGTGCTTTATTTTCTGCTTCCTCAAGTATAATTTGCAGTGGTCTGCACAAAATGGAGAAAGCCACTTGCCAATTGCTACAGCATGCTACAAATTTTTCATTTCCTTAACTAAAACCCACACTGAGTAAAACTGCTGAAAAGCAGTGCTTTTTAAATATGCAATTTTTGGTGTTATTCTTCAGTGTAATCCTTCTTGTAAATTATGCATTATCTGACAAACACGAAAAAGTGCTTTCTGCATTTCTGGTTAGCATGTCATATAAAATATTATGAGCTCTTGCTTAAAAAAGTCAATTTTATTTAGCTTCATTGGTCAGTGAAACAACTGACCCAGAGAAAGAAAATAACTCATTAGCAAATCTACATCTCAGAAGAAAGTAGCAGCTGAAATTATACCCTACAGAAAGCTGACAGGGATGCTGTATCATAAGAGTAGATCATATTATGGGAGAAAAAGATATTTTCCATTTTTAGGTGTCAAATAATGAGTACATAATTATTTCTCATACATCTGTGTATTTTCTGAAATATTACTTTCTGCTAGAAATGTAATCAGAATGGCTTCCTGACACTCGCAATCCATTACATGTAATTCATCATTGTTTACTAACAAGTATGTGAAATATTAGAAAGTTTCAATGTTACCATTATGAATCTGGGAATGTGTTAATATCAAAAAGTACTAGAACGATCATCTATAAAAACATGACTTATGAAGAAATATACCAAGGAACACCATCAAAGATAGTTAAATAATTTCACAACCTTTGACAAATATTAAATAGAGACTTCAAGTGATTGCTCTGTATACTGAGAGTCTCCATTTAACTTCTTCACCCTTTCCAGCTGTTCCAAAATATTGGCTTCATAATGACATCATCATCAATTATTTCAAATTATTGACTGGATTAGAGGCCTTCTAAATAAAGTAACAGGTAATGGAACCACAGACATTCCTAAGTAAACATCCATTTCCTTGAAAGAACAAGCAGAACAACCAGAGAGTATTTCACATCTAACAAAACATAGCAGAAAGTGAAGATGTTCAGCTACCAAATTTTATGAAATTTCTTGTATATTTGCAAATAATTTGTATATAGCCATCAATTTAAGCATACAAAAACACAACCATCCCCAATCAATGGTATGGAGTAAGGCAAGAGATAAAGTATAATTTGGTGGGCCCTGGAACCCTTCTAAATTTCCAGGCCCCCTTCATGCATGTGCAGGCCCAAGCCCACATAGGCATTTGCAACCACTTCTCAGTACCATATACATTGCTTATCACCCTCCTACACCCACATACCCCTCCACACACACCCCCAGCTACACCTACACACACACACACCCTGCCCCACACACACCCCCCAGCAGTATTCCCACCCTCTCCCTCAGCCACTCCAAACCCCCTGATCCCAGAGGCCTGCGACCCCCTCCCCCAAGAAAGTCTGGTGATGAGGGCCATCCCCATCCCCAGGGGAGTGCTCTGGGGCACAACAGCTCCAGGGGCAGCTCAGGGGCACCCACCATGCCACTTCACCAAGCCTCCCCCACCAGCTTCTCCTGATACCCCAGACACCCCAACCCCTCCTGCCAGCTTCTCCTACTCTCCCAGACACCCCAAGCTCCCCTGCTGGCTTCCCCTGCTCCCCCAGACACCCCAAACCTCACCCTAAGCCCTCAGTCCCACCACTGGCCCCCACACTCCCTGAGTCGTTCCCTAGCCAACCCCTGCCCTGCCACCAGCTTCCCCCTACCCCAAACCCTTTCCCTGCTGGGCCAACTCGCCTGCCCCTGAAATGTCCCCCCAGGGCCCTCTTACCTGGCTGCCATGTGGAGTGGCCCCAACCTGAGCTGAGGCTCCCACCTGGATCTTGCTCTGACTGTGCATGCTCAGAGGCTCTGAGCATGCTCTGGCAAGGCAGGCTCAGCATGGGAGATTTAAAATCTCCCAGCCTGGGGGAAGCGCCCTGCCCTGCCGGAACACGCCAAAATGGTGTTCTGAGGCCTGCTATTTTTAGGGGCTCCATGCCAGGCGGGCCCCTAAAAATAGAAAATGGAGCTGGAACACTGCATTCCACTGCCCACTATTTTTAAATGGAGGGCCCTGGAACGCAGAGTTCTGGCTCCATTTTCTATTTTTAGGTGCCCCAGAATGCTTAACCCCTAACAACAGTGGACCCCAGAACAACACTCCGGTACGTTCTGTCTTACTTTAAGCTTTGATTAAGGCATATAGCAGCAGAAAACATAGTGACTATGGCTGGGGTAGCTGGATGGCCACCAGAGGGTGTCTGTGGGTAACTGGGAGTGCTAGTGACTGAGAAGTTGGAACTTGAGTTTGGAGGCTGCTGGAAGAACAGATGTGAGGTGGTTGCCTAGGTTTGCTAAAAATGGTGCCCAGATGGATGGGAAGGGAGTGATAAGGATCCTGTTTCTGTCACTGTGGTCTGAGGCAAGTAGGAGCCAGCCCAGGGCTCCTCATCCCCTGGCTGAGGAGCAGGTATGGGGCAAGGGAGTTACTGCTGCCCATATCACTGTCTTCTCCTCCAGTTGCTGCCACTATCTGCTTTTTCAAGGTTGTGATCCAAAAGGACCAACAGTCAGAAGGGAAGTATTTGGCTGGCTTTGCAGTGGCCCCTTATGTCCAGAAAGCACAGCTGCCATCAAATGCCTAAACTGGAGACCAGCACAAATAGAAAACTGTGGATCTGCATTTGATGCACATCAACTCAGTGTCAGCCTGCTTCCAATCTGTGGTCTGCATGCCAGGTTTTATATCCATCTACATCTGCACCACACAGCAGCAGCTCCTCCTCTGACTCTAGGAGCAGATCCTCTGCCTGGCTGCCACAGCTGTGCTGAGCTGAGCCTGGAGAGGAAGGGGGAGGTGCCAGCAACTTCAGAGCTAGTTCAGAGCCTCCCATTGCCCCCATCTCAACAAGTTTTATTCCACCTTGGCTAGAGAAGCCACAGCTGCTGAGATCACTCAGCTGTTCAGTGGCAGTTGCCAATCATCTGATTGGGTGATCAGCAGTGAGGGAAACGGTGGGAGGTAGGTGTCCATCACCAGTTAATTGGTGGAGTGTGGGAATTGGCCACTGGAGCTCCTAGAGTCAGAGGCGGGACTAGCCAGTAAAGTGAGCTCCCATGAGTGACTGTCTCTTGTTTGGCTCGCAGACACAAGCAGAGATGAGCTGGGATTGGTTGGAGCACTTCCTTTTTTCCCTGCTGTACTGTTTACATTGCTCATTGCCATCTGCAGCTGGGACAGAGACAGCAGCTACAGCGATCGCACCCTGGACAGATAAAAATAGAATGTGCATCCAAGCTTCAAACTGCAACAATGGATGTGCAGCAATACCCATGGATCAGAAGCAATTACCTGCAGATCAGAAGTGGATATTCAGGAATCTGCATGGCACTACTTACAGCCTTCCCACAGCTCATCTGAATACACTGCAATTCAGCTGGGACTGCTCATGGTGCAAACTGTGGCTGAATCATGCCAGATGCAAGGTACATGACACCTGCATTAAAAAAGGGTTACACCAAGATTGCCAAAATGCTTTCTTAACACTAGATGCTAAAGTCCATATTTGGGCACCTAAACTGAAGTAGTTTGATTTTCAAAGGATCTGGGCAGCCACTATTCCCCTTAACTTTCAGCACACATGATTTGTTGTATGGTAATTATTGCATTTTTGATTTAAACATCTAACTTTAGTCACCTAGGTTTGAAAATTTTCCTCTTCATCTGTAAAATGGCTGTAAAGAAAGAAGGAACTAGAAATAATTAAGAATAGCCTGGTACTCCCCCTAAATCAAACTGAGCACAAATCATGTAATCCAGAATCATATCTGAATCTGTGTTTTGCCAGAGTTCAGGGGGACTTGGATCTTATGTTCCACCTCTGATCCACCTCCATTCCTAGGGCTCAAAGACACAGTTGTGCACACTGTACCGAGGAAAGTGATATATTCATTTCAGCTGCTCCAGCTAGTTCTAGGCAAATTCAACAGAAAAATTCTGTCCCACTATTTACTAGTCATCCCAGAGTTCAAAGAGGTATAAAGTACAACCCTGTTGAAACAGGATAATTCTTTAGCACTAATCTGAATGCAATTTCAGACCTTGGATTTATTATACCAGCTAAAGAACTATAGAAGTTCTAACATCACTATGACCTTGATCAGACAAGTGGCCAACAAGAAAGAAATAATAGCAATAGATCAAAATATGGAGATTAATTTATCCTTGGGTGGCTAGATAACATGGTGTTTTGTTATCAAATGTCAAGGTGAAGGCACAGACCTGTCAAAACAGGACTGAAACAATGATATGAGATAATGGCATTCTTAACATTTGAATGAAGAAGATTTACCCTTTTGTGTTACAAAAGGAAACCACAGATATTGGTTCAAGCTGAAAAATTAGAATCTGAATCAAGATAGAGATTTCAAATATAGCGTGGGTAGAGGTATTGGTTTCAAGGGTTTTAGTTCAGCTCACTGTAAATGTTTCTAGAAGGGAACATTTCACCATACAGATGTGTTCAATTTTGAACACCATCAATGTTTTATGATGAAGATTTGATCTAACCTTCCCTCATTTTTTAGACCTATTACAGTAGTGCCCAGAGACCCCACTAAGATTAGGGCTTTGCTGTATTGGAAGCAACACCAGCTTTTAGACACTCCTTGCCCCTAGAAGCTTACTGATCTAGATTAGGAAAACACCCAACAAGAGCATGTAGAAGATTAACAGAGATAGGAACAAGAAACTGCAAAATATTTTAAATGTACAGAAAAATATATATTTGACTGGAATTTTCAAAGGAATTTAAGAGTTAGATGTCAAACTCGCACTGAAATTCAGGGTCCTTTGAAAGTCCCAGTCATCAATGATATTGGGTAATCCATAGTGGCCAGAAAGAGTTTAGAAATAAGCAGAATGGTGAGCGTCAGAGCCAAGGAGCATCCTTCCAACTTCATAATGAAGAAGAATTTGGACTCCTGGGTTAATTATGTGTCTGGAGAGAAATATGTGGACTTAGCCTAGCCTTGTTGTCTGTGTTTACTTTGGACAATGATAGGTGAAACAACTAGCGTGGAAGCAACACATTCTAATCTGTCCACTTTCAGAGCTCTAGGTTCAAGTTCAAGTTCCTCCCTCAACTCCCAGAAACAGTTTTGCTCATTTCCAAGGTATGCAACTTCCCCAAAATATTAACTTTTAAGTTTAGCCTGTCACTTAGAGCACTGGTTCTCAAGCAGGGGTGCAAGTAGCACTAGGGGTACACAGCACTTTCTGGGCATATATCAACTTATCCAGATACTTGCCTAGTTTTACAACAGGCTACATAAATACTGACAAAGTCAGTACAAATTAAAATTTCATGCAAACAATAACTTGTTTATACGGCTCTATATATTATACACTGAAATGTAAGTCCATTTATATTTCAATCAATGTATTTTATAATTATGATAAAATGAGAAAGTAAGCCATTTTTCAATGATGGTGTGCTGTGTCACTTTTGTATTTTTATATGTGATTCTGTAAGCAAGTAGTTTTAAGTGAAGTGAAATGAAGCAGGCAAGACAAGTCAGACTCATGAAAGGGTTACAGTATTCTGAAAAGGCTGTGAACCACTGAATTAGAGTCATGATCCTCAGCTAGGTAACGAGGCATCAAATCTGAACCTATCTCCATTGGTAGTTATCTTGTCTAAGAGAGTCCTATCGGGTAGAATTGCTCACTGCTCCCCACCATATTACAAAAAGGTCACTGCATTTACACAGTAGAGTTCAATGCAAATGTTCCCCTGGCCCATCACCACTGTTTATCTGCCTGTCTTCAGACAGTGAACTTTTCAGGAAAGGAAATCATGCTCTCTTCTATGTCTGGAAGGTGCCTGGAGCACTACCATAAATAAAGAGTGAATAAAGAAGTAGCCCACAGAAAGTATCTATGAACTGTAGTGGCTTGAATGTAGCTGCCTTTCAGATTTCACATCAGACATTTTACCTCACAGCTAATTAGCTTTATTTAACATAGTGTATGGCGACAGAGTTTGCCATCCTTATACACAACTACCTTAACGTTTTGCATAGTCCCCAGGACTTCAGTAGAGCTCTCAAAGTGTAATCAATGTGAATAAGAGTAGCATAATCTGGATCTAAATTGGTAGAACAGAGGTGATCAGATATCTTCCAGGCTAGTTTTAGGGAGAGTGATTATAGAATTCTATTGAATCCTGCTCTTGAAGAGCATGGTATTGGCCATGACGACATGATGAGTTGGCTTGCTGAATAGCTATGTCCTGAGACTCCACCCCAAAACACCGCCAGCCCAGAGATCAGTTAACTGAAAACTAACATTCCAGAAACCGCCTCCTTGCCATCAGTAAATCAAAATCTTAACACTTAATTAAATTTCACTATTGTTGTGCATGAGTAAAACAGCAGACTTTTGCTAGACTGAAAATAAAGCACAATATTGCCACAGTTCAGGAGCTACAATATTTTAAACTCCTGGGCATTTCTTACTGCTCCTGCTCTTGAACTAACTCAGTAGTTGTGTGTGAGACTGTATGAACACATACTTTTTAACTAACCTGGACCTTTTTAGAAAGCAAACAAATTACTTCTGTTGCTACAGAATGTTGAGGGTCAATACATCTCAGCTCTTATCTTAGCAGTGACCTGAGAATTCAAAGGTTGAAATTTATAGACTTCTTGAAAAAGTTCCGTGAATTATTTCTTCTTTCCATGAAACAAAAATGTTCAAAACTGCACAAGGATTCAACAAGCTCTTTTTGCACCAAATGCAAACTCTCTCAGTTTTCAAGGAGATATACAAAATGACTAAGACCCAGAACCAACGGGGAAAAACATTGCTATTCAACATGTAGTCTCAATGAAGTCAATAAATGAATTACATGAAGAGGTTTAACTCCTGGGCTTTCAGAACCCCTGAACAATGATTTGGAGGCACATCCTTCATTATTTAACAAGGAATACACAAACATGGGGTGCGACAAGCACCCTGCACTAGAGAAAAATTATGACCTCTTTAAACCTAGGACCCATTACATACTAGGCTGTCAACGGTCCAATCTAGTCCATCCCTTTAAAATCTGTGACACCATCAGGGGGAAGTGGCTGACTGACCTATGTATTGTGGTCTGTTTGTGCCCATTCCTTCCCACGAACTAGCTGGTTAACATGTCTGTGTCACTCACTCAGTGTCAGACAGTGCAATCAACTCCAGGCCTGGAACACCACAAAGCAGTCAGTTCAATTCCCATCCATAGGCAGGAAACCCTATTTAGTATCCTTGAATGATATAGTCTTTCACTTGCTACTGTGAGAGTATATGGTGCTACCCTGATAGATAAGCCAAAGAAGGCATCCCCATTGTAAAAATCTCACCCAAACCCCATCATAAAACAACACTTATGCAATGTCTACACCTAAAATCTTAGTTCGGACTTGGTTAGTTTGAAAGCGAACTAAGCACATTTTTTTAGTTTGAACTAACTAAATGGCTATTTCAGCTAACACGGCTAATTTGAACTAAAAGTTAGTTCAAATTAAAAAACATGCTTAGTTCGAACTAACTGCTATTTCAAACTTACTTAGTTTGAACTCACACATCTACATGGTGCTAGTTCAAACTAAATATGCAAATTAGTTTGAACTAAGCAGTTAGTTCAAACTAATAGTTTAAATTGTTTAGTTCAAATTAGGCAAAGCCTCGTGTAGACAGGGTTCAAATGAGTTTGAATTAAGGCTCCTTAATTCAAACTAATTTGCTAGTGCAGACCTACCCTTCCAGAACAGCTCCTAGAGCTTTCCTTTATTCAGCAGAACTCCTAATTTGTCACGCTTTTGGAGCATTAGCAGTGCTAATGATATATTAACAGACCTTTCGATAATGGCCTGAGTTTCCAAATATACTTGTAATTTACTCCAGCCCACAGGGAGTGTCTGTATTTACACACATTCTCTCAAGTCATTCTTTGCTTCTAGCAGAATCATTGCTGCTCCTGGGTATAAAATTGACTACATGAATTGGTGCTCAAACAGTCTAATGAGTGTGATGTAAATACTTTTTTGTCTCTCAGTTCATTAGACTAGTGAGTGCATCACTTATTCTTGTCCCTCAACACAGGTAGCTTACTTTAATTCTTATCTCATCAAACTGTCTGTGAAACCAAGCAGTATCTACTGTTTCTATTCTACCTACAGCTAGCAAATGTGAAGGATTGCACTGGAGGAAGAGGGTAAAGCAATCAGTTGAGGGGTGCATATATGCAAAAGAATCTCATTACTGTGTCAAGATTTGTATACAACTCTCCTTTCACTGCTTGTGAGAATCAGAACCATTGTGTGGTTATTACCATAGCTGTGTAACAATGTGTTCTTTCTCTGGGACCCACTTCCAGACATTCTTGTAATTTCATCATCTCTCATATGAGACTACAGATTATACTAGTGGATCACTATAATAGGCTCTGCTGGGAAGGGTATAAATTCAATCTCATAGCCTCTAATGGGAATTCCTACTGTTGATGTATATGCTATCTAATTTCTTGGCTGAGTGACTGAATGAGTGGGTAAAGAACAGGAGTGAGGAAAGAAAACATTCACAGAATCATAGAAACTGGAAGGGGCCATAAGAGGTCAAGTCCAGTCCCCTGCACTCATGGCAGGACCAAGTACCCTCTTAAACTATCTCTGACAGGTGCCTGTCTAACCTGCTCTTAAACACTTCTAATGATGGAGATTCCAAAACCTGCCTAGGCAACTTATTCCAGTTGTTAATCACCCTGACAATTAGGAATTTTTCCTAACGTCCAGCCTAAACCTCCCTTGCTGTAATTTAAGTCCATCACTTCTTGTCCTATCATTGGCAGTTAAGGAGAACAGCTTTTCTCCCTCCTCCTCTTGACAACCTCTTAGATACTTGAGAACTGTTATCACATCCAATCTCAGTCTCCTTTTCTCTAGACTAAACAAACCCAGCTCTTTCAACCTTCCCTTATATAAGTCAAGTATTCCAGACCTCTAATCATTCATGTTGCTCTTCTCTGGACTTTCTCCAATTTGTCCACATCTTTCCTGAAATGAGGAGCCCAGAACTGAACACAGTACTCCAGATGAGGCTTAGTCAGGGTGGAGTAGAGCAAAAGAATTACTTTGAGTGTCTTTCTTACAATATTTCTATTAATACCTCCTAGAATGGTGTTTGCTTTTTTTGCAACAGCATTGCACTGTTGATTCATACTTAGCTTGTGGTCAGTTATGACACTCAGATCTCTTTCTGCAATACTCCTTCCTAGGCAGTTATTGCCCATTTGTATATGTACAATAGACTGTTCTTTCCTTAGTGAAGTAATTTGTACTTGTCTTTATTGACTTTTATTCTATTTACATCAGACCATTTCATCAGTTTGGCCAAATCATTTTGAATAGTGATCCTATCCTCCAAAGCACTTGCAACCCCTCTCAGTTCAGTATCATCGGCAAACTTTATAAGTGTACTTTCTATACCATCATCTAAATCATTGATGAAAATATTGAACAGAACTGGACCCAGAACCAATTCCTGCAGTACCCCACTTGTTATGCCCTTCCAGCATGACTGAACTATTGATAACAACCCATGGGAGTGGTTATCCACCCTATTTTTCACCCTTGTGATAGTAGCTCCATCGAGGCTGTACTTCCCAAGTTTGTTAATGAGAAGGTAATGAGAGACCATATCAAAAGCCTTACTAAAGTCTACATACAGCACATGTACTGCTTCCCCTCTATGCACAAGCCTGGTCACCCCATCATAGAAAGCTATTGGGTTGGTCTGACATGACTTGTTCTTGACAAATCTATTTTGACTATCGCTTAGCACCTTATTCTCTTCTAGATGCTTGCTAAATGAAACAAATAATATTTTTCCTGGTACAGAGGTTAAGCTGACTGGTCTATAATTCCCTGGGTTGTCCTTATTTCTCTTTTTATAGATGGGCACTGTATTTGCTCTTTTCCATTCCTCTGAGACCTCTCCAGTCCTCCATGATTTTTCAAAGATAATAGCCAATGTCTCAGAAATCTCCTCAGTCAGTTCCTTGAGTATTCTAGGGTGCATATCGTCAGGTCCTGGTGACCTGAAGATATCTAACTTGTCCAGGTAATTTTTAACCTGAGCTTTACCTGTTTTAGTTTCTGATCCTAGCCTGTTTTTATAGCCCTCCCCTACGTCAGGCATCCAGTCATCACCAACCTTCTTGGTGAAGGCTGAAATGAAAAAATCATTTAGTTCCTCTGCCATTTCCACATTTTCTGTTATTGATTTGCCCTCTTTGTTGAGTAATGGACCTATGCTGCCTTGGTTTTTCTCTTTTTCTAGTGTACTTTTAAAAATGATTTTTTGTTACCCTTTATGCCTTCAGCTAGTTTGACCTCAGTTTGTGTCTTGGCCCCTTTCTGATTTGATCCCACCTCCAGTTATACTCTCTGTCTAGCAGGGCTGTAGTAAGAGACCTTAGATGCCAGACTAGGGGCTGAATGTTTTTGTAGCTTTTTATCTAATTTAAGGACAATCCTATACAGTTTTGTTCAGAGGAGCAGCTCTCTCTCTCCCAGGTGTAGAGGAGTAAGACTGCGGAAGCTTCCCCATGCAAACTTGTAGCAAATTCCCCTATTGTAGACCACTAGCTCCCTGTGAAAGCAGCTTGAAAGTCAGCCCCTTATATCCAGTAGACAGTACAAGAGCTGTATATGTAGTTAGCTAGTGAGCCACTGGAAGTCAGAACCAATTCTGCAGAAACCCAGTTATTCCATGTTGTATTTTAGCTGCCTGCAACTTCTGGTTGGCTCCTCCTGATAGTCATTTCTCAGGGCCACTAAAAAAAAAAAAAAAAAAAAAAACATTATTCTTGTGTAATCAGGGACCTTTGCTCAGAAGTTAATACATGTGAGGCTGCAATAACTTCCAAACAGATGTCCAACTGACTGGAAGTTGATACATATCCCCTTCCTCACCACACATCAATCTTGGATCTAATTGTTTTGTGGGATCCAGAGAATGAAGAAACTGACCCCTCACATAAGCACCCTGTAGCTAGCTAAGGACAGTTCTTTATGCATATATTGACTTCTACACACATCCTCAGGCTAGAGACAAGAATGATCAAGTATCCCTTGAATATTTTCTGTTCTACTGTCCCAAATCCTCAACTGCCAACTTCAAAAATGAAGGAGTGCAAAGATACCTCTCAGCTTTCTCCATGCTCACCAAAGCTTGGGCTGATGCAATACCGGGTCATGCCTCCAATACAGATTAAAATAGCCTCAGGGCTGTTCTACATTATACCAACTGACAATAGAAACACCAGCCATGAATTAAGAAAAAGATTTTGTCACAGTTAATTTTAATAAAAGTCAGGAACAGGTCATAGGCAATACACAAAAATTCATAGAAGCCTTTGACCTACCCCTAACTTTTCTAAAAATAACAGGGGGGAAGGCTGAAGACATTACTGAAGCCTGAGATGGGGAAAAGATCCCTATTTCCACAGTGGTAGGGGGACGGTACAGAAGCCTCCCCCAGTGCTAGACTCCAAGCTCTCCCCTGGTGACTCAGGGCTCCAGGTCTGCCCCTGCCCACACCTGGAGGCTGTACAGGGTCCACCAGCTGAGCCCAGAAGCTGCAGGGCCCACCCACTGCAGCTGAAGGCAGCAATACTCCTTGCCCCACACCCAATGAAGGATTTAGGGGATGCCGCACAGGCTGGCCAAGGGTTCAGGGATCCTTTCACCTGCCATGGCTGCTGACAGCTGCAAGCAACCTGCAGAGGCTCAGAGCTCCAGGGGTTCCCCCCACAGCAGCTAGTGACTCCGGGTTTCCACTGCTGCCCACGGTTATGGAGTCCCCACTGCCTCTGCCACATGCATGGCTGGGAGCTGCAGAGGCTGGCCACACACCACAGGTCAGTGCTCTGAGGTCCCCTCACCACCTTCATGGCTAGAAGCTCCAGGGCTATGTCTACGTCTGACAAACTTAGTTCAAACTTGCCAGTCTGAACTAAGAAGTTTGATCTTAGTTCAAACTAACCACAGGTTAGTTCGAACAAACAATGAACTTTTTAGCTTTTAACCACGTGTTCTAGTTTGAACTAATACTTAATTCAAACTAGAACGCACGGTAACCAGCTTAGTTCAAACTTCTTAAGTTCAAACTAAGCATTAGTTCAAGTCTTGCCCGTGCCTAGTTCGAACTAAAGTTTGAACTAAACACGGAAGTCCACACTAACCTCCAGTCCTTACAATTTGGAACTAAGATTTTCTTAGTCCAAACTAGGGAAAGCCTAGTGTGGCCATGAGCTAAATTAGTCTCAACTAAGCTGCCAAGTCTCTACCACTGCTCATCCCTCCTGCCTGCAGCAGCTAGGAGCTGAGGTGGCCCGCCAACAGGGTCTAGGAGCTTGGGGACTCTGCTACAACTGAGAGCTGACTACCCATGTTGAAAGCTCTGAGGCCTTATCCATCTCTACTCCTCTGACCACACCCTTTTTCTGCATCACAGCATCTATCCTGTTCCTGCTTTCCTCTTTTATTCACCATGCCCCATCTGTATTTCCCACTAGCTCTACCTGCTCTTCATCCCCCATTCTCCCACCAGCATAAATCCACATCCCGTATCTACATTCTCTGCCACCTCCTGCTCCACCTCTGGTGGCATATGCTCAAATCCTTGACCCTTCCTCCACCATGGAGCCTCCCAGGGTCCCATGCCCCTATGCCTAACTTCATGCCCACACCCTATCTCCCTCGTTGTCTCTGGAACACACGCCATCTCTAAAAGATCACAGACACACAGCCTCTTCATATTGATTCCTCATCTCCTGGCAATTTTAGGGACCTGGATTACTTCATCTGGCAGTGTCTCTGCAATTATTTATTATGTCTCTTATTTAGACTACTACTTCTCTTACACTTCCAGCTATGGATCAGACCATAGGGATGAGAGGAGATTGGATTTCCCTTCCCCCCTCTCTCCTTTTTTAAACAACTCTGCACCCGAGTCTTTGTTTATCTCCCTCTCCATGTTGCTGTGATCTCCACCCCATCAGCCAGCCTCTCTGATCTTGACCCCCTCCTCTCTCTCCTTGCCATTACCAATTCAGATTCAAATTATTTAGCAATTAAAAAGACCTCAGGTACCCAAACCTGACTGGTATTTATGAATGAATTATTAGCACATGAATGGAAAGTTGTTGTAGTCAAAGGAAAAGTATGACACACTGAGCACAGTGCTGTCTAGTCTGAGTCATTTGCTCACAATTGGACCTTATAATAGGTACCTTGTTTACAGATTTGCTTGCACTTGTTTCTTCTTCTCACATATACCAGTAAACGTTTTTCACATATTTCCAAACTTGCAGTCATAGTTCATAAACTTTCAGCTGAAAGATCAGCATCTGGTATTTATTTATCATTTGGGCTATTTATATATAAATTTCCAATAAACACATTACACTTTTCAACTTAACATCCATTAGTCTTCTGGTTTGTACATTCCTTCCAAAATCATGTTCTAAGTGCAACAGGGCAGTATGGTAGAGTCATTTTATATCTTTTGCAAAATAGTATTTTTCCCTTTCCTACAGCAGCCCAGCAGTGTTCCCAAAGCATCTTGGTATCTTGGGGGAGTTAGTGGGTCTAGGCCTAAAATAATTTTGGCATACCAGCCATCACTCTCCTCACATATTATCTGTGACATCCACTCCCCTGTTGATGACCCATCCAGTCCCTTAGCTGCATTTTCCTTCACCCATGTGTTTGAATTCAGTCTGCAGCCATGTTTTAACTCTCCCATTTGCCAAAAATTAGTTCACCAGACTTGGATCACATCAAACATGGTACTTTATCTCACCTCTGTTGCCAAGTTCTCCCTCTCTGACCCTCAGACCAACAGTGCCAGATCTCCCATTAGGCACTGTAGGCAAAGAGCCTAAGGCCTACAAAATTTTTAGGGCCTATGAAGGAGGGAAAAAAATTAAAAAAGCAGGAAAAATAAGGAAAATCACATGGTTTAGCATTAGAATAGTTTAAAGTGCACCATGTCAATCGATGTAATTCAATTGGCATTTCCCCTCTTTTTGCACATTTCGGAGTGAAAGTAACTAGGGCCTATGAACACCAAAATCCAACCCTGCACACCAGGCTCTCTTTCACCAGCAACCATCAGTCCTCCCATCCACCTTGTAACCCCACCTTTCTGTGACTTCCAGTCCACCAGTATAGATGACTTCATCTGCTCTCCTACACCTTTGACACTTTTATCCATCTTGCCCTTTGTAAAGCTATCTGCCAGCCACCAATACTGTGCCCACTTCCTCCACTCTCTCCCTTACCCTGTGAAACATCTCTGGCAGAAATCCTGTGCAAGGTCAACTTCTTCCACTTTAAGTTTGTTCTCTCCTCTTTCGTTTCTTCCTCTACCTCTCCAACTTAATTGAATTCTCTGCTTACAACCCCACTGCCTTCTCATCTCCAAACACATGTCAAACCCTCCCCCTTTCCTGTCTCCTGTTCTTTCTCTGCGCGGGATCTTGCCAATTTCTTCCAAGAGAAAATGGGCAAAGTATATTACCTTTCCCCTCCCCAAGACTTGTCTCGTTACTTCTCCGCCTAAAATTCTTTCCTCCTTTTCCCATCGCACACGCAGATTTTCATCTGCTGTCCTCCTCCAACCCCTTCATAAATACAAGCAATCCTAGCCTACCTCCTGATCTCCCTCCTGCTCACTCATTCCCTCCCTTATGCTTCTTTACCTATCTCTCCCCTCTGACTCTCATACCTCACAATACAAACATACTTGAATCTTTCCATCAAAAAAACCAAAAGACAAAAACACTCGACACCACTTGACCGTCCAATAACTACCCCATCTTCCTACTCCCTTTTGTCTCTACACTACAATTGTCTGAAGTTGCTCTCCTCCAATTCCATCCTTAACTCTCTGTAATCTAGCTTTTTCTCATCGCTTGCCACTAAAACTACTGTTGCCAAAGTCTCTAATGACCTCTTCGTTAAACCTTAATATAGCTCACTAAAGGTAATAAAGACAGAGGCACAGTCGTTGTGCCTCATGTGAAAAGTTGCTGAAAGGGATTAATGTTACTTTCAGAGGTTAAAAACAACAGTGATAAATGATAAAAATACTTTTTGCAAATAGTTTCAGCTGGATGCCTGATGGCCCTGCACAACAAGATAAGGATAGTGTCATGGCAGAGAACATCAGTCATGGCTATCCTGACACTAGATAGTGCTTTGCAGGAATGTGAGAGCTGAGGAAGTGAAAGAAAATTAAGCTACTGGTACCTGTTTTTCAGCAATGTCATCCTTTACATTTAAATACAGAAAGAGCTAGGGAAACAAAAAGAAAAAGAGAACTCAGCATCCCGTCTATTGCATGAACGCACCCTCATTTATAGAAGTTTGAAATGTTGTCTGCGTCAGGAAGTAAAGTAATCATACAGAAAATAAAACAACTTGGACACAAGTTTTTTCTTTGAAACAATGAAAAGCCTGAACGATAGAAGGCTAAAGCCATGGAAAGGAAGTGTCAAATTGAGAAATGGTTTGACAAAGAAAATACACAAATAAAAGGTGGGGATACTTGGGGCAAGGTGAGAATTGAAAACAAAACAATTTATATCTAACAGAAGCTTTTGTACTCACTTGATGCATGAAGTGGGCTAGATAAAGTTTCAAAAAACTCACAGCTGTTATTGATACATGGAGAACAAAAATACACTGAAATTCACCAACATTAAACACCAAATCTTAATTATTCTGAAACTGTCCCAAGTTCTATTTGAACTCTGCATGACTGATCTTTAAAAAATTACTGCTTAATTTTTCTAACACTTAAAGCTAATAATCACTCAATAATTTAAATACACCTACAATAGTGAAACTGCAGAACAGTTGCCACAAGTATGAAAAGAGTCCTGAAACTAGTAATTTAAGGCCTATTATCCTGCAAACATGTACATCTCAGTACAACTACTCACATGTTTATGTGACTACTCCCAGTAATAACTCAAATGCATAAACGTTCACAGGACTGGGGACCTTTGAATATAATGGTGGAGTCTAAATGGAGAATGGACTCATAAAAACGATCAATGATGTGAAACAAACAAGAGTCCTGCAGCACTTAAAGAATCACCATGCTCACCTCCTCATCTGTTGGTCTACCCTGTTTGATTCAAAACAGCTTGCTTGCTTTGCTGAAAAAAGTCTGAACTGACCGTGTTGACTTACCCTTCTCTGCATTTACATATTCACCTACATTCTGTAGTTTGCATTTCATGCATCTTAGGAAGTGGGATTTTACCCATGAAAGCTCATGTGACAAATACATTTTGTTAGTCTTTAAGTGCCATAGAACTCCTTCTTTGTTTTGCTGAACTAGACTAACACAACTACTCTGTTGGAAATTATGTGAAAGTTACTTAAAATTAAGCCTCTTAAAAGCTTACTTGCATGTATGTAATTTAGTAGATTGCTGGTATCTATAGGCTGGTGTGTTACTTATTTGCAATTGGGACTCAGGCCCCAGTCCTAGAAGGGAGCTACTCACATGAGTAAAATCTGCAGGAATGGTTCCAAACTCTCATCAGCATTGTTTCCCGTCAGATATCCATACTGGCTCAGTCCAATAGACAATAGGTATGTCAGTACACAGCACTATATTTGCATATCCCATGTAATAAGATACTTGTGTACAAGTCAGATACCAATTATAGCAATCACTGCTGCTTCACCATATATTACACTGGGTTACACAGAATTTGCTCTTACCTACTAACACCATGCACAGTCTGTGGTTGTTATGATCTGGATAGCAGGAAAAGGGAGTGTGTTCATCCTTACAAAGGCCATCTCACATCCCAGATTTACAAAATAACAATGAAAAATTACCTGCGTGGAACTGCACCTGTACTGCTATGAAAAGGCCCAGAGTGCCCTAAGAGGAATGAAGCTGATTTTACTACAAGCACCAAATTTTGCTCTCAATTAGGTCTTGACCGAAAACCCATTCAGGTCCATTGACTGGTCTTACACATCCACCAGGCTTTGGATCAGCCCTTTACAATGACATAAATGTGGCATAATTCCCAAAAAATCATTTGAGCTATCCCCAGATAAAGCAGAATTTGGCTCTAAATTACTTATTTTTATTCTAGGTACAGGACTGCAATCTTTTGTTCTACCATCTTTTTCATCAGGCATTCTCCAGAAATTACAGAGATGTTCCTATACTTTCCTAGCAGAAAGAGAAAAGGTTTTATTTATTTTGCTTAATAAAGACGTGCTTGGATAATGGTACTGGTAGCACTCGCAAATTTGTAACACCTGTAAATCTCCAACACTCCTCTCCTTTCAGTGTTTTAAATCTCCAGGAGATTTTAAGTCACTTTCAATCTTGAAGAATATGATTCACCATGCCTCCCATTGTAGCTAGGAAGTGTTAAACATATGTGGTCTGCTAAAAATTTCTTGCAAATGCACAGCTATCATGTTTTCTACTATATAAATTCCACTCACGTCAGCTATCAGCTTTGGAGGAGGGGCTGGCCTTCATGATATTTTGAAGTGTTCTTGAAGCATTACAAAAGCAAAAATCATAATTTTCTGCAGGTGTAGTTTCCCCTGGCCAACCAGGCTTTTTAATGTTTTCAATAATGCTGATTGATTGGAATTGCTTAGGGAGGTAGTGCTTAGAAGCATCTTTCCTCATAAAATCTCAGTGACAGAGAATAACTTTTACATCTTTCAAACTGTCCATTGTGAAAGATTTTTTTCATTACAGTGGCAGTGTTTAGAGATTTTCAGTGTAATATGGAATGATAACTCCCACAAGACTCAGACAGCGTCTGATTAGGAACTAGTGAATTTGGCCATGTTCTCCAAGAATGATGAAATATTCCTGATCACACAGCACAGACACAAAGCAACTTGCCTACCTTTTCTCTGCTTGAATTTAGAACACAACAGTGGTGAAATCCGGTCCCTATTGCCATAAAGGACAAAATTGCTGTTAACATCAGTGAGTCCGGAATTTGACCCCAGACTTTTATCTGACCTTGGACATTTATGAAAACTCTAGTTGCAACCACTTCAGTAGTGAATGCTATCAAGCCTCATGTAAGTGTAATAAAGAAATTTCAAACTAAAAATTATCATACCTTTACTTTATAGACAGAAGTCCCAATCAACTTCATTGAGGACATCTGCTTTAAAAAATTATGATTCCTTATGGCTTTATCTTTGGACAAAGGGAGTATAATGGGGTAGTAGAATTTTAAGACGTTCCCTCAACCAGTGTGACCTGCTGCCTAAGGGGTAAATTCTTGATGATTTTCTGGGTGAAGAGTGCAGAGATAAGATGGCACCATTCCTGTCTTCACAGTGAAGTGTTATGTGGGGAAATCCTGTCTTCTGAGCTTTTATGAGCTAATGGAAAGAGCAGGGGCAAATTAACATACAGACCAACTAGGTCCATGCCCAGAGGCCCACCACAATGTGAGAGCCCCTCCACCTTGCTGACACTGCCCAGAGGCCAAGCTCCATGCTCATGCACCACCCCTGGGCCAGCCGCTCTGGCCATGGGGGGCGGGTGGGGTGGGACAGCCATGGCCTGGCTGATTGGCCCCCAGGGCTGATGGCGCTGATTGCCACCTGCAGTACAGCCTCTGGCATGGCCTTTGGTCTGCACCGTGCATTTCAGTCTGCCCTGCCTTCCCTGGGGGTGGCCAGCCTCCAGCCCCAGTCCCCCCCCACCAGCGCTGGCCCACCTGCACCAGGACCCTAGGCTGGTTGGGGAGCAGGGCCAGACATGGAGCCCCTGATCTGTCACTGAGAAAGAGCAAAAAGCCATGCAAAGAAAGAAGGTCCTATGGCTCCTTCCCTGGCATATATGCAAGTGAGAAGATTGTGGGTTTATTCAAGGTGTTTCTCCTGTGCTCTGTATGGTTGCAAATATGTACATAGCATTCATTTCATTATGTAAACAGCCTAGGGCTTGTGCCATTTGCATAACACCTTATTCAGGAGAATAATGGGAGTCATAATCAAGGTGGCACATGATGTATCCCTTGCTAAGGCAGAAAAGCAATAGTTAACATATCACAGAATGAGACTGTCTAATAGACCCCTTTTTAGGAGGCTGGCAAATCTCATGAACATCTTTAGACTTTGGACAGATCTGCTGATGAAACTATTATTAGCCTACAAACCAGTTAGAAACAATCAAGAACCAAGAAAGGTGCACCATACATTCTTCACGGTAACTCAAACCATCTCCTTTGTTGAGCTGTGAATCATATCCTAAACCTGCAGAGGATTTGAGACAAGTTTAATATATCTGGTGTGTATGAAGATGTTTTTAATAAATACGAGAGAAACCAATAAAGCTGAGGTGCAAGTAGGAAAACTATGAGGTCAAAACACTGAGGTTAGATAGGCTTGTCTACAAGATAAAGCCTAATGAGATTTATCATAGTGTAACAATCACAAGTTGCTTAGTTTAAGCAGTTTAAGAATTAACATCAGCAGTCTGACCTAAGGTTACAAGATTAAGCAATAAGTGTTTATTATGTAATAATAAAGTTAAGTGTAAAAGAACAAAGTCAATGGAAGTTTTGGGGATTTTTAGTCTGTAACCATGAGATTAACCTCATTAATTTCTCATATTAAGTCGATTTCTCTCTACTGCCTCTGTGGCTGTCCTTTGGCTTGGTTTCAAAGACTCCATCCTATAAGGCAACTGTAGTTTTGCTTCCTATGTTCTATAATAGCCATGCCCAGTTCCAGCAATCAGTATTTGAAAGTATTTATCACTTCAAACTACATGTGCCAATTTACAGACTCTTTCAACATCCCGCTGAGTACTATGAGCTAGTGTCTTCCCCATAACCTTGTCTTTTAACCTTCCTCTGTTAAAGGGTCTTCCCCCACCACCGCCATACCTGTTGTCCCAGACATCCCCTCATTAGTGGATTTTTATTACACTTTTGTCAATCAACCACAAGCCAGAGGTTTTTCAGACAAAGTTTAAACTGTCAAGAATAGTCTCACCAGGAGGTAATTACTATTTGGCTTGTCTTCAAATATTGTAGAGAAAAAGAAGAACCCATCAAGGTTGGTCATGTATGATGCTACAAGATGCCAAAACAAATGAGCGTGCAGTGGTTTCATTGTAAAGTCAACATTTACTAGGGAATATCACCCTGCAGTAGCTAAGTTCCTTCCTTTTGAGGCACTAGGGCAATAACTGGTATCTCAGCTATCACAATATGATAAATTAAATGTTAATTTGTTCAATAACTATCACTGGAAATGCTTAGGAAACCAGTCAGGAGCACTGCTCTGTGCTTTTGCAGTGGAATAAAGGGAGTAAAAAGCCCCCTTACTTCCCTGCACAGACTACCCACCACATAAGACCTTCCACAAGTAGAAAAACAGTTGAGCTGCTTCGGTTCCTGCTATGCAAGTGAATAAGAAATAGGTGGAGCAAACACTCTGCTCCCTATGCACAGCCACCAGAACTGAGCTGCCATGAAGGGAGACACAACCAGTGCCAGCAGAAGAGCTGGAGCAGCTTTCTTCTTTAATTGTCCAATGGGGCCACTTTGCCTCTTACTCAGGCTGGATCATAAGGTTGCAATCCAGCCCTTACTACACTGGATCCAAAGCCTTTTAAAGAGACAAGAAGAATTTCTATTCATATCAAAGGGCTTTGTATGAGGTTTTAAAAGAATTAATGTACTGGCTGCTTGTAACAAATGTGATTGAGGGGGACACATCCAGTGGGTTTCCCATTGGGGGTCAGTGCTGGGTCTCATGCTACACAATATTTTCATTAATGATTTGGACAATGGAGTAGAGAGTGTGTTTATAATGTTTACAGATGACACCAACCTGGGAGGGATTACATGCACTTTGAAGGACAAGATTACAATTCCAAATTACCTTGCTAAATTAGAGAATTGGTGTGAAATCAATAAGATGAAATTCAGTCAAGACAAGAGCATGACACTAGACGACCACATACTTTAGAAAGGAAAATCAAACGCACACAAATACAAACTGGGGACAGCAGCTCTTCACAAAAAGATCTGGGGGTTTTAATGGATCATATAGTGAATATGAACCAATAGTGTGATGTAGCTGAAGAAAACAGGCTAATAAAGTTCTCGGGTGTATTAACAGAACTGCATTATGTAAGACAAGAGAGGCAATTGAAAGACATGACTATATCAGAGAGGCTATGTTCACACACACAGTGCTTGTTTCAAAACAAGTTATTTTGAAATAACTTGTTTCGCTATAACATGTTATCTCGAAATAACTTGTTTCGAAATAACAAAATGGTGTCCGTGAAATAAGCAAAAAACGGGAATCGAAATAGCGTTTCCACAGTGTGGACTTGCTATTTCGACCCAGGGACAGTGCAGCACGGGAGGTGTGGCAACATGGCCGCCTCCCTGGGCCACGTCGGCACCCATGTTGGTAGCCAATCACATAAAAGCCGGCCCTGACTTCACTTCCCTGTCCACCCACGCCAGCAGCACGCTGCAAGCCATGGACAGCGCTCGGCTGCCTAGACCGCGCCATGCACCACCCAGCCCCTCGGCACGCATGGAGGGTCTCCGGCACTTGTGGGAGACTCTGCTTGCAGACCCCGAGGAGGACTGGCCTCTACCTGAGGAACACATCCAGCTCAGCCGTAGGGCTCAGCTACTGCCCCTCCCCGTGTCCCGCCGCATCTGGGCGCGTGAGACCAGCGCCGACTGGTGGGAGAGGGTCGTTCTGCGCACCTGGGGTGACAACCGCTGGCACCAGAACTTCCATATGAGCAGAACCAGCTTCACCCGCCTGGTGGGCAAACTCGCCCCGCACCTGCACCACAGGGACACCCCCATGAGGCCCACCGTCCCGGTGGACAAACGAGTGGCCATCGTCCTGTGGAAGCTGGCCACCCCGGAGTCCCACAGGGCAGTGGCGCACCTGTTTGGCATCAGGAGGTCCACCACCGGCACCATCTTCCTTGAGGTCACCAGGGCCATCAATCACGTCCTCCTACGGTGCCTGGTGAGATGCGGGGACCTGCAGAACACCATGCCCAGGATGGCGACCCTTGGCTTTCCAAACTGTGCTGGCATCTTGGACAGAACACACATCTCTGTGTGCGCCCCGGAGCACAGGGCTGCGGTGTACCGCAACCGAAAGGGATACCATTCAGTCATTATGCAGGCCCTTGTGGACCACCAGGGCTGGTTCCACGACTGCTACGTGGGATGGCCAGGGAGGGCCCATGACTCCAGGGTCCTCCGCAACTCCGCCCTGTACCGGGGCATGGAGGTGGGCACCCACTTCCCCCCTCACACCATCCACCTTGGGGGCGTAGAAGTGCCCATCCTCATAGTGGCAGACGCGGCCTACCCCCTGTGGCCCTGGCTAATGTGCCCGTACGCTGGGCCACTCGACCCCAGCCAGCAGCTGTTCAATTGCCGCCTGGCCCGCTGTCGACAGGTGGTCAAGCGGGCATTCGGACGCCTCAAGGCTCGGTGGCGGTGCCTACTAACTCGCCTCCACCTCGCTGAATGGAGCCTGCCGCAAGTCATTGTGGCATGTGCAGTGCTACACAACTTTTTGAGCAGCAGGAGGAACCCATCCCACTCGCATGGGAGGCTGAGGTCCAAGCATTTGCCAGGGACTACGAACAGCCAAGATCACGGCCGACTCGGGAGCAGCCATCTGCACGAGCCCTCGCCGTCTGCGACGCCCTCCAGCTCGCCTTCGCTGCAGAGGAAGGCTGAGGACCAGGCCTGCCCTGCACCAAAACACCATCTCCCCCATCCACCCACAGCCAGCCCGCACCCATCCACCCACACTGCCAACTCCCCCCCCCCAGTAAAAACACAGACAACCACAAATAACGTTCCAGGGGTTTATTAACAACAAGGGAAGGGATGGGGATGATACGGGATGGGGCAATCTGGGGGGGGGGGCAGGGGAGGGAGCATCAACGTGGGAGGTGACTTGAGGGACTTGGGGGAGGGAACATGAACTTGGAGGGGGACTTGGGGTGAAGAGGTCCTGGGGCGGGGGGGCGTTAGGCAAGGCCTGTGGGAGGGTCTGGGGGGGTGGCATGCCCCGCCCGCACTCAGGGCTGCCCTCCGCCCGCTGTCCTCGCTGGGGCGGTGATGCCTCCTGGCGGCGTTGGGGCACCAGGCCCTCCGCAAGCTGCCAGATGGCTGCGGCCTGCTCCCGGATGGCAGCTGGCAGCTCTGCTGCCAGGAGCTCCAGCGCCCTTGCCGCCCTGTCCTCAGCGCCTGCAAGGTGCTCCAGGGCATAGAGCCCAGCCGCCTGCCACTGTGCCTGCTCCCATCTCCAGGCCTGGGTGGCGGCGTGCATGTCCTGGCCGAGCTCCTCGAGGCTCTCCAGGAGCTCACTGAGGGTCCTGGGGGCCCTCCGCCGTCACTGCAGTGTCCTGGGGCTTGGGCGGTGGGGTCCAGGTGTGGGTGCCAGCCCTTGGGGAGGGGCTCCGCGATGTGCTGCAGGGACGCAAAAAACACAGTTGGCCCCTGCCGCCTGCTGGTCCCGTCTGTGTGCACCTGTCTGCAGCACACACCTCTGCCCTGACTGTCAGCGGGTCCCAGGATCCCGTGGGACATTGCCCTGGGGTAGGGCTCCTGGCCCCCAAGGCCTTGGAAGGAGGCCAGGACGGTACCCGACAGAGGACATTGGAGGACCCTGGGCAAGACGATTGTCTAGCCAAGGTAGTCATCAGGGTTTAAGGCGCCCTGGGACAGTTTCCCATATAAATCAGTATTCTCTGGCAGTCCAGGATCCTGCAGCCCCTCTGGGAAAACGCCTGACAAACCCTTGTATTTTGAACTGCCTGCCAGACAGAGAATGGGAGGATAAAAAGAAGAACAGAGCAGAGGAAAGGAGACCATGGTTTCCTTTTGCCAGACATCTGGGAACCGTACCCTGGAGGCACACATGCTCGTGGTGCCCACAAGGGTGAAGTGGACCCAGCCACGCCTTGCACTTGGAGGGCTCCCGAGGCCACTTGCCAGTGGTGTGCCCTGCCTGCTCTCCACCCCACCCAAGATGCTGCTGCATTTTTCCCAGCCAGTCCCTGGTCACCACCCCCCGGCACACAGGGGCCTTTGTCCCCAGTGCCACCTGTGTCTGTGGGACCCATGGCCAGGGGGCCCCTCTGCACCCACAAACCCTGGGGCCTACCTGCCCCGATGCCCAGCCCTGGCCTCCACCCATCCCGGGACCTGCTGGACAGGCCCAGCCCTATGTGTCTCCATGGGGGGGGGGGCATACATACCCACGGGGGCTCCGGAGGTCCGCCGAGATGTCCCGGGGTCCGAGTCGGAGCCTGGGGCAGTGGTGGGCCCCTGCTCCTCGGTGCTGCTCCCTGCCTCCATGGCCATGAACAGCTCCGGGGTGGTGGGGCTGGCTTCCGCCACTGGTGATGGTGCAGCTAGAGGTCCCCCAACAGAGATGTCGGAGGCGGCTGTCTCCAGGCCTGACGAGGGGCTCTAATGCCCCCCGGAGGTGTCCACAGCTGCAGCGGGGACACCGCTGGGCTGTGTGCCCAGGAACGCATCCAGGGCCTCAGAATATGGACACGTGGCCTGACTGCCAGTACCCTGCAGTGCCCGGGCATCCCAGGTGCGAGCATACTCCTGCCGGAGTGTTTTTATTTTGCTCCGCACCTGCTCCGTGCTGCAGGGGTGCCCTCCTTGGGACATCGCAGCCGCGATGTTGCTGTAAATGTCTTGGTTCCGGTGGCTGGCCCGAAACCTCTGTAAAATGTCTGGCTGCCGCCAGATGCCCAGGAGGCAAGTTACGTCCGCCTGTGTCCAGACAGGGGCCCTCTGGCGTCCTGTGGCTGAGGGGCCATGGCTGCCTGCTACAGCCCTGCCTGCCATGCAGCCTAACAGGCACACCCTGGCAGGAAGTTCCCCCAGGGTGCTGTGCACCCTGGGAGGAAGGTCAGCCGGTTATTTCGAAACAACTGTTGTTTCGAAATAACACGGCCATTAAAAACGGTTGTTTCGAAACAACTCATTTCGAAACAACCGTTGTTTCGAAACGGCATGTCCAGTTGGCGTTGTTTTGAAACAACGGTTTCGAAACAATGCTGTTTCAAAACGCAACGAGGTTTAAGCAGTTTCAAAAGTGGTTTGCTTGTTTCGAAATGGCTGTGCGTCGTGTGGCCATGGCACTTCTTATTTCGAAACCGCCTCTGTTGTTTTGAAATAAGAAGCCTGTGTGGACATACCCAGAGAGAGCAAAGGAAAGTGACAAAAAATACAAAAAGGTTTAGAAAACCTGATGTATGGGGAAAGGCTAAAAACAAGAGAAGTTTACTCTTAATTAAAGAGGACTCAGAGGGTACCTAATAGCAATGTTCAAATATGTTATGGATAGCAATCTCGCCTGTTCTCCGGGTCCACTGAAGGTAGGACAAGCAGTAATGGGCTTAATCTGCAAAAAACAAGATTTACATTAGAGAAAATTTTCTAACTATGGGGGTTGTCAAACATTGGAATAGGTTTCCACAGGAGACTGTGGAATCCCTCTCAGTGGAGATCTAAACAACAGGCTAGACAAATACCCATCATGAATTGCCCAGATATACAGTTTCCTGCCTCAGCACTACGAGATAGACTAGAAAAGATGATCTCCTGGGGTTCCTTCCAGCCCTATATTTCTATGAGTCCTTGGCAGCAGAGGCTATGTAGAATTAAATGAAGACAAGGTAAAGTATAAAGGCTACATTTAAAAAAAGCTAATAGAATCAAGAGTATGCCACTAGAAAGTCCATTTTCTTGAGCAAACAATGAAATAAATCAATTTCAATTATACTTTATATTGTTTCAGGCCAATGGACAGCAGCCTGTAAAGTTTTTAGTCCTGTCTCCAAGGCCACGCATGTAACACAAGAAATTAATAGAACTCTAGACCCGTACCACTGTCTGACAATTTTGTTAAAAAGCCTTGGTTATATTGTCTTTGGCCATTAATATCCTAGATTAAATGCAGAAACGATATTACTGAATCATGACTGTAAAAAACCAGTGCATCACTGATCAAAGTGGAGCACAGTTTATTTCCCCAGAAAGTTAAAAATGCTTAAAGACAGTGTACAATGGCAGTGTCCTTGTGTTCTTCTATTCTACACCTTTGTTACGCAGTGAATGACAGCCAGCCAGCCAGCGTTCTCAGTTCAACAGTGAGAACAATCCAGAGTCAGTAAACAGTAAAGATGGAATTTTAAAAAATATGCTGTACAGCATTTTAACACCATAGTGTAATATTGATCACAGAAGAGATCATCACTAATACTTACTTAATTCATCTTATGCATTCAGCTAAACATTCCCAAGCTGTACAGTCTGTACTGCTATTTTTAAACTCTTAACATTGTAAATTATATTTAATAAGGTTCACTTCCTAATTTCCAACCTGTCTACTGTAAAGGCTTTTACTCAAATTGTTTGGTGCATTCAGACAATGATTAAACCCTAAGGAACAAGTCTTCCATACTGAATATGTAGCACATTGAATATGACAAATGCCATTTTATCTTCATAAGACACATTGTGGAACTCTCATGCTCCGCTTTGAAAACTGTACCCTTTGTTTTTCAAATAGTATTTGTTGCCCTTTTTTGTATTCAGCAAGTGAACCTACAACTGATAGAGTATTTGAGTACTTTTCACACAGAGCACTGAAGACATCCATGTGAATCAATCTCATTAAATTTAAAGGCGAGTGCATTCTTGCACCTCTCTGACATTTATTATCCAAAACCTAGATGCTCATGTAAAATTGAAGTAACAATTCAATTATTACTAACAGTTACAGAGCACAGATAGCCTATGTTAAGAGAGCACAAAGAATACTGTGCAAGTGCTCAGGGAGGTTTTGCTTGGTATTTAACATGTTAGAATTGAACTAATTAAAATAATTTTTATACCTCATTTTACCAAAAATTCCAAATCTGAAGTTTCCATTGCAGGTCAAAAGAAGTGTTTTGTTCAACCCATGTCTCATTTCATTCGAAGCTTTATTTAGAAAAAATAAAACTGAAGTAAAATCAAAATCAAAACCCAAGTCATTTTGAATCAAAAAAAGTTAAAATATTTTGGTTTTTAAAAGTCCAAGTGAAAGTTCTCAGCTATTCTGCAATCCTCCCTCCCTCCGGCATCCACCTCTCATCCAAAATGACTCAGTAAATTCAACACAACTTTGTGGAGTGTTTTGGCTGATCGAAATCTAGAAGGGGAAAAGTTATTTAAAAAAAAAAAAGCACTTTTTGTCCCACTCAGGTCTCTACTGAAGTAATGGAGTCATACCCTTTACACAGAATTAATGCAACCCTTACAGCATATGGAAAGCACTGGTGAAATATTTTTATTCTATCATTGCCTTAACTATCTTCCTATATTCAGTACAGATTATATACTTGGATTTGCTTATCAGAGTCATTTCACTCTGCAGTTTGTCACAGTTCTTCATTCTCTGTGCATTTTGATCTCAGCGTGAAATTTGAACAAATACAAAATGCTCACATGAATCCTCCCAGTGTCAAATGCTCTCAGACTAAAACCTAACTCACTTGGGAAGAAAAGGTTCACTCAAAATGTGGCTCATATTTGCCCAGAAGATAAGTGAAACACATTACCCAGGTTATGGTTTGCAGTAGTTTCCGTTTCCAAGAATGTTCATATATGATACACAACACCTCTCCCTATCTAAATTGTTTGACATTTGAACGTCAGAGATTAGTTACTGTAAAACCACTACAAAAGGGATGAACAAAACTCAGTTATGGTAGCAGAGGTGGTCTTTAGCTAAAGGTCAAATTAAATTGTACTGCAGATATTTTAAAATGTTGCTTATTCAAAGCAATCCTTAAATCTGTTTTCACTCTGCTTTGCATAATTCACTTTTATTGCTCACTGATATTAATAATGTTCTTATCTTTCCATATATGCTCACATTTTTTTATTTCTTAATCTCATAACAGGACATTAGAGTGCTCTTCCTCATTTCTGTATTATAATCTGCTTTTTATTTTATATAAAATACTGGGCTGCATCAGAAAAAGTTTTGCCAGCAGATGTGATCGTTCCCCTCTATTCTGCACTGGTGAAGCCACATCTGGAATACTGTGTCCAGTTTTGGGCTCCCCACTACAAAAAGGACATGGACAAATTAGAGAGAGTCCAGAGGAGGGCAACAAAAATGATCAGAGGGCTGGAGCACAAGCCCTATGAAGAAAGACTGAAGGAACTAGGCTTATTTAGCCTGCAGAAGAGAAGACTGAGGGGGGATTTGATAGCAACCTTCGAATACTTGAAGGGTTGCTCCAAGGAGGATGGAACTTGACTGTTCTCAGTAGTGACAGAATGAGGAGCAATGGTTTCAAGTTACAGCTGGGGAAGTCCAGGCTGGATATTAGGAAAAACTTTTTTACTAGGCGAGTGATGAAGCATTGGAATAAGCTACCTAGGGATGTGGTGGAATCTCCGTCTTTGGGGGGTGTTCAATGCCCAGCTGGACAAAACCCTGGCTGGGATAATCTAGTAGGAGTGGTCCTGCTTTTTTGGCAGGGGGTTGGACTAGATGACCTCGTGGGGTCCCTTCCAACCCTATGATTCTATGAAAATGAAAAAAATACAGAAAAAAGCATATTTGTTTTGCAAGGCATATTTTAGATAGAAAAAAAGATGCTCATCTCCTCATGTTATGATTCATTTTTCAGTGCATTCTAGAAACATTTATATTAGCGATTTCTAATACCAGAGTAATATCAACATTGTGAATAGTGGGCTATTCACTGTGCTTTTGAAAATGTTTAAGAAAACATTGTGCTTTAGTACTTAAGTATAAGGAGAAAAAAGTGAAGAGGTACATTAAACAAAAGGACTGTATAACTCTAGCATGAAAACAACTTCGTTCTGTGTATTAGGAACTAATGGACAGATTTTTTTTAAAGATAGTTAGGCACCTAAATCCTAGGAGTTAGATGCCTACTTTCTTTTAAATCTCTGGCCTACATAGTTGAACTAGCCATATGCATAAATATTCTTGCATATACATGTAAGTAAGTTAGCTGGTTGAACTAGAGATTTTATGCACACAGAGGGATGCCATAGGTGGCCCCATTAGCCTGATTTCTGGCCAACAAACATACTTTTATACAGGAAACAGTAGATTCAGTTAATATTTTCACTAATTCAAATCAAAATTACTCTGCGTCATCTAGCACTAAGACTAAGTTTGCCGAGCTTTCACAGCAATCATTCCAATGTATTTGTATACTTTGTAGATGTACATAGGTGAAACAGACTATTTATCTGCTTTCAGCATATGCCTTTCTGAGGCCAAATTGATAGCTTCAGGCCACAATCCATTCAGATTAATTAGATATTGAAATCCCAGACAAGGAAAATGGAAAACTTCATAATAATTTACCTAGATGCCTTTTTGGAAAAACATAAAGCAAAAGGAGTTGCTGAAAGGCCATTTGGTGAGATTGGCAAATAAACTGAGTACTCATTAGGTATGCTAGGAGAAGAGAAAATTAGTTTTTCAAAATGCTTTGCAAAGATTCTTCAAATGATTGTTTGAGGTTTCAGTATTTATGGAAAAAGAGCCCATTACTCTGCTCTTTGATTTACCACTAGATCTAATAATGGACTTCATTTCCAGAAGACATGTTTCGTTAAGAACAAAAGACTGAGATTGTATTTCCCTCTAAAAACAACACTACTGTTAACACACACTCAACCAAGTTTGCAGAAAACAACCATCTATGTTCTTTCAAGACAATCCCAACACCAGTATATGTGACAGCCTCTCAAATCATGAAATGTGTCTCCTGCCCCTCTCTCCCCTCTGATGACCATGTTTGATGCATATTCAGTAGGGGAGTCTCTCCTTTTCTTTATTTGTATTTTCTCTCCTTACTCGTATTGGATTGCTCTTCTCCTATAAGTTAGTACATCATATACATCGATTTGTTACCATGGCATTCTTATAATTATCTGTGGGTGTAGGTTCCTTACATTACTGCTGAACATAGTAGAAAGCAGTGAATATAATAAAGGCAAACTAATCCTATGGGCTACACCTAAAGCAAGTAGGGGCTGTCCATTGCTTGCTGTCTGAGTTGCAAGGAGTCTGTTGTGCAATGGCTACATGCTCACAAGCTCCTTTTTCCCCTCCATGAGGAGTAGGAATGTGTTTGAGATACACTGAAACTTGATACCCAATCCATTCTACACAAGTTGTCAGTAGCTCTCTGGACTCTACTGGAAAGGTGCCTCATTCATGTCATGAAAGCTAGACTAGGAAAAATACAAGAAAATTTATGCAACAGACTGGAAATCAGGCATACCCGTAAGTCAGTGGATACAGGCAAGTGATGGCCCTTTATAGCAAATGCACAGGGGAGATGGAGTACTCTTTGACCCACTTGTAGAATACAGCTAAAAGTTCCTGCCGTATGTAGTTCTGACAGAGGTAATATTGGTCTGTGGCCAACACCAAAAATGCACTTCAGAGAGTTGAAGATGGATATTTAAAAACCTACTATTTCTCCTCCAAGTCAACATCAATAACTTGTCATTTTTTGAAAAATCACCAGGACAAAATTTATAACCTCAGACTATCCCAAAAGAACTCTCTTTTTCACAGATACATACCATCCAAAAGAAATACTGTGTGAAAATTTCCAGAAAGGTAGCCACGTTAGTCTGTGCACAGAAAGAACAATGAGAGTCCTGTGGCACCTTATAGACTGACAGATTTCTTTGGACATAAGCTTCCATGGGCTCCAACCCACTTCATCAGATGCATCTAGAAATCTGTCAGTCTATAAGGTGCCACAGGACTCTCGTTGTTTTTACTGTGTGAAAAAAGATTTTTCCCAAAATTAGGGTACTCAAAACTAGAGCTTTCAATGGAAACTTGGGCCAACTCTAATCATGGAGACACTAGTTAAACTTATGGGATGAAGACAGGCTAAGGTTTTCAATCCTGCTTTAAACAAAAGTTAGCATACATGGTTCAAAACTCTAGATTCTCAAAACCTCCACCACACATACAAAGATTTGGTCTCTCATTTAAAGAGATCTTTCAATAAATGGAAAGGACAGGAAATTGAAGCAATAATGCTATACTTAAACTAAATGTTAGATGTTGTCTGCAAAATATCTATCCACCCCAACATACTATTATAAAAGTTTAGGAAGGGCAATTATTTTTAAAGTGCTTCTCTCTGACAAATGCACCAGGTCAAGTCATCCATTATAAATAATGTATTTACTGGGTTGGTACCTTAATTCTGTTTCAGTATTGTCCACAAATGGGTCATTATTTTTTTGAACTTTTTATTATTTTTACCTGGTCATTGACATTGTGCACATATCAGTCTTACAGGCTACTCCAGATGGTTCATAGCCAGATTAATTTTCAATACATGTGATCAGTCACCTAACACATGGTCTAGTCATGCAGCTTACAAAGCCACAGAAATCTGAATTTAAATTTGCTTATTTACCCATGTATTTAATTGGTAACTGGATTAATGAAATTTTGGGGGAGTGGGGTGCAAAGTGCCCAGAACAGTGCCATAAAATTTGGACCCTTTTTCAAAATATTGGGGCTCCCTCACACCACAAAGTATGAGTATGATGAACTTTCTAATCCTGGCATAATTCATTGGTTAGAAAGCCTAAGACATGTGTGAATCTTAAGTCTGTTCTGGAATGTCCAATGCTTTGTGTATTGGAGTTGCTTCCCAACAAGATATCAAGTATCAAACATGCAGATAGGAATTTGGGGGGGAAGAAATCCCTCTCTGTTATTAACATGGGTTCAAAGTAATACAGACCAAACAGGCTATGAATCATGCCTGCGTAATGACTTCTTCAGCTTACCAAGCAGTTTTCGGCTTGAGTTGCAGCTACATGCACCAAATATGACTTGATAGCTGGCATTCAGTTCACCTGCACTAGTTTTATTAATGTAAAGCCACTGCCTTCGCATTTTCCCCTCAGAGAGCTGCACTTTATTTTAGAAAACATAAGACCAGTGAGAGAAGATCTCAAAATTCCCATGCAACAAAAGGGAAGAGCAGGGGCAGATAATTCACCAGCCATTCAGATCATACCTCCATTAAGCAACATTCTAGGACAATGAAATCATAATGCTAAACAGCATCATCAAACCACCAAGAAAACCAAAAGCACAGCATAAAAACTCCTGTTCGTAGATTAGTTTAGTGAAACCATAATCAAAATAACACCCATATCCATATTCTACTTCTAAATGCCACCATCCCCTGCAGAAGACACAGAAAAAGCAAACATGTTTGATGAGGCTCAACAATATATCTCGTTCACACAGCCAGCACAGCTTCTGATCTTTACCATAGGCAAAACCCAGAGCTATATTTCCCCACAAAACCCACAATGCATCTCTAATGTCCTTTTTAAATTCTGGGGCCAAGCAACATCTGGCAAGAGCTATTTCACTTCTTTTCCTGCCAATAGACAAACACTGAAACATCCCTTAATTTGAAAACCCACTGCAACAATTTAGGTTCCAAAAGAGACTGACAAACTAATTTTTTTAGATCGCCTCTAATTATACACCAACAATTTGCTATTCAAAAATCAATTGCAGGTGCAGATAACAGCATTGAGATGTCTAATTATCTGATCAGTTCCTCCAAATAAACTGGATGGCCAATGGTCTAATTTGCATACTAGAACTTACTTGATTTTTGCACAGTGGGGACAACCTTAAAAATGTGGACCATACATTTTCCATACAGGTCTCATAAATATAAACAAGAATCCTTAATCTTGCATAAGCATTGTTTCCCCCAATAACCTCTGGGATTAAGGTTAACGGCTGTATCATCTAGCAATCTGTGAAGATTTGCATTCCAACTCTATCTTTTAGCATACCCCAAAAATACCCTGCAACACTCAACACAGTTAAACATACCTTTTTAATATCAGTAGCAGTCAGAGAGTTTAAAGCCAGATGGGACCACCAGATCATCTAGTCTGACCCCCTGCATATCAAAGGCCACCACCGTCAACACCACCCAGAATCTGTTCATTAAACTCGATGACCACAATGAAACCAAAAAGTATTAGAGCCCAAGTAAGACTAAACTGTTATGTGGTACAGGCAAAGAATAGAAGGGACTGAAGCATACTAGTGTCTGAAGCCCCAGCAAAGCCAGGGAAATAATTAAGTGAAATACACCCAATTAATCCTGGCAACTCACCCACATCCACACAATTCAGAGAAAGGTGAAAAAGACCAAGCTCAAAATACCAAATGAAGTTAATTGGCCTGATCATCAAGTCTATGCACAATTGCACATCTAACTCACATGCATGCTCTTGAATGAGCATGCACCACCACTGCTCAATATCCACAAACAAGGTGTGAGAAGTTCCTACCAAAATCAGGGATTTGCACATGCATATCCACTAGCATTTGCTCAAAGTCCTGAAATTGCAAACGCTCAAACAGATACAGGCCCAATGATGGTGCGTCATCCACTCACCCCAAATTTGAACTCTGAAAGTCGACTCTGCTGAGGTAACGAGGCCATAAACGCAGTTGAATGGCAACCCTTCCTGATACAGAGTAGCTCCCCCTGTTGTGAGAGTAAAATGGGAGACTGAGTCACAAGTCCACCCTATTTAAGCTAAATCAATTTTTGCATTTGTGTATAAGTTTTCAGACAGAACCATCGTCACATATCATGTTTGGACATGTATTCATGCCAAAATAATAAACAAACAGAGAAGACAAACTGAAGCCTCTCCCTGGTTGCCATGCTCTGGGGTACCAGGAAGCTCTTCAGCACTTTATAGTCTCTGATTCCTAGTCTGGACATTCAGTCTCATTACCTCAGTTTTTAGTCTGGTATTTCTCTGATTTGGGCCTTGTTCACTTGCTTTCTTATAAATTTTCTATATTATATATTCATTATCTTTTCTCCAATTTGTGTTAAGCACCGTCTCACATAACCCATACAGCATCCATGTCAACCTTCAGTTTACACAACTTTTGCAATTTACATTATTTTCATGTCACTTTGCTCTTGGTTTTTCCCAGTAAAACAGACTTTTAGAATTACAGTCTTGTGTATCTGTTATATTCATTAACTTTCTTCTTATCTCAAATCTTATGCAACATATTCCATGAACAAAAACACCAGCTTTCTCCTGTCAGCAGTCAGACTTACTCTAGCAAGCATGCACCTAAGAAAAATTGGCAAGTCACTCACACCAGGCAAAGTTAGGCCAATGCCTTGGCACAAGTGTTACCTCATCCAAACTCATTAACTGTCCAGAATTATGGATAGAAAACAGTAAAACCCTCTTTTTTACTATTTAGCAATTGTCATCTGTACATTTCATTATAATAGTTGATAAGAACAAAAAACAGATGATATTGGTTCAAACCAATGGTCCGTCTAGCCCAGTGTCCTGTCTTCCAACTGCAGCCAGTGCCAGATGCTTCAAAAAGGAACAAACAGAGCAGGGCAATTTATCATTGGATCCATTCCCTGTTGTCCAGTTCCAACATCTAGTAATCAGAGGTTTAGGGATACCCAGACCAAGGGGTTGTGTCCCTGATCATCCTGGTTAATATCCATTGATGGACTTGTCCTCCATGAATTTATCATTCTTTTTTAAACTCATTTATACTTTCAGCAATCACACCATCCCCCAGCAATGATTTCCACAGGTTGATTCAGTATACATGTACCACCGTAATTAGTTTTTATTTGAGTATGGACATTATGGGAAGTATGGGAAGATTTTTTAATATCTTCTTCAAACATAGAGGAAGAAGTATGCCAGAATTGTGACCAGATACTGATGGGAAATGTCACAGATGTTGAAGATGTAGTCAAAACACACTGGGCTATGACTATGGTGTATCCATTGGGATCTGTGATAGATTAAATTAATAGAACCATATGCCTAAGACTAGAACACTCAATAGCCACCTCCAAAATCTGGGGGACCACAAAGTGAATATAAAGGCACCTAACTGTACCCAGTTCAGAACTGAGACCACAGTGTCTTATATGTTAGGATTCCTTTTCGTTTTTCAACAATGTTTATAGGCCTGCAATGGAATTTCCATGAATTTGATGTTGTACAGCCAATGTGTCCTGTGCGCTTTTATGGTGCAACATTGCCATCTTCTGTTTGTTCCTTCAATCAGTACATGGACAAATAATTGGATGAAATACAGTGTTACAGATAGCTTCTTCCACAGGTATTTGAAATGCAACTACTGGTAGGATTGCAATTTATCATTTTTAATTTAATTCTAACATTTTAAAAATATTAAAAGTTACAACATCGCAGAAAAGCATTTGGAGGAAGCATTATGAACAGAAGTGAGTGTATTTAACATCAGTGAAAGCATTAGATCCTGGTATACTGAGATATTAATACAGGCATACAATCCAAAGAAGTTTTTCAGACCCCGGCAATTCATTCATTTGGAATAAGAAATCATACATACCTCAAGCCTGAGTTAATGTGTTTAGATGATACAAACTGACAGTGCCAGGTTTTATCAGTTTGGAACGGACATACCATACTCCTTTTGCAGTGGATTTAGTCACCTGCTTGAATCCTGTGTGCTCAGCTGCCTCGTTGCAGACATAAACCCCGAGGAATTGTGATCTCTGCTGAGATTCCAGCAGGGAGTTCAGGTAAATACAGTCCAATTTGCAACAGTGAGTCCCTGACAGAAATCCCCAAGCCTTCTGAATGGAACTCTAGTTTTTGCTACAGTTAGCCTGTCCTCAGAAAGTAGCCAGGATTGCTGGGGAAAGTCACCAGAGACTTTCTGAACGAGTTGGAAACTAGAGGCCTTGGATCTAGCCTCCACTGTGGTTCTTGGATGTTAATGGAACTGGTATGAAGAGGCCAAAATCAGATGGAAGTAGTATCCCAGCTAATATCCCTGGTTCATGAGGAATCCCCAAGTGGCTCAGGACAAGCACTGTATCACCTTGCAGTCTGTCAGAAGGAGAATGTTTGAAGGTACGAAGAATGGCTAGAGAACCTCAGTCAACCTATTATTGGCTGCTGAAATTGCTCCTTGAGTGTCATTGCAACCAGGGGTATGGTAAAGGGGGGGGGGTAATACAGCTCCCCTTTTGCTGCTAAAAACTCAGAGGAACTTGCCTTTCTCAGTTAGGACAAAGGCAGTGGGAAAGAAAGAATGCTCCTCCACAACTTCCTGCTCACCTTCTGACTAGTGCAATGAAAACTTCATTGCATTTCCTTTTTATTTCCCTCACTGATTGCAGATGAGCATACAGGGGTGCGTGTACTGGGATCAAAGGTAGGGAGAGGATTGTTTCTTTTTGTACCTAGCAGAAGGTTATAGGGTAGCCTGAAAGAGTGCCCCCAAACCAAAATGCTGGATCATGTCTCCACTCCACACTTTGGAACTAGATTTGAGCTCACGGCTAGCTTCTAGTTGTGTAATGGCCATAGCCAAACCAACCCTGAAGTCTAAGCACCCCAAACTTAGTTGAAGAGGAAGTTATGAACACTAGACCAAAAGGTCACCATTGGATTCTCTCTCTCTAGTGCTCTACATCAGAAATGAGAATTCAAATCACCAGACTTCAGAGACATAATAGCTGGAAACAACATGTGATAGGAGAGCCTAAATCACCATTGAGAGTCAAAGTGGAGCCTCAGATCTCTGAAATCTGAGCTTTGTGGTGACAGGGCTCAAACTATAGACCCAAAGCCTTGTGGGAATAGCATGGGTCAGATCTCTGCCTACTTAGTTTTATTTTAATTTTTTATGAAAAGGTTTAAAGGTGAGTCAGTCCAAAAATCTGTATCCCAACACCCCTGAGGGTTGAGACAGATCAACTCTTTGTGACTGGCCTGTCTCTCTCCAACAGGTCAAATCAAACCTTCAGATGGTAGCACTGTGATGCTGTTAAAAGAGGTCAGATCAGGGCCATAGGCCAATTAGCTTGTGCACTAACATAGATCAATGGTTTTCAACTAGTGTGCCATGGCACAGAGAACTGTCCAAGTGTGCCACTAAATTTCATACAAAAGTAATGAAAAGCAATCTAAAACAAATGTTTTATTTTAAACAATATTCTATCCAACCAAAATTACAACTCATAAAACTTGTGAAAATCATCATCAAATTACAAGGGGGTTATTGGTCTTTTGATTCTAAAAATGAACATTCTAAACACAGGTGGCCAAAGGGCAACATGAAATAACGTGTATTTTTTTTCTGGTAGATTTGAAACATGAAAGCATTTGGTCCTTCTTTAGCTTATTGCATGCCCTATGTTGCAAACTTCTTTAAGACTGTAACCACACTGAATGTAAGTAAAGGTAACATTTATAAGCAATCACTTCAGCTTACAAAATTGGGTGTGCCATGGACTTTTTGTCTTGCTGAAGCATGCCACATTACTGATAAGGCTGGGAGCCACTTAAAGTGAGTAATGTCTGTGTGTTAAGCTGCTTAAACTTAAAAAAACCCATAGAATGTTACTTGCATCATTTTCACTTACCTGTTCCTCTTATAATGTAATACTAAAACATTTACATATAACTATATAACCCATCAAGGCCAGAGGGGTAGCCATGTCAATCTGTGTACAGCAAAAACAATGAGACTCCTGTGGCACTTAAAGACTAAGAAATTTCTTCAGGCATAAACTTTCATAGGCTCCAACCTATCTGATGAAGTGGGTTGGAGCCCACAAAAGCTTATTCCCAAAGAAATTTGTTAGTCTTTAAAGTGCCACACGGCTCTCGTTGTTTTAACCTATCAGAGAAATTTTGTGAAATGCTAATGAAGGACTTTATTAGAAAAGGTGCCAACTCCAAAGCAAAAATGGCTATTGTGATGATGACCAGAGGCCAAAAACTAAATTCATTCTGCACTCATCACCAAGAAAAGAAAAAACCATGGAGGTGGAGTCACTGTCAGCTTATCTTCTGTCAAAAGAAGAGATAAAAATGGATGCAAAGGAAGATCCTTCACCTGTGGATTGTTTGGATTCTAACAGGGCAGAATAACTGAGCAAGAAAACAGAAACTCCCAAAGTTATTATGGGTAGCCCTCACAGACTTGAAAAACTGGAGAAACTACCACATCACTGCCACCACTTGGAGTTACAAACTGTGATTCACCTGTGCATATATTTTGCCTGCTTTAACCTCTCAAAAACTCTTTATTCTTTTCTAATAAACTTTTAGTTAGTTTACAATCAATTGGCTGCCAGTCTTATCTTTGGTGTAAGATCTGAACTACCAAACTGATCTGGAGTGACTGGTCTCTTGGGACTGGAAGAAACCAAATGTGGTGTGATTTTTGGTTTAAGTGACCATTATCACAAAGTTCAGTTTGCATGGGTGGCAAGATGGGTGGAGAGGCTGAGGTCTGTGACTCTGTGGTAATATTGGTATTGACTGTGGTAAGATTGGTAACCCAGGAGCTCACATTTGTTACGGGCTTGATGAAATCAAATTATATAACAAACTATCAGTTTTGGGTGTCAACCCTTGTTTTCTGGCAAGTTGCCAGTTGTGAGCCAATCCAAACAGCAGAACACACAATGTCATATTTTAGACAGGGGAACAAAGACAACATCTCCATTAGGGTGGTAAGTCACCTTTTATAATTAGATTGTTGCCCCTTTGCCAAGAAGTGGCAGATTGTTCACGCTTTACAGTCAGTTTCTGATTTGGAGATGAAAACAATGAGGTGAAGTTAGGTATTTTCTTTGTGTACTGTATTTTATTTACAAAACACAAAAAAAGTTCTGTTCCCTCGAACAAAGAGTTAAACACAGAGACAAAAGCCTCCTCATAACCATGCATCTCTGAACTGGTAGCTGTCCTAGTCCCCGAGTTTTAAACTTGGGTAACTCCCAGCCAAGGCTGCTCACCAAGACTACGTGGCTTGGAAAAATAGATCTGGGCATTTATTCTCCTTTTATGCAGATCCTGAACCTCAGATCTTCATCTGCCAGACAAAGAAAGCAATTTAACTGACACTGTAACACTGATGACGCTCTGTGTGTAGTTACCACATGGCCTCTAAGGAAAGCTTACACATCTGTGACCCCTAAGATGCAAACCATTAGCACTTTTTTCCATTAGTCCCCTTTGCCATTTACTCTGTGCAGTTCATTTCCTCTCAAGAGATCTCAAAACATTTCAATAAATGCAAAAGATACAACAGCACTGAAAATGTAGCACCTGTGGGTTGGAGAGCAAACAGTCAGTTTGCTCATAATTCACTGCTCAACAATGGCTGAAGGGGAAGGGAGGGGAATTTCGGGCAGACAACTCCAAGTATAG
Source organism: Podocnemis expansa (assembly GCA_007922195.1). NCBI lineage: Eukaryota > Metazoa > Chordata > Testudines > Podocnemididae > Podocnemis > Podocnemis expansa. Next base: position 3,913,694 of record ML682006.1, read on the forward strand.
CACCATCGGATCCTTAATGCACATGCAAAGCCAACAGGACCTTTGTATGCAAAGCCCAGTCTCGAAGCCATTTCCTTAATGTAGCAATGAGGTTTAACTACTTTGAAATACTGTCTTTCCATTGGCTTGTTTAAGAACATTTCTGGGAAAAAAAATCAAAACATTAAATTTTCACTTGAGAGCAACACCCATGGAATATCTTCACTGCATATTTAAAGCTATGAACAAACCTAATGCATTCTCCCCCATTCTCAAATATTTATTTTCTACCCCCACTGTGAGAAGCTTTTATAATTATTGTTGCTATTAAGAAAAATATTTACTCATTCAGAATTTTAAAAATATTCCTTTTTTTAATTCAGAGTTTACACTGAATTGCAGCAAAGCATATGGTGTTTTGTAGCCTGGATACAAGAGTGTTTATACACTTCCTGTGTGTGTAGTCATGGCTGTTGCTATTACACATGGTTGTGTGTCTTCCCCATTTCTGTAGTATCTGACCCCACCAGAAACAATTGACTGGATTTCCAGATTTGAGGACACAGGTAAAAATTATTACCTGGTTTGCCCTTTTAAGCATATTTGTGTGCACAGCTTAGGCAGTCACTGATAATTAGGCCCAGCATGTCACATCAGTATCTTTAAGAAAACAAAATCAAATTGTGGCAAGAGAAATCTTTGGGAGTAAATAGCTGGCTGAAACATTTCTAGCAAAATGGGTCTTTTTTTCTCCCCTCTTGTGTTCAACTTGCACTTGTTTTTTCCCATGTGTATGGTCAGTCCCCACCTCCAAGAAGCAGCACACACTGAAGCTGGCAGAGGTCAGGTCTGTGAGCCTGTATTCTCTTCCTGCTTCTGACACTGACTGGGTTAGTACTTTGCACATTTGAAGCACTTTACAAACTTGAGCCTCCTAATATGCGTATGAAGTAACCGCCATTTTGCAGCTGAGGGAATGGAGGCTCTCAAATGACTTGCTCTAAATGAAACAATAGGTCAGTGTAAGAGCCTGGTTTCAGATGCAGAGCTCATGACCCATGGTCCCAAGCTCAGTCCTCAGATCAAAGTGTGCACGGGCAAGTAATTCAATTCCACTGTGGCTCAACTTCCCCCATCATGGAATAACAAGCGTGCCTTGGATTTAATTAGTTAACATTTGTGCAAGGCTTTGAAAATATAAAGCACTAGATAATAAATATCAAGAATCTTTGCAGCCTGGCTGAGCAGAGAACAACGATACACCAGGGAGAATAAACATCACTCATTGCCTCCCTCAGAGCCACAGATCCAGGCCAGACAAAGGAAACACAGCTTGAGGAAGTATTGACAGGGCATTGAATTATTAGAGGACCTAGAGTAGAGCAAGAGAGAAGACAACTTCTACGTCTGACTGGCCAAAACAGTAGTCTTACTGCACATGTACATTTCATTGCTCCCACAGTCTGGCTGAGATCACAAGCCCGGGGGAGAGAAAACAGATGGTCAGCCTCTCATCAAAGGAGGAATTCAGAGAGATTAGCAGTTTGGACAGAAAACAACAAAAACAAGATTCTATACAGAAAAGGAAAGATAATCATCCAAAACTACTAATGTTCAGTGGGAGAGAAACCTGGGTTGCAATAGCATTAAGAGAAATCCAGAGGTGAAAGTCAAAGCACGTTGTAATGTGATGAGGATGTAAAAAGTGACTAAGGCAGTTTTGGCCAGCATAGACAAAGGCAGCAAACAACAGGAAAGTTTTCATAGAAGATTAAGGTAGCATGGGACCTCAAGAGGTCATCTAATCCAACCCCCTGCTCAAAGCAGCTCCAATGCCAACTAAATCATCTCTATACACAGGTCTGGCATCACCCTGCCTCTAACACTCAACGCACATTAATAACACTCGGGGGCCTGAGGAAGGATTAAGACAGCCAAAAATGCAGAGCTTTGCTGTGCAGCAAGTCAAACATTTCACAAGTATTAAGACTCAGGGAAGAGGAGTCTAGAATGGTACCAATAACTAGGAGTGATGAGATAAATGAAGAAATAGAAAACAGAGAGAAAAGTTTCCATGCCAAACAATGCAATGATCTCCTGAGGAAAATAATAAAAGTTCTGTCACCATTTGACTAGACTGGACAAAACAGCAGAAGTACCAAAGGGAGCAATCCTGCCTTGGCAGAAAAAGATGCACTGAATGAACTAAACAGACCATTTTTCATCTCTGACTTTGGTGATGTATTATTTCCTTCATTTTGTGCTACAGAATATGTTACAATATAAGATTTCTGTAATTAGCACATGCACTTTGCAATACCCTAGTGGGTTCCGTTGCTTTTCGCCATCTGAATTTCCTTCCTGAAGTGGACACAGAGGATACAGTCATGCCTGTAATGACTAATGTCTGGCAGCTGACAGGCAACATGTCTTCCAATAGGAAAATTCTTTTTCCCATACTTTCACCAGGTCACCAAATGCAAACGGATTGGCAAATAACATCACTGCATACCGTAAGACCACACTGAAACACAATATATGAGGTAGTGTTTATTATGCACTTTTTAAAAAAGAGTCTTGGACACAAAGACCTGAAATCATTTGCCTAATTGGCAATGATTTCAAAACTGTATATACCAAGGAGAGTCAGAATTTCGCTTGGGCACTCACACTTTGAATGACCATGGACAAATCACTTGTCAATCTCTTGCTACTTTTTCTGATTTTGGTCTCAAAAACATATATTTCCAAGACCAAATTCTGCAGCGCTGAATTATAATTGGAGATGGACCCAAATTGAAACTCACATTCAAATATCCCCAAATATAGGGAAAGTTTGGAGCTAAGCGTATATACCTTGACTTTAGCAAGGCTTTTGATACTGTTTCCCACAGCATTCTCGTCAGCAATTTAAGGAAGTATGGGTTGGATGTGTGGACTCAGATGGATAGAAAACCGGCTAGATCAATGGTTTCAGCAGGTAGGAATCAATGGCTCAATGTTTAGTTGGCAACAAATGGTGTGCCCTAGAAGTCAGTCCTGGGGCTGGTTCTGTTCAACATTTTCATTAATGATCCGGATGATGGAATAGATTGCATACACAGTAAGTTTTCAGATGACACCAAGCGGGGGAACGGTAGACACAGTGGAGGGCAGGAAGAGGATTCAGGGTGACCTAGACTGGAGCAGTGGGCCAAAAGAAATCTCATGAGGTTCAACAAGGACAAGTGCAAAGTCTTGAACATAGGATGGAAAAAGTCCATGCACTGCTACAAGCTGGGGAGCGATCAGCTAAGTAGCAACACTGTAGAAAAGGACCTGGGGGTTATCATGGATGGGAGGCTGGATATGAGTCAACAGTCTGCTCTTGTTGCCAAAAAGGCCAATGGCATATTGGGCTGCATCACTAGGAGTGCTGCCAGCAGATCGAGGGATGTGATTATTCCCTTCTGTTTGGCTCTGGTGAGGCCACATCGGGAATACTGTGTCCCATTTTGGACTCTGCACTATAGAAAGTGTTTTGACAAATTAGAGTCCTGGGGAGAGGAATGAAAATGGATAGAGTGTTGGGACACATGACTTACAAGGAGAGACTGAAGGAAGTTGGCTGATTTAGTCTGCAGAAGAGAAGACTGAGGGGGGATTTGATAGCAACCTTCAACTACTTGAAGGGAGCTTGGCTGTTGTCAGTAGTGACAGAGGACAGAACAAGGAACAATGGTTTCAAGTTACAGCTGGGGAGGTCAAGGTTGGATATTAGGAAAACCTTTTTTGCTAGGAGGGTGGTGAGGCATTGGAATGGGTTACCTGGGGAGGTGGTAGAATCTCCATCTTTGGAGATATTTAAGGCACAGTTAGACAAAACCACGGCTGGGATTATTTAGTGAGAGCGGTCGTGCTTTTTTTGCAGGGGTTTGGACTAGACCTCATGAGGTCCCTTCTAACTCTATGATTCTATGAAACTTCATGACTTCAGGCTATTTACAGATTTAGCAAAAGCTAGTCAAAAGCTTGCATGATAAAACTGTCATCAATGTTTAGATTGTTTCAAAGAAATTATTTGTTGAAAATTGTGTTTTTGTTTTGGGGGTTTTTTTTTATTTTTATTTTTTTACACAGAAGTCACATCCTGGTTTTTTGACAAGCTCTAATTGAAATCCAGTTTCTCTACTCATGCTGTCATTCACATGTGTGGATTCCAAAGCCAGAAGGAATCATTGAGATCATCTTGTCTGACCTCCTGTATAACACAGGCCATGAGGGGTCTCAAACTCAAACCACCACACGGGCCGCATGAGGACTAGTATAGTAGCCCAAAGGCCGCACCACTGAAACCTTTTCATACAATGATATTGCAAATATTGATGGCGATAGTGTTGTTGAGGGCCACAACAAATAACTTTTGGGGCTGCATACAGCCCTTGAGCTTCAAGTTTGAGATCCCTGCCATAGAACTTCTCCAAAATGATTCCTAGAGGAAATGTTTTATGAAAGCATCCAGTCCTGAATCATTGTTTCTTCCAAATCATTTTAAGAAATGCACACAGATTTGGGAAAATCAAAACTTGAGATAAGCAAACCTGTTCAGATACAATAAGAATCCCATGAGCCAGTCTCCAAATTTCAGAGGATCAGATTTTGATACCCTTCTCATGTTCATTAGCTCCTTACTCCCATTCCCATTACTCCAGCAGGACTACCCATGGAATAAGGTACTACTCAACAAGAGTAGGCATATCAGGATTAGGCCCACAGAAGTGTCAAAACAGTAAAAGATACTTTTGCGACATCTCCAGTCTGAATGGTAAGAGACAACAGCAAACTGAGGAGATTTCAGCAAGGTTTAAAAACTAATTTTGCAGGCATGGACTAAAGAGATCTGGATAGTTCAAATAAGTTTCGAATAAGCATCTAAAGTTTTTCCATTAATAAAAACCTGAAAAAACATTAACCTGTTTTAGATATTCGGTAATATTCACCAATAATTTAAATGAGATTCTGTAATACAAGAAACTAGCACTGTTACATTCTCTAAGTTTACCTAAGCAAAGAAGTTTCCTTTTGGATCTTTGAAATGACCAGGCTTAACTCTAAGATCATGTATAGGAAACATTTTCCATCAAAATGCCCTGAAATCACACAGCTCAGTGGGTTGGCTTGGTAAAGGATTATCTTATTTTGGACAGAAAATTGGGGTTTTGACAAAATCAATTTTTTCACAAGAAATGTCTGCTTTTCTTGAAGACATTTAGTTGTTGTTTTGAAAACCAAAACCAGAAGTTTTCATTTTTCAGCAACTGAAAAATCCCTACCCCTCAAAACCAAATCCTGACTAACTCCCGTAATGAAATCAGTTGCACCTGCGTGTAACCCTTCTGCTAGCCCAAGACAGCAGCAGCAAAGGGCCAGGTTCTGTATCTAGGGGTCCCCAGCAACATTACAACAGCAACTGGCTCACGCCCCCACCACCCAGTATCCTGAGAAATTACACACACTTCCCTGGGTGCTCTAGAGGGCAATGCTTCCCCTCTCGCAAGCATGAGTCTGAGTGTAGTACATAAAACTTCTGATAGTAACATAAAGAACGTATAGAGGCAATATCAAAATCAACACTGATTTGGACAGTGCAGGGCAGGATGCACACAAAAACCAATAAGCAAAACTCACCCCATCCCAGTTTATGCAGAGCATGTCCTTCCCTTTTCTGTTACCCCCATACTGACCATCATAGTTTCAGCATCCACCTCCCAAGGGAAGGGAGCTCTCAGTAAACACCCTCCTGTCATCTTCTGCCACCGCAGGATCTCTCCCCACACACACACTTTTAGCTTCTAAGCAAGAAGTGCCCTAGCCTCTAGATCCTGCTTACATCTGCAATCTAGGGAACAAACTTGCTGTAGTTTTCCTAGAGGAGTTAAAGGAGGACAGTCAGATCAGCAAGACAGTCCAGACTAAAGGACTATTTTTAGATATTGCTTGCTATTGCACATAGCACACTCATTTTTCCTCTAGGGAACTGTTTGAGAGCCTATCCCTCCCCCTCACTGCCAATTGTTGCAGCTGTTAGTGGGTGCCCAGACACACTGTGCTTAGCTATTTAACACAGTCACTTTCTGAAAGAAGAAGATGGCTATCAGCTAACTAGAGAATCAGAGCACTAGAGTTCAGTTAGGAGCCTGCTGTTGGACTGCCAAGAGCTCTTGTTCTCATTCTTAAGAAAAGAATCCTGCTGAACTACATGGAGGCCTAGGAAAGCTATTTCTATGGGATCGATTGTCTTTTTTCCATGTTGTCTTGGGTTTTGGACTGTGGTAAATGCATCACAGTTTGTGTTAAGATGCCTTTTCATCAGATCAGCAGGCTTTCCAAGGAATGAGGTATGTTTGCTGTCACAGAGAGATGGAGCTGACTTGTCTGAAAGAAGTTTTGCCTGGTCCCCTATTCACCCATCCACTTTTGATGAGACTAGACACCCTGATTAAAAATCTCCTGCTCCCTGCAGCATGTCTCAGTTCATTAGCCAGGAACTGCATGGAGCTGACCAGGAACTGTCAGCATATTCCATTCTACTTATGATCATCTTCTAAAGAACATTGGAGGCTGCTAGTGAGAAATCCCACCCTGTCCTTTGAATGCATTAGCACACTGCAGAAGGTGAGTGCCCCAAATATTCTCCTGTAGCTCAATACTACTAGCAAAATTGGGAACAGACAGTCCCAAACCTTTTTTCTTCCAATCACTATTACAGGCAGAACTTAAAGAACACATGCATTCTGCCACCTTCTCCCATTTATTATCCAAGAGATGCCAAACTAATTAAAGAATCAGCCTCCAACAATCTATTCTTTCAGCATGAGAGAATCACAGCCTCCCATTAGCTTTTCATGAAGTACCAGGAAAGCTATGTGGGAAGTCACCAGCCTGCAGACATTTTCTCCTCCAATTTGCATTTTAATGGAAGAGCAGAGAACTTATTGAAAAGTGCTGCGAGTTGATAGGGTCGTGTAGACTCTACGGGTCTGACTAATAGATGCACTGACCCACATTTTCACATCTGATAGGACAGTGGGGGAAACCAATGAAGAGCTCATTTTCAACGGCATTAACTGCTCCGTCTGTGTGGAAATAGCAAAACATGCCACCAAGAGCTAGCTCACAGGCTGCAGTTGTGAGACAGTTTAGTCTAGTGTTTAGAACAAATAATTGGGTGCCTGAAGGGTCCAAAGCTCCAGTGGTGGCTGAGCTACTGATTGTGTGATCATCATGGTCAGGGCTCTCAACTTTCTTGTGCCTTACTCAACTCAGTCCTAAAAGCTTTAAGAGCAGCAGGACTTCACTGAAAGCCAGATGCTGACCTGCTTTCCTGGGTAACAGCCATTCGGCTGTTTCTCCCATCCACTTTTCTAATAGGACAGGGGAAAAAACTATCTGAGAATTCCAGCTTGCCTCCTAGACACAAGAGCACTTTAAATCACCTGCTGTCGGAAAGGACTAGAACTGATGGAGACGTTGATTCCTCTATGTAACTGCTGGTGAGTTGCGGCATTGTATGTTTTGGTTTTATTATATATCATAAAACTAGGCTAAGAGAAGTTGAGTTTGTCCTTGCTTACTCTTAACATTCATTCGTAAGTGGTTGACCCTAGCAAAGCTCTGCAAATATCTCTGAACAGAATGATCAAAAAGTGTAATGCAGTCTGCTCCGACTATCTGCAGTAGGAACTGCACACAACAGCAACACAGACCTGGATTTATGGTCTCTTTCTTCCTTTCATTATGAGAGCATCAAATGTTTGCTTGAGAAACGGCGGACATCTCACCTTCACTATATGCCTCTAGACATGCAGATGACCTCCACCACTGTAGTATCTGTGCAGCACTTCCCAAGTTTGCATGGATATTGTCTCACAATACCCCAACCACAAGGGTGTTATAGCTCCTTATTTGGGTCCAACTTTACAGGGACACATAGCCTCTAATTGTTTTGTTTCTAGTGAAAAAAATTGATAATATTCTTGAAGGGCAATTCCAGTGTATTAGGAAACTAATTATTTTAACTTTGTATCTGAACCTCAGGAGTAAAAATAGGCTCAAAGTTCTATTATATGAGCAGTAGAATTGATTCTACAAGGGGAAAAAAATCAGCTAAAAACCAAAATTTCAGTGGAGGCAGTGAATTGGCCTATCCAGATGAAACCATTTTTCATCAGCACTAAAAAGTGGGTTGCTTGCAGGAGATGTGCTCGTACTTATATGATCAATTTAACTGTGTTTTCCAACAACTTACATTTCCATTCATGTTGTTATAATACATCAGGATGGATACAGAACTTTGATAGTGTATCTGTAATTATTAGATATGCATATTTCCATCTTGTATCCCACTGCTCACTAACAAAACATTTTAATAACAGTTCAAAACAAACAAAAAAAACACACCTTTGAAAATTGACTCTGACAGTTTTGTTCACTAGAAGTTGCTCTCTGGGGATAAAACTGTTCTGTTTGGATTTTTCAAAACTAATAATCCACAACACCAAATTCACACCAATAAAACCAACTTATAGGTTTGTGTTATATAGCTAAATACCAACAGAAAAAGACTCAGATTCAGGATAAAACAACAATTTCACTTATATAAGTAATGTGATATATTCCATTTTATTGACCCTTTAAAATGAAATAAACTTAGATGAAGAGGACCTCAGACAGACATTTTTTATTGACTAGTTTGGTGCCCTTTCAATACCAAATTGATGAGCAATCATGACAAAATCTTATTAAGCTAGTTTGCAGATTTATGAAGACCCTGTAGTTTAATAAACTGTTATGGGGCAATGAAAGTTTATGTAGATCACTAGAAATGTCAGAATAGTACTCCAAAGGCACCATAAAATGGAGCATTACTTGCTTAATTCATGACCCAACTAAAATAAAACCAGTAGTTGTTTTATTAGTTTGTCCTCATCTTTGCAAACCCAATTTTCCGGCACAAGAGTATCTACTACTTGGTGAACAGATTGGAACCTTAGTCTGGAGAGCAATAAATTCAAGAGACCTAAATTTCACTTAATGACAACTGTTTTCTTATTGGAGGGTGATAGGCTGCACTTAAAGTGACAATGTCAGAAAAAAAGAAAGATAAAGGTGGATGAGAAGCAAGTACAGAGATACTAAATGACAACTTAAGAATTCAACAGATGATGATCCCTTCCTCAGTCAGAGAGAAAGGTGCAATGGTTAAGCCCTCACCATCACTGCACTGCCTGCAAGGAAAGAAGATGCAGTTGTATTTCCCTCCCCTCCCACATTTTGCACTATGTGAGAAGACAGACGTTTACAACTCCCATCTTTATATCCTCACAAAATACATGGAAAGAAAAAATTTCTAGCAGTTCTCTCTTCTCCTATATAATCACTCTGCTGCCTAAAATAGGGAACAGGCCTGCAGTGAACCAGCTTCGTGACAATCCCTTTTCAGCCTCTCTCATACCACATTTAAACTGAAAGCTCATTGGGGCAAGGACCGTTTTAAACCACGTCAATACAGTGCTGAGCATAGTGGAGACCTAGTCCCTGATTGGGACCTTTAAATGCTGCCACAATATAAGTAATGTTTTAAAAGTTTAGATTATATTTATAAAGCACAGAAGCTAAGAATAATTCTTCCATGCTACACATTACATCTGATCTTATATGCTGGGCTGCTACCCCAATTCCATGTGCTCCGGAACAGTGATTCTCAACCTTTTGTGTGTTGCAACTCACTTAGCACCGCATTGCACCCCTACAGGACACACCACCCCACTCCCACCTGGCCAAATCCAGCCATATTCCCAGCTTTCCGCAACACACTTACCACTGTGTGCCAGTGCAGTTGCTGAGAACCACTGCTCTGGAATGACGTTAATACATAGCTACTCCCCTGTTGCATGTTCTTCATCCTCTGGACAGTACAATACACATGAAAGCTAAACTGGAGAGTGAGACCATAAAGGCTATGTTGAAGGTTGGTACCCAAATATGGAACGATGAGTTATATGTATACAACAAATATAGAATAACCATGTAAAGCATTTAGAAAGTAGACAGGAAATGGCTGGGAGTCAACAAGGAGCTAAGAACAAACATGTTTGTGGTACCTTAGCAAGTGTGAGGGATTCACACACAAGTGAAATTGTAATACAAACCCTTGTATAATCCAAAACATTAGCATGAGGAGAACCCTATACAGTATAGACAGATGTCGTGCTACAACAGTGAGAGGAAATACTGTAGTGGAAGAACCAGAAGTCAGGTTTACAGTGAAACAAGATGCTTTCTGTGGATCTAGTATAATTCCCCTGAGTTAAGTGAAATTCTTCCCATTGATAACATTTCTTTATGTAGCCTGATTCAACTGCCAACCTGAATTATTCCTTGATCAATGCTGTCCCATTATGTAAAAGAGATGAAAAGCCAAACTCTGCTCTTGCAATGATCTTGAGGGCATATGCTACAAATCCAGCCAGTAGTGCTGGTAAGGTAACTACAGTTTGCTCTATTGTTGGATGTGTCCACTGATCAAAGGGAAAATAGAAAGATCTCAAACCCTAAATTTTAAATACTTATGAGCAGTTGCATGAGAAGTATATACTGTTTGGCTAAGAAATTCAAATTTAATATCAGTTTTGAACAAGTCTTCTGTCAGGAAGCTAACACTTCTATTTGCATGCAGGGGACTGAGCGGCTGATCTAATGCACTAGGTCTTGTATCAGAGCACAGCCTAGACTGGAAAATGAGAAAGTGCCACTCCACTATGATTAGGGCATATGACCAAAAAAACAATCAAAACCACTGCATATGATGTTCTTGGGGCTCCAAAACCCAAGTTAAGCTCTTTTTTGATTCTGAGCCTCCAGAATAAGAACAAATAATTATCTCAGGACCTATCTATGTCCACTGCCATGAGGAGTACAGAGCCAGCATAATTTAATGAGATAGTATGTGTTACTGGAACACACACATTTCAGCCTTTTCATTAGAGTCACAACAACATTAGAACAAGTTAGAAAATGGAATTTCTATTATGAAGGAAATTCAGATATTTTGATGTTTTCGTTACAAATTAGAGGAAGGTCAAAATTTCTCATGGAACACAACATTTTAAAAATTGATTGGGAAACACCATACCATGGAATCATTTCAACAGCAAAAAAAATAAAATACAAATGGTGAATTTGCATTATCAAAATTAAAGTCAAAACAATTCATTGCAGCTTTTTTTCTGGAAAAACAAACAGCAAAAATGATACATTCTGATTTTTGACAACACTTCACTCTTACATTGCATTTTCTCACAGCACAGTAACTCTTCCGTTAAATGTTGAACCCACTTCTATCTAATCACTAATTCTTCCATTCTACTTTGTCGTGATTAGAACTCAACTGGAGTATTGTGTCCAGTTCTGGGCACCTCATTTCAGGAAAGTTGTAGACAAATTGAAGAGTCCAGAGAAGAGCAACATGAATGATTAGAGAACTGGAGCACTTTACATGAGGGAAGACTGAAAAAGCTGGGTTTGTTCAGTCTAGAAAAGAGGAAACAGGGAACATGACAACAGTTTTCAAGTATCTAAGAGGTTGTCACAAGTAGAAGGAAGAAAAATTTTTCTCCTTAACTGCTGACAACAGGAGAAGCAGCAATGGACTTAAATTACTGCAAGAGAAGATTAGATTGGACATTAGGAAAAAATTCCTAACTATCAGGGTGATTAACCACTGGAATAATTTGCCCAGGCTGGTTGTGGAATCTCCATCATTGGAAGTGTTTAAGAGGAGGTCAGACAAGCACCTGGTTTAAGAGGGCACTTGAACCTGCCATGAGTGCAGGGGACTGGACTTGGTGACCTCTCATGGTCCCTTCCCAGTTTCTATGATTCTGGTCTGAAACAGAAAAGTAAAGCATTTCAAAATTTGGGGGTGAAGGGGTGTTATGAATTTCTCAAAAGTCCTTTTAAAGCAACTTTGATATTTTCCGAGCTTTGGAGGTTCCACGTTTGTTCTTTAGCTTATTTTTATATTGCAATGTGTTTTGGTTTAGAACAAGAGCTCCAATTCCCTAATTAAATGCTTAGAGTTCCAGTGGACAGTCTCATAATTATGAAAGGCAGTAGAGCCCAAAATGGCTATAGATGTACTGTTGTTTAATGCAGCTACTTCAATAACTTTATACAAACACTGTCTTTGGTTTCTTTATCCACATTTTTTTTAATTCTTCATGTAGAAATTGCTGCATCATGTTGTTTTATTGCAAACAGCTAAATATTATTCACTCATTATTTAAAAGAATAGTTGCCTGTAATTAGACAATGATTAGCTTCACAGGCAAGACCTGCATTAAAATAATATGAAGATTTATAACTATGATGCAAATATCAGCATTAAAAGTCAAAAGCTAAAACTTTGAGGGTATGTTCACACACAGTTCTTATTTCGAAACAACAGTGGTTGTTTTGAAATAAGAACTGCCATGGCCACATGACATACGGCCATTTCGAAACAAGCAAACTGCTTGTTTCGAAATGCAGCTGTTCTGTCGAAACAGGTTTAACCCGCTTTTGTTTCAAAAGGGAGTTGTTTCAAAACAACTCCTTTCGAAACAATGCCAGCGGGACATGCTGTTTTGAAACAACAGCTGTTTCGAAACAGCATTTGACCCTTCCTCCCAGGGTGCTTAGCACCCTGAGAGGAAGGGCCACCCTCCCTCAGCACCCTGGCCAGGGAACCACGCCCCCGGAATCCCCGCGGCAGGGTAAAGGGCTCCACTGCAGCCCTCTGCAGACACCAGCAGGGTAAAGCGCCCAGCCGCGCTTTACCCCGCCGGTGTCTGCAGCCCTCTGCAGGCACCCATGGGGTGCAGCGCCCCTCTGCGCTGCACCCTGTGAGTGCCTGCAGTCCCCTCCCCAAGCGAAATAGCAGGTCCACACTGTGGACCTGCTATTTCACTCCCTTATTTCGCAGACAAAGTTTTTGTCCTGAGAAATAAGGTGTTTCAAAATAACTTGTTATTTCAAAACAGCTTGCTTCGAAACGTCTTGTTTCGAAACAAGCCTGGCCTGTGTGAACATAGCCTGAGAGGTGTGAAATTGGCATCACTCCATTGAAGTCAATAGAACCATTCCAGTTTACACCAGTTAGGATCTGATGTAGCACAGCTCCACAAAATTTATTTTGAACATCAGGAGGAGGACTTGGGGAGGGATCAATGAAAGACTTAGGCACCTAAACTGTATGTAATATTTCTCCATAGTGGAGCTCTCATTGAGCCATACAGAGAGAGAGAGAATGACTCTGTAGTTCAATGATTAAGAGCTACCACCTGGGAGCTAGGAGAACCCAACTCCAGTCTCCCTGCTTCTACCACTTATTTACAGATGGTGGAACAGCTTCAACGGGGGAGAATGAGGAAACCCTACATCAGTATCCTAGTGGGGGGGGGGATTCAACCTGGGTCACCCATATCCAGTGTGACTGCTCTAACCACTCAGACCAAAGTGTATAAGGTGGTACGGCCATCACCACTGGGCTCACATTTTTGGATCACTAAGCAGAGGGAAGCACCAACCTGCAGCCTGGATTTATGTGCCTATTTCTGAGAGGGGTTGGAGCTTAGCACCAGTGGCGGCTTTTGGGGTAGGCGAAGCAGGCGGAGGCCTAGGGCCCAAGCAGTAAGGGGCCCCCGTCTTCAATCTGGTGGACAGAAATGAAAATATAGAAAAATACAGAAGTTGTTCCCATCTAGCAGAGCTAGTGGGGCTGGAAGCCTAAGCACTTTTCAGTCTTTGCTCATCAAGGCAAGCTATCATTAGGATCTGTGCTTCTTCTGAATTGCAGATTTCACCATTGTCTGCCTATTACCTTCACATTGACATGCTAAAGAAGCAGGAGCAAGTAATAGGCAGCACAATACCAGGAACCTCTCTAGTGGCCTCAGCTTTTAATTCCTCAGTGTGGCCCTTTATTCTGCTATTTTTTAATTTTGTGAAATATTGCCTTTTCCTTTTTTTTTTTTTTTTTTTTTTACCTGTTCTTTTGCCTTTTCCTTTGACTCTGTGACAGTTTTTCCTTTGGCTCTGTTTAGCTCAGGTTACTAGGCAGGGCCATATTGGCTGCTACATCTAAATACAGTGCTGCCCTTAGGCAATCATTACACCCGTGTGTGGTGTCTGTGCTGTATGTCTTTTTCTTTTTGTAATTAATTTTTTAGCTTCTTCTGTACTTACTATTTTTGAGGAGTCCAGAGTCTTATAAACTTGAGTACTTCAGAGAATTTAACTGAAATTTAGTATTTTTCATTTATAGCTTCACACTAGAAACCTTTTTACTTATTTTTATTTATTATAATTATTTGTATTAAATGTCTAGTGCACATAAACCCAAGTCTATATGAAAAATTTGTAAGATTGCACTGCCAAAATTTTAAATGTAGTATTTTAGTTATTTTTGAGCCATAATTAATGCTATTGCTTTTTATTTATTAATTAATGCTCATACTTCTTAAAAAATTTTAAAATGTTCACTTTAACTTTGTAGTTCAGCATTAGCTCATTTATGTTAAGTGAAAGATGATCAACCTACAAGCTTCATGATGGGAAGATCTTTAAAAATACCATGCCCAAGAATAATTTATAAGTTCCAGACAAATAGTCATGTTAGTTTGGTTCAGCAAAACAAACAAGGAGTCCTGGGGGGTGGTATGGGGCAGTTAAGGGTGCAGGGGGGACTGGGGCCACAGGGAAGGTAGCAGTGGTGGCCGACGGTGGGCCCTTTAGGGGGCCCCACAATGGGCCTTCGTCTAGGGCCCCGAATTACCTAAGGCCGCCTCTGCTTAGCACACTCCTTATTGTCTGCATCTCCCACTAGTTACATGAAGCAACTCCACCTGGCATGCTTGCTTTCGTGGGTCACGTCCTTAAGTGCCTCTCTCTCTCTCCACTGTATAGGGAACTTAGGCACCTAACTCAGCTGTAAGTCGGTGTTGTTCCTGGACAGTCTAAGTGCCGTGATGCTCCGCACTCCAATGCCAGGGCCTTTGTATGTTTCACCCCTTCCTAGATTTCTCATTAAATTGTCTACTCCATATTAAGTGCTTTGTAAATGACCTGGAAACAATATGAATAGAAACATAGTTCAGTTAGCACCATGTTATGACTATGCATAAGAGGGTGTTTGGAGATTTGTAACTATGAATTTCCATCCATTTAAAAAAAAAGGCTCTCTTTTAGTTAAAAAACATGCTTGCTTTTACTAACACACAACTTCAGTCTAAAAGGTATGAAGACACCAGATCAGCTAGCAACACTCCCTTAAATTCAATGTACTGTGGCTTACAACTGGATTCATTAAAATCAGCTCATTGATTTCAGGAAGAATTGAACTGTGGGTTCTTTTAAAAACCGAAAAGCTCTTTATTTTCAATAGCACTCAGCTGTCCATCTCCTAAAATCGTGGGGACAGACTTCCTTCTGGTGTACAGTAATTTACACCTGCTGAGGATTTGGACTGTAATTTTGTTAGAATCCAGAAAGCTGTACACACCCAACAGGAAAGAATTCAGGCATTTAAAATTAAAAAAAAAAAAAAAAAAAAAAAGTCTTTCAGTCTGTCTACACCCCACCCCCCATGCTCTTCTGTAGGAAACTGCACAATAATAGCTGCATTTATGTGGAAACATTGATAACCACACTGCTCATGGAGGAGCTGAGTTAGTAGCTATCTAATAGGTACATTTTTCTTTGAAGACCAGGGTCTTATAGTCCAAGTGTATGTGCCAAAGATAGGTATATTAATCATGCCTTCCCTCCATGACCACAACAGCACACACACAATTGTAGGTGTGTATTCAGAGCCTGATATAAAACTCAATGGAAAACTCCCATGCATATATTTGAAAATGTGGGCTTTATTTTAGGGGGGGGGGGCCCCCCCCCACCTGATTAAGCAATTAGGAGTGGGGGGTGGTGGGGGGGGGGGGGGGGGCGGGAGGCAGGGGTTTTTTTTTTTTTTTTTTATTTCTATTTGCTATCATTTATCATTTGTTGAGCTGCAGATGTACTTCACTGTAGTAAACAGGGATGTTTCCTCAATATGTTTCTTCATTATGCTGCTTTTTAACTGCAACTGAAAATGTTCAACGGTTTCCTTTTAAATCACATTCACCCAAATTTTCAAAATATAGACTAAAGAGTTAAAATGCCATTATATGCTAGGAATAATATTACAGTGCAAGAGGCAACAGAGGGAAGAAATCTTTTAAAAAGAAAAAGATATTTGTATCTAATGTTTCTGTCCAAAACAATATGCTGTCACATGACTTTATTGTTCCAGTGGTATACTTAAATATGAAGCTTTATCATTTGAATTCCAATTAAGCATTTTCTAATTACCCTGTTTAGGCCATATTATAATACAAGACCTACTGCATTAGATAAGCAAGACAATTGTCTACATGCAAAGAAAAGATATAGCCCACTGATAGAGCACTTACTCTATGAAACTATTACCACACTTGAATTTTGCTGAGGGCCAAGAACAGCTACAGTAAATGCTTCTCATGCAACAGCTCACAGGTATTTTGGGGTTTGATATCTTTATATTAACGTGTTGATCGGGGGCACATCCAACAATAGAACAAACTGTAGTTACCATAGCAACACCACTGGCTGGATTTGCAGAAAAGGTCTCTCTGCATTAACGCACCATCTCCCACAGAGCATCATAAAGAGAAAGACAGTTTCACTGAGTCTTGCAGAAACAGGTGCCTACAGTTCCCTCACCAGCCATGGTCAATAATATAAAACTAAACTGTGCTCAGCAACCACAGCCCCAAGTAAGAGGTGGTGAATGGTTGCATAGAGAGACGTATGCCTATAATTTATTTCTAGGACAATCCACTAGAAATGGAAAGTTCTGGATATGATGAACAATTAAATGGGCCCTACAGAATCTGATACATGAGGCATTTTGACCAGAAACCACATATACCATATGCTCCAATCCTGTGTTTAATTTTAATAATCATAAAAGAAGTCAACTTCAGCATTAGTTCAGTTTTTTTCAGTCTGCTTGACTTCTCACATTTAATATTGCATTAACATTCCTACTTTTCAGAGTAGAAGTGGACACACTGTCAAAGTATTTTGAGCGTCCTCTGAAGGAAAGGTCATAGATACATATGTCTGTGTATTCACCACCAAAAAGCTGTTGTGTAGTCACAACTTTCAATACCAACCTTTATTGCATAATATTTGAACCAACGATCTCTAGATTGTAAGAGGGCATAAAACTTTTCCTATCACAAGTCATCTTTCTCCCAGCTTCATCCATACAACATCTGTTTCAGTAAAAAGTAAAATCAATCAATAAATCAATAGTTGAAATGTGGGAAGGTGAGTCAAAATGTTTACCGGGCAAGATCTTGATTTTGCAAACACATGTGCCATCTTTCCAGCTCGTGAACAGTCCCACTGAGGTTTCATTTTCATAATTAATATTGAGGATTATCAACTTGCAGTTGCTATTAGGCATTTTGCCATGGAGTTCAACAGATCTCAGTGAAACCTGAGAAAATGGCTTGCATGTGTGCACAAACTTTCTGATCACAGCATACAAAATGAACTGATTTTTTTTCTGCTGGTAATAAAGGATGAGAGGGCCACCTACACAGGGAGAGAAGCAAGAAGTCCCATGGCACTTAAAGACTAACTGATTTATTTATCGCATGAGCTTTCGTGGGAGAAAATCTCACTTAGACTCTTTGAAGATGAGATCCCCCATCTTCAAAGAGTCTGACAAAGTGAGATTTTCTCCCACAAAACCTCATGCGATAAATAAATCAGTTAGTCTTTAAGTGCCATGGGACTCGTTGCTTCTTTTGCTGAACTAAATTAACACGGCTACCCTTTTGGAACTACACAGGGAAGAATTCCACCCCATTTTACTTATGTGCTAAAACTAAGAAAATTTCAGTCCAAAAGGAATTAGTTTAATGAAATTAAAGGCAACTCAAAAAAAAGGAAGATAGAACAAAAGAGTTTTCTAGTTCACCCAAATGGCCACTACCATACCTCATATAAACAGATAATGCAGGTACCTTTGGAGAAGGACACAGCACTTGTTAAATGGAACCCAGCTATACTATACAACCCTATGCCCATGAGCATTTTGAAATTGTGAAATCATTGCACTGTGGCATGCAGTATCATTCCAAAAAAACTGTTTCAAGTAGCATTTCTTATACACTCACCTCATTTTCCGAAGTACAGCTCTTTGGAAGAGGCACAACATGAACAAATAATAGTGAACACATAGCAAAACAACAATGCAAACTTCCCCACCATTCGACAAATATTCCTTAGTCATCTGCATTTCACAGATTGGATTAACTGAAAGTGGTAGCACTTGAGCCCAAGAAATTCTTTTATCCTCCTCAAGTATTTTCTGTTCACACAATTGACGTTACCAAAGCTACAAGTCTTTATGACACATAGCAGCTGAAGTCCTTCATGTGAGATTGTCTGATGATGTTTTTGAAGCCATTAGGAATATTTTTCATGAAGTCACTGTTCTTTCAGTGAAACATGTTCATTTTTTGTGCTGCTTGCCTACCTCACTGCTTCCTATGCATTTGCCATTTAGTGTCGCCCTCCCCAATAAACCTGGAAGAAAAGATGAAAGAAGCCCTCACTGAGCAGAACCATCTTGCTGATTTGCAGCTGAATAACAATGACAAATAGTACATCCCAAAGGAACTTGAAGCAACACTCTCTGTCAAAGGATGCAACTTTGCAGATGGCCTTGGTCCTAGTGCATATCAGCTGATCAGCTAATGAGATAACATGGCTGTACACAAGCCACATTATCCACAAATAACAATCCCCCTCCCTCCACAAAGAGAAGATAAATGAGCAAGAAGAAACACCAACAGATTGAAATTATTCAGTGTCACATATTAAACCTTCCCCATTGTGTGGAAAAGAAATTACAATACTACAGACAAGATATGTCTTAAACTGTGCAAGAAAGCTGCAAAAAAAAATCACCCAAGTATAAGCTACAGATTAATTTAGCCCATTGTATGGTGACAATATTAAGATTGTAATATATATTATAATAGTCATATAAGCATTAAGTCATTATGATAATAACAGAGGTGAGGCTAAGAAGCATAAGCAAATTAAAAATAAGATATTTCTGAGTAAGAATTGAAAGTCTGGTAATCTCATTATAGTGGATTGCAATGTGACTCATCATCAAGGGGTGGCATAATCAGGCCCTAACCTGTAGACTGTTAAGGATATATTCACTAGTGTCTTTAGCACCGAAATCCTTAGATGGCAGGAGCTGCAAAACTGGGAACTGGTTTTATTAGAGGCAGTGATATTTTAGGATTATTTTTCTGAGCTATTGAAAACAACCACTCCTCCATTAATAAACTGAACATTTATCTTACTTTCTAGGTCAAAGAGTCAAACAGGAACATTTTGACTTAGGAAATAAGGTAATATGTTTCAGCCTAAGTAGAAGCCTCTCATTATTTTTATTTATATATAGATATAGAATAGTAAAATATTCTATTATATTGTCATATGATACGACTTGATATGTCATTATTCAGTACAACTGATATAACATGACACAATTAAATGGAAAAGAACTTTTTAACTTTGAATGAAATATTTTTTTCCTAAATGAAATTTTCAAAATGGAGAAAAAAAATCATTTCAAGATTTTTGCCCCAGTGGAAATCCTTGTCTGGTTACTGATTTCTGGGGAATAAAATTCCAAAATGTAATTTTCCAGTGGAAAACTATTTAGCAAAAAAAGTTTTCTAACCAACTCTAAATTAGTACACATCGATACACATCCGGCAAAAATTCAGCTCCTTACCGAGCCCCTAGATCACCTTATCACAGAAGCAACAGATGTGAATGGGATTTAAGAAACAGGCAACAAAAAGGTAAAGTGTAGCTCTGCAAACCTGCCAAGTATCAACTGATTTAAAGCATGCAACACACAGCAAGACAGCAAATCCATAGATTTCTTTCAATTTCAGTCCTCCTTCTGTTTTGTTGATTTAAAGCACTTAAGCCTTTTGATCAGCAAAGTTTTGCATGGCCTCTCAAAGATAAGAAAATACTAACAGCCAACAGGGCAATAGCCCTGTGAATCTCTGCTTGCAAACGGAGTTTGGGTTTTAATGGAAACAGATGTTTGTGTGGAAAATTAAAATTAGTTCTGGGCAATTTATAAGCCCATCTGTAGATTGATCTGATTAAGGGGAATGAGATAAGCAAACAAACACTTGGTATGGCTAAGAGACTGAAATAAGAATGATACTAAATATGGAAGAGTGGTATTTTTCAAAACATTGCTGCTAGTGTTATTTTATATAAGATAAAATAATTCTCTCTCTCTTTGAGGACAAGTTTCTTTCTCTCAGGGACCTCAACTCTGATTAACCCTGATAAAATTTGGAGCAAGAAGAGTTTAGTTTATTTGCATTAAATCAGGTTTATTTGAGGAGCAAATAGAATATACACAAATTTACTTCGCGCTCACTTTTTTTAAATATCACCAAGCAGGCCAGAGACTCTAAGTTATTTACAAATATGAAATAGTATCTACCATCAAGTTGCAACTGATACACAGCCTTGGGAAAACTGCTTGCCTCAGTGTGACCTGTTCACTGCCCCTCTCTCCCTTGCCTGGAAGTGTTTCATTGTGAAATTCATTCCACCTGCGTAAACCTGAGTCTAAAGACTCCAACCAGGTGGAATGCAGAGTGCATGGGGAGGTGAGATCCGTTCTTGGATCAGCAAGCAAAGCTACTGTACTGCCTCTTCCAATCACAAAAGCTACTATTGCCTACAAGCCGAAGTAGAACAAACAACAAGTCCTGTGGCACTTTTAGGGACTGACAAATTTATTTATTGCATGAGCTTCTGTAGGAGAAAATCCCACTTTGTCAGACGCTTTGATGCATCTGATGAAGTGGGGTTTTCTCCCATGAAAGCTTATGTGATAAATAAATTTGTTAGTCTTTAAAAGTGCCCCAGGCCTCCTTGTTTGTTTTGCTGAACTAGACTAATAGGGCTACTCTTTGGAACTTGAAAAGACTCGGTAGCAATCACAGTCCCTTCAGGCAATTTGCACAGGATTTAGGGGGCACTGGATTGAGTGCTGCAGCTCTTTCCTTTGCCTGGCCTAGCCCTCCCCATGTGGATTTCTGTGCTAACTCAGGCTCTTTCCATAGGTGTACAGTATTCCTGCACAAATGCTCAGTTTGCAATATCCCCATAAGGTGCTTTCTACAGGCATAAATATATTGAAGGACTTATGCCACCCTCTGCACCACAGGTGAATTTCACCCATGCAGTATTGTTAGGAAGCAGGAGAATTTTGTATCTTCAAATGAAAACCCTCCCAGGTAACACTTGGCCTGCATGAACAATGAGTGATTTACCACTGCATCCCTCCTCCTTCCTTGAAACTTGCAGATAAAGTTACTGACTTCTGTTCTCCAACCACTTTGTAGAGGGGATTATATGGGCAGGTTCCTTAGACTAGAGCCCTAACCCCTGATGAGGTGTTTTCCCCAGGAGTTCACATGTTGTTTATTCATACGGAAAGCATATACCAAACCAGGAAAACAGAAAATTGTTGGTTGTCTGGATGCAGCCATCTGCTGTACAGACCACATGTGTTGTAATGGGCATGAACAAGTAACTAAATAGTTGTGAAAGCAGAAGTCCAAACTTATAATTGTAACATTTTCCCCAAATAGTTAACAGCTGTCAGTGAATTTATAGACCGTAGCCTGCACCCTTTATGGTTAGCATTCTGAATTCAAACCACATACTAACTTTCTTAGAATAAGTACCAAATTAGGTTGCAACTACTTGATAAAGCTGGTGCATTTTATATTTGAATTACCAGTGTTTAAACTGAGCTGTGAAGCTGATGAGTTGACAGACATTTGTAACTTCTCAGGTAGATAGGATCAGTCTTTTAAAATTGGGTTGTCTTTTATCTTGGAATTTAACAGAAGTTCTCTGAAGTTAATTTTCTCAGTGAACATAAGAAGCCTTGGGATGCCTTAATCTTGACACAATATAAAAAGAAGTAGAAATGAAGGATGTGATTTATGGTGGTATTAAAAGAAGATATTGAAGGCACGATGACAGTTTAAGTGAGAGAACTAAGTGTAAAAAGAACACTTAACCTCTCCAATTCACTGTGTTTCTGTAAAGTCTGATCCAGCATCCTTT
The DNA here is from genome assembly GCA_007922195.1 of Podocnemis expansa. Classification (NCBI taxonomy): domain Eukaryota; kingdom Metazoa; phylum Chordata; order Testudines; family Podocnemididae; genus Podocnemis; species Podocnemis expansa. The sequence continues at coordinate 3,935,984 of ML682006.1, forward strand.
GAAAAGACTCCCATTGACTTCAATTAACAGGACTTTATAATAAGAGAACAAGAAAACTTTAACCAACATTCGAGTGTCCTTAACTGAGCAGGAGTGCCATCTAGCAGATAGAGTATTGAACTGGGAGTCAGGAAATCTATCTTCTGTTCCTTGTTTGCAACTGAGGGCTCCTTTGGCAATTTAGTGCAACTCTCTGTGCTTGTTTCCTTCCCACCCTTTGCCTGTCTTGTCTATTTAAATTGTAAGGGGCAGGGAATGGCTCACTATATTGTGTACCTAACACCACAGGTCCCAATCTTGGTTGGGGCCTTTTAGTGCTATTGTATTACAAATAACAACAGCTTAAAATATACACAAAGTAAAGCTATAACTCAAAACAAGTGGGTGCATGTTATCAGAGCTAAACAATGAAATAGATTCCCTTTTGGAGGGTCATAGCTGAACTGGCTGAGCCAAAAAAGTAACTTGCCTAGGAATTACTGTAAAAAATTTCACCAAAAAAATGTGTGTGTAACATTTCATCGATTTAAAAGACAGCTATCTGCTCTGCAGATAAGAAACACTGTTGCTGATTCAGTATGTAGCAGACCGCCCTCTGAGCTGCTGTGGAAACAACTCTCCAACATACTGCCAGAAGGTGTTGAGGTGTCACCATCCAGATGACTTGTGAATGAAGATCTTGACCACTGGTCCAAAGTGCAAGACTATAACAATGAAACCACCCTGACAGGTTGCCTTAGCATCCTACCATCCAAGAACAAGAATTCTTTCTTGGTCATTCTTTTTTAAGTGTAATTTTGTTGAATTGTGATTTCCTGAGGTGTGATAAGTCCAGCACCAGGGGCATCGCTGGTGCTGGGCTTACGGGGCTTGAGCCCCAAGTCCCAGTGCCTGAGCCCTGGGTCTGCTGCCAGGCCACCCATGGCAGCAGCATGCCTACGGGGTTTAAGCCCCAAGTCACAGCGCGCCAAGCCTCACGTCTTTTCCTGGGCCAGTGGTGCTTCTGTCCAGCCCCAAGAACTGGGAGAGAAGAATAAGTGATGTCACTTTCACGATAGCAAAAGAGTGATCAGAACCATTCCACATATCACTGGAATATGTCCAATGTTGCTCTGAAATTCTGCAAGGAATTATGAAATTAATCAGTGCAAGATTGAATGATCTCTGGTTAAGCCCTTTTTTGAGCTAAGACGGAGCTGGATAAATTCTGTTATGCCTTTAGGGAAATAATAAGTTTCCCTAAATTCCAATTGTCTTTGATGAAGGAACTTTTAAAAAAAATTATCCATATGTTCATTAAACATTCACTGAGTTATAGAACTTTCCTGATCATACAATGATATGTGGCATCTGAACATCCACCTACCGAAGCACTTTTCCCTCTAAATCATTGAACTAATCATTCCATCAGGAGAAATGTTGTCATGCAACATGTTAATGTATATTTCTCTGTGTAGCATAAGAGAAAAGAATAGATTAGGCAACCATTTTATTTTATTCTTTGCTCTTCCAAAGATATTCAGTTCTTGTAACTACAACAATAGTTTGATGAACAGAGAAGTTTGCACTGAATGAATGATCATAATGCAGTGTGTAGGTTAAAATTTTAATCCATTACCAGATATAAAGCATCATACAATACTGGTTTGACAGCAAATGTTTTTAAATCTATGAACATGATTTGAAGAAACCTATTGCTTGCAATTGTATTTGATTAATCTCAGAGTCAAAACCTACAATGCTTTGCTGTACCTTGAAACTCCAACTAACTTCAATGACTTACTCCCTTGGACATAATTTCAGTAACTGACTCCCACTGACATTTTGACTTGTAATTACTGCAAGATTTGGCCTGATCTGAATCAAACTAAAATATTGACTTTCTCTGTGTAATTTTAATTATTTGATCAAGCATGGTTCTGAAGTGTAAATGAAATCTCTTTGGGATCTATGCCTTCCTGAATTCATCTGCATAATATTTCTCTACATAATCATGAAAATTAAGTATTGCCATAGGGTAACTGCACCTTTGGGGGCTCTTTAGTTAAAATTAATGAGTTTATTACAAATATAAATATTTGTATAGAAAGATTGTGAAATCTATTTCACTAAAGTGACACTTTTTCTATTCCACTTTTCTCCCTCCATGCCTTATTGACAATCTGTGAAACAAATGTTTTTTAGTAGTGTGTTTATCATCATCTGTTTATGTTAGGGTCTCTAAAATATCATCTGGATACAAAAGAAACCCTGTGAATATGCTATCATCTTCAGCACTGACATAGATCCCATTCCAATCCCGTGCAACCTCCAACCAAACCTGATCCCCTACATTTAATTTCAGAATGATCAGGAAAGATGCCTGGTCTATCTCTTGACCATAAAGTGTTTCACGGGTTTTGACTATCTTCTTGTTTTGTGCCACCATGCTGATTCGAGCAGGCCGCCCTCTGATGGTCATGTGGTAAGCAAACACATATGCTCCAGGAATGCTGCAGTTGAATTTGCCCGTAGATGGACTATAATCTTCCTGGTCATTATACAAAATCTTGTCAAATTTAATAGGGACATTAGGTGGAGGGAAGGACTTTGACAAACCAACACTAAAAGCTGATCTTTGGGCTTTTGAACTATCACCCTTGGAACCTTTGATACCTCTGGAGCCTTTCTTTCCACTAGCTCCTCGTGCCCCTTTACTGCCAGGATTTCCCTTTGGCCCAGGAGGTCCCACCTCACCACCTGGTCCTGAGTCCCCCTTTTCACCCTTCCTACCTGGCTCACCCTTTTCTCCCCGTTGTCCGTTCAGACCAGGAATGCCACCAACCCCCATATCTCCTTTGCTGCCTTTTTCCCCTTTTATTCCGTCTTCTCCTTTCTCCCCCCTCTCTCCTCTCTCCCCTGGCTCTCCACAATGGCCCTTTTCCCCCATGTCTCCCTTTTCCCCTTTATCTCCACTTTCCCCATCCAACCCCTGTAAACCCAGCTCTCCCTTGTCTCCCTTCTCGCCCTTGGTCCCATTCTCACAAGTGTCCCCTTTCACTCCTTTTTGCCCCTTCATTCCAGGAAAGCCAGAGTTTCCTTTATCTCCTTTAACTCCAGCTTCACCTAAAAAGATAAAAAAAGATAGAAATATAGCATGACAAGAAAGAATAAATATCCAAAGCTAGGCAGCTTACTAGCCTTGGGCTGGTCACTGTGGGCAGGTATTGGCAAGAGCAGATGGAAATGCCAGATGTTTGGGGCTAGCAAGTCATTCACTGTATGTTCCATTCTCAGTGCTTTCTTTCTGTTTTCCTCTGGAGTTGGGTAGGTGAGTGGAGGGACTAATGTGTACAGTAAGGGGGCAGTGGGATTGGCAAACAGGAGTCATTGTGGAGTGGTTGGATTTATTGGGAACAAGTGCAACTGAGGCAAGAAGTGAAAGACCAAAGAGGTTAGAAGAGGCAGGAACAAGAGACTAAGGAGACTTGGGAAGATTAGAAAATGGGAATATGAGATGAGGGCAGAGAGAGGCTTGAAACATAGCAAAGACCAACAAGAATGTAACACAAGGAATGTGAGGAAGAAGCAGGCTTGATAAAACAAGAGAGAAGTGATGACATTAAAAACAGTGCCAAGATATATGACAAGAAAGAAAAAGTGGAGTCAAAGAAGAAAAAGAGGCAGAAATAGTATGTCAGTTTTTTAAATGCATTTACAATAAAATTGAGGGGTGACACACAATTGAAAATCTATAACTGTACAATTAATTGATAAAATACCTGTATTCTATTCAGGGTGAGACTCTCCAATGCAATCTATCTGCTGGTGTGATCTGACCTTAAAGCCATTTTAACCAAAGGAAGATTGCCCCAGTGTAAGGGTCAGACACACTGCTGGTCTGGGAAAAGACCCGGGGCTCAGCGTGCTGGGACTCAGGGCTCATGCTGCATGAGCACACTGCCACGGCAGTCAGCCTGGCAGCGGACCCGGGGCTCAGGCACTGGGACTCGGGGCTCAAGCCCCATAAGCCCGGCAGCTGTGACACCACTGGTGAGGGATATCCTCTCGGGCAGGGGTCTCAAACGCATGGCCCACGGGCCGCATGCGGCCCCTAATGCTATTTCCTGCAGCCCTCAATGACACGATCATTACTGATATTTGCAATATCATAGTATGGAAGGGTTTCAGTGGTGCGGCCCTCGGGCTACCATACTAATCCTCATGCAGCCCTCTACTAGTTCTTATGCAGCCCTCATGGTGATTTGAGTTTGAGATCCCTGCTCTAGTGACATAAAACCAGTGTAGGGGCTCAGATATCATACACTCTCTGGGCTACCAAAGCAGCAAAAAAGCAGGTGGCCAGGACAACTTTACACTAGGCTGATCCTTGGAATGCACATCTAGTCACTTCCAATGAAACACAAGGGAGATGGCCTGCACAGAGCAGCGGCAGCAGGACCAGAGGAGCAGTTTTAAACCACATTTGTGCAGACAAAAACCAGTGTGCATTCTGTGCCATTAGGCTGCAACTGAGGCTCTGATCTGTCTCTAACAGGGGTTTCCAACTAACTAAATATGGCCAAAAGTATCATGCCAGGTGTGAAGTTTATCTTTAACTTGTAATGTTACTGAAGAATAATTTTTCTTGCCTTCAGAATGCACCAGTTTTCAACAAATCCCACCTCCAATACATTTTCCAAAGGAAACATACTTCGCTACAGGAAACTCTCCCTCTCCTCTCATGCACACGTGCTCTCTCCACCCTCCAAAAATTAATTATTAATTTGGCTGTGCAAAGGTATTGCCTGGGTAGTTAGCGTCTGTCATTGGGGCCTGTTTCTATCATACATAAAGTCAAGTGATAATTTATAGTGTCTGTACACTTAAAATGAAATGATTGAAAAAGCCCCATAAGTAAACAGGTCAGTAGACAGATAACACAATTCAGTATGTAGACAATGATCTAAATACTGAAGTCCACATTGAGTTCTTACATGCAGCTCCCACTGACTGTTGTGTGTTTTTCCTAAATGTGGACTGATTAAAAATTAAGTAGTGAATTCCAAACAGGGGAAATAAAACAGATTAAATATTAGAAAACCAGATTAAAGCAGAAGATAGGTCACCTTTCCTGAGTACTCTAATATAGCCTCACGTACCTGGTTCTCCAGGTTTGCCTGGATATCCTGGAATTCCATTTGTTCCTTGGTCACCATATTCCCCTTTGTCTCCTAAGACATTAGCAAGATTAATATGCTGCTAGAAATATTATGACACAACAGTGTTTATGCAGCAAGGAGCTTACAGTGCGTATCTCTCTCTTCTTTAGTAAAAATTAACAAAGAATGGCAGTCAGTCCTAAGAAAGTTCCTTGAGACCCCTTAACTGAAAACTCCAAAATAGCTGCACACATCAAGCAACCCACCATGCCATGCTTCAATAGTTATCCAGTTCATCTTAATGCCTAAAAAATAAGTTCACTATATGCAGTCAGTAATGTCTGACAGGAAGAACATCTACTGTCATTTAATGGTCTGAGGGAGAAGCTGATAGCCACCAGACTCAGTACTGTCATTAGTTGGACAGCCCTAGCAAGCTTTAGTCGAAAGTGGCCATCGCAGCAGAGGACATTGATTGAATTACACTTCAATGTCATGCTTTTTTTTTTTTTTTTCCTGAAAAGAAAAATTTTAGGTGCGTTCAATGCTTACTGAAAACAGAAATTAACTGCATTGGCTTCAGCAAAGCTTAATACTGTACATGGAAATGCCGTGCAAGCAACTCTTCATAATTCTGTCAATACAATTCAATCCATATGCAATATTCCAGTACTCTAAACCATCTGGACAGAAACAGGGCAATGGAGCCGAAGTGTGTCCAGCATGTAGTAGTTTAGTGACATGAAAATGAGAACTCGAAGATGACCATCAAACTCATTTTCACTTGAGATCTGAACGCATGTTTCCACGGCAAATGATTACTGGAACCAATAACCACACAGACAAACCACTTTATCAAAGGATGACTTAAAAGGGGCTGCACAACCTAATGGTATGTATGATTACTGCAAATTTTCTGAATGGGACCATGCTTGATTTTTTTTCCTCACTTTTCTAGTGCACACAACTCTCTACATTTGTTTCATCTACAGCAGCCATCCCTGGGACAAGTGATTATCTAGTGCACGCATTAAATGTTTAATTATACTAAAAATCACACTGCTGCCAACAGAGAAGCATTTCTGTGAATAACCTTTACTTTAGTGCACCAAGTTTATAAGCAATTTTTGAATCTTTTCTCCATGAACAAGACAACTTCTGGGTCACTGAGTGATACATTATAGCAAGTAACCTCCGAGGGCCTAATCCAAAGAATATTAAAGTGAATGAGATTCTTTACAGTAAGATGTGGTTAATAAACTAAATTCTACTCTTTTGGTGGGTGCAGCTGAATTGGTCTGAGATATTTGACTTTGAAAATCTGCATGTATACCCACTTGCAGCTTTCATGAAGATCTTCGTTGCACATGGGCCTCATACGAAGCCCCTGAAGTAAACAGAAAGACTCTTATTGACTTCAGTGAGTTTTGTCTAAGGCTTTTGTGGATGCCTGTTTTTATTTTGTCTAAATACAGTTATAAGCTATTGAGTTCTTGTGTTACATGACGTAGGAATTTCCAGGTTTGTACCTTGTTTCAATTGCTTTTCAAGAAAATTTCTCCTACAAGTATGCTTAATTGGACTGAAATATACATCAGCAGAAAAAAAAATTGCATGGGCTTTTGAAATGAGCAAATACTATTCCTCACCCTTGTCTCCCTTGAAGCCCTTTGGCCCTTGAAGTCCAGGAATTCCTGGTAGGCCCTGAGAACCAGTATCTCCCATCTCTCCTTTAGGACCTGGAAAATGAGTATTTGAAAATTCATTAGGCAATTGAATTCTATCTTCATAGTGATTGAAAAAGAATTAACTTTATAAAGTGACCTGTGAACATTAGGTAAGTAATAAACTACAAATCACAGGGAGTGCCACATTATAATGGGTGCTTTGTGAAAGCAGAAGCCTTCCATCTCCCAGCAGGGAAGACCTGGCTATTTTTCTTCAGAAGCAGAGCAGGGCTCAGGACTCAGTCCTAATGTCTTCATAGATAACCACCACTGTAATAGTTCAGAGCTAATTAGGGCATTTAACTATACAGCTGGCACTGAAATGAATGGGAAGTGTGTGACTACACACGCCAGTCAGTCCTGAAGAGTCCAACATATATTTCGTGATAGATCTGTTGACTAGTGGACCTTTGTCTTTCATTTAGGGTACAAATTCACATGGTATCCTCGAGACCTTGACTTTTCAGTTTGAACATGTGACTTGGTGTAAAGAAGTTGAAAAACAACTTATTGAAGCCCAGACACACAGAGTATGTTAGATTTGTGTGTCCAATATTTACATGCATCGGAAGACATCCTGTACCTAATTAATTGTCCCTTCTGTCCCATCCCCCAGCTTTCTTTTTTTTGATCTGCAAATACAAGTGTGGTAACCAGACAGATCAGATCCCCACTCCTTGAGACACATCAGCAAGACAAACAAGAAAATGACTCAGTGGTTTAATTCAGAATAAGTTTAAAAAACTTGAGATTGTAGTGCACATCTGGCCCTATGCATTGTCATACTACAAGCAACTTAGTAGAATCTCTTCTTCCATCAGCACTCGGGAGATATATGTATAGAAGTCCCTCTATAGTTAGCACAATGTCCCGGAGTCAGTCCCTTAGTAACAATGGGAGACTTGAATACAATATATTTTAAAAGTTGTAGGTGTGAGCCTATCACCCTTACTTGGACGAAAAGTATCTTTAAGTATCTTTCTTCAGAAGTATTCCTATTAACATAAATGTGAATACTTGCAGATTAAGGTACTGCTCAATGTACGGGTGTCAGAATGGGGCTCTTTATAGGTACATATGTTAATAATAAAAAATAAGGTTACATAATATGTAGCCTATTAGGTTGCAAAATATACTGTTCTTATAAAATACTTATATGGTATTTATGGAGACTCCAGGAAGCAATTTAATCATGTTTTAAAATCCAGAGCCTTTACTGTCTTTTGCATTTAATGTTCTTGTTTCCAAGAAAGGGTCAAGAGATTTTATTAACTGGTATGAAACCCTGTAGAAAAACAAAAAGCTATTTTGAGTAGCATGAAGAGTCATGAAACCATGTTTAAAGCATCTACAACTATTTGAAGTCTGCAAAGTGTAAGGAGAGGAAATGTCTGTGGGGATCCATGAGCCTATATAAGGACTAAAGGAAGCAAAGTGAGCCAAGTGAAATTCAGACTGAATATCATGAATATTTTTTCAGCTACTAAAGCATATTTGACTGTAGAATCGTTTCCTAAGAGACATAGTAAAAGTCTCATCGCTTGAAAGATGTATGTAAAATCAAACTGCACATATCATGGGACAAAATACTGCATTGGTTGGGTGGGCGAATTGGGTAGACTATCGGGTTTTATCTCCTCTTAACTTGTATGCTCTAAGTGTTGATAAACCAGAAAAATAAGGAAAATTAAAATTGGGGGAAGGTAAAGCTTTCTGGGATCTGTCCTTCTCCAACAGGCCACTCTTTCTCTTTTCAAATCTCAGATGTAACTCCAGTATAAAGCAATAAAGATGATGTGAGCTAGAAGTAAACAGTCCTTTGTCTTAGTGCACTTTGGGCCTTTTTTTGTTACCCATATATTACAGATTGTAAGTTATCCTCAGTGCAGAACATTTTTTCTTCAGTGAGTTACCAGCTCCCAGCTGCTCTATTAATACTCAGTTAAATAATAGAACATAATAATCATCTCCTTCTGTCTTTAATGACATCATATATGAAATGTAATACTGCACAGTTTTCTGGGATTTCTACAATGCAAGAGGTGGGTGAGGGGGAGAGAAGCACAGCAAGACGGAATATTGTCCAGGAGTCTGTGTTACAGTAACTCTGATTCACCTTAGTTTGAATGTACAGATTTAAACCCCAAGTTAGTACTGTTTTATTGTGGCACTTGAGAATAATTAGATTTTTGATCTGATATATACGTAACAAATGCTTTGTGCCCAATCCTCAGCTGTGTAAATCATCACAGCATGAAGAACAGGCCTGCAAGATGATTTGATCAAGACTTAATTAAAACTGGGGAATCATTGCCACTTTCTTCTTCGTGCACATGAGCTGCTTCTAATAGTTGCAGACCATTCAGCTGCCACTGCCTCTTGACAAATGAATAATGATAATAATTGCTTTTCCTTACCTGGCAGTCCATGTTCTCCTGGTTCCCCTTTCTGACCTGGAACAGGGGTACAGCAATCACAGCAATTAAAGAAGAAATCAGCTGTGTCAAGAGTAAAGTTTTCAAAAGGAAACAGAGTGGTGGCTGTTCTGAAGGCCGAGTTCAGCGTGGATAACTCTACCGGCATTTCGCTTGTTTCCGATATTTCTGTGAACGGGCTTTCTTCAGTAGGTGGCACAATGGATGTATCAAAGCCATCAGTGACCTCCACCTCTGGAGATTTTAACTTGGTAAACTTTTCAGCCAGGGTCGCTTTCGCCTCTGCATGCCCAGCAGCAGCAATAAGTATAACAAAGGTGGTGCAGTGCCATGGTAAATGCCACATTTTTGTCACTGTAAGAAAAAATTAGTGTAATAATAAAGCATGGTGGCAGGCTTCTGGCATTAGCAATTCATTTGTTTTGCATTCGTTATTGCTTTCCTGCACTTTTCGACACTAGCCTTTTTTATTTTTAATTCCAGAAGTAACTTGACATATAACAGCAAAGTGTAAAAGAGCAGAAGTAAAGTTTTTGTTAGTTAGGCAGGTTTCCTCTTCACTAAAAACAGCTCGTGGCCCTGATCCTGTCAGCTAATGTAAGTGAAGAGGCCCATGTCTGTACAGAGCCTCACTGATATCAGTGGGTGCCCCATGTAACCACAATGTTCATCTACAGAGGCCAATTTATCAGAAAAGCATTACATAACATGTGGAAAGTAAAAGAAGTTAAGATTTCCTGTTTTGCAACCCTGCATTTTATGATGAGGAGATAAATTGCTGTTCTAAAGAAACACAAGCAAGCAGAACTTCTAGATGCCCAGCTCTGGGCAATTCTTTGCTCCTGCTCCAAAGAGGCAACCGTGTTAATCTAGTTCAGCAAAACAAACAAGTAGTCCTGTAACAGCACTTTTAAAGACTAATAGATTTATTTATTGCATGAGATATCATGAGTAAATAAAGTGGTATTTTACTGATGAAATCTCATGCAATAAATAAATTTGTTAGTCTTTAGAAGTGACACAAAGGCTCCTTGTTTAGTTTCCCCTACAATATCCTTAGGTTTCAAGTGGGAGGATGTAGGCTTTGTCCTAAAACAAGAAATATGTTTGTAACATTCAAGAAAATAAGTGCCACAAACAAAGCTAAAGGAGAAAATCTTTGATTCCTTTTAGACACTTCTTCTGGAATCTGTAAATTTGAAGAGAAAGTTTACTGAAAGTTTTTACATTTCTTCTGCTTAGCAACATAACTGAAGCAATGAACACCACAGTGAAATCAGGGATGGTGTAGGTCCCTTCTGGAATGGGGCATGTATCCTTGTGGAGGATGATGCAGAAAAGGCTGAAGTATTTGATGCTTTTTTTACCTCAGTCTGCACAGGCAGGGTCAGCTCCCAAGCTACCACACTGGGTAACACAGAATGGAGAGAAGGAAAACAGCCCTTGGTGATGGAAGGTCAGGTTAGGGACTGCTTAGAGAAGTTGGATGTGCACAAGCCTATGGGGCCAGATTAACTGCATCCAAGGGTGGTAAGGGAGTTAGCCAATGTGATTACAGAGCCACTAGCCGTTATCTTTGAAAACTCATGGCAAACAGGGGAGGTCCCAGATGATTGGAAAAAAAGGCAAACATAGTACCTTTCTTCAAGAAAGTGAAAAAGGAAGACCTGGGGAACTACAGACCAAATCAGCCTCAGCTCAATCCCTGGAAAAATCATGTAGCAGGTCCTCAAAGAATCCATTCTGAAACACTTGGAGGAAAATAGAGTGATCAGGAACAATCAGCATGGCTTCACCAAGGGCAAATCGAGCCTGACCAACCTGATTGCCTTCTATGATGGAATGACTGGATATGTGGATGCGGAAATTGCTGTCGATATGATATACTTCAACTTTAGCAAAGCTTTTGGTATGGTTTTCCACAGCATTCTTGTCAGCAAGTTAAGGAAGTATGGTTTAGCTAAATAGACTGTAAGGTGGATAGAAAGCCAGCTAGATCTTTGGACTCAGTGAGTAGGGATCCATGGCTCAAAGTCTAGTTGCCAACCAGTAACTAGTGGAGTGCCCCAGGGGCTGGTTTTGTTCAGCATCTTTATTAATGGTCTGGATGATGGGACAGACTGCATGCTCAGCACATTTGCAGACAACACCAAGCTGGGGGGAATAGCAGTCATGCTGGAGGACAGGGATAGGATTCAGGGAAACCTAGACAAATCAGTGCATTGGGCCAAACAAAATCTCATGAGGTTCAACAAGGATAAGTGCAAAGTCCTGCACTTAGGGCAGAAAAATCCCATGTACCACTACAGGCTTGGGACCGATCAGCTAAGCAGCAGCTCTCGAGAAAAGGAACTAGGGGTTATGGTGAATGGGAAGCTGGATATGAGTCAACAATGTGCTCTTGTTGCCAAAAAGGCCAATGGCATATTTGGGCTGCATCAGTAGGCGTGCTGCCAGCAGATCAAAGGATGTGATTGCTCCCCTCTATTCAGCGCTGGTGAGGCCACATCTGGAATACTGTGTCCTTTTTTGGGCTCTGCACTACAGAAAGGATGTTGACAAATTAGAAAGAGTCCAGCAGAGGGCAATGAAAATAATTATGGGGTTGGGGCACATGACTTACAAGGAGAGACTGAAGGAAGTAGGCTGATTTAGCCTGCAGAACAGAAGACTGAGGAGGGATTTGATACAACCTTCAACTATCTTAAGGGGTGCTCCAGAGAGGAGGGAACTAGGCTGTTCTCAGTGGTAACAGAGGACAGAACAAGGAGCAATGGTTTCAAGCTGCAGCTGGGGTGGTTGAGGTTGGATATTAGGAAAAACTTTCTCACTAGGAGGGTAGTGAAGCAGTGGAATGGGTTACCTCGGCAGGTGGTGGAATCTCTATCTTTGGAAACGTTTAAGGCCTAGTTAGACAAAACCCTGCTTGGGATGATTTAGTGGGAGTGGTCCTGGTTTTAGCAGGAGGTTGGACTAGATGATCTTATGAGGGCCCTTCCATTCCTTCAATTCTACGATTTTAAATATCAAGTAATTGTAATTTGAAACTAACAAAATCTATGCTTTCTGCCTTAAATCTAGAGTGGTCACACTAACAAAGCTCATTCTCTTTTGAAAAAGATTTAACCAGAGTGAAATTTGTTATATTTAAGATGGGAATATTGTCTGTGGCTAGCATATACCAGTAGCAACGTCCCCACAGATGTCAAGTAGCATAAAGTTGGTGTGATGCAGTACAGAAAAACGGCTGCTAAGTGTGACCAGCATTGTCAACTCTGCCAACATTTGATGTCTCACAGAATCCCAGTTCCTGAAATCAAGAGATGGCATGAGAATTTCAGCTTTTTAAGTAGGTTTTCTAGCCTTCATTGTTATGGAGAAAACCCTAAAAAGGATTGCTCTTCCCCAGCTTTTACTGGATACAGGAAGGAATTGGTACTTGTGGTTTCATGGCAAGAAGCTGAAGCCTGGCAGATATTTCATCACAGCTGGAGGTAGCTGGGCCCCAGCTCCCTGTAAAGGAAAGACAGAGGTGCTGGCAAGCAGGAACTAGGAAGCTACAAGAAGAGAGCTGGAATTATATGGAAAGCTCAGGTGGATCTGAAATTGTTACTTACCCACTGAAATGCTGAACCTCCTTGATGGATAAAGACATTTTACTTTTTTAACTCTGATGGTAGACTCTTTTGTTTTTAGTAAGTTTACTAAAGCCATTGCATTCATGGGGCCTTCTGCATCTCTGCAGGTTGCAGGATAAAACAGCTGCCTTTAGATAACCAAGATGGGACTGCCAAATGGAGAAGAAAGCAAACATCTGATAACTCCATTTTTGTGTTACCTGAGCAATTAGGACCAAGTCTTTCCTCAGTTATACTAGAACTGCCCAATGTGTGTTATATAAATATATGTGAAAGGAAAAGTTGTCCCTTGGCTTTTATGTGCAGAAGATAAATCCACATATTTACAAAGGGATCATGGGTACTCCCATACTCCAAATGCCGAGTCTGATCATGCAAAACTAATCATTTGAGTAGATCCACTGATTTTACTTTGGATTGTTCCAGTGGAATTCACTGGGATTTCAGTGGGACTGTTCTTGTCATTGAGCAGGGCTGCAAGATCTAACCCATAAACCTCTTCCCAAGTGTGAAGAAACAATAGGCTTGAGCCCCAACTCTCCTTGCATCTTTTCCCAGACCGAATAACACCACAGTACAAAGCTTCAGAAACACCTGGCTCAAGGGATGGATGATCAAGACCGTCTAGGGTGGCTCCAAGAATACATGAAAGCCAGATTTTGAAGTGCCTGATGTACTGAAATGATTAGAAATAATTCAATAAAGACTTCAGAGTCAAGCACAATTACCCACTTTGAAAGGCTTTGCTCTAACACAAGGGTCTCAAACTCAAATCACCATGAGGGCCACATGAGGACTAGTATGTTAGCCCTAGGGCCGCACCACTGAAACCTTTTCAGACAACAATATTGCAAATATTGGTATCAATAGTGTCATTCCAGGCCACAGGAAATAGCTTTAGGGCCGCATACAGCCCATGGGCCATGTGTTTGAGAACCCTGCTCTAAAGGAATCAATGGACACAAAATTACAGCCTAAGTATTCCAAGCATTCTAAAGTAAATGTTTCAAAGGAGGTAAGGTTTTTCCAGGTATATATTCTGTCTCGGTCTAAATTTTCCTCTCCGTTTTCTTACCTTTCACAGAGTTAATTATTTAATCAAAGGAAGGAGCCTAAATAGGAGGGTTGCAAACATTGTCATACTGTGAACCGCATTTCAAAAGAAAGGTGGTCTTGTGAATTTTGTCTTTCATTGCTTTCAATGATCTCATTCACTGCCACGCATCCAACTGGCTAACATAAAGACTATCTCCCCCTTGGCCCCAAACTAACAAAGTGTATAACACTGCAGTGGTAACTATCACAGTTTCTTACACTGAGAGCTAACATCAGCAAAGCGTTTACATATTTTTGCTGTCCTTAGTATTATAAGGGACTCTGTCTACAGAAAATATTGATGAAAACAAAAACAAAATTCATTTTCACCTATATTTTCCATGGAAGATTACAATTCTCAGTAGATATCTGAAAACCAAATACTTTATCTGAATACCAAAATATTGCAAACTGAAAATACTGTGTGGTAATTTATGGGAATTGTAATCCAGGTATTTCATGCTCCCATTCTCTTCCACTGGCTGGGCTCTCTGGTCAGATTGCAGTGACCGTGACTCATCATGACGTCCCCTTCTGCATCATAGGAATGCCTGCCTACTGCCTATCATCGGACGTGTAGCTTGGCCGAAGTCTGGCCCGCACAGATTAGTGGAGACATGAGGTAACCAAACTACACCTTCCATAAAGCATGATAGCAGCATCTCCAGATTTGTGTTTTCATATGGAATCCTTCCTTTCGAGATGTTTGGTTTTTGACAAAGAAACAGAAAGCAGACACTTTTCATGAAAAAAAAAATTAAAAACCCAGCCTTCCATCAAAAAATTGTTTAGACAGAACATTTTCAACCAGACTAACTGTTTAGGTTGAAAGGTTATCTTTCTGTTCCATTTGCTCTATTTTTCTAGCTGCACATCAAAAGAAGAGCCCGTACCACATATCGAGAGAATTAACTCTTCCCAGACTACTAGACATCTGCCAACCACAGTTTGGGAGCTTCTGGCCTAAGTGATGCACTTCATGCATAAATCCTAAATCAATTACATTTAATACTATATTAGGGGAAGAAAGAGACTTTAGGATTCACTCTAAGGAGTAGTGTGTAGCTGAACCACCCCAGGAGCAGCTGAGGAGGGAATTGTGAATCAGACTCCATTCCTTCCTTGGGTCCCATTTTTTCCAGGAGGGAAGTAATCCGTTGCTATATGGATGTGCTGGCTGGCATGTTAGCAGATGGGCATAGTCACAAAGCACCACCCATTTCCCACTCAGTGGTTAAAGTATAATTTGAGGCACCTTGGAACCTTCCTAATCTCTAGGCCTCCTTCCTGTATTGCCCAAGCCCCTTTCATGCATGTGTGGGCCCGATTTTTCTAGATTCTGGAATCTGGGCCCCCAAATGCTGGCTTACTTTAACCCCTGTACCCATTCTGCCTGCCCACCTGATCTGGTGAAGGATTAATGGGCACACAATACCCCCTTACTCCTCTACGCAAGGTTTGCCCCCTCTTAGTTCCCTTAGTGTTGTCTGAAAAGTAAAAACTGACTATATAATGAAATGCTCATGAGGTTTATTTGGAGCAGAGTAAAATTCATATTGTCTGATCAGGTACATGTAGCCAAGTTTAGCGTGCACACCTCAAAGGACAGTCACTGTCTGATGTGTGTGTATGACCAGCCAAACCCTACAAGGTACTTGACAATTCACATAACTTCACCACAGCTTGGGGGCCCTCTTCACCTTAAAGAAGGCACTCTACAGATCCCAGCCAACGGTTACTGTTTCAGAACTTGCTCTTATCATCCCAATGGAAATAACCTAGAACTACAGAGCATAAGCAGCTCTCAGTACCCAGCTAATCACAATGTGACTGACGAGTGGCTTTGAAATCAAGAAGTTGATAATAATACCTTTAGCTCAAAGCAGCAGGTTCAGCACCAGCCAAGAACAGAACAGAGGGTGACTGTTTCTAAGATGTAAGCAAGAGGTTAATGTAAGATGTGAAAGGTCATCAGGCACTTCCTTTTTCAGGATGTCCTTTCTACTTTATACTCAGAATGCTTAAGAACAATCCATAGCTTTGTACAGAGCTCTGTAACTTAGGCAATTAGCAAAGTAATGGCTTGTGTGGTTCATTAGAGCAGAACATCAATTTAAACGTTTGGCAGCATGCTTTGGAAAACCTATAACTTACAAATGTTACAAACCAGCAATCAGTGCAGAAGGACAGTAGCATTTACACTGTCGGGTTACTCCTGTGGGCTAGAAAACAGAACAGGACAGTAGTATCTGAATTGTCAATTCATTTCTTTGCACATCATAGAAACATAAAAAATGCAAAGTGATATCTATAAGGTCTAGCTTTATCCCACAAAAATGAGCAAATAAAGTAGTTGTTATAATGGAAAGAGCAAGAGTCCTTATAGCAAAGGTTAGAAACACTTTTCATAAAATCCTGGCCCTCTGAAACAAATGACAAAATTGCTATTGAGTCCTGTGGGGCAGGTTTTCTGTCCCTCAAATGTCAGAAGGGATATACATCTTCACGCTTCAGGGCAAAGCCAACTTCTAGCTACTGGACATGAGGAAGGAAACTTAGATTTTTTTTTTCCATAAGTGCTGAAAGCATAGTTTCCTGCACCTTCCTCTTAAGTAGCTGGTTCTGTCCCCTGTTGGAGACAAGGTAATGGGCTAGATGGACCATGAGTCTGCCCAGTATGGCAATTTCTGCATTCCTATAAAATGTCAGTAGTAGTGGTGTTTTATTTTTATTTCTTACTTGAAAATCTTAATGATATGAAATGTATTTAATTCACAACCAAAATAGCTTAAGTAAGCTAAGTTGCCAGCTTTTAACCTAATAACTATCTTTAGGAAAAAAATGTAATTTTTCAGATCAAAAACATTTGAGAGTTTGAAAGCCATAAACAGCTTCTGTAGCTATTTCTAAAAACACATTTAAGTGGCCAAATTCAAATTAATTTGTTTACATTATAATATAACAGAATAAAATGGATATAAATAAAATAAATTGCTTAGATGCTCAGAGCTTCAATACATTTCATCTGGTGGTGAATTTTAAAGTCTGAGATTTATATCCTTTAAAATAGGACTGATAATTAAACTATTGAATCCTGTATTATAGTGGACAAAGGCATTGCTAAAATAAAGATTTTAATATATGATCATACACTATAATAAATGTGAAATGGTTCATTTTAAATCATATCAGATTTCCTTGCCAATTGCTTTACTAAACTCACTTGAAGTTTATGTTGCACAATAGACCAGAATGTGAGCAATTATTCTTCACTGTAATGATGTCGAGTTTAGCAAATCTCTCCTTTATTGGGTCTAAATGTCTATGAAATGTTAGCATATGTCCCACAGCTACACACTTGTAATACAGCTGTGCTTTTGTTTTTGTCTCTAAATAACTAAATTCTGATATTCTAGTTCACAACAGAAGTTTATCCACAACCAAATGATTTTAAATAATGGGCAGATGGCTCTGTTTCATCACTGTTTGAATTGCATGTTGAGTTTTTATCAAGAGAAGGCTGCGGTCCGGGGGTGAGGGGGTAGAGCAGTTACCTCACAATTACAGTCATTAAATACACTAGTTTTTTTAGGCAAATTCTACAGTTAGTACCTTTTAAACTCCATGATTTCATTGCAAAATCCATACTGAAGATAAAGTCAAACAATGTTTATTATCTCCTACCTTATGAATGTTCCCTTTATCAGGAATACCTGCCCAGGATGGCACATTGGAAAAGCCAATCTTATCCTCAATCCGGCAGTTATCTGTTTTATTTCTTTAATTACTTTTGTTGTAACCAATGAGATGGGGCACTGTACAGAGGGGAAGTGGGATTGGTGAATTCTCCTCAAAGTAACTGGAATGACACAGAAATTTGAGGAAATGCAAATGTCCGTAGGCTGGGATGCTGCTCTTCACCTGGCCCTTTCTTGGCCATTCTCCAGGCATCAAGAACTAGACTGCCAAGCATAAAGGATTCTCCTTGCACTGCGATGTTTACTGATGATTTCAGAAGGTGCTTATACAATCTTTTATGCTACTACTGATGGATGCTATTCTCCACAACCCAGCAGAAGGGAAGAAACACTTTGGCTATGTCTATATTTGAGAAGGTTAGTTCGAATTAACTTAGTTCAAAATTAATTAATTCAAACTAATAATGATTAATTCAAACTAAATTAATTTGAACTCCAAATCCAACTAGCATGTCCATGCACAGGACTTGCTAGTTCGATTTAGGAAGGGGGCACCATGGGAAGTGTGGCAACATGGCACCCCAGAAGGGGCATACCCCAACCCAATACACAGAAAGAGGAAGGCACCCTGGGAGAAACGAGGGCAAACCATGTTAATTTGAACTAACGACTAGTTCAAATTAATGCTGCTCCAGTCAAACGTCTTAGTTCAAACTAACCATTACTTCGAAGTTAAAGGAGGTTTTATAACTTCAAAGTAAGCATTCATTACTTCAACCTAAGGACTTCCTTAGTTTGACGTAATGAAAGCCTGTATGGCCATGCACTAATTTAGTTCAAATTAATCCTCATTAATTCAAACTAAATTCCAGGTGTAGACATAGCCTTTGAGAATAACTATTATGAATTGTGTGAGAGATGCACGCTACTCTTCTGTAAAGTCCCAAATGAATCCTGGCTTCACTGAAGTAATGTAAATTTTGTCATTCACATTGGTAGCACCTGGTTTTCAAACCCAGGATTTAAGTCATTGAGACTTTCTACGTAGCTATGTGTAGGGATTTTTCAAAGTAAGGAATTATCTTGTTTAGTCTAACTCAACCACCTTTCAGCACCTATGGGAAAGGTGATGAAATAACTTGTAGTGTGTGTGTATGTGAGTGTAAGAAAGCCAGTGAGAATAAGGGAAAAAATCTCACATTCTTTAATGTGTTGGCAAGCCTGAGCTAGTGAAATGTATCAGACTGACAACATGAAGTACAAACTACAAAACAGGTCTTTTTCTTCGTGTTCTAATAAGGTGGTCAAAAACTAGGGGGCTTCTGAAATCGTGAAACCTGGGTTCTATTCCTGGCATTCCCACAGACTTTTTTTATGACCTTGAGCATGTCACTTCACTTCAGTATCCCTAGACAGTAATTAAACTTACTCAACTTTGAAAGGGCTCTGAAAGAGGAAAAGCACTCTCTAAATGCTAACCAAGCTAAGTGTTTTTGCCCTTAGTAATGGAATCACCACTAGGGAAGCAATGACCATTTAGCTTTCACACCTTGTCTCTCTCATGTACATATCCAAGCCAGAAATAGATTTCCAACATCCAAGTTGTGTAGCAGATCCATAAATAACTGTCACAATCTGGGCCTCTTATCATGTTCTAATACTAGGAACATTTCATTTACTGCAAAACCCCTTTAAATGTTAATATTTGCCAACTGTCACCATGTAGTAATGGCAGATATATTCTGTTTTAAGTAGATGAGGAAACTGTGTGTCTCAGCTACCATTGTGTTCTCCCATTAGCAAACAGCTACTACTATAAATGCATTTGCTTGAATACTTTTATGTCTGATTTTAAATAGACTCCAATTCCTGAAACTACTTGTTTTAGTTAAATTAGTTTGGATTTCTCACATATTACTGTTCTTGGAGGGTTTTCTGGAGGGCGAGTTGCTGTTTCTTTTGGTTTTTGCCTTTAACCCCCTGAGCTTTCTGACTTCCTTTCTGATATAAGAAATTTCATTTGCTTCTTACTATATGTTATGTTTCATCCGAATCAACATTTTACTGTGGAGCAGACTGGGAAAATGTAACTTGTGTTTCTCTACCAGGAAAAATTATTAGATACTTTTGATCATATGAAAAAGGTAATATACAGTATATTTGCTTTCAGTTCCTTCTTGTACCTTCCTTAGTTTCCAGAATATTTATATTCATATATATTTCTGCTTCTCCCTGTAAGCAATTTTCATCTATTTTTAGCAAACTCCATGATTCGAGTAATTATTTTCCTGCTTAAGACTCTTTAATGATTTTTTCCAATAACACTTTGCAAGCTGCTGAATAAGAATAGCAATTACAATAGCAATGTATTTTATTGATTTAGGACCAAATTACTCTACTGCAATAGGAGCAAGATTGAATGTCAAGTCAAACTGTGACATACGTCTACATTATTTGACTATAAAATAGAAAATATATATATATATATTTTGACCACATCAGAACTCACATTTTTCCTTTATCATCAGTTTCCACAGTTTGGTCCTGCCCCCCTTTTAGTAACTGAGCATCCTGGCATTTGGTAAATTTGAGCTACCAGGCTTGTGGAGAAAATCTGAATTGGTTTAAGGGTATTTAATTCCATTTTGTTTTTCAGTCTTCAAACACAAAACTGACTTTATGAAGAATCGCTTCCCTTCCCCTTAAAATAAGGTCCACTTGCGTGCTTTCGCTGTTCTGATCTAAATTTTAGAAGCCACATAGTTTATCAATCAAGTTTCTTCATTTTGAAATGGAAGTTAGAGCTTGTGGCTCGGAGGCATCATAGAGTACTTTTCCTCTAAGTAAAGGCAGGACTGTCTTAGAGCAATGGAGGGTTCAATGTGATCTGGACAGATGGCAACGTTGGAAACGAACTGTGGTAACAGGAATTTTTCAGCTAAAAAAGTCAGACTGGTAAGAGATGTCATTAACAGGCAGGATCTCAAATGTTTTGTTTTTCTCATGATGTTTAGATTGCATGTGATTCACTGTCTACCATAAAGACATATCTGAAGTAGTATCTAAACTATCACTGCATATTACTTGACATGTGGTTTTTGTATTTTCTTTGAGCATTCTCACTTACCTTCATTGCCAAAGCCAAGGTCAGCTACTGATCAAGCACCTGTTCTGAAAATAAAATGGTGGCAATGAGAAAATCTTCGCCATTGTCGATCAAATACAGAGCATGGAACGTGATAACTGCCCTCTTCTCTTCATTCCCTTTGAAACATCTGATACCGGCTGAAATCAGAAGACAATAGACTGGACAAGAAGGACCACTGATCTGACCAGTATGGCGTTCTTATGGGTTTTTTCTTCCCCTTTCTACTGCTGATGCCCTTCACCATTGCTTCTAGCAAAGAAAATTAAGCAGCCAAAGCAACACGTTATTTAATAATCATTGTGCAAACCATGGTATTAAATCAGTGGCTCCCAACCTGTTTGGCTAAAGGACCAAAGACATCATTTTTACAGCCTTGAAGGGCTACCAACCTGCCTACACTAGCAACCCCCCACCCCACCCCACCAAAAGCAATCTGCTTCCTCGCTGATCTCCTGTCTCTCTGGCTGCAGCAGGAAAACTACATAAATCCTGTAGCCTTATGCACTCCACCTGCGTCTCTTAGCAGCAGCTCCCTTCTGAAGCCAAAGGAAAGAAAAATCAGTGCTCCTTTTCCTCTGGCTCCTCCAGTAAGGACCCCAGCTCCTATGGGCCTAGGCAGAGCACTTTATCATGCTCCCAGTTATAGCCTCAGGGAGAGGAACACTGGTCTCCCATCCCCTTGGCTGCAGTAAGAAGCCTGCACTGATTTGTAGCCCCACAGAAACACACTGCTCCTAGGTCCTTAGGCAGTAGCTTCCCTCTACAGTCAAAAGGAGAGGAGCCAAGGGTCACTTTGAAAGTCCCAGGCCACAGGCTGGAAACTACTGGTCTAAATCTATTAAACTTATTCACTCTGATCAGTATCAATCACTAAGCCAGACCGACCCCTTCCCATATTAAAAATTGTGGGAGAAGATTCTTTATAAGTAAATTTTAATCTGAATTCCCTAATAAAAATTACTCCACACTGTCCCATCAGTGGGATCCATGGAGAAACCTTCTCCTACGTCTCCTGCCCCTGATGTCCACCCCACAAACTTCCTGAGTGCACGGTTCTATTGGAGCCATGCTACTAGGGTGTAGTGGCTCCTGGAGAGCTTCAGGGGAGTCATAGCCTTGAGCTTTATTACCATAACCAGGTAAGATCTGCAGAACAAGCATGGATGGGATGTGGTTGTTCTGTATCCCCTCCAAGCCTGTGTGGCATACTGAAAACTGTGTTAAAATTGCAAGCTATCGCTTTAAGTTTGTAAGCAGTTTCCTGATCCTGCTTGTGAGCTAGGGAGCTTGGTAGGGATGTGTGTGATCTGGTCATGTTCTGTCAGTCTGAAAAGAACAAGACTAGAATAAGGTCAGCTGAGTTAGGGAACAGCCTGCGTTGTCTCTGTGTTCATAATGATTGGTTTTTTTCTTGTGTGTTAGAGTTTGGGATTCTAAGAAATAAATCAGTGTTGTGTTGCAACCTTCCAAAAAAGTGTATTTCATGGTTTGTCTAACTTCTCTGCTTGTAAGCTATGAACATAACAGCTGGCATCCTCAATCCACCACTCAACATGAATAAGTCTCCACTAGATCTGTGTGGTGTATATGGTTCCATGAGACTCACAACGGCATGGAATGAGGTGATGTGCAATCCAGCCCACTGTTACTTCCTTGGTGTAAAGAACTACTCATTTTCAGCATAGGTGGCCGATTTTTATCTATAGTAATAGCTCTTTGGATTTTTGTCCAAAAGGCATAACAGAGTAACTAGAGTATGTCAACATAGAAAAGAAGAACCCATGGCTGGCCCATGCCAATCAACTCAGATTCATGGGATTCAGCCTACAGGGATATTTCACTGCAGGTTGGGTGGCAGCCCCAAGCTCTAGGACCTTGCAAGTGTCTTCATCTCGGTGAAAATGAAGTCAGGAATTATTATCCTGTAATGATTCAGAATTTACTATATTACAATACCTTCAAAATTCAGCTTGGCCATTGGACAAGAAAGAATGAGTTTGCTTCAGACCCTCTTAAAGTTAACAATCAATTCTCCTTTGATATAAAATATTTGAACTGTCATCTTCCTCAATCTATTTGTAATTTAAACATTACCTTTTCTCTCCCAAGCCCTCACATTCTTTGACTTTCAGAAATAAAAAAATGTTCAGCAATCAAGACCCATTATTAAACATACAAGGCCACTTTGATTCATCACTTTTTTCAGATCACCCTCGATGTCAAAGAGGAAAATCTATTATTGCCCATATACCCTGACAACATCACAGAACAGTAAACATGAGGAGCAACACGGAAAGCTAGTGCTTCATAAGCTGAAAATAGAGCTAAGGTCCTCAGCTCAGCAAGATCAGTTCTTTTGAATACTGGTTTGTATATCCATTTATCAGACCCAATTCTGCATATTTCAAATTAAAATTCAAAATATTTCTGTCTTCAGTAGTTAAAACCCTGAAGACACTAAGGGAGTGTATATGTGATCTACAGACAAGTTGCATCACTTCACACTAAATTAGGCCTACATGAAGGGATATATTCAATTCTCAGTTACAATGATGTAATCCAAAGAAACTGTGCTTAAGTGCTTTTGAAAGCAACTGATTTATACCAGCATGATAGAGCAAAATTTGGCCGTCTACAACATTTTGCAGTCTTTGTGTTTTACTTTTTTTTTTTTTTTTTTTTTTACCCCAAATTACATTTTTAGACTCTTATTCTACTTAGGGACAGTAGTGAACAGGAAGAGGATTGACAACTTACTTTGGGCCTGATCGTGCCAACTCCTATACCATACCTAATGAGAGATGCTGAGTGCTCTCAGCTCTCAGAAAAGCCAGCAAGCAGAAAGGTCTCAGCCCCAACAGAATGATACAATGACACCAGAAAAATCTGTAATTTCTTTTTAATGAGTTGTATGTGTGTTTTTACATTTTTTTAATGGCACCGTATTGTATTCTTCTATATGGACGGACCAAAAGTAACAGAGAAACCAAAAAAATGAGGCTGCTTTGCAAAATATTTCTCATTAAGAACAATGATAAATTTCCTGGATTAAGGAAGAAAAATACTTGTGTTAATAGAGTTTCATTCAGTAACTAGAAGCCAAATGAAATATAATAATATAGACAAAAAAAACAGTGTTGGTACCAACCGGGTAATTTGCACTTGTAATTTGAAAAGAAATTGTGTGCATTAATTTAATCAACTGCCTTACAATTGCCATGAGTATTTGGGTCAAAATATTTAATTGTTTCTTGAATGCTACCAAAGTTACTCCATACCGTATTTTAAACATCTTGGAAAAAGCTAGATTCAGGTGATGATTCGTTTCTTTCTTCTTCCACTTATTTTTAAACTACATAGTTCATTAACCTGACAATGTCCATGGCTAAAGGAAGGCAAGAGTTATAATTGTTTCCATTGTTAAACAACTCAGCATTGTAACATGTAGAGTAGTGCAACAACAAACCCTTTCACTGCCTTTTACATGTTATTATGAAGGGACCGTTCAGCAAAATAGTCACAAGAGGTTGCTTGGTCTATTGCAGCCTGAACTGCCAAATTTGCTCCAGTTGAACCCAATTCCATGAATTATTGTGAACCAGTTCACACAATCCATATTCTTGAATGAGTGCCAATTCTCTAGGTATGCTCACCCAAAAGGCAGGATATCTTACCCTAGTTTGAGGTTCACACTTGGGTTTAGGTGTGAGATAGACATTTGGATCCCTAGAGTGAGACACTGTGTGCATGCCCAGAGGCAGAAACGTAGATGCCCGGGAGGGAACTTTTACTGCAAAAACATAGGCAGCAAGGGAGTTCAGGTACATACAGAATTATGTGGCAACTGAGCGGGTTTTGCAGATCTCCGCAGTGCCTAAATACAGGGTTGTCTTCAGCTTGTCACATCTGTTCAGTCAGGAGCTTCCTGTCAGGAAACAGCTATCATACTGGTTATAATAAAATCCTATCTTAGTTTCACTTACAAATCAGAAACCATCAGAAGTAAAATAACCTTTTAACAGTGCAACTTTATTAATCAAGATTAATAATCCACACTAATAAGGCCTCAGATGTACTGTGTCCAGTTCTGGGCACCTCATTTCAGGAAAGATGTGGACAAATTGGAGCAAGTCCAGAAAAGAGCAACAAAAATGCTTAAAGCTCTGGAATACTTGACTTACAAGGGAAGATTGGATTTGTTTAGTCTGGAAAAAAGAAGACTAAGAGGGATGTGATAAGTTTTCAAGTACCTCAAGGATTTCACACAGAGGAGGGAGAAAAAATATTCTCTTTAACCACTGATGAAAGGACAAGAAGCAATGGACTTAAATTACAGCAAGAGGGGTTTAGGTTGGAAATTAGGAAAATAAAATCCTAACTGTCAGAGTGATTAACCACTGGAAAAAAATGTTTAAGGAGATTGTGGAATGTCCATCAGTGGAGATTTTTAAGAGCAGGTTTGACAAACACCTATCAG
Organism: Podocnemis expansa; assembly: GCA_007922195.1. Taxonomy (NCBI): domain Eukaryota; kingdom Metazoa; phylum Chordata; order Testudines; family Podocnemididae; genus Podocnemis; species Podocnemis expansa. The sequence continues at coordinate 3,961,343 of ML682006.1, forward strand.
GGACAGCTTAAGAAGGTACCTGGTATCGCCATGAGTTCAAGGGGACTGGAATCGATGACCTCTCATGGTCCCTTCCAGTCCCATGATGCTATGATTATTGACACTTAGGACGCTGCCTGTGTATTCACCAGATCTACGCTTTCCTGGCTTCCAGTTTTGTAGTATGTTAAGGTCAGACTGAGCTTTATCTTTGCTAAAAAGACAGCTTCAGTCTCTGATTTGTCTTTGTTTAAATGACTTGAACATTGTCTTTGAGGGAAACTGAAAGACTGTTACTTGGTTCTGTGACAATCTGAGGTGGGTAGGTGAATGGAAGATGTGATCAGTGAGTCAACTGCACACTACCATCAGAAACTGATAAAATTCAAAACTCAGAACTTGCCTTTGTTCTCATATTAAGCAGTTTGAATTTTAGGCACAGTTTGGAGAGTCCATAGGCTGAGCATCTAATTAATGTTTAACTAAAGTTATAGTATTTTAATTATTAATATAAATCTAGAATTCACAATTAATTACTATAAATGAAAAATGCAGATCATGAAAGACCTGTAAGTAGATACCACAGACATTGTCAGTATCATGCATTTGCATGGGCATGAACTGAGATTTGCCAAGATGACTAGGAGATTTAGGCCCACAACTCCCATTTAAATGAGTATGAATTGTGTGGCTAAATCAACTATTCATCTTTGAAAAATTTCAGCCTATACCTCTGTTTAATTACAAATATCTCTGAGGAAAAAACTAATGCTATAGCCAAATAGGAAACAGATACATATTTTCTTATTTTTATAGCATAAAAAGATGTCTCTCTTTTTTTAGCTAGTACATTTTTTGTGGCTCAACAAGAACCCAAAACAGGATAAAATAATTCAGACTATTTTTATTTTAACAGCCAAGTAGAGTTCATTAACATATGTAAGGTTATGCCTAACAACACAGGGGGCCACTCTGCATTCCTTCTAGCTCCTAAATGTAGTTAGGGCATCAGAAAGCAGGATCAGGCTCATAATTTGCGACAGACCAATAAAAGCAAGGAAACACAAACAAAGGCAAAAATCAGCTTCATGCCAGTTCTTGTACACAAGCTGTCCACCCCTCTTGATTTTCAGACAGGAAGAGAGAAAGAGAAACACCTCTAGCAATTCCCAATTTTCCCCCACCCTCATCAAATAGATTTTTTTTTTCAGGGATGTTTGATGCACGTTCTGGATGTATGATACACGTTCTTTTCCACCTGTGTTAGAAGACACACGGAGGTTACTGCTACCACTACACTTCAGAGGAAGGGGCAGGATGTATGCTGCTGCTTGAACCAGGGACCTCACTATCAAGGCTCTTCACAGCAGTAGCTCCTATGCTCAGAAGATGTTTGCAAGATCAGATCTATGATGGCATTTTTAAAACATATTTGAACAGTTTAACTATATTTGGTACTAATGTCAGTTTAGGATCAGATCAATAAAAGAGCCACAGAAGGTCCTCTAGAAGTGGTTTCACTTCTATTTGTTACCTAAATATGAAAAACAAAATTGGGAAATTGCATTTACAGTCAAAGTCCAAAAGGCAAACAAAAAAAAACCAATCAAGCACAAAGAAAAAAAAGATGAATAACCAAACATCACAGAATATAGGCCAGGATTTTTGTTGAAACAGATTAAATAAAATGGATGCTAAAATGGACAAATGTCAAGAAACAATTATATCCAGAACAATAAAAAATTCAAAGGAAAATAGGGAACCAGATGAAATAAACAAACAAAACAAACAGTGGTTACAATAAAAGCTAGGTGATTAATTGTTTTCTGCAGAAAAGTTTGAAATATTTTCTTCTTTTTTTCCCAAAATTTCCCACAAAAATGCATTACCTTATTGATCAAAAAAATTCAGTTTTTACAAACAGAAACATTTTCTGTTTTTTCTGCTTTTCCTTTTCTACACACTTTTCCAGAGGCAATGTCACAAAAATGTTCCTATTTTACATTGAAAAACTAAAATATGTTGACAGAAATAAAAATTTTCAGCTAAAATCCTTGATTAGAAAGAATACTCATTTTGAACCAGCTCTCACTGCATCCTTTCTCCCACTGTTGTCCATGTAGTATATTATTTTTTAAGATCCTGCTCCTGGATTCTGTGATTGTAAACATCTTGGGGCAGGGACCAGTGCTTTTCAATTTTTCTAAAATGCAAAGGATATATTGTGGTGCTACATAAATTCACTACAGTGATAATAGTGCCATTACTGAGTTCCAGACAAAAAATTTCTCCTAGTCATAGATTCCCTAAACAGAATTAGAAGTTAAATGAAATGGAGCGAAATGTACAAATATGTAACCTATTGCAAACAAGAGCAATTTATCATCGTGAACCAAGCTGACACTGTCAATAACCTGCAGTTTATAATCACAGCATATATGCAGATGTCCTCACCTCCTATGTTTAAATACTACAGGAACCACAACTACAATATTTTATGTGATTTTGAAATTCTTCAGTCAGGGAATACCAAAAAACCTGAAAATACAGAATCAGTGGTTTCATCAGCTATCAAGCCATTCTGAGATGAGTTTGAAACCTGGAGCCAAATTTTATCATCTTCATTAAGACGTATAAATATAGATGCAGAAAGCTGACATACATTGTATGCAGCTTGTTTGCCAAGTCTCACACTGGACATTTGCAGAATTCTTTTACCATTGTGGAAAAGTGCGCCCTTCAGTGATTTGCTAGAAACACTCACATGGTAACTGAAATAATAGATGCCCCGAGTTTTGGCTACAAACACACCTGACTCAACATTATATGCTTTATTTTCATTAAGGAAAATTTTATCAAATCTCACTGGAGATCCTGATGATGGGAAGCTGTTTCTTTTTTGAAGACCAACAGAAAAAGCTGTGATCTCACTTTCCTTGCAGTTTCCCTTCTGTCCTTTTTCTCCTTTACGTCCTGGAAATCCAGAGAGCCCATGTTTTCCAGGAGGACCTATTTTTCCATAAACTCCAGGATCTCCTTTAACACCTGGAGCCCCTCGCACTCCTGGTGGCCCTGCAAATCCCTTAAGCCCCCTCTTACCTGTTTGTCCTCTTTCTCCTTTACACCCCTTTTCTCCAGGACTTCCAGTTGGTCCAATATCTCCTTTTGGACCTGATTTTCCACATTCCCCTTTGTCTCCCTTGAGTCCTTGCAGACCTCTAGAACCAGTGCTGCCAGCGTCACCTTTACCACCTTTATTGGTGTTTGAACAGGAAGATGATGACCCATCTTGTTCTCCTTTCTGACCAGGGGGCCCTGGTTTACCTAGATCACCTTTGGGTCCTCGATTATCCTTTTCTTCCTTAAGTCCTTCTTGTCCAGTTTCTTCCAAGGAGGGTCCTTGTACACCTTTCTTCCCAATAAACCCTGGCTTATCTACAAAAAAAACAGCTGTATTTCAGATAGTACCATCCTGCATATGCTCTTTGTCAAGTGTGAAATGTCCCATACAAACATACAGTAGTGCTCAGATCCACATCTTCATTTTATAACATTCACTCTATACTGTCACTGATTATGGAAACCTAAAGTGTAAGTTTCCCATGTGAAAAATCTTATCACTTAATTCTATTTGTCATTTGTACATTTAAAAAACTACAAAAAAAAGATCTTAAAGAACATAGTTTTAAAAACATATGTATATACATCTTCAAGATGAATTTTAAATGATGTAATTTAGAGATGGGTCAAAGTTAAAATCTGGATCCAAACTGCCCCAAAGTTTAATGGTGCTGAATCCAGAAATACATTTTGGAGCCATCTCTGGTCTGATATTTAGCATACTAATACAAAAAAGTTAAATATAGCATTTAGGGGTGGCCACCATACTGTATCAAGAGAATACATAATTGTGGTGCTACTTGAACAGCTATACAATTAAAGACGGTTAGCAATTCCACTCTGAACACCACTATGCTGGCTTTAATGACTTACATAGGATTTCAATCAAGACTAAAGGACCTGACCTAGTATACGCTTACACATATTAATAACTTTAAACATTACCTATTCATTGGGATGACACATGAGTGTTTGAAAAATTTATAAGACCTGATTCTGCAACCATAGGCTCCTCCTTGATTTTTCTTTTTAATACAATATTAGAAAAATTCAGTTCAGTCTTTTGTAATTTTAGGAATGCATTTGGGATCTGGAGGTCAAAAGATTGGGGGAGAAAATGGAAAGTTATGGATTATTGTTGTGATTCTGTGTGTGCATGCGTGCATACGTGTGGTTTTATGCAAGTAGACCCAGTGCATAGAGAATGTTTACAACAAATGAAATATATTATAAAATATAAATTAATGGTTACAAATTGTTTTAGTGTTTTATATCTTCACAGCTCCTTGCACTTTCAATCCACATTTTTTTTTTTTTAAGAAAAGACATTACTGCTAATGTGGAATAATCTATTTTTAAAAAATGCAAAATGCCAGAGTTTGTTTTTGGCTGCAGTAAGGACAAATTCTCTCATTTTTAATTAGGCCTAATTTCTATTTATGCTCCTGTAATTCATATATCAAGGTAGAACCAGCACAAAAACTGCCCTAATAAAAAGAATATGCCCAGCTATTATTCTGAATTGTGCCTAAAATTTTCTATATTTGTTTGATGGAACCTTAGTTGCTCCTAAACGTGAATTTATTACGTATGTTGAAGTGTAATGGCAAGGAAGGTCCAAAAGCTACAGTTTAATTACTCTCTAAATGCTTGTTTACATGAAGGACTATAAGCACTTCATGTTAGCCATCTCAGTCTACTGAATCAATAGCTCTTGTCTCAAAAAGTCCCTAAAAGCATATTTAGAATAACAGTAAAGTGTGTTCATTTACACTCCAGATAGCAATCATTCCAAATGAGTCATTATGGCTCATCATGCTTAATCTCATATACTCTAGAAAGATTTGCACTTTTCTTAGATAACATGAACAGTGCTAGATGTGCTGTAAACTCTCTCTCTCTCTCTCTCTCTCACACACACACACACACACACACACACACACACACACACACTCTCTCTCTCTCTCTCTCAGTAATGCCTTGAGTTGTGACATAAAAAAAGCCAGAACAGGCAGGTTGGTGCTTTCTCCTCAGTGTGTCCCAAGGTGTCTATTACAAGTAGAGCAACGATATCAAATTAGCGCACAACACAGCGTGTGACATGAGATACAATGGCTAGGCACAGTAGGACAAGGTGGGTTTTGTTTTGTTTACATTCTATAGTTTCATGCATGTTCATAGTCAGTGCGTAAGCAACGTGTCCAATTTAGAATTGCACACAGAATCCAGATTTGTGTTTGCTCAGCATGATAGTGATTCATCCGCTTTTAACTAGGAAACATGCTACCAGAGCACACTTGAAAAATGTAGCTGACAAAAGGCAATAAGTGATAAAATTACCTGGATCCCCTCTTTGACCCTGCTCTCCTTTTTGTCCTTTAGGGCCAGGACTGTCACAGAAGCACTGTTTTTCTACTGCAGTACTGTTTTCCTCTGGTGTATTAATGGAGAAAGAAGCTAAGTGATCATCAAATTCAATGCTTTCATCAGCCTCAAGTAATGGGATTAAGATGGTATTGTCTTCCTTCTCTCCTCTAGGATAATCACTCACTGAAAAAGTATTCTCAGTGTTTGCCATGGAAAATACATCTGAAATGACTGGTTGTTTCGGGCCAATAGAAGTGGGCTTCAGCTCTTGAAAGTTAATGTTATTTTCCAGGCCACCTGCCTCATTGTTAAAAAGGAAGGTTGCTGGGGATGTTACAGCACTCTGGGAACTTACTTGAGCTCCACCATCTGTGACTGGATCAGTTTCAGTCGTCCCCAGGTCTGGACTAGGGTGAACAGTAGAAGCTTGTTTCAATTCTTCAGTTTCAGCAGCACCATTGAGGGATTTCATTGTGAGTAACTCCTTGGGAGCTAGACTGAAGATAGTTGTAGATGCCACAGGACACCAGACACTACATAGGAGAGCTTGTGTCAGGAGTGTAGAAATCATTCTGGCAATACTCAGCACTCTGTAAAACAAAAGTGACCAAACTATAGCTATGCTCTTATCAAAGACAAAGGTCGGAATGACTAACCGTGCACACTTACATTAATAGGAACATACAGTAATTAAAATTATAGTCTAAGTGCCTGAGTGTATTTCAGTGAAGTAACTTGCACTCCTGAGTCCTGCCCTAGGTCCACTTATGTAGGACTTCATATGGGGTTATAAAGGCCAAAAACAACTTAATATTCCTATGTATTATAAGGAAGCAAAAAGAGGTGGGACCTCAGATACACACACATACAGATGTGAAATGTGAAGGGAGAGTCAAAAGAGGGAGAGGGGAGGGAAGGAGCCAATGTACTGTGGTGCCATATGGTGTGGTCTTTACCCAGCACTGATCTGCATGGCTAATACACAAAAAGGAAGCAAACAGTGACATTTGACCACTGCTCCCCCATAACCTCAATGAGAAGCAGTTAACATGTCCATGTAATACAAAAGTCCTGGAGCTTCTTTCCAGGATGGGAGTTAGAATCTCTTCAGCTCCCGGAAGGAGAATTTGTGGGTAGATTCAGAATAGGGCCCAGAGACTGCAACAGTTACCTAAGTCTCAGAATTAAAATATTTTCTGTTTATAAAACATTTTCTATTCAGCGATCTCACAGCAATGCACAGACATTAACAAATTATATTTCACAGCTCCTCCTTTAAGCTGGTGTGGCAAGTTTTATTAGCCCCAATTTATAGGCGTGGAAACAAAGTCCATTAAAGCACAAAGAAACAACGTAACATGTCCCAGGTCACAGAACAAGCCACTGTCAGAATCAAGATTAGAACCCAAGTCTTTGGAGACTCAGTCCCAAGTTCTAACTGCTAGACTTTGCTGTCTCCAACAATTCATCAAATTTTCCTCACCAAATTTCCATACTATTCTCTTTCCAGTAGTAAATGCTGAAGAAGAATATCTGGCAGATTTCAGCAAATAACAGAGCATTTGTAACAGACTTAAAGAAATTCAAAATATCTTTCTACACTATGTTAATCTGAAATCAGAAAACAAAACTAAGAATGTAAACTGAACACACTGAAGAAAACTATGAGATTAAGGTTTTGACATGAAGTACAAAATCAAAGGAAATTTTAGTCAAGCAATTAGCAGCACTCTCAAATGAGCCCTTAAACATTATTATGCATGTCAACAGATACACTCTTTCAGAAAGGGGGGCTTCAGATTACTATTACATTCTGGTCAGAATAGTTATTACAGTACTGATGAGGAGTGAGTCTTGTACACAGACAAGAGAAAAGACAGCAGAGCACTTATGTTACATCTAGTCTTAGGTATATTTTTTAAACATCTCAGTTAATATGCTAATATAGTTTAAAATCCTGGGGCAGACACTGGACAAGTTGCATCTTAATATGTGCTAGCTGGCAGAGATGTACCCTAGCAGTTGCATAACATGTTTGCTAATATGTTTTTAAAAAATACTTTTCAGCCTAGCCCAGACACACCCTCAGAGGTTAACAATCCCAATGCCTGGAAAATTCACTTGCCCATGAAGACTGAGAAACAATCCTGAGTGTCAGCAACCTCTGCTGAAACTAAGCTCACATTCAAAAATTATACTTCTAGTACTTATTGCTGTGATTAATGCCTTTTAAACATAAGGTATATGCACTTATTAGTCTGTATGCAATGAATATTCCCACTGATGCTGAAGAGATTAAGACAGCACAGAATGACTCCTTTCCCTTTCCACACATAATTCCCCCCACTGATATCAATAAAAGCTCTTCACGTGGTTGAAGAGGAAATACAGGTCTCATAAAATATTGAATTGTAAAAGAAGAGTGGTAAAGAAACACAAGCAAATTCATTACAAGCATCTTACCTGAAAGAAAATCTAGAGATATAAGGGCTTGTTCAGTTTTTTCAGCATCCGCAAAACTGAAAACCCAAGTTGAATTAATGGACTTAAATACCAAAATGGAGAACAAAGACCATGTATATAGACCAATAATTAAAGACACACATGCAGGAAGATCAGTATTTCTCATTACAAGTAATCATCTGTAGCAAACGCTGCAAAATTCAGCGGTTTATTCATCCTTGTGCCCTCATAATCACATTTTTTCACAATTTCTTTTTTTTAACTTCTAAATAGTACCTCAGAACTCCAAACCTATTATTACATCCAATACCTGTTATTTATGGGAATAATGAACAACCAGACTCTACATAAAAGCTTATGGAAAATCCATTTAACTGTTTAAAGGAGCAATGGGCCAGATCAGGCTCACAGAACAAATAGTAATTTTGCCTGAATAAGGACTTCAAAGATTCGGCTCAATGTTACAAAGTAATTTATACTAAAACTCTAGAGTTTAAAGGGCCAGTTAGGACTTTTGGTCAGTTAGTTAATTTTGGCCAAGATGTAGCTGTTATTTAAAAAAAAAAAAAAAAAAAAAGAGGCTTTGAATTAACAAATATATCAGTGACTTTATAATTCTACAATTCCAATAGAGACAGACTCAGATTCTCAAGGCTGGTTAAATCAGGATGGCATCATAACTATGGTGATTTATGTCTGCTGAGAACTGACCCTGTTTTTTAAAAATATTATAATAAATTATTAATATTACCATACCTCCTACAAAGCCTAGTCATGGACTGGGATCATGCTCTGCTAGGTGCTGTACAAACACAGAACAAAAAGGTGGCCCCCTACTCCAAAGATCTTATAACCTATGTCTGACATCGGCAGATCAAGTGTTAGCTCATGCCAAGGCCTCTAGAACTCCCTGAATACTGACAAATATATTGCTGGAACAACCCTGGCTCTCATGTGCATTAGTATTGTTAAGCACGGATTAGATTTATAAAAATGTGTTTAATGTTTATATTTTATTAACTGAATAGAGGATGCTGCATGAATTAACCTTATTTATAACATTTCTATCCCATCTGGTTAAAGCTGCTGGTACTTCCTGAGGGTTCTGGTGCTACTCAGCAGTAGGAGATCCTCAAGTGTAACCTGATCTGACCCAGTTCTCCTCTGCACTGGCAACTCCAGCATCATATATGATGTGTCAGCTTCTGTCCTTCCTTCTGCTCTGAACCAGTGAAGCCAAGAAGCAGACACTGACACTTGGGCAAAGCAGCATCTCCATATTGATTGCCCAAGCTATTGCAGCCATATTACATAGAATGGACACTCCATCCATGCTTGCAGCATAGGCAGAATACAAGGTGGCAGAAATCTTGCACGGGGAAAAATAAGAAATTAAGAACTTTGCAGCTTGGAAGATGGAATGTTAAGACCCATGTGCCCAGCACTGACAGACGATAATGACCTAGAATGTACATGCAGCATACGGAAATCTTCTTTGAAAGACCATGGGTCATACAAACTCAGTGCTGACATTGACAGACTTCAGGAAACAAGACTCAGGGTATGTCTATATGACGGTGGCAAAGTTGCCGCCATCAGCTCTGTCTTCCAGGTGTGGTTCAGCAGTGAGTCTGAACCTGCTGAATCACCCTGGAAATCTCTTCAGCAACTCCAGCCCCAGAACTAGAGTTACTGAAAGCCAACTGCAAGGCTTTTGTGGTTGGCTTCCCCTAGTCTATATCAACAGCTGAGAAAGTTGCCAGCAGATGCGCAAGGTATTTTACATGCTTTGAGTACCTGCCATTGACTGCCACTGAAAAGCCCTCCCTGTAAGTATAGACTAGGGCTCAGAGATGCTGGTTCTGCCCAAGAGGCCACTTATACCTGCTTTTTGCCAGTGCAGAAGCAAAGAAAAAAAGTCATCTGCATGGGGTCGGTTTCACTATGAGAAATAAGTGGGTAACACTCCTAGAAGCATCCATTGGGAAGTCAGAGCACATTATTTCACTTATATTTCTGATGAGTATCAGATCTGTGAACATCATTACTTCTTATGCACCAAACAAACAAATCTAGCCCTGGGAAGGATACATTTTACAACTCTTCATATCAAGTCGTCAAAAACTACCATCAACTGAGCAACTTTTCCTCCTCTGTGCTTCCAGCACAGGAGTCAGCACAGATAACAACCCATGGCCCGATTGCATAGGACGTTTTGGCACTAGCAGGATGAATGACAACAGTCAGCAACTTCTTGAATTCTGTACCTAAAACCAAATGTATATTACCAATTTATACTCTGCAAGAAAAGATAGCCACAAAGTGTCATGGCGACATCCACAATCCGGCTACCGACACTGATTAGACCTTGTCATCATCAGAAGAAAAGACCTATCCTCAGCACAAAACACTTGCATGATTCACAGTGCTGATTGTGACATCACTGCTCTTTGATCATTGGCAAAGCGAAGATTACAGCTAAGAAGCTATAAAAAGCAAAGTCCAAAATCAACACTACTAACAAGCCCAAAATCAACACTACTCACATCAAAAGCCAGAGAAAACAACAGGAGTTTGAACTCAGCATGCATAGAAAGTCACTCCTGGAGACCACAGAGGAATTTAGAGAAGGCTGAAGAACAATTCATGAAACAACTTTAGTTGTATTTGAGGAAAAGAGACCATCAAAAAAGAATTTGGTTTGAAAAAAAATGAAATGGAACTATTCCCTTTTATTAACATTAAGAACACAGTCTAACTGGAACAACAGAAGAAGCCAACAGGAAGCACTGAAGTTTTGACATATAAAAACTGAGAAAGTAGACTGTGCAAGTCATTACTGGACCAAACTCTGTGAAGAGACACAGACAACTTCAGATATAGATGTCATATGATGCACAACAGGCTATGATCCATGTAATTCTGTTCACTTTTGCAATGCAATTGTATGGTTTAATGCCCAGTATGCCATGTAGGGTTCCTTTATGAATGCTTCTAACATATCCTACTTGATTACTATGCTACCATGTTTCCTGAAGCATCATGTATGTGTTCCCATGTGAAGCAGGATACATGGCTCAGGTGGGAGAGGGACAAACAGAACTTTCTGCCAGAAGCACATAAACAGCACGGAGGCTGGAGAGGTACATCACAAAGGCAGTGCAAATTCAATGGCCTAGCTCAGGTGGGACAAAAGAAATCATACAGCAGCACAGAGAGGGAAGGGCTGACAGGAGACTGAAAACAAAGACAGACACTTCTAATGAGGGAGAAGCTGCTGACTTAGGCCAAACCATTTTAGAAGCAACTGTAAGCTACTGAGCCTATCCACATGGCCAGGAGGGCCTAGGCTGCCTGAACTCCATCAAACAGCAGTCTCATGACACAACCAAGAAGAATAAGCTACAGTGTGATCCTAGATAGCATCATGAGATCAGTATGTGTTTTATATCTTTTATTTGATTGTGGCAGCTCCTGACTGCTTTATTAAATGATTGTGCATTGATTTGCTATGTACTCACTTAAAATCATACTCTAATCAATAAACTAGTGTTTGATTTAGCTAAAGCTGTGTGGACTTCAGAAAGGTGTGAATCAGAGTGGCTGGCCAATCCATTTCAGTGATAAATGGATGGATGTGAGTCTATGGTGATTGGGGAGGGTCCCAGTCTCTATAGGATGGGAGCTCCCAGTGCGGGGTCTATGGACTGAGGTTGCTCGCTTGGGAACCATCCCAAAGACGACCAGAAGGCACTCATCTACTGCCTGGGACTGATTACACGCGGGAGGCTGGTGCAGACTGACTCAGAAGTGAGTGGTCACCTGGCAAACTGGGGAAAGTCAGGGCTCGGGGTGGGGATCGAGGGGTCACAGTGGCACAGCGCATCAGATCCAGGCAGCAGTCTGTCACAACAGGAAATCTCAAAGTTATGTATGATGGCCTGAAGAAAGCTCTAGGCCCCAGTGTCAATAAGGTTTCCCCCCTTAAACTGCAAATTGGTGACATTACTAGGGATAAAAGCAAGCAGTTTTCTCATTGGGTTGACCATTATTCAGAGTTATATGCACAAGAAAGGAACATCACTAGTGAATCACTGGATCAAATACCAATGCTATAGGTCACGCCAAAACTAGATGTGGAGCCCACTATAGAAGAACTACGCAAGGCAAATGATTTGCTATTAAGTGGAAAGACTCTTGGAAAAGATAGCATCCCAGTGAAAATTCTTAGGTGTGGGAAAGAAAGCCTATTACCACAGCTTTATCAGTTGCTACTTAAATGCTGGAAGAGAGTGAGGTGCCACAAGAAACGCCTGACACAAACAGCATCAGTCTGTATAAAAAGAAAGACTAAAAGAGCAACTGTAACTATGACAGGGGTATTACACTGCTAAGTGTATCAGGAAAAGCTTTTGCAAACATCATCTTCATATGCCTACAACAGGTGACGAACTGTGTTTGCAGATTCAGGGCTGCAAGATCAACTATAGACATAACATTTTCTCTGCATCAACTTCCAAAAAAGTGCAGAGAGTAAAACCAACTGTTGTGTATTGGCTTTATGGATCTAACCAAAGCATTTGACACAGTCAGCAGAACAGGTCTATTTGCAATGCTAGAAAAGGTAAGATGTCCATCAACCTTATTAAGTCATACATTTGTTTCAAAACAACATGAAAGCAAATGTCAAGTTGGATGATTTTACCTAAGATAGCTTTGTAACAAAAAGCAGAGAATAGCAAACATGTTTAACACCTACAGTCTTTCCAATCTTCTTCTTGGCACTCCTGAATTATGCATTTAAGGATACAAAAGATGGAGTATATCTCCACACAAAAGCAGATGGGAAACTTTTTGATCTTTCATGCGTTAAAGCAAATACTAAAGTAAAAAAGGTGCTAATCAGGGAATTTCAGTTACTGATGATACTCTCCTTATAGCCCACAGTGAAGACCTACTTCACAGACTACTTCAAATGCTTGTCAGGCACTTGCTCTCTCCATCAGAATTATGTAAATGGCTGACTTAAGATAGGGGGTTCCAGAGGATCTTGTAATCACCCTAAATGCTAGCCAGCTAGAAACAGTCCAGAAGTTCATCTACCTAAGTTCTACAATGACTACAAACCTCTCACTGGATGAAGAACTAAATGTTCAGATTGGAAAGGTGAAAAAGGCCACCACCGCCTTTAGTAAACTAACTAAAAGAGCATGGAACAATGCAAGGCTTACCATTAAGACCAAAATGCTGGTGTACCAAGCTTACATTCTCAGGACTTTTATGTATGAAGTAACATAGACAAATATAAGTTCATCAGAGGACAAGGTTAAATAGTTTCCACTTGTGCCACTTATGCCATATACTCAACACTAAATAGTAAGATAAAGTTACCAAAGAAAGAATGAATGAACCCAGATGAGTTAAAATGTGAAGACATTATGAAGGCATTTGTAATACTGTAATTTTCTAGAATCAGGAAAAGGATAGATTAAAACTTTAGTAACCCCGAAAAGGAAGATCAGAAATAAAACATCTTGAGAAAGTGATTTAGTATTATATAGTCTCAGTCAATCCAATACAAGTTATAATTTAGCGCGGAGTGGTTTAAGACTACACCCATGAGAGCTAACATATCTCTGCCTGATCTACACTCACACTGAATTTTGGCTGCAGTTGATGGAAGATACGCAAGCTATGTAGAGTGGCTTGCATCTCTCCCATCAACTTCCTAAATTCTAATTAGCATGGCATCCCCACAATGCTGCACTGACAGAAAATGCCCTTCCACCAATGCAGAGCTAATCTTTTTGTGTTGCTTGATTTATTCAGCTGACTTCCAGATCAATTGAATAGATCTCCACTAACACTTAATCCATCTTGCAAAATAGATACTGCACCATAAATAATGCTGATGGTAGCATAGACACACCCTCTGTTTATCATCAAACATAGGTTACATATGTAGCCCTTCTGCCAGGGCAGGCTGGCAGGCCAAGGGCCGAGTTCTATATCTAGGGGTTTCCCAATGACACACCACCACCAACTGGCTCGAGCCCCCACCCAGATTTCTGGGAATCCTGCACTGTTTCCTGGACACCCCAAAGGGGCAAGGCTTCCCCACTTGCAAGCACGAGTCTGAGTGCAGTAAATGAAACTTTTAATAGTAGTAAAAGAAAAATGCAGAAAGGCCAAATAACAGAGATCAGCACTAATCTAGGAAACTCAGTATAGAGCAAAGTTCCCAACAACCCACACCACATAACAGAACATATAAACTTAATGGCAAAACTGGCACCGATCTGGAGAATCAGTGCTAACTAGGCTCCCAACCCACCCTAAGGTACATAGGGAGTGTCTTTTATGCCAGTTGTCCACCAACACCATCTACTGATCACTCACTCCATCCTCTAGAACTGTTTCTCGGCTCTGCCCACTGTCTGCCGGTGCTGCCCTCTGGTCTCTTGTATCACCCAGCTCACCGCTGGCTGCTCTCACCATCCTCTGGCTCTGCCCGCTGTCCACCAGCACTCCCCTCTGGTCCTTCATGTTGCCCAGCTCACTGCTGGCCACTCGCACCATCTGCTGGCTCCACCTGCTGTCTGCCAGCACTGCCCTCCGGTCCCTTGTGTCACCCAGCTTGCCACTGGCTGCTCTCATCCACCAGCTCCACTTGCTGGTCACCCCATCACTGCTTCTCTTCAGCTCAGAAAGAGAGAACTCTCCCCTGAGCTCAGTGATTATCAGCTCTCTTAGTCTTTAGGAGCTTGTAATCAGCTACTTCCATAACAAAGAACAGAAGAACCAATAGGAAGGGAGGCAAGCTGCCCCAAGCATTGCTTCAGCAGAAACAATGCTAACCTCCCCACTTCTGTTCTTTTTTTCAGGCTGAAACATGCAGTCGCCATTCCTACAGGCATCTTTTTAACTGAGGGCAGTTTTTAGCCCTTAATTAACCCAGACAGATTTGAAAACAAACAGAAAGTAGCAGTTCACACTAGGACAATATTTCATATTTTCCCTTAGTAGAATTACAGATATTGATAGATTTGTGAGCAAACTAACCCCAAATACCATTACCCACTATGCCCCGCACCCAATATGCTAATCAGCTAATTGTGCTCTTTGTATCCATGCTAATACAGGACCCAGGCAGATTAGTTGCCCCCTCTTCAGAAGCTGTTAAGCACAGCTTCTAAGCCTACCTTAACATATGAAGTAATGAGTCAGTTACAAAGGGTTTAGTAAATTCATTTCAGTTGGGGAGTGAAGACAGTGAACAGGAACAAGTCTGTGAGTTCTCCACACTCCCATCTCTTCCCAAACCTATCCCACAACTGTGAGTACTATGCTCTCCTCATCATCTCTCCATACGCAGTTTAATAAGCTCTCTCAATGTGTACTTTCATGCAATTTATTCTTTCCCCAATGTTTAGTGCTTAGAATATTTTAAAGTGGCAACAGAGTTGTTCCACACTTTTCCTAGCCCTAATCCTGATGTCCCAGGAGGCACCAACCTAAAATATTACACATGTTCAAACTTTAAAGCATAGGGGTTTTTTTAATTTGAATTTCTACTAAATTTTACAAATTAAGGAAAGTATCTACATTCAACTATTATTGTACTTGGGCTATGTACAGTTATTTTCACACGTTTGGTTAACAGAAAATCCCACAGGAATGCATGCTTGTGACATGTTAAGAGGTTTTGGATTCAGGAATAGGCAATATTTACAAAAGGTAAACACTGTGATTACTTGCCCAGCTGTGTCTTATTAATCAGTACAGGGCAGGTGGTGTTATTTAAGACTCTTTATTCCAATTTTATTGACTAAGCCAAATATGATCAGTTTTCACCTAATTACTACACAGACCAAAGAAGGTCTTTTTATCACCATGCACCTGCCGCTTTCTGCTAAGAAAGTCAGATTTTAATTAAAATTGTGAGCCTATATCTTCATCAAGGAAGATACAGTATCAAGGACGCAGTCAAACATCAGTGCTGCTTACGTTCATGGTTTTATCATGAGTTTTAGGATATTTAGTGGTTTTCAGGAAGCCACGCCACCTGGAGTTCTGTGACTCTCAGCTTGCATTGAAAAAGCAAGCTTGTAGTCATCATATGGTAGAAAAAGCTTGAAAAATGAGATCTAAAGGCTCAAACACAAGAAAGTAAATAAAACATCTCCAGATTCATTAATTTTTAAAATCTCATTATTTTAAGATAATCAAATGATTTTGGAAGGCCTGATTCTTGATCTTTGAACACCTAGAGTGGGCAATACTGAGCTGTTCAGCAGTGTTATATGAAAAGATAATAAACAGTGTCTGTGGATTTGATTACAGCAAGCTGTTTCTCCAGCCAGGGAAGGAAAGGATGCTCACAACATGACTGAGCCTTTTATAAATTTACTGACTACTACAAAGGACATGAACACCACAAAATAGACAATTTACCTGAAAGCACTCAATGGTCATATTCTGTAGAGATTATACCTGCCTCAACCAGCTTATGTAGAGGAGGAAAAGGGAGAGAATAGATAAGCAAGTAGGACAAACCCTTCCTGTGATGCAAACTGTAACTTCAGATCTGAAGCACCACCAGATTTTGGGGATGTTCAAAATTCAAATTCCTGGCCAAGACTGACCCCTGTAGTTTTTTAAGCTGGATCAGAACAGGGACAAGACTGATTTCTGGTTCTGAATCACATGTTACCATAGATTACAGAAGTCTGTTGAATGATCTCCCGGAAGATTCAACCCATGAGGAAATGGCAGTGAGTCTCACCAGTGGAGTGAAAATATGAACCGTCAGTCACAAAATCCTTAACTCTTTGGTATGACAGTTATTTTTACATGTTCCACTAACGAATATATGTGTTTCTGTATTCCTTCCTTCCTAGTACAAACACAAAGAACTGAGATACAGAAATAAGTCTCCTCTAGTTAATGGAAAAGTGCAAATGCATTCACACAAATGAATTTGAGCTGACATGAATTAGTAAATACAAGCTGAATTACGGCATAGGAACATGAGGTATGTCAAACAGATCCATGTCCCCACACTATTAAAAAACAAAGTCTATGAAATGGCATGGTCCCGGTGGAAGTTTTGGTGTCCAGGCTGTTTTGTCTCTGTTGACAATTTTCTTTAGTCTATACAAAATTCCTCAGGTTTTATCTGTCCAATAGATGGCAGTGTCAGACTATCAGACATTGGCTCATTGTTCAAGTCAGCCGTGCTCCTAGTTAGCAAAAGCTGCTGTACTACACTTACTACTCCATATTACAGGACATTAATCAGTGTCTTTTTTAATACTG
Organism: Podocnemis expansa; assembly: GCA_007922195.1. Classification (NCBI taxonomy): domain Eukaryota; kingdom Metazoa; phylum Chordata; order Testudines; family Podocnemididae; genus Podocnemis; species Podocnemis expansa. The sequence goes on from ML682006.1 coordinate 3,978,590, forward strand.
TGAAATCCATTCAGTCTAGCACTACCCACACTTTTATGAAACAATGGATGCTATACAAGACTAAATTCCATTCAACATGGATTCTTGTCCTGCTCCTTCCCAGAACAAAAGCTGATAAGCAGAAGTGCAGATTCCCTTACCGTTCATTTTATACAGCATAATGCGAGGTATGATGATCTTGAAATGACATAAGGAAATGGAAATATTTTCTTTCCCCTAAGCCACTCATTTTGGATGAAAAACAAAAGTACAACTTGTTATACAGCAAGATTGTTTGTCAACTTAACTCCAAATCATGTTAACAGCCTTGGGCAGTATGCAAACTTTTTATGCTACAACCATAAAACCTTATTTGCATGTATAACATCATGATACAATAGCATCTGTATATAGTGCTAAGAACTTGCTAAGGAATTTAGGTAAGGAGTTTGGGGGCCCAGTGGGCAGGGAGGGAGAGCAGGAAATGGGCCCACAGACCGCCAGCCTCCATCCTCCCCACCCCACCCCACCTATCACTGCTGCCACTGAACACCCTGGCAAGGGCACTGGGCCCATGGAGCATGTGGGAGAGGGATCAGGGAAGGCTTGGCACCCCCTGCCCCTGTTCAAAAGGTTGCCAGCCTCTGAAGTATATTATAGTACAGGCATGGCCAAGCTATGGCTTGGGAGCCACATCCAGCTCTTAGATGAAAAAGTGCAACTTGTGGAAAAAAGCCAGAGGAAAGCAGCCCCAGCCTAGGAGTTTTAAATCTCCCACCTTGACCATGCTCTGAACATGCTCAGGGGGAGCCCCAGCCTGCACCTAGCCAATGGAGCAGCGATATTGGATGCTCAGCCCAGGCAGGGCTTAAAATAAAGGGAGCGAGCCCCTACCTGTGCCTAGCTGCCAGAGCAGCCAGGTAAGGGGACTTGGGGGAGGTTGGCACAAGGGAGCCAGCATCAGGGCCTGGGAATTAGGGAAGGGGTTGGGATGGCAAGGAGAAGCAGTGGCATGGTCGAGACAGCGGGGAGAAGTGCAGCAAGGTTGGGACAGCAGGGAGAAGCTAAGTTTTTACTGTACGTGTAGGCCTAGTGTTCATGGTAACCTTAAATAATTATCAGAATCTGACATTAGTAGGACCAATATTTGTCCTCTTTTTAAAGTAAAATTAAAGTGTGCAGTGAATTTTAAACTTAGTAATTTTGGAGTAGGTAAAATATAGCTATAAGCCTCAGTGCAGCTCTTGAAGGTTTAATAATCAATTTGTGTGGCTCTTGGGATCCATAAGTTTGGCCACCCCTGTTATAGCATATCTGAGTGGGATGTTATATTTTGGGATCCTCTGTGTTGGAAGATGATTACATACACACACAATGTAAATGCCATATGTTCTAAGATATAGATCTATGTTTTAAGTCAGCAATTCTCAATGCTTGATGGCATGCATGAGCCTACAGGATGCACGAGTCCACCCACTGCCAAATCCAGCACTGCCAAATCCACCATCCAATCCAGCACCTCTGCCACCAAATACAGTGCCCCCATCGCCAAATTCAGCTCCCCTACTTGGAAGCTGCTGTGTCATGACACAATGGTTGAGAACTGCTCTTTTAAGATATAGATATTAAACCACACCAATTCTTCCCTTTGTAAAATCCCCATTGTGTAAAGGGAACAACCACCTAATAATAGCATGAAAGGTCACCCCAGGGTGCCTTCATGGAACAAAATAGGTTTCACAGATTCATGTTGATAATTTGCAAAGAAGAAATTGTGAGCCAAATTTTTGCCACATTTGTTACCAGCTCTCAGTCCCTTTCCCATGACCCACTGAGGAGAACACAGAATACAGGAAATTCTGTCTCTGGGGGTTCAACAGACAGCAGCCTAAGGGGCGTTCCAGGAAGCATCCAGGCAACAATGAAAATCACCAGTTAGCTGCCACAATCATCCTGCAGTCTCTGTTCCTGAGTGCCCCTTGGCAGTAATATCAGCTCTGACTTGGATCTGTATTCCCCTTTGAACCTGGAACACCCACAAAGACTATGATTCCCAGTACTGATTCTCAGCCTGATCTCCGACTCTATCCTTTGGCGTGGCTATGCACCCTGATCCAGGCTCTGAATCCAGGCACTTGCTCCTGCCTACTGAGTACATGCCATTAGTTCCATCTGCTTTCACTCGGGATCCTGACAATGCATTGTTTGGTTATGATTGGTCATGAACTCACAATGTATTTTTTATCTTCCTTCATAGGGTAAGCACTTCGGCACATCTGTTATGAGTACCATGTGTGAAAAATCTTAAATTCTGTTTCTAAAAATATGTGTCAAAGTGGCTTTGAAATTAGTTTCTTCTTTACTTTTTTTTTTTTCCAGTAAAACTCAAAGACTAAATGTTTGCAGAAGGAGAATTCAAAGGGAAGCAAACATGGCCAGGAAATTCAGTTAAAAATCTAAGTGACTGGTCGTGAAAACCTCTTTTCACTATTCATGCACCTCCATTTTCATTCCAGCTACCACACCATGATTCATCTGCAAGACTCAAAAGTGAAAACTAACTAAAGGAATAGCAAAAATTATGTATATTAAGGATGTCTGGACACTAAGGCTTCAGTCTAACAAAGTATTTAAGCATGTGCTTAGTCTGAAGGATATGTACTGTCCCAGTGAAGTCAAGGGGATTATTCACATGCTTAAAAGTAGAGCAAGTACTTCTGCACTTTGCAGGATCAACGCCTAAGTATAGGAAAAATGAGCTGACCTCAAAATGCTAATAAAGAGGAGCGAGTCATGGAGAGCTGAAGAAACATTCACAGCCAGGCAGTGTACACAAAGGAGCAGGATCACAGCCAAAATTATAGAGCTAGAGCAAAGATTTAGATGCTCTCCTTTCCCATCTCCCTTCTGTTTCCACTCCCACCACCACTGCTGTTGCTTTTAGCATCAGCCTCCTCTTCTTCACCCCCTAACCACCTAATTGGTCTGTCTACAGAATCTGATTTACACATTTCATGCCCCCTAGGCACATCTTCAGAGCCCCCCAGCGTACAGCTGACCTTCATGTTCTCCACATATGGATGGGTGGTGATGAGGGAAGAAAGGGGCTGGGGTTAGGCCAGCTCCAACAAAACAGAGAGAAATATGGTCACTCCATGGCTCCAGCTTCTGCTCTGGCAAGGGGCAGGGGCCTCAGGAAAGAGAAGGAGGAGGATACAGAGCGAAAGTTCCAGCGCTCATGCAGGGCACCCAAACTGGCCAGGGACCCTGGGCATAGGCCCTGTTGATGGCCTATGCAGTAATCTGCCATAGTTTAGGCCTGTGGTTTTCAACTACTGTGCAATGAGAATGGTCCAAGTGTGCTGTGAAATTTTGTACAAAGATAAGAAAAATCATTCTTAAACAATATCTAGCCAACCAGAATTACAAATCATAAAACTCATGGAAATTAATCCTCAAATCAAAAGCGAGATACAGTCCGTCCTCGATTTCCCTGACTATATAGGGGGAGGAGGTGTCTGAATTTGGCAAAAGTCCGGAAAATTGAAAGCCTAATTTAAGCATAATATTTATTACTATGGCACTGTATGCTGCACAGTGTATAACAGTAACACTTTTATAACCTAATAATAAAATGTGTAATGAACATGCAATGTGCCTAATAAAATGAAATAAAGTCAGTACTGTACAGTACTGTAATTGAAACATACATACTGCACATACAGTACATGCACTCATACATACAGTGCAGTTCAAAGATGATAAAGCAAATATCGTATTGTAAATAAAATACAGTAAATAAAAATACATTTTAAAATAAAAACACATTGCCAGAAAAAAACTTGACTTGTTTAAATTTTGCCGTGTCATACTGTATAGTGGTGACTCAAGAGTATGTTTGCTCTGAGTCAGAATCGAACACTTCCATCCAAGGAAGGTGGGAAGTGCCTGAAAGGCTGGATGTGCTGGGAGCTGAGGACTGATCAGCCCTTGCGAAGAATGTGTCAAGAGTTGTTTGGTGGCTCTTTACATACTGGCGTTTAACAATGAGGTTCCTTAAATTTCTCATGTGCAGGTAGTGGCTTTTTATTTCAAGCTTATCAGTGTAATCGATGAAATCAATGAGCATGTCGCAAGCCTCTCAATGCAGATAGTTTTGGCTTGAAAATCACTGATTCATCTTCATCACCACCATCATCCTGTGTCTCACCTTCAGCCATGATGGCCGTTGCTATCTCCTCCTCTGTCATTGTACGATACCTTTGGTCGGTTTCGTCCATCTCCAACCATTCTGTAACAGCTTCCTCAGTTGCTTCTTTTTCACCGGCACAAAGGAAATTTCTGTGGAAGTCTGAAGTCTCAAATTCAACAAAATCAAATTCAACCTCAACATTATAGAGCAATTCCTTCCAACAGTTTTCGACAGTTGATTACTTCACTTAACTTCCATGCGGCTGCCCAGTTGAATATAGCCGACTTAATATTGTAACGTCTCAAGTTTTGAAGCGTTTTCTGGCCACAGGTTTCTTCGCCTTCTTCCATTTGGTCTTCATCCAAGACAACCATAACTTCAGCCAAGAAGTGTCATCGATAAAGTCATTTGGTGGCTAGGATGATCCCCTGATCCATAGGTTGAATCAACGATGTTGTGTTTGCTGGCAAATAAACAACTTTAATTTTCCTGCACTTGCTAACAAGTTTGGAAACATCAGGATGACAGGGGGCATTATCCAACAATAATACTGCCTTCACATCTTCTTCCTTCAGCTTTAGCACCTCCATCTGGTACCAATGAACCTTTGGTATGAAATGTTCGTGGAACCAGTTTAAAAATACCTCCCTTGTGAACCATGCATTCACTGAGCTATAATAATGGACAGGAAGCTCATGCATAATGTCCTTTAGTGCCCGTGGATTACAGGCTGTGCCAACAATAACACTCTTGAGCCGATGCATTCCATTAGTGTTCACACACATCAATGCTGATAGCCGTTGTTTTGCCTTCTTTCTACCAGGTGCAGCCTTTTCTTTCTTCATTGCCAAAGTTGTTTCAGAAAGAGCACACCAAAACAAACCAGTTTCATCAGCATTATAAACCTGAGCCAATGACAATCTTTCCTTGGCTACGAGGTCATTCAAAAATTTCCTGAATGGCTCAACAGCATGATGATCAGCAGACATAGCCTCTCCAGCAACAGGTTTTGAAGAAATGCCATGCCTCCTACAAAAACACCATACCCAGCCATCACTGGCTTGGAATAAAGTTTCAGGATTCATCTTCTTGGACAGACAAAGGGCAGCTTCCTTTATCTCTGGCGTTCGAACGGCAACGCCTTGTGCATGTATTTGCATGAACCATTTTCATACCACTTCGTCTCATTTTTCGTCAGTAGCCAATTTCAAATGCTCTCTTAAAGAGCCACCAGACAAAGAAACATCATCTGCATACTTTGATTTGTATTCTAATAGCTTTTCTTTGCTCTTTTTTATGTCAGAAACTGTCTGTTTCTTAACACCATACTCTGCACACACTTGCACTACCGAAACCCCTCTGTTTAGTTTTTCTAGCAAGTCAAGCTTTTGACTAATAGACAAATGCACTTTCTTTGGCTTACTACTACCTTTATCTGCACTCTTTTCCACTTTGGAGGCCACAATTAAGTTGCAAAACCACTGAATTATATGCAAAAAGCACTGTATACCGTAATGCACACTCTCGCCTATACCATTTGATTGGAACGCACGTGACAAGGGAACTAGCTGCTGCCTTGCCGCATTCAGGAAACTAACAAAGGAGAAAGTTGGATGGTTCTTTTCTGAGACACAGTACTGTATCAAAATTGTTTAAAACATTATTTTATGCATTAATGAAGTTATTTTCTCCAAAAAAAAAATATTATGCTTAAAAATAGGCTTTTTTCAAAATTTACTGTATGATTTTTGTGGTGGTCTGAATCTTCCAAAGTCCGATAAATCGAGGACCAAAAAATCGAGGATGGACTGTATTGGTCTTTTGATTCTAAAACATGAACAATCCAAAGGGCAAAACTGAGATGACATGTATTTTTTTTCTGGTGGATTTGAAACATTAATACATTTGATCCTTATGTAACTTGTTGTATGCACTACGTTCCAAACCTTTCTAGTAAGACCATAACCATTAGTGGCCACTGGGGTGTTCTGGCCATTCATGTCATCAGGAGAGGGAGAGGCCGAAAGTAGGGGTCCTGGAGGTTCCCCAGGTGGGCAAAAAGGGTCTTCTCCTGTGTCCTCTTGTTGATCTGAAGTATCTGATTCACCTGGAGCTCAGTTCTACAGGGTGGGGGCCTGGTGCTGGTCTTTCTGGAGACAGGGAGGTTGAATGCTAGCATGATGATTCTGGTACTGGTTTGCCCCTGTGTGCCAGGGCTCTGATAGTGTTGCCCGTCGGAGACAGCACAGATAGTAGACACTGAGCAACTCTATATGCCTTCGGCACTGACGGTTGTAGAATGGGATCCATCTGAGTCTGTAGAGCAGGGCTCAACCCCTGCCAAGAATTCTTAGGGGAGCTCTCCAGCCCATGTTGGTGCTTTCGTGGTCTCTTAGGAAAAGAGCTCCGGTGTCTGGGGTTCTTTCCCAAGTTAGAGATTGGGGTTGGCATTGGAGTTGGCACCGAACACGTGCTAAGCACTGAAGCAGAGCTGGATGTCAGAGCTTGAGCTGCTGCCGATACTGGGACTAAAGCAGCCTCTACAAGGAGAGCCTTGGGCCAAATCTCCCTGTCTTTTTAAGCTTTGGGCTTAAAGCCCTTACAAACAGGGCTGTAACTATGGTGGGGCTGATGGGGAAAAGCCCCGGGCAGCCTGAAGCAGCTCAATAGATCCGCACTATTAAAGGGGCAGCTTTGCGGTACCAGCTCTGAGCACCGCTAATGGGAAAGGGGTGCGTTCCAATAGGAACGCGCCCCGGGCAGCAAAACACCACATTATGGCTCTGCTTACAAATCTTACATTTCTCCTTCCAATGTGTTTCTGCCAGGCATTTTAAACAAGACTCATGGAGGTCACTAAACAGAAACACTTTGCCGCATGAAGCAATTGGCTTAAAGCCGGGGGACTTGGGCATTATGCCCTATGGCTATCCAAACAGGAACCTTTTAACTCTAATGGTAAGTAGTTAACAACTGTTAAAATAACTATCAGGAATGCTAAAGGAACAGCCGAAGCCAAAGAGATGTTCCAGTAACTGTCCGAAGGTGGAAAGAAGGAACTGAGCGGCCGGGGCTCCAGCAGTCCCTTATATGCTTATATGTGACACTCGGGGGGTGCTGGAGTCCAGCTCTAAGACTATAGTTTTGGGAAAGTCTTACAGTAACCATGCACAAGTGCTAGCAAACACTTATGGTATGAATGGACATAAGCAAGCTCTTGACAAAGAGCCCTAACTCTAGCCCGAGTCCCCTACCCTTGGAACCCTAATCTTAGGGCTTGGACCTCCAACTATAGCAACTCTAACTCTTGGGCTGTGTCACCTTCCTCTAAAAGCCCTAAGTTTGAGATCCTTACCTGGAGATCCTCACTCTGACCCCCAATCTCCTATCTACTAGAACCCTAAATCTATTAGGAGGACACCTACAAATAGGAAATTTACCCCTAGCCCCAAGTTCCTTGGATCCAAGCCCTAGGGCATAGATCCCTACTCATACCAATCCTACCCAGAGACCCAAGTCCCTCCAGTAATAGGAACTGTATCCCTAGGGAGGGAACCCCTACTTCTAAGAACCCTAATCCTAGCTCCATGCCTGCTACCCACAGGAAGTCTAACCATCGGACAGGAACTCCTATCTATGCTAACCTTAACTGTAGCCCCAAGTCCTCACTGATAGGAATCCTAACCCTAGCCCGATATACTTAACCCTAGGGTTTGGACCTCTACCAACAGAAGCCCTATCCCTGGCCCCAAGTCTCCTATCTTATGAAACTTAGCTCTATCCCCAAAGGCCCTACATAGGGTTCCTAACCATAGGGCAGAGATCCCTACCTCTAGGATCTCTCATCCTCTAGAGCAGATCCCTTCTTACACCCTAATCCTAACTCCATGTCCCCTACCTAGAGGAATCATAGTAAGGAGAAGAAGCAAGAGGAGCTTAGAAAGTGAGCCTGGTCTCCAAAGTAAGGAAGGCAGAGAATCATCTTCTTGCATGTTATTGTGATGCAGGAGGGAAATAAACACACACCTTCATGAAGGATAAACAGTGTGGGGTGCATTTATGACTGTAACCCTCAGAAGTGGCTGGGCAATGAGGTTCACTTGCAAGTGACAGAAGGCCCCTGTTGCGAGATTAATGTTAGCTCTACACACAGATTTATTTTTTCTAGTATATGATGCAGCTGTTTCTGTGAAAATCAAGGGCTTGCACAGACCAGATCTTCACCAAAAGAAAGAAGCAAAGGAGGTTTTCGGGAGTAACCAGAGTTGGTTCCATACTTAACTAAGTTTACAGATTTCCTCTTCACTATTTTTTCATTCATGACCTTGTTATGCTCACTCTACACAAATGTTTGAATGAACATGTTTCACTGGCAAGTAAAAATGTAAGATGGAAACATTTTTCTTTGACTATCCACAGAAAACTAATTTTGACCCTGTAAATGCAAGTTTTCCCAACAGAGGTCTGTGGGAGTTGTGTGCACTCAGCATCAAACAATTAGAGAGATGAAGATAATATTAACTAGAGCAGGGGTCTCAAACTCAAATCACCAGTAGGGCCGCATGAGGACTAGTAGAGGGCTGCATGAGGATTAGTATGGTAGCTCAAGGGCCGCACCACTGAAACCTTTCCATACAATGATATTGCTAATATCAGTAATGATCATGTCATTGAGGGCCACAGGAAATAGCTTTAGGGGCCATATGCGGCCCGCGGGCTGCGTGTTTGAGACCCCTGAACTAGAGGATCACACACTTTGTTGTTTATGTAAGCCAAGCTGCACATCCAGTAAGAATACACAGCATATTAAACTGAAGCCAGTACTATACAAATGCAAGAAGCAGGCAGCACCAGAGAGTTACCTTTGTCTACAGCAGTTTGGTGGTAGGGAAGGGATATGTAGGAAGCTGGAGAGGAGTAATGGAAAGGACAGGGAGGTTGTTTCAAAGTCCACTTGTACTCAGTTTATGTCTTCACTCAAAACACTACAGCAGCACAGCCTCGCCACTGGAGAACTTCAGTGTAGACACCTGCTAAAGCATTGGGGGGGGCGGCGGGTCTCCCACTGCTGCGGTTAATACAACTCCCTGAAGGCTAGTTCACTGACATCCGTTCGAACTTCCCGGTTCATTTGAGGAGTCTGTGAAGACCCGCTCAATCAAGCAAGAAGCCGATCTGTTAACATTACCCCAGCATCTAGGGTAGCTCTGAGTCAACCAAAGGCCCCTCCCTTCAATTCAGTCCAATGGACAAGTGGGGCATTAGGCAGTTGAATTCAGACATGCAAGTTATTTCAAACAATTTGTGAATTGCCATTCAACTGCAGCCAAAAACAGCAGGTAGTGTAGACCTGACCTGGAAGATGTTAACTAAACCAACAGAAGCATTTGTTCTTCAGCCTAAAACTCTCTCTACTAGTATTTAAATCAGTTTAAACTATGTGTCTCAGGGAGTATGACTTTTTCACACCCAAGGGAAGTAGCTATGCTAATATAACTTCAGTGTAGACCAGGCCTCAAAGCTGCTTTGTCCTTTACTCTCCAAGTGTTCATTAACCTGTCCCCATCCCCTCCCCTACCTGAAGTTCACACACTTTCCCCACCAAAAACCTCCTTTACCCCATAAGCCCTAGCTGGGAATTGCTCCCCACAACACACGCGCACACAAAACCAGAGCCCTTCTCCTTCCAAAGTTAATAGTTGTGGCAGTTGTGCTGATAGTTCTAGGGTTCATTATAAACAGGCTTGGCTCCCCTCCCCTTCCCCCTCCAGCCCCCCACTTACACTTAGGACACTAGCTAGAATGACTGGAAGAGTCATGAACAGTAGCGCATCTCATCACAACCCTGATAGACACAGCTATGCCAGCCAGCTAAAGTCTGTACCATTGACCTTTTTTCATTGTTATTTTCAGTGGGTAATTCATAGGGCCACTCAAATACCACAGGGGAAGAAAGTACTTCTACTACATGGCAGATACATAAAGGGAATCCTGGGAGTCACAGGAGGCAGAACTCCTGTGGCAAACATGGAACACAGATGGAGAATATGTAACGCTGCTGAAACGTCAGCCAACTACTGTGATATCACTTTGTAAATATTTGCAAATTCAAAGCTGGGAAATATCAAATGTGCATACTGATTATGAAATACCTTTTTTCAGCTAACAAACCACAGTCTTTATTCTTAGAACTGACATCTGTTGTGTGCTCTCAAAGAGCTCTTCACTAGTCCATAACTGTCAACAACATAGTCATGGTGCTTTAAATTCCAAGGAACACCGAACCTATACAGGTGATAGAGAGTCAGCTACATGGAACAAGGAATATACTCAGGGCCAGATTAAGACAGTTTAGGCCTCAGCATGTGTCAAGATTCAGAGGCCCCATACTATTAAAAAAGAGAGGGAGACAGAGACAGAGAAATCGTGTTACATTATAACAGAAAGGGTAATGAAAAAATAAATGATAAACTGTTATATTTGCATATATACATAGGCAAAAACACAACTAAATAAAACATACATCTTGTAAAAATCCTTATGTGCATTATTAGTTTTCATTATGATAAATCTTCTTAGTTATCTCTGACATATTTAGAGGCCCCTCATAATGTGAGGCTCTAACTCATTGCTTACCTGGCTTGTGCCCAAGTCCAGCACTGAACATACTACTAGAAACCTGTGACAGTAGGCATGGCAAGACCCAAACTACACACTGCCATTCTAGAGTTGGGTCCCACACTCATAGGAACCAGTCTAGCTCTGAATAACAGCAATGGTGGCCTTCGCATCGACTTCAGTGGTAGCTATATCAGATATTACAAGTAAACTTCTGCACAGCAGATTGGCCTAAGTGCAGCAACCATATGCATATGAAGAGGGTGGTGTGAAACTGGGCTAGAAATCTCTCAAAAATAGGCTGTCTCATAAGATTTCTTGCATATCTTCCTTCCATATGAACCTGACATGCCATCAGAACCACCTTTTCTCACTATATTTCTGATTGCAGCTGTAAGCAAGTACATATACTCAACAAACTTAAACGAAGCCATTTTGTAGTGTTAACATTAGTAAAGCTATGTTAGTCAAGCAAAGGTGGTGAAACTTCTCTGACTAAAGACATGGAGGGTTACAAAATGGAAACTTACAAAACCACGAAACACCTGCTCATAGGCAACCGGAAAGATACAGCCTTAACAGACATCTTGTGGGCAGATAGATACCTGCCATGAAAGGTCATGCAGGCCCCACTATGTGGGTCACCAGGCCTAGTGCTTGTCCTAGGTTGACCTAGTGACATCAAGCCCCTCAAAACACACCTCCACTCCTTAAGTTCCCCACCTAGCCCCGCCAAACTTGAGAATCTGAGCTTGCGCAGATAAGTAATCTTATGTAACTATGCAGATATTGTACGTGAACCAATAAAGCTTTGCCAATGTATTTATACCCATAAATGGAATAAGGAAGTATAGATGCTGAAAAATATAAATGTTGCAAGCTTCTGTAACCCGGGGTCTTTTACCTGCCCTGAGGTGGGGAGACCCATTTGTGATCACAAATGCAATAAAAAGCATACCTTTTCACTCTTGGTGTGGTTATTGGCTCTGATGGCACCAAGCCAATCCTGGTACCTGAATTCTGGTGACACAGCCACCATAACTGCAGCCAGGACATGCTGAGCTGTGTGAAAATGAAAAATAATGAAGAAAAACAGTAAAATATTGGTCATTTGTATTCTTCTAATATGTTCCATTTCATTTCTGTTCTAGAAATGAGCAAATGCTGAAGAGGCTACTTCTTGTGAAATGCCTATCATTTTTTACTGTTAAAAACAAATTCTGAGGGGATGTGAATAGTATAGTCACATAAAAATATTGATGGGAAGAGGAAGCAGGCATGAGAATAAATGAGGTTTTCTTATATACTGCATAATTAGAATATAGGACCCACCAAAACTGTACTGAGGCCAACAAATTAACAGAATTTTAAAAAATTAGACATTTATAAGATTAATAAAGGTCATCCACAGATCTATACAATGGGATTCACATGCATAAGGACTACAAACCCTCATGCTTTTGGGTACAAATCAACCACTTACTGCCTCGAGTAAAGAAGTTTCCCCTGAAGATAAATTTTTCCATAATTTTCCATTACACCATTTCTTGCTGTGCTTCTTGTTCCTCCAGAGCATATGATACTAAGCAATGTCAGATAAATGATACTCATGCAATGGTTTCCAACCTGTGGTCCATGGACCGCCGATTGTCTGCGAGGGTACTGAAGGTAGTCTGTGGGAGGGGAAAAAAAGATAATGCAATAACAACATAATCCCATGTACCTCTTACATATCATATTCAATGCTACCTTATTATTTGCAATGTAATTTGCTCGACAAACATCCTTGTTTAATATTACATTCTCTGAATTTAAGTAGTGGTGCTTTTGCATGACATCAATGTGAACTAACACTGTTTACATATTTGAGGTTAGAACATGGTCCACAAAAGCTTTCAGTGAGGATGTAGTGGTCCACATAAACTAAAGGAAAAGGTTGAGAACCACTGTAAAGTGACCACACACCTCTTGCCTGGAACGGTAATTTGTCCAACTAAGTGAACTGCAAATACGTTGAACTTTTTAAGACACATTCCTCATACACTGATAAAGAGGCATTTTGAGCAACCAGCCAGGTGCCCAAGTCACTGAACATCACTGAGATGGAGTATCGATTATTTTGCTTACTGCATCTAATAAGCCTTTGAAGGAACTTAGCATCACTACAGCAAAGCTGGGAGAGAGATTGTAAAAAATGGAACTGACTGTCTCTTCCCTGATAGGCTGGGCTATGCACCTGTGAAAAACAGGATGTCTGGATATAATTCAGGATTGTTCTAATGGGGAAACACACTGCCAGACCAACAGCTCAAAACTGCTTGCTTAAACTTTTTTAGTGGCATGTTTTTGTAACACCTGTTTTTTTGCCAATGATTGATTTTGTTTGGTCACCTATGTAACATTTTTGACTGATGTCTTTCTAACTTTCAGCATAAGATGGAAACAGAGTCAGGGTCAAGTAAATTGCTTCGTGGGCACATTGAAAAAAATTCCAGCAGCAGACAGAAGGCTGGCCACCTGAAATCTGCTGCTGAATCACCTGAAGAGCACTCCAGACTTGAGAGGCAGATAATACTTTGGATCCTATATTACAGGGGGGGCCAAACTTATGTCCTCAAGAGCCACCCAAGTTGATTATTAAACCTTCGAGAGCCACACTGAGGCATATAGCCATATACTTTTACATACTAAATTGATTTGCTGACGTTCTTCCGTGAGCCACACTTTTTCATTCAAGAGCCACATGCGGCTCCCAAGCCAGTTTGGCCTCACCTGCTATATAACCATAATCTATTGTGTTTATATGTGTTTGACACTAAATAAAGTAGAGACTGAGCAAAGACATTCTTGTGATAGTGTTGGAGATTAATAAAGGAAAGGCTTTAAGTGAAAGCACCTGATTCTGTGTGATTTATGCCCAACACAAAGCAGACAGAAGTGCTGTTTCTCCTTTGATTTATTTCTCTGATACTGCCCCACAAAAAGCAAAGTTACAGAAGGCTTTGAGTCTGAGGAACCCGGGGTCATGCCACCCCCCCACATCACACATAGCTGTCTCTCTGATTATGAAGCAAATATAAAGAACTTCAAATCTAAGAAAGTATAAGTTGGTATAAACTATACACTGACAGATTCAACATACTAACCTGAGGTAGTAAAAAATGCAAGGTAAAGTAGGCATGGGACACCTTCAAGCTTTCCTTCCACATACACTTTAACTTACACTTGCTTCTAGCCTCTCAGGGTCTCCTGTTGTCTTGCATTTTATGTGGTCATTTAAACCCAGTACAAAGTGGGCATACAATGTTCCCTAATCACAATGGTAGCATCCTATATCTAATTTGCCCCAGTTAAGGTCACTGAACCCATTTACCTGGCAGTGAAAAATCAGATTAAGTTTCCTTATTCTCAATTACTGATATATAATTTACACCATCTTATTCACCATGTCTGAATGCAGTCACAGGAAACAGTATATTCCAAGATAAATACAAAAAGAATGTTTACTTGTCAAAAATGGGAGTATGGAATGAAAACGGCTCCAAGTAATCAAGCAATAAATCCACAACACAAGGCAAAATAGTGTATAAGCAGCAGCCATATAGCTTTGGCTAGAGATGGTCCTGAGCTCAAAGATTAGAGCTCCATCTAGAGCTGAATTTTTCTAATGTTTTGGAAGTAATTGGATCAGAAGGCTTAATGTGGGCTCATCTTTAGCTGCGGCCCAAAGCCTCAATCTTTTGGGCCAACATGCTAAAGATATTCAGACAAATTCTGTACTCCATTGCTTCCCAGATTTCATTATATCCACCTAAGTCAGGGAAATAATCACATTTCAGTCTTCGAACAAAGAAGATCCAGCCCTTTCATGCTTATATTTCCCCTAAGAAAAACATTACATTTGGCAAAATATCCAGAATTATCAGGGTGTGCAATGCTTCAAAATAGAGGACTACTGTGCCAGGCAGCAGGAATTGCCTGAGATTGCTTCTTCTAGCCACCAGCAACCTTGAAGTGTCACCTGAGCACACAGACAGCCTCTCTGCCTCCCATTTGTTTCACCCACTGATATGTTGGAGCCAGCAGCAGCTGGTGGATGCAGTGGCAAAGACAGAGAAAAGGACCCAGTACTGGTCCTGGATCCTCCCATACAACCAGCATTCCAGTCATCCTCCACTGCCAAGCTTGTTCTCCTCCACTAATAAGAGCAAATTTACACTTCTATCCAAATCAGCTCATTTATTAATTTTACATAGATGAGCACACACAGAAATCTGGCACCTGAGTGGCATGAGGAAGAGAGCCTGTCTTCATCCAGGAGCTCCTTACTTCTCCTCTAACCAATGACCTTCCTTCATTTCCTCAAGTGTGCCCTGCTGACCTCCCAAGTTAAAAAGGATGGGAATCAAGTCCTGTGGGTAGCCCTTGTCAGTGTCCTGGGTGTTAAAAGAACCTAAAGAATTAGTTAAGAAAAAAGTCCCACTTATATTACTCCAGAAGTACCTCTTAAAATGAATACTTACAAAGGAAGCTGGTGATGCAACATGTATGTACCTGTAGAATAACATAGGTTAAGCCCGATTTAGCCAATGATAAGGTCAGATCTAAACTTTTAAAATAGAGCCAGTATAATAAAGCTAATTAGGATGTAATTTGTATGGCATTTTAATACCAGTAAAAGCAATTATAGCAAAACTAGTGCTATGCTAATTTATTGTGTAACTTTGGCAACTATCTTCAGACAAAATGTTCAGAGTTTGGTGCATTAGCACATAAGAATTGACTAGTATCCCTTTAAATCATTTGTGAGTCCTCCAGTGGGCCTAACTGTCTTTTGTGTTTCAGAAGCTATCAGAACACTGCCAGAATATGAGCTAGGCTTTGCATCTTGTTGGGACTTCTGAAGCATATATAGCTCCTCCAAATTATATTTATTATAGAAAAATACCACAGGTCCCCTGCTACACATCTTTCTTTAGGCATTTATGTTTGAAATTTTTGGCCCTAATCTGCTATATGTACAAAAGGGATATTTACATATACTTGTCTAAATTTTATGACCCTAAAAAGATCTGATGTTTGTACAGTGCTTTGAACAGATTAATCACTTACATACTGCAATGCTTGAAGTTATTTTGTTTTGATTTAGCTGCACTATTCTGCTGCAGGAATAAACTGTTTATACTCCCTTGGTGAGAAGTGTGGTTTAGGTAACTGCTAGGAATGAGGATTCTTTTTATAGATTTCAGAACATTCATGGGAAGGAGAATTATACTGATAATATAACTTCCAGAAAGGGCAAGTGATAAAAGGGCAAAGTAAAATTTTTTCCATGCTGGATATGATTTAGAAACTAGGGGCATTATCTTTATTTTCAAAGATTAAGTTAAAATGTGGGCAGGGATAAGAAAGTTCCATTTTTCCTTTTCTTATGTTGTCATTATACTTCAGAAAAATTCTAGGGAAAATATTATTTTTGCCAATCATTGTAATGGAGAGTGAGTGTTAATATCCATCCATTTACTCATCCTAGCTTCACTCAATCTAAATCATCCATTGTTATTTATATTTTAGGGTACTGCCAACCAATGTTCCCTCTAATTACTCGCAGACTGTGTGCACAAACAATTTCTTTGTGTGCGCAAAAAAATTTCTTTGTGAGCACCAATATTAGCACTATTGAATTTTTTTGTGCGCACTTTATTTTGTTGTGTGCACAGGTTTCATGACCTGTGTGTGCGCGCACATGCGCACAGCTTAGAGGGAACAGTGCTGCCAACCCCAAGCATTCAACAAATTATGAATCATGCTGAAAAAAAATCATAGGATTCTTTTAAAACTCATGGCATTTTTTAAAAATTGGGGTTCCTTTTATTTGCCTTCTGATGTTTGAGCCTTTAGGGGATCAGTACTGGAGTTAGAGATGCTCCTGAAACCCCTGATTTAAAACAGTTTCCTTCACATACAGGGCTTACACTTTGGTTCTGAGCTCTGACCATCCCCACTGTAAAAATTATTCCAGAACCCCTGCTTTAGGGTTCAAGTTATTATGCTTTTCTCCATAACTCTATGAGTTACAAGTTTACTTTTTGTTTTAAATTAAATCTATGATTCTTATACATTCCTATGACTTCAGGAGTCAAAGCTTTAAGAAGATTTGCAATAAAGTTGCAAGAGCTGGCAACACGGACTGAATTGAAATAGTGCTCCAAGGCCAAGTGAAAGATTTGGGACCCTGTGCTAGGTGCTCTGCAAATACATAACATTAAGTTGGTCCCTGCCCCATCAGGCTCACAGTCTAAGTACAACAAGACAGACAACAGGCAAATATAAAATCCATACAAGAGAATGACAAATTAATAACTTGACCAGTGAGATAAGCAATGAGCACAGCACAGATGCTGCTTGACAACTGTTGAGTTCTCAACTACAAATTCTGAAATTCCTCAGGCATGATCTTATAGAAGAGTGGAACATTTCTAGAAAATTTGGGGCAAATCTGACATTGAGTTTCGAAAAAGGAAATGTTGTCATTTCTTGAACACCTTCCCAGATATTTTTGACTTACCATATTTCTCAGACAGCTTGACTCACAAACCCAAAACTACACTCATCTACTGCTCTCAGTGATGACTGTCATCTTTAGCTAGGTATTCTTCTAGAAGAAGCTGTTGACAGTATAATTCAGTTATTAATCTTATCATGTACATTATGGGCTGTGCAGATTTCTTAGCTCTGCCTGGTTCCAAACTGGACCTTGCAATGTTGTCTGGCCTCAGAAGTGGATAGTCGTAATGAGAGAAGCAATAAACAAACACTCACATAGGCAAGTAGTGTGGGAACAGCAGAAGGGGAAAGAGCCACCTAGCTTTGTATGAGAAGCAAAAAGGGCTAGATACCATATATATCTATATCTATAGAGAGATAGATACAGATATATAAAATCCACTGTTTTAACTTTAATTTTCCCTCTCCGCCAAAGACAAGCCAGAAAGGAAAGTGACTTACGATGACTTATATAAATCCTTATTGAAATTTCTACCATGAAAACTATTTAATTCAAATGTCTACATTTTACATGCAAGGTGTACAAGGATAAAAGGTCTATAGAGGAGAGGGGGGACAAAATATGTTTGCTTGGACATTCAGATTGTGCATTTCCAAACTTGCAGGTTTGTAAAAATTGTAACCATAAGTTTCTAATATTTATGCTTTTTGAAAAAGCTACCACAATCTCTTCTCTATATTCTTCTTGGATAACAGAGAAACATTTTTAAATTTAACATAAATTTAACAGAGTTTTTGTGCCTGGAAATTTACTGGAGCAGCACATGAACAGGGATTTCCATTATTTCAAAATTTGTTTTCACTTCAAATCAAAATATCAAATTTTCCCACCAAATGAAATTTTAAAATATATATATATATATTTTGGGATCAATCAAAACATTTTGTTTCAATGAAGTTAAGACATCTCATTTTAATTGTGACTTTTTAATTTTTTTCATTTAAAATATATTTTGAAAGGGAAAGTTGTTTGACAAACATTCTGTAATGGTTTAAATGGAATATTTTGACATTATTGAAATGCTTTGTTTTCATTTTTTCCTAAATGAAATTTTATCAAAAAACACATTCCTACAGAAAGTAGATTTTGACAAAATGACGTTTCCCAACCAACAAAACAAAACAAAAAAAAACTGTCAGAATGATTTCAGCTAGCTCTAGAATTTACATTAGCATTTACCCTCAAACAAATATTTACATGCAAAGTCATGAATGTATCCTTGACTTATTACCTACTCAAAGCAGTGAACTGAATGTGTCTCTAACATTACTGTAAAGGTGTGGCATTCTCGCAAGTACATCTGACTACCTATCACCACATTGTATTTTACATACATATAGATTACAGGTAAACCTGTGACTCATTAACTACACATACCTGTACAATGTGCTGTAAACAGTGATAGAAGTAACTCCGCCAAAGATCCATATAATCCTCAAAGCAGAAATTGTGAAATGAAATTTCTTGTACTGAACTCCGGCCAAAAACTATTTCTTAAATAACATTCTGTTTTTTTCCTTTCTTTCCTTAACCAGTCCAGCTAACACACTTAAGCAATTCTGAACATTATGGGTAATAATAATACCTTCCTATCCACAGTCCTGCTCCCTTTTTTGTACTCTCAAATGTAACTGCTGCCTTTAGTGACAAAGGCGGAAAAAAATAAACAATGATTTTTTTTTACTACTACTTTTTCCTGCTGGCAGCCCTGCAGAGTGGTCAGAGATGCAAATCCATCTTTGAAGCTGAAAGCTTGTCACTGACTTATTTGAGTAAGTACACTCCAATTACGAACCCCTAACAGCTATTCCAGGTGGACTCTGGGATCAGAAATAACTACAGCCATAGGGTCTTGAATTTTTTGACAGGTTCCACTCAGTTCACACTTCTAGCAAGTAGTGCTTGCCAAACCACTACTCAAAGATTCACAGATTATAAGGTCAGCATGTACCACTGATTCGAGTCTGGCATTCTGTATAATTCAGGCCACTGGACTTCCCTGCTTGTGTAACCTTGAGCACTTTTTAGAAAAATATTCAGTCTTGATTTAAAGATGGCCAGTGTAGTTGAGAAACCCCTATAGTCCTTGGTAAACTGTTCTAATGGTAATGACTACAGTGATTAATTACCTATCAGCTGACTGAGCTGCTGACCAGCTCCTCTGATAAGCAGACAACATGATGTCAGGGGCACATCTACACTGGATCCATAGCATCCAAGTGACTGGCTTGGGTCAGCTGACTCAGGCTCACACTGTGGGGCTAAAAATTGCTGTATAGATATTTGGGCTTGAGCTAGAACCTGGGCTCTGGGACTCTCCCCCACTTGGACTGGAGCCTGAGCTTGGGACCCCCAACTCTGAACACCTGCACAGCAGTTTTATGGCCCCACACCCCAAGCCTCACAAGCCCATGTCAGAAGACCCGAGCCTGCCATGATTGTTGAATTGCTTTATAGATGTACACAAGGAAGACTGTCTGAAATACTAAACAAGAAATTAGAGCGATGGAGTAATTCCAGTTTTGACATTGTTTCCCTCTGCAGCCTTTTTCAATCTATCAAGACCAACATTTTCAAACTCGGGCGTCTGACATTAGGATTTTCTCTTTCCAAAATGGTTAGTTCCTTTTCTGAAAGGAAGATACAGGGGGACTAGTTCTGTGATAAAATATTTCAAAGGCCTCACCAAAAAAAATGCTAAGCCTTGCCCTACACAGAGCATGGAGCTGTTTCTTCTTATGTCACTGACTATTGATAAGTACAAGGTGGTATAGCTGGTTAGCATACAAATTTTCTATCTTGTGAGGCCAGGTACAAGTCTGGCTGAGGTGCATATCAAAGGAAAATGAGCTTGGTGACCTCTCTCTCTTCATAAAACAAAACCACTTCATAAATTGTCACAACATGCATAGGTTCCTGATCAAGAAAGGCCCAGGTCCACTAGATGGACTAGGGCCATGCCTAGAATCCACTCAAAACCAGATAGATCCAGATTCTTTGTGACTGTGATCAAGTACATGGATTTGCACAAGTCCATGGACTTCTGCTTCCTCAGATCCCCAGCTCTTCCCCATGCTTGGACATTACCTTTCTGCAGATATCCTAGGAGTCTGGCCACTCCTCCACTGCACTTCCATAACTCAGTATCCCCATGCTCCCCCCTCAAAGCCTTGGAGTTCCCCAGCAGGATCTCCATGAGCCTCTATGAGAGGGCCAGTCATCTCCCTCTGTCATCAGAAGGTTCCCCCATATAAACACATAGTAGGACAATGGAGCAAACTCCTGCTTCCAGCGGCTCATTGAGCGAAGCATTGCCATTAGCACAGTAACTACCAGGAAACCCCACGCAACCATGTGCTAGGGATGACAGAACACCCTCACTATCCTCATTGTTGCTATGGAACCCCCAGGGATTTCTCAGTTACCACATGAAGGAGGAGAAGGCATACTTGTACCCAATCCCATTGATTTAGCCGCTGGCGGAGAAAATGGGAGTGCTCCTCTAGCCCAACTAGGATGTAAGACCTATCTTGGGATTCCTTTTCCAACTGTTAAGAAGCAGTTTCTTGTCTCCCTTTGGATTTTCTTGTGGAGAAAGCAATTTGGTACACCCAAAGACTCTAGGAGGGGCAAAGAGGCTACTTACACCCAGGACTGAACAAAAGAGGAAACATCCCATCAACCGCTCACTCACAGTTCAAAGATATCTAATTAATACAGGGGCATCCCAAAGTTAGGGGCAGTGAAACAAAGGACGTTTACTGTTCACAATGAATGCAAACTTCCAACAAAACTGTAGGGTCTGGCTTACTGCCAACAGAGCCTTCAGCATTCACAAGATAGATCACTCTCAATGTCCATTCAGAATCTGAGACGCCTGGAAGACAGTCAGAATAACCAGTACTTTAGAGATGTGGACATGAATCAGACTGCAGAAACTAATTTCACAGGGTTTGCAAAAAACAACCAGAGTGTGGCAACTCTCATATTTGTTTCATATTCTTTCACAGTGCTTCAAGTAGGCATGGTTAATACTGTAGGGATTCTTAATAACCTACAGAAATACATTTGCAATTAGAACAGGAAAGAAAGTAACATGAAAATTTTGCCTCGTGATTTTTCCTCATGGAGTCAAATCTGCATTCATATAAGAGACCTGGAGTTAGCAGACAGACCATAAAATCTGTCTTTAGAATTCATAGCCAGTGATAGGAGCCGTCAACACATGTGGGAAGTTACCAAAACACCAAACTGAATTTTATTGTATATTGGACCCCACATGACAAACTATAAAGCCCTATGCAAGAGCTACATGTTAATTATTATTTAACTATAAAACCTGTTGATGGAGATGTTTCCTCATTGGACAAATGAAATGAATCAGCACAGCAATGTGTAAAAGCTCCACTAATCTGTTACATATTGGAAAAAGGCTTCATTTCATTCATGCAATACATAAACAACCACAGTGAGGGATTTTATGCTCAAAGCATGTAATCTGCCAATTATATATAATATGCAATAAAACCTAGCCAGGCATGTTTTGGACAATTGAGGCACAATTGGCCATGCACCAGGTTGCTTAGGGATCGACGGAGAAACCAAGGCTGGGGAAAACTGGAGAAGCTGGAAAAGCCCCCTATCAGAGTACCTCTAAATCAAATCATGCAGTCTCCCATACAACTAATTAAGTAATTAATGCAGCACCTTCCACACAATTCACTACAAGACATCCTGTTGCCCCTACCCACACGTGCAGTTAAAGCCAGCTGCCAGGCACCTACTCCACATTTAATGCAGACTGGCAGTATCCTCCTTACCTTAGTGCAGCTCCATTTTCCTGGCATCTCCTAAATGTTCTTCCTCTTGCTGTGAAAGAATTAGGTCTTTGTGCCTCTCACTCAGGGCTGACCCAACCATATAGGTGAACTAAGTGGTCACCTAGGGCACCAGGCTTTAATTGGTGCCAAATTAGATAGAAGTCAATTTTTTTCCTCTACTGACAAAATATATTATCTCTGATAACATGCAGCGGGAAGGGGGAACCAAAGTCCTAGTTCACCTAGGGTACCAAAAACCTTTGGGCCAGCTCTGTTCTCACTCTCTTCCTTCCAAGGATCAGAAAGAGGCCTAGAAGCTGCCTAAGAACAACCAAAAGTAGATTTCAAACAGGAAAGGAGTGAAAAGACATAATGCAACTGGGCTGCAGGTACAGACTGAGGAGGAAATAAGAGCACTGCAGCTCAGACTTGGGTCTGTAAGTTTGGGTAAGCAACATGAGGAGCAAAAAGTATGTGTTTTAGTCATGTTATCTTAGATAGTGTGGCCTAGGCTACAATATGGCCAGTTACCATTCAGGTTTGTTGGCCTGCATCTCAGTGAGCACTCAGTCCTGTCCAATCATGCTAAATCATCTTGATTGAACTAATACCGTTAAAAACCACAAGTAGTTTGCTTTTCAAGACAGAGTCTCTGAAGTTAGCAGCCCCACACAGGATTTTTAAGAATTGGTGTGTGAAGTTAGCTCTAAATCCAAATTTAGGTACATAAGTGGCCTGATTTTTGGAAGCGTTAGTAAGCAGCTCCCACTGATTTCATGTTTCTAGACCAAACCATTTGAGGAATACCTGGGCCAAGAAAGTAAACCAAAAGTGAAACACACCTCATTTTTTTGACCCATGATCTTATATCAGCACAGCCCTGAAGCACACTCTCTCTCACCTGTGGATAACAATATCTTTCAAAGGCCTTGTCTGGTTTGCTTTAAATTTTCTAGAAAAATTCTGCCCTAGTATAATCACCTGTTTCAAATTGCCTGTGACTCAACTTAGTCTGAGCAAAGCTAGGTGTAAAAACTGTGTATGTAATACAGAGCTCCAGTATTAACCTCTGTAGGTGAGTATTTCTTCATCATGGGTGTTACCACCAAATATTTAGACGGTAGGTGATATTAAGTAGCTGCTTCAGCTGGATCATTTCTTCTGTAGACACCAGAAAAATAAAGAGCAACCTGGATTAAACAGATACCACTTTAAAAACCTCACAACCATAATGCAGGATTGAGCTAACATAATAGATTTCCATCTTTACACAAATCTGTGTTGCAAACTTCTCTAGTTAGTCATTATTCCTAGTGATAATTACACAACACACTATGACTATATAATACATTGACATAGAAATTAACTGCACCCATCTCCTCACCAATGTTCCCTTTAAGGGTTAGGATGTCATGAGCAAAAATTTTAGTTTGTGAGCAGAAATTTTGCCTTATGGTAACTTGTGACTAATGCTATAACTTGAGATCCCCATGTTCCAGAAGGTTAATTTGCATACATTACCACTCATGAATTTCAGTCTAAGTAAAAATACAAATGAAAAGTCAGTCCAAAATTTCAAAAATTACTTGGGTTCCATTCAGTCAAACATTTGCTCAAGTCCACTCAAAATTCACACTAGATAACGGAATTTTTATCAAACCTGGCTCTATTTTTTAGATTTAGTAACCAAAAAAAAATTCATTTAGTCCCAGACACCATTACAAAGCTTTTGCCCAGCTGCAACAACATATATCATATGATAAAGAAGGGACCTAGTCACTTTACATCAACAATTTAAAAAAAAAATAATAAAACCACAGCAATTCTTGTAAGAAACTGGTTTATTTCCTGACTCCAAGCACATGACCCTGGCCCTGGTTGCATAAACGTTAATAATCCCCTCTCACATGCTTGAGTTTACTATCTATTGTTGTCTATTAGAATGAGAACTAAGATTACTAGTAGGTAAATTATTGTTCTTAACCAAACATTTAAGTAGGATGAGTGGTATAACAACATTTTCTGGTACTGAGCCCACTGCTGGCACTCAGCAAATAACACTCATTTAACGCTGACTTATTCCACTTGTATTCAATTCATTTGGGAATTTAACAATGAAGCGATAGGAAGAAGGTAGTAGAGGATATTTTCTCTTCAGGGCTGTACTTCATATTTTGTTGGCATTAGCCAATGTACTTTAATCAATCATGTCTATCACAGGTGACACTTGGGCTGGGTACCTTTGCCTTCATTAGCTGCATTGCCTTTTTTAAAAGAAAAAAAAAGTCAGGTTCTCTCTTCTTAAAAAAAACAAGGAGTCGTGTGGCACTTAAAGACTAACGTTTATTTTCCGCATGAGCTTTCGTGGGAGAAAATCCGACTTTGTCAGATGCTTCGAAGATGGGCAAACTTACAGAATGGAATGAAGATAAACGCAAGGGAGCAAAAAACATAGGATCAGGTCATACAGCAACAGCAAATCAGAGCAGTTGCTGGTTCAACCCATGGGAAGGGTGATGACTGTGGGATATGCCCAGAACCAGGGATTTCCCTAACACCCCCCCTGTGAATTTCCCAACATTGCCCCAGTTGTCGGCTAGTAACATGTCATGCCAATTTAGTGAGCACCTCCTTATGGTTTCCAAAGGGACAGCTGTGTTAGTCTAGTCCAGCAAAAAACCCAAGGAGTCATCTGGCGCTTAAAGACTAACATTTATTTTTCGCATGAGCTTTTGTGGGAGAAAAATCCCACTTCATCAGCATCTGACAAAGTGGGATTTTTCTCCCACGAAAGCTTATGTGAAAAATAAACCTGTTAGTTTTTAAGTGCCACACGCAGGGCTGGCGCTATGCAGTAAGCAGCCCCTGCGTTGCAGGGGGGTGCCGGCATTTTGAGGGGCATCAAAAGGGGATAGTGCCGTGGCGCTCCCCTGATGATATCACTCATCTGTGCCAGCATCGCTCTACTGCAGAGGTGCACCACGATCCCCAGTGCCGGCCCTGGCCACACGACTCCTTGGTTTTTATTCCACCTCCTTACACCCCCCTAATTTCAAGCCCTGGGGAAGCTGCCGTCCAGAGCCCCCTCGGTTCTCCTGCACGAAGAGGCATGGAATAAGCTTTCCTCAAGAAACCTCTAGGGATCTGCCGTGTGTGTCTGTCCCCTTTGGCCACAAGCTGGTGGGGTGCCAGCCCTACCAGTATTCTCCCCAGGACCTGAAATTAGGCCAGTGGTAGCCAACCTTTTCCCTGCCACGGCACACGTTGATACCTTCAAATTTTTTGAGGCACACCACCTTTAAAAAAAGCCATCAATATTCAAATTAACTTAACATGAAAATTCATGAACCACAGCACAGTGTTTCCGCAATGCTCCTATGTGAGGTAGCCGAGCGGGGGGTCAGGAGCTGCGTAGTGGGTGCAGGGCAGCAAAAGAGGCCAAGGGCAGCCATGTGGGGGGACACAGACGGGTGGCAGGAGAGGAAGGGAGAAAAGAGTGGTTTGTGGGGGACCTGGGGAGCAGCCCCCACTTCTCCACAGTGGCTCCCCGCCACCCAGGGCAAATCCTCACCCCAGTGGGTCCCATCGCTGCCCTTACACCGCACTAGGCCGCGCTGCGGTGGTGGGAAACGCCCGGCAGGAATCCCCTCAGCCCAGGCACCCCGGGAACAAGCGAGGCGGGGCGCGAGGCTGCCCCTGCCCGGGCCGCGCGGCAGCACGTGGGCGGCCCCCGCGCGAGGCTGCGCCGCTCGGCGCGTTGCGGTTACGGGAGCCGGCGAGGGACCCGCCACGGCCGCCCTCCTTCGCTTTCCTGGAGCCGGCGCGGGGCACGCCCTGCCGGCCGCTCCTTGCCGCCGCTTCTCCATCCCTGCACTGAAGCGGGCGGGCTCAGCTGTGACATGCGGGGCGGGGCCGAGCAGGCGGCTCGGTTGTCACACGTCTCCGTGCGGGGCAGCCCGGAGCATCCCTGCTGCAGCAGCTGTGTGAGGGAGGTGAGTTTCGCTGCGGCTTGGGCACTAACATCCCTTTGTTTTTTCCTAAGGGAAGGAGGATCTCCTTGCCTGCAAGGAGTTCAGGACAAGGCGTTGGTAGTTCCATGAACCTGCTAAAGGAAGTGTAAGTCAAGGGCTTTATTTACCTTAAGGGCTGTTTTTTGCTCGCCGCCTTCTCACTGGACTGGGTTTGTGTCATACTTTGAAAAACCAAGACCTTGCTCCAGGACTGCAGGTCAAAGGAAGAAAGATGGTTTGGGGGTTTAGTGTTGGGATTCAGAAGAAAATGAGGAGTCCTGGGGCACTTTTAAAGACTAACACCTTTATTTATTGTATCAGCATTCACGGGAGAAGTGCTGCAGGACTCCTTGTTTGTTTTCCCGAAGTAGACTAACACAGCTACCTTTTTGGATCTTGCAATTCAGAAGGTTTTCCTTCCCCGTTCTGTGCGGTCTCAGAGCCGTTAAATCTTGAAGGCGGTCAGCAACAAATGCCTTGGCAAATTTCATACTTTTCTTTCTGCTTCAGTTTCCCGCTGTGTAAAATGGGGCTATGTCCCTATCTTAGAGGAGGTTTCTCATAACACATTCATTAATGTTTGTGAGATCTGATGCTGTGGTGATGGAGAGCAAGTAGATAAGTACCTAGTTAGAAAATTAGTTCAACTAAAAGCAGTTAGTTCTGAACTGTGTATTACCTGGGTTCTCCCCGTTACACCATCACTTTTTTCTCCTCCCAAGTAACTGGACAAATGTGGTATACCTAAACAAAACAAAAAAAAAAAAACAAAAAAAAAGGAGATAATTAACCATCCAAGGGCACATTTTTATTCAGACTTTTATGGTAGTCTTGCACTGAGGACAAAGGAAAACCACAACCTACCAGTATGGGACAGACTCCAGAAAGCAAATAAAGTGGGTGAGATTATCAGACCAGCATCTAGTTAAAACACTTGAAGATGTCTGCCTGATACACATTCCTCCAAAGGACATATAGTTTAAACTGTGAAGTGAGGAACTCTGTAGCATAAGCATGTGACTGGGGGCCAAGAACTTTTACGGTCTTTCATTTTGGACAAGCCACTTTTGGTTTTGCCTGTTCAAAGTACTGTAGTTATTGTTTGCATTATGGCAACATCCAGAAGTCCTAACTTCATCATGCTAGGTGCTGTACAGACTGGTAGGAAAGGACAGCGGCAGGTCCTCAGCTCATAGTTCCAGTGAAGTCAGGGGAGTGGAGACAATATGCCCCAGTTAAAATGATCTGTCCACCAAAAGTTTTGCATCTTAATTGTAAAATGGGCATAAAAGACAAGCAAGGGTTTGACAAAGTAGGGAGGATGGAGGGTCAACTACCAGTTTTTAGCTTTCAAGCCTTTTTTGGCTCATACTGCTGGGTTCATGTTAATCATGCATTTTCTCCACATGTAAGATAATACTTACCTGCTTTAATGTGGAGATGGGCAGGGCTGGCTCTAGCCTTGAGCCACTGAGGCACTGGCTTGGGGCACCGCAGTTTAGGGGCAGCATGGCATGCCAACCCAAAGCCAAACGCTGCACTGCTACCCTTCCCCTGAGCTAGCCACTCTGCCCCTGAGCACGGAGCAGGCCAGACTCCGCTTTCTTGCCCCACCTCTGGACTGGCCCTTCCCACCCAGGCCAGACCAGCCGGCCCAGGAAGGCACAGGAGAACGGATCCCAACCTCTGGGCTGGCCTGCACCATCCCTGGGCTGGCTGTTCCCTGTTCTGGGGACTGGGCAAGCCAGCCCCAGGGCGGAGGCTGAGTCCTGCACACACACACCCCCTGGTGCAAAAGCAGAAGCTGGCTTGGGGTGCCACAACTCCTTGAACTGGCCCTGCAGATAGGCGAGTATGGGTGGAAAAGTATTTTCAAGCCTTCTTGTGAATAAACCCAACTGTTTCACTTGACTGCCATTTACGATGGTTTTTGTCCATCTGTTTGCAAACATTAGTAGAGTCAAAGTTGGAAGGGACCACACGAGGTCATCTAATCCAACACCCTGCTAAAAGCAGGACCACTGCCACTAAATCATCCTAGCTAGGGTTTTGTCTAACCTGGCCTTAAATGTTTCCAAAGATGGAGATTCCACCACCTCTGTAGGTAACCCATTCCAGTGCTTTACCACCCTCCTACTGAGAGGGTTTGTTCTAATATGCTTTGAGCCATTGATCCCTACCTACTAAGCCCAATGATCTAGCCAGCTTTCCATCCCGTATAAAGTTGCTTTTTATTTATTTATAGAACTATCTTCAGTACACAAGTACCACGAGTACTAGTGTGACTAAACGTATTTGAGTGCATTCATGCCAGAAGTGCTCCCATTACCATTGTGGGTTGGGAGGTGGAAGGGGAATGGAGGAATTTATGGCAGAGAAGGAGCAGAGGGAAAGATTAGCATCAGCACAAGGAAGTGAGAGTAGGTTACAACCATCCAGAGGAATCTTTACCTTAGTGAGGCAGTAAGTCAGAGCTGGAAACTTAGTGGGTCAACCACCTGTGTGCCAGGAGCACAGCCAGGCAGTCAGAAACCCACCTGCCTCTGTTCCTATGATTGACTGACACATCCAGAAGTTAAAATGCTCTTGCTGTCTGATGAGAAACAAACACGCCATCATATAGTGGCATGGTCCCACTGATCCTGTGTCTCTGAATCTTTGCCTCATGCTGCTGCTTATGCCTGCAGTGGTGTAGCAGAGATGCAAAACTCACCCACTGGGGGAGGCATCAAGACAGCACAGAACAAAACTGTATGGGTTGCATCACTGGAAAAGAAAAATAACCCCCTGCAATAATGTCTTTTCATGCTGTTTGACGAGCGCTATATTGTGTGCTGCCATTTTCCTGTGTGGAACAATACAGTGCAATCTGCAAAATCCTTAATAGTCTATGTGGCCCTAACTCCAGATCATGTATATTTTCTTTTGTGACCCTACTGAATTAAAATGTCAGTAGCTCACTAGAGGGAGCTTCTACTCACTAGTTCTACCTGTGCTAACTTTGCCAAAAGGACAACTCACATGCTTCTCCCACCTCTCAGGAGCTGGCACTGTGGTAGAACCACATCTCATCCATAGATAATTCTCTCATTCCACCCAAACACTGCTCTCCTCTACACTCTGATCCCATGAATTGACAAGAATATCCACAGGTTCCTCTACTTCAAATGCCTCACTCCCCATCAAGGTGTGCTCACTTCATTCAAAGTCAGATTTACCCAATTAGATTGATATTTCTGTGCTACTGCTAGCCCAACACTCTCACAGATGCCACTTTGAAAAGATAAAGCTTTGATGATAGGGCTGTTTCCTGGGCATGGGAGCTAAATAAAGCAGTCTGGAAGAAGCAAACCCCTTTTTACTTTCACTTCTGACTACACCAATTTTTTTTCCACCACTGTGAACTGATGACCAGGATAAGTACTCATCAGTGAGTCACTGCTTCATTTTATTAGAGGAGCAACAAGATATGCTTGTACCAAATACTAATATCTTTCACTCGATACTATTAATATAATTACTAGAATAGATACCATTAATAGAACTTGGCAGATTATATATAACCTATAGGTAGGCTTCGCAGGATTATATTTTTATCCATAAATGTCAGTAAGCATAAATTTCATCATAAAATACACAAACCAGAAAGATTTCCATGAATAATAATTGAAATTTACAGACCAGCAAATTAACAAATGCTGCTTAAGAACAGTTTGATTTAAGAATATTTAATTTGTATATTTGGATATGTGATGTTGACCATTTTTGTTTGAATTTTTAAAAAGCTTTAATTTGCTGAATTACTGTCATTAAATAACTTATTACACCCTTAATACCCACACTATGAAATCTTAAATAGACAAAACTCAAAGTTAACTCATTTTTCACACCTGTAAACATTTAGAATAGATACAAGCCTTAAAAGTAGATGATTTTAAAAGAATCAAATTCTGTCAAACCTATTTCTACACAAAACCCAACTCATCATCTGCCCTATCTAAGTGACTTAAAGCTGAGCAAACCAGTTTCAATAAAATGGTAACTAAGCTGAAAACTACTTGGAGATTCAGAAAATCTTCATTAACTTTGTTTATATCCCCCTCTATTTGTGTGACTTTCTGGGAGGTGCTGTGTTTTGAAATTCTCCCAATGTTTCCAGTGTAGAACAACAATAAAAAAAAAAACAGAGTACTAGAAGGTTCCTCAGTGAGCTTGAAATTTCTTGAACAAAACCAAAAAAGATAAGGAGCAATGTCAGTTAAACATCTAATTGTCCCTATCCTTAATATTAAAAAGTTCAAGGGCTCATTATTTTTAACTTAAATCTAGTTCTGGATTCTGAACCTACAAAGGTCAAGGAGGAGGGTTGGGTCTATCCCTAGTCAAAAGCCTATAGAGTTGCTCACACAATAAAAATAGGTGTAAAATTGTGGCCTACTATCCAACTCACTGGCAAAGCTCTCAGGATTTGTCCCTGTTGTACTCTACCTGGCCTCTACTAAAATGCAACTATTTGGGGGTAATGACTCACCTTCGTTCAGATGTTCACTTGTTTGCCCTCTGAAACACTCAACCTACATCTGGAAGCTAAGCAACATCTACTGTCCAGCTCACAATCTAAGAGGGGGGGGAGTGAATGCAAAGTAATGATGGTGAGTGATTGGGAGAAGAGAAGGGGTATGGTGGACAAAGTAACTGAAGGCACATAGGGGAAGAAACTAAATCATGCACCAAAAAATTTTGAGAACCCTTTAGAGGAAGGAAAATACATGTTGAAACACATTCTAGTGATGCATAGTCTGAAGAAAAGAAGCCTAGGTACTTCTGTGATATGTACATTATAATGAAATAAGATATGAAACCTCTCATATCTGCTTTATAGATGGCAAAAATTAGACTAAGTAGAGAAGGCCAAAACCATGAGTTCTACAGTAAGTTCATCTTCAATGTTGTTAGAGGTTTGCTTTAGTAAATATATACACTTTCATTTCCCTGAAGGTTGTTTGACTGTTCTTAGTTTCCCAAAAAAAAACACCACACACAACAGTGGGAAGTGAGGAGTAGATATCCCCTGCCCAGACCGAAGTCCATTGGAAGCTACATAGATCACCTCTACATACTTAAACCAGGAGTCCTGTGGCACTTAAAAACTAGCAAATTTATTTATCACATGAGCTTTCATGGGAGAGATCTCACTTTCTCAGATGCGTCAAAGTGTCTGATGGAGTGGGATTTCTCTCTCTCAAAAGCTCATGCAGTAAATAAATTTGTTAGTCTTTAAGTGCCACAGGGCTCCTGGTTTGTTTTGCTGAACTAGAATAACACAGCTACCCCTGGGGAGCTCTACATACTTGGTGCACTAACCAGTGTAATTGTGAATAGAACATCAGGTGAACAAACAGATTTACATCCTAGGTCATTTCAAAGAGTATTAAAAGAAGTCATATGCTCTTTAAAATGGAAGTGTGAACGTGACCATTTATTTTGTAAGTTGAAAGACCTATCTTATGCTATGTCTCTGTGACATAGCAAAGCATGCCCTCTATGGCATAATGAAATAAATGCCATGATGTAGCATTAAGGCATGGGGGCCTGATCAAATTCCTACTGAAGGCAATGAAAGTTGGATTGGGCTCCTAAACTTTCCGTATATTTGCATTTTCTTAGGGGGAAAAAAATCTCCCAGTGATACACTTCCATGCTTGTAACAACAGTGGGAACGCTGGTGTAAACAGGCTTCAGTGGCCACTGGCATTCTTCCCTCTGAGCATAGTTAGACAACATTGTTGTTAAAACACCAGCAACTTAATTACCTTCCCAGAATAGTAAACTGCAATGAAGCAGTGAAGTGATATGTATTGCAGAAGCTACAATTGTGGGAGATTTCCAAAACTCTGCTTTTGATGCAGGCTTACCTTCACTTCCTACACATAAAATGCCTGAAGCATGGACTGGACTTATTGCACTAATACTAAACATCCTTTCTAGTGATGTATGTACTTTTCTCAAGAATTCTCAAATGAACTTAATGATAAATAGCTATGATTTCAGTTTGGTTCTCAAACTTTGAGTGAAAGCCCCTAAGGTAACATTAAGTAAATGTGTGCCTCCCCGTCAAACACTTTTGAACACCCAATGTATGTAATAATAATAATAAATTACTCTTAGCTAAGTAAGAAGTTAAACCTATCCTGGTGCAACTGCCGCTGCATGATCTGTTTGGCCCTGTCTCTTCCAGTCCCTCATGGACTGACAGAAATGCAGGCAGGCTCTGGCTGATTGCATAGGGCTGCTGTAGGCCCCCACTGATGCAAGGCTGCTCCTGTCTGTCCTGAGCATCTGACCAGTGTGGGGCCGGGGGTGGCAGCTTGTCTGCTCCAGCCAGGCATGGGCAGGGGTGCTGACCCTCTCCTCCAGCTGACATGGAGTTCATAGGCTAAATTCCCTCAGTATTACTGAAGTCTCATGGACCTGCTGTAATCTTTGGCATATCCTTCCTCTAAAGGAGTCCTGCCCTCTAGGTTGGGAACTGTTGGTCTAGATCAATATATGATAATATAGAACAAGGTGTACCATACACCTTTGGCATGGTGTTGACACACAAGACAAACACTATGGGTATGTCTATACTGGAGGCTCTGTTAAGTTAGTCGACCTTGTTAAGTCAACTTGGAGCATCCACACTGAAAACTCCTGTCAACTCTCTGCATCCACACTAGCAGGTGCTAGGTCGACCCTTCCTGGGGGACAGGAATTCGGGGAGGAGGCCTGGAGGCTAATTAAGTCAACTTAAGCGCTGTTCACCATCTCTACTGGTTTAAGCCTACTTAATAAGGTCAACTTAAGTGTTCAGTCCACCTTAAGAAGTGATGTTATTAAGTCAACTTAAGGAAGTGCTTAAGTTGACTTAATAAAAGCCCAGTGTGGCTACTGGGGTCTGTAGGTGAACTTAAGGAAGTGAAGATGTACCCTAAGAGCTTGCCCACACAGGAGAATACCCTGGACTAACTATTGCAGAATAAACTGTTCCATATTCTCGAATAGTTTTTCAAGTGAACATTCTTAGTTTGGAATAAAAGTGCCTTGTGCTGAATTAGTTTAATTCCCTTCCACAGTGGATAAAGCCAAACTGGAAGAAGGCACTCTTATTCCAGAATAGTGTCCACATGAAAAGCCATTTACCTTTTCTGCAATATCTTCACTGTGTAAACAAGGCCTTAGTGTGCTTAGACATCTAAGAAGTGTATAGTAAGCAAAGCCCATTGGTATAATCCCTGTCTCATTCTAGTGGCATTTACAGAAATATAAATCCATTGAAGTCAGTGGACTTGCTCCAAACAGTGACTGTTTGCTCTTATTTACACTAGTGTTTGGCACTGAATGTTTGAGATGGAAGGAGTGCAACAAATAAGATGGGATGGAATCACTTAACAGTGAGAATCAAATTATTTACTGCAGCAGAATTAGAAATAGCTAATTTAATATATAAAAGGTGAAAGATAAGTAATTTGCATCAATTTTTTAATTTGATAGTGAAATTCACCTTTGTACAGAGAGCCAGTACATGGCTTATGCCCAAATAATGTCCACAGCATGACTGATGGAACTGCAATAGTGGAAAAATTTCCCAAAAACCTCAGTGTAGATGCTAAGGTTTTCTGAGAGGTCCAGTTGCAGCTGACTCTAATCCCATAGAAATCAATTAAATCCTAGGAGCAGGATCCAAATCCTGCTATGGCACTAGCAGTGCTTGAAAACTATTACAGGTATCCAAGTGTAGGTATGAGCCCCCTGATTCTCCACTATCTTATTTTCCTTTATATTTACACAAGTGTATGTAAAGATGCTGACATTCTGATCTGGTAACATGTTATGTATGCTTTACACAATTATAAAGGAACACACAAAATGTGAGTCAGCGGAAAAGATTCAGGATCCAAATGTGTTACAAACACAGTAAGTGTTTATATCATTAGTGTTCTTCCTGTTCTTTAAACCCTCTTCTTCTATCTGTGCTAGCCACCCAAATTGGTTTAGCTAAAACTTTGTTTTAATTATGGTAAAACATTGTAGCCTGGCTAA
The DNA here is from genome assembly GCA_007922195.1 of Podocnemis expansa. Classification (NCBI taxonomy): domain Eukaryota; kingdom Metazoa; phylum Chordata; order Testudines; family Podocnemididae; genus Podocnemis; species Podocnemis expansa. Next base: position 4,012,859 of record ML682006.1, read on the forward strand.
ACTGCAAAGGTACTTGGGGGGTGGGGGCAAAAATTTTCCAACTGCACTATCAACAGTTCAGCCTCCAGTCAGAGCCCCACAAGTCCAAACAAAGCTCTAGGTTCCCACCAGTACTTTAAACACCATGTTGTCTAATCCTGTTCAGAGCACAATTACATGATGTTGGAGCAGAGTTAAGAGAACTGAGCCCAGAGTCAACAAGCACTGAGATTTTTTTTTTTTAAATAAACAAGGGTAAAAAGCTATCTATCTATCTCTGTAGACTGATCCAGTCACAGGTGCGTCAGTAATAGGCTGGAAAATCAGGTTGTGATTCAGAACAAAGAGCTGCTTTTCAGGTTTCTCCTCTCATCCTGCTCCAAGAATGGGGAACTGACCCATGAGAAAAAGTTAGGAGTTTACCAGTAATTCCTAGTGTTTTTAAACCAAATTCCATTCATTTTATCCGTAGCTTGTTTCAACTCTTCCATGGTCTTTCAATAGGAAATAATTTTGGTTAGCTTGTTTTTTTGTTTTGTTTTGTTTTTTTTTTTTTGAGTAGCCCAGCTTCTCATTTGTTCCCAACTAGGAGACACTACAGATAAAATACACTGAAAAAGAGGGGATTCAAGGATTAGAAATACATCAAGAACAGCTGTTCTAATACTGTCTTGGTGCCTTGGTTGTAAACAGGTGTGGGGATGCAGATGCAAATATAGCAGTAAAAGAAAAACTTAATTAGGACATTTCTGCAGTTTTAAGAGGCAAAATTCCAGCTTAGTTTTTGTTATAGGGTGATATTTATGTAATGATCCTAGCATTCTAACACCAGCTGAGCTAATGGAGAACTCTCAAAATATATAGATTAGCATCGTGCGATACCAATGACACAGGTAATAGAACTAGGGATGCAGGTGGTGCTGACACACCCTTCAACTTCAAGAGGCTTCCATGACATAAAGGGTTTACAGTTTGATTCAGTGGCTCTCAGCACTCCCACCATGAAAACTGTTCTAGCACCAATGACCCAGGGAGACTATCCCTGTCTGGCCCTGAACCTCCTCACTTCCCAGATATCAACTTGTCTCAAATAATCATTACTTTCCTAAGGAATTGGCAATAAGTTCTTTAGAAAAGTTTAAATTAACTCCCTGGATAAACTTCAGATTGTTGAATATGGATTCCAATGAAAAATGATCAACAAAGGAAATCAGACTGAGTCACCCAAGCCACTGAAGGAGATGATTACACAGCCTCAGCAGAACCAGGGGCAGGATATGGAATGGCAGCGCTGAAAGAACTTTTCACAGAAAGACTGAATTCTCTCTCAAAAAGATACTTGTGGTCGCTCCAAAGATCTATGTGATGTAAAATCTCAAATGGCTTAGCTGAAAAGAGCTAAACCACTTAAACCAGTGACATTTAGAAAGAAACTGCCTCTAAGCATAGAGTGCCCCCGTTAGACACTGAAAGGGCTCACTGAATGCCCGATACTAGGGAGCAGGAGTCTGATAAGTCCCAATCCATCATCTTCAAGCTGCAGAAGTTAAATGATAAAGTAATGTTATTGAATCCTGCCAGAAGCTAAAGCCATTATGTACAGAGGCCACAAAAGTTCTCTTTATTCTGAGGTCTTAGCAGAGGTTAACAAAAGGAGGGCTGCATTCAACAGCATAAAAGAAAATCTTGAAAGGACTGTCAACACCAGATACAGTTTCAACCTTCACTATGGAGTTAGTGTACACCACAAGATTTTGTAAAACACTCACTGAAGTCTGGCAGACACTTCAAAGAGTGAGGCCAGATTTGAACAAAATTGGCAGAATAGTCTTATCATCATAAAAATCATACTTCAGTAAGTTTAAAAATCAGTTTTCCTATGCATTCTTGTGGAGATGTTAACATTCACTTATATAATCTTCCAACTCCTATCAGATAACCAAATGGCTGAATTTTTCTATTTATCAGTGCTTTTTTGTATTTAAAAAAGGGTGCTGGTACTCTGTAGTGGGGCCAGTGGTGGTGGCAGGAGCTGGGGGCAGAACACCGGTGGGGGGGGTGCGCCAGTACTCAATACCCCGGAGTACCATCACAGAAAAAAGGTGCCAGCCAGTACCCTTGAATATCATCACAAAAGTCCTGGACTAAAAATTATTTCTCTATTTCCATCTTGTGCATGAATTTCTATATGTTTTGTTTTGTGTGCTTATATTTTATATAAAAACAGTAAAAATTTAAAGTTTAAAAAAATGTACAGGGCCCTTAACAGCCAGAATATTTATTTTGTTCATTTCTTTCCCTATCTAGTTCTGCTGTTAAGAAGTAATCTGGCTGGCTCATGAGTTGTAAGTCTGCCTGGAGCTTCCATTGGAGACCTGAAGTGTTGATTGTGCTTAAAAAGACAGCTCTGAGTTGATGTAAATGGGTCATAGTTTATATGTATATAAAATAAAATGCAGTTCAAATGTATCAGTGGTAGGGACAGACTATAAAATGACTGTCTTTATTTAGATGAACTTTTATATTTCGTTTAAAGACAAAAACTTACTGTGCAGTGCATTATACTGAGTCAGGGGCCCTGAGTTCTGTCTTAGGAACTTGTGTGGTCCTCTTGACTGTAGTGTCTGAGCATCTCACAGTCACTAATCAACTTGTTCTCACAACAACCCTGTGAGGTGAGGTATAGGTTAGATTAAGGGAGTGGGTTGTTGTTATACAGGAAGTCTGTGGCTGAGTTGAGAACTGATCTTGAGCCTCCTGAGTCGACTCAAATGCCTTATTTAGGCCATACATTTTACCTGTTCTTGACATCTACCACTGAACTTCTGGTGACTACGGGCATGTTGCTTTACCTCTCTCTAATTCTGTATCATCATTTCTAAACTGGTGATAATGATGCCCTCATTTATAAGGCACCATGATAGCTACAAATCAAAGGTCTATACGTTATTTTGTTACTTATGTCAGCCCTTGATCTTTCTCAAAAATTTTTCCTGGTAGATATTCTAATGCCGACTGGACAGCCCTATGGCATGGCCTAATAGCAATACACTAGAATAGGGGTCTCAAACAGGCAGGCTGCAGCCTTCTGTGGCCCCCTGATCACCCCAAGAATCCAGGGGCTCCCAACCCCTTCCATCCAAAGGTCAAAAGTGTCCCGTGAGGTTTTTCAACCGCAGAGCCCCTCTCTTGTCTGGGAGCTCAGCACTGGAAGGGCATCTGGGGTGGGGCAGGCCAAGCTACATCACCAGACCCCCTAGCATCATCAGCCAGTGCCACCTGGGAGCCGCACCACTGACCCTGCAGCAGCAAGTCAAGCACCTGGGTTCAGCCAAGGCTCAGGTGCAGGGACTCAAAGAAGGATGGCCTGGGAGTGTGGGGAAGGTTCATGGGGGGGCTGTGCACTTGGGGGGCTCCAGGAAGCCCTTCTGCCAGCTGCAATGCCACCAGGGCCAGGCAGGGGTGTGCTTTCCCCTGCTGCCAGCCACAACATGGCAAAGGTGGGGCAGGGGGTGCTTCACCACCACGACCACAGCACAGCCCACAAGGGCTGGAAGGGGGACTGCCTTCCCCACCAGGCCTGGGGGAGTGCACAGAGCTGGCAGCAGGGTGCGGGGGGGTTAGGGAAGAGTTCAGGGACTTTGGGGAGGCTGGATCTGTCTGACAGTGGGCATCCAGATCTGTCCCTAGCCCCTGTGAGGCAGCTGGGGATGGATCCGGTTGCTTGCTGCCAGATCAGATTGGGTCCCGGGCCAGGGGAGGGCACTTTTCAGGGTGCAGCCCTTGGGCCAATATTCTAGTCCTCATGGTCATTGGAGTTTGAAACTCGTGCACTAGAATGTAGGTCTTTCAGACTCGGAGAATTTTTAAAGCTTTTTGGCTTTTGCTAGTTGAGTGGAGCACATGCACGCCTTGCTGATAGGATCATTCCTTTATAAAGAGAAGGATCTATCTGATTGGTTCCTTTGAGGGATCCATCAAGCTGACCTCTCAATTGCAGGATGCCTGCTGAGGTCAGGAAGGATTATTTTCTCCCTGGTCTCTATTGGTTAGCTGTATTCTGGGTGAGGTGGCATGAGGGGTGGTTTTCATCTAGCTACAGCTAGAGATGGGATGACTCTGAAGAGGATGGACTCTATGCTTTGATGTGGCACATAGAATCTTCTAGAAAGGATGATTATGGGGCATCTTGGTCACATGCTTTGGGTCTCACTGATCACCAGATTTCAGGTCAGGAAAGAATTTTCCACAAGCCAGATCGGGAAGGCCCTGGGGTGGGGTGGGGTTTGGTTCGCCTGCTAGGATCGTCTGGGCATATCACCTAATCAATTCCCAGCAATTGTAGGGGCCTTAGGCACTACAGGGGCCTTAATTTTTCTTATCTGCCTCCTGTAGCACACAGCTCAGTCTCCTGAGGACATACATGCTTTGGTCTGACTGAAGACTTTATTTGGGTGAAGGGTTATCATCTTTGATATACAGAAAGTCAGACTAAATGATCTAATGTTCCCTACTTCCCTTAGACCAGTAGTTCTCAACCTTTTTGGCTCAAGGGCCACAAATACAATTTTTACAGCCCTGAAGGACTACCAGCCTCCACCAGCAGCCCCCCTTCCCCAGCCCCCACACTCCCCCAGTGAAAAGCAGTCTGTCTTCTTGCTCTCTGATCTCCTAGCTCCCTGGCTGCAGCAGGGAAACCACATACATCCTGCAGCTCTCCAAACCCCATCTGGGTCCCAAGGCAGTGGGTCTCTTCTGCAGCCAGGGGAATGGAAGATCAGTGCTCCCCTCCCTCTCTCCCTCCAGCTCAGGCAGGGACCCCACCACCTATGGACCTAGGCAGAGTACTTTGTAGTGCTCCCAGCTAGAGCCAGGAGGATAGGAGCACTAATTTGTCCCTTTGAATGCAGCAAGGAGTCTGCATTCATCTTTTAGCCTTGTGGAAACACACTTTGCCTGCATGGTTAGGCAGTGACTCCATTCTGTGGTCAGCCAGAGGGGGCTGAGGGCTACTTTGAGAGCCTCTGATGGCCACAGATTGGGAACCACTGCTTTACACTCCATGGAACAACTCTGGGAGAAGCACCCTCTCCTACTAGCTAAGTGAATCACTGCCACTGTGCTAACAGTAAAACAAACAAAACTGAGAAGGGGCACCAAAATAGCATGGCAGAGGCTGACCAAGTGCAGTGCAAACAACCTCCAGAGATCAAAAACCATGAGTCAGACCTCCCCCCCCCCCCATAATGAGATCAGCCCCAAAATCATGTTTTTTTAAATTAAATCGCATTTATAGCTCATCTTGACTTTTTAACTTACCCTACTACTTTGCAGTCTGTGTGAAACAAATTTCAAGTGGAAAAGACAAACTAATGTGCACCCATACACACATCTCCCCGGCTGCTCAGAAGGAGATTCCCCTTTCCTACTCCACGCCTCACATGGGATGGGAACTACCATCCACTGTCTTCACTTCCCTCATGTTCTAGGTCCCCACCTCCCCACCTATACCCCCTACTTCTCACAGTCACTAGCACTTTTATAAGGTAGATACAAAGAAACATGACATTATTTTGGAAAACACAAGATGTTTCATATACAAGGTACTGAGAACTGATGGGCATGGAGCATAGAGAGCAATGGATTTGCAGCTTCCTCACCACAGAGCTCAAAGACTCTACGTGAATTCATGTCTAGACAATTTTGAATTTCAACCAGAAATGATCTGACTCATATTGAAGCCAGGGGCTGCTCCAGAAAGATTGGGTTATTTTAATTAAATGTTTTCTTTCTTAAAATCTCATGACATTAAGCCAGTGTCATTGCTCTTTTATGTGTGCACATGCGCAATGCATGACTTTTTTAACTCAATGATTGCAAATAGAAAAGAGGAGACCAAAGACACCAGTTCTGTAAGACGCATGCACCTGATCTGTTGCCCACTGGACAAAAGTTGTTTACAGCTATATTTTAATATTTGCTGCTGTATTGTGAAATTCCAGACAAGACCAATAGTCTATCTTCTCTTGCCTTCAGCTGTTAGTAATGGTCTATATCTGATTTTTTACTTATGATGTACCAGTAAAATGTCAATGTGGAAGAACAGGTTTTGCATTCTTCAGCAGTGGTAAAGCATAAGCATTACTTATTTAAATGTTTGATCTTACTACATGGCCTGTCACTTTTTCAGTCAGGGGATGCAAATTCTTCAGTATTCCTAATTCTCATTGCCTTGATATGAATGATAGGAGATAACTAAGAATCTCAAGTTAGAGACTCATCGGAAAAGATTTTAGACTGGCATTTGCAATTAATGATATTTGTAAAAAAATTATAGAGGTGGTAAAAAAAAAAAAAAAAAAAAAAAAACTTTCAACAGAACAATTTTCCACAGGCAAATGCTGTTTTGTTAAAATTAAAATGTTTTGTGGATACATGCACTTGAATTAAATATTCAATAGAAAAACTTGAGCAACTTAAAATCAAAATAGTATGTTTTGTTCCAACTTTCTTGTTCTGTTTCACTTTAATTTTGACCTTTTCATTTATATACATTAAAAAGAAAAAAATAAGACATTGTTGCTGCATTTTCTGAGCAGCTCTGCTCTACTTGTAGCAGTTTTGCTTCTGGACTCAAGCACAAAGCACACAAACAGCCTAAAAAGCTGGGCAGAGGCTGTTTGCATAGAAGCAGTGACACCTCCCTTACCTCTCAGCTCCTGGGGAAAATGGAATGAATTTTAGGGCCTCTTTATGTCCCAACAGTCTATGGCTGTAGGAGCAGCTCCTTGGAACTCATAGATATCGGAGTCAAAAGTAAAACTACTCAGAGGCTGCTCTACTTTGTGCCAGAAAGCTATGACTAAAAGACTGTAGGTCACCAAGGTAGCTTAAAGCCTTCCCCCTTCCAATCCTGAACCAAGAACAGATCTATCCAGTGTGTGCACACACAGTACTTAAAAACAGTTCTGTGAAATATGGGACAGCTGTTTATAATCACTTAATTGCTATGCTATTCTCTCTGTTGACCAGTTTTGTGTAGTCCTGAATTTAAAGAAAGTATTAACATAAGACTTCAAAACTACACTTACAAACATGAACAGAGGGCAAAGCACATCTCTTGATGAATATCTGCTCACGTATTTTACTCGCTATAAAAGCAGGAATGCAGAATGTCTAAAATTACTACCTGTTGAGTAACTCTGACAAAAGAATTTTTCCCCTAGATATCTAACCTTTCCTCAAACTTTGCTCTCATTTCTAAAGTTTATGTTCTCCTTTCAGGGAAGTGTGCTGATAATAAATCTTACAAGGCAAACTAGTTTAACCCTGTGGGAACCTGGGGGATTGGGAGGTATTTATTTAATTTTATTTATTAAATTGACTAACTGAAAAATGCAAAAGGAGTTTGGAATGAGCAGCTCTTTTCTTTTAAATCTCATCCTTAATCCAGATGCATATGAGCCTGCTCTCCCAGTGCATGACTTAGGACACAGCCTTTCCCTCCACCCTTCTTGTGAGCCCTTGTATCAAAAACCAGAAAGTGGCTTTAACTCCCTTAACAGGATGGACTAAGAATATACATAATTGCGACTTGAAAAAATTTTGGGTGACCAATTGATACTTTTTTCCCCAAGTGGAATTTCCCCTTCTCTGAAACCAGTTACTTTGGCTCTGGGAAGATTAGAAACTTGTGATAAGTTTAGGTACTTTATTTCTATTTGAACTTTTGTATTTTGTGTAATGATTACAACATATATAGCTGTTTGTGGACAGGTCTTCACTGATGGCAGCAAATTCGCTGCAGTCAGAACTTCCTGATTAACTGTTCAAGTCTGTTAAGACCCAGTCGGTCAATCAAGAAGTTTGATCCCAGAACACTAACCTTACAACTGGGTAGTGCTGAGTCGAAGGGAGATCCTCTCCCTTTTAATTCAGCACTGTGCAGAAGCTGAGAATTAGGCATTCAAACTGCAGTAAGCAAGTTATTTTAAAACAAACAAGGAGTCTGGTGGCATTTAAAAGACTAACGAATTTATTTATTGCACAATTTGTTAGTCTTATGTGGCACTAGACTCCTGTGTTTGTTTTGCTGAACTAAACTGAGAGGACTACCCCATTGGAACTTGTTATCATGCAAGTTACTTTAAGTAACTTTCATATCTCAGTTCAACTATAGCCAAAAAGGGGAGGTAGTGTAAATCTGCCTGAGTCATGGTAACTCACAGCAGCAAGGCTTCCAGCATTGCACTCATCCTCCATCTCAGGATAGACTGACACAGATATCCCTTTGGAACTTGTTCATCTCAGGTGTAATGCATTGTTCTTTGTTGTTACAGGTCAAATTTCCTGAGGCCTCTAAAAACCGAAGATGGATTTTAAGCAGGCAAAGGATTATATCTACTGGTTATACTATCAATACTTACTGATCACCTGTTGCTATGTGTTGGAGCCCTGGGAGCAATCCATGTTCCACACTATTTTTATTACTGTTTTTGCTATGGTGGTATACACAGCTTATGTCTTTATCCCTATCCACATCCACTTGGCTTTTGAGTTCTTCTCCCAGATATTTGGAGGCCAGCATGAAAGTACTGTTGCCATTATGAACTGAACTTGCCAGGGTAATAATAGTAGCTGTTGTCTTCCTCCATCTTGGGTTTGCTTGTTTAGAAAAAGGTTCAGGTTTGTGCAAACAATGCCTCCTCTTCCACGAGCTAACCTGCATAACTACCACAGCTGAAAACCAGAATAATGCACTGAGTCTGGATATATTTTTACTTTTAAATAAAACACAAACACAGCTTTTATTCTGTAACAATGAAATTCCTAATCTGGAATGCATTACTTATTCTATTCAACTCATCTGCTGAGAATAGTGTTCATATTTAGTAGATCATGAAGTAGGGGTAATTTATGGGTTTTTTAACACTTAGAATCCTTATTTCTTTATCACAATAGGTCTAGAGTCATGATTTTTACATGATTTGCAGACAATCAGAATTTAATTTTAATAGCATATATTAAAATGTATGGTGTGATAGAGTGGAGATGCCTTTCTGAGTGCAGCATGTGCTTCAGTTTTCTTATGTGTTCCTCATGTATACTACTGTATTTCAGTGTTGGAATCCAGTGTGCGATCTATGTATTCCCTTCCTATGTACTGTATTTCAGTGATAGGATCTTGTGTGTGATCATAGCAGAGAACCACTAGAGGACAGTTCGGTCTGTCCAGCCTCAACTATGCACATCCTCCCCGATCTCCTGGATCAAAGCAGATACAACAAGCTCTAATATCTGGACCAAAAAGGAGGTGAAGAATGGCAAGGGCAGAGAGGAGGGAGTCTGTCTGGGGAAGAGAGGAAGAGCAGTGGGAGGTGTTCAGAGGAGTAGGATGTCTGAGTAGAGTTTCCACAGGTGCTTGCTACTATAACCGAATTAACTGCTAGCCAAGTCTTTCTGTGTTGTGATCCTAGGATCCAGTAAGCCCTTCTGACTTCCATGCCGACTGTGAATCACTTCTGACTGCAAGGTAGAGTGCCTGGTTCTTTTGGCATTAAGGAATTCCCCAGGACCCATCCAAGTGGGGGTTCCTGGAGAAACAGGGGGCTGATTTAGGAGTTGGCTGCACTGGTCAGTGAAGACCTGGGGTGGCAGACTCTGCAGCGCCAGAATTATGACTGTCAAGAGAGGACCATTCGCACAGTTCCTGTGGGACTTTACCACATACGTCAAAACAGCAAAGAGCATTTATGAAAGTTGGAGATAGTCTGTTATACTTTTTGTATATAAGAAAGCTTCTCCTCCTAGAAAGGTTCATGCCAACTACTTTGCAAAACATACCATTCTTTTGCCCATCCTCATTTAAAGTGTATCAGAAATGTGAGTCAAATATAGCATGATCCAAGCCTATGAAATCCGATTATCCTAGTAACCTGCTAATTTTTTTTAAAATGGATGGAGGCATGCTACAAAGTGAGGATTGTCCACAACTTTTCCTTTAGAAAATGATAAGTCAAGAACAGATGCATGAATACAGTTTTTAGTACCTAGGATGCTGCTGCTAGATTTATCATAGTTTAACTGCACTGTTAAGAATTTATAATACTGTAGGTAATATTGTACTGTACTGAGAATGCTGTACCAGATATTTAGTATGCCTTTGCTTTTTTTAATACATTCCTAACTTCTTACAAAAATCAGTTTTGTTTTCCTTTTGTGCTACAGTTCATTGAAGGCAAAGCACGTCTGTGCTAAAGGAAGATGATCTTGTACACAGTTTCGAAGTAATTTTCTAGTAACTGCAGAACTGAAACGTTTAGTTACAAGCTTTGATACAGAGGCCTTCTTTACAAAGCAGAAATGTGATTTATTAAAACTGCCTTTGGAGGGTTTCTTAAACAATGAAAGTTTTTATTGTACATCAATCAAATGTGAATGCCAAAGAGCACAGTACATATGCAGAAGATTTAAATACAACTAGGCACTACTAGTAGTGAAAGAGTGAAGCATAAAATGTAAATAGGTTTTGAGGAATGTTTGCACAATTCTAGTATGAAGAAATTCTCTTTCGTATGTGGTATTGGGGTCCTACCGCAGGATAGAAAAAAATGGCAAGTTCTGATGTCAAAAAATGAGATTTGACAGGTACAGATCTGAACATGTTCATATGCTGCTTTTAAATACAAACATTAAATTGAATTCTTTTAAAACTTTCAAATGCATAACTCAACTTTGCCTGTATCCATATATCATACAAATCAAAATATTGTGAATAACCCATGTATGCATGCTATTTGCTTGCCCTTAGATTGACTTGCTTGTTTTTTTACCACCACTTTCCATATATGGTAGTGTTAACACAAGATTTATGAAACAATTCAATGAAGATTTTTTTGTTACATCACAACTAGAATATATTTAAATATATGGGAATATAACAACCTCCTTTAATGCCCCTTAATGCTGCATGAGTGGTGAATAAGGGTGAAAATTAGAATAATTGGGAGAAATGAGTGGGATGGAAAAACTTGTAACTATTTCCAAACCTTTGCTTGTGTAGGAATTTCTGCCACCTTTGAGATAACCTTAAATACTAGTCCTCCCAGTCAAATCTTGCAGTGAAATTGATTGCAAACCCCCAACTGACATCAATGGAGAATCAAGCCCTTGTTACTTATGTACCCTATACACTCTTAGCACTGCATTGGGTGTTTTTCTAGCTGACTATTCTTTTCATGACAGTAGATTACTTGATGCTGTGGTGCTCCAAGAGAACTCTCAACTCAGTAGGGTGCACAAGTTAGCAGGGTTCATAGGCCTGGGGTAAAAGGAACAAATTGTCTCAATGCCAGTACTCCACAGTTGTGCGGGCAGTACAATAATGCTGAGGTAGTAGTTCTACGCCTACTGTAAAATATCTTCTTATGAAACCAATCTACAAGGAGGGACAGGTATTCAGCGTTTCTCAGAACTTGATTCATAACTACTTCTGTTGCAAGATATAATGCAATAGCTGCACCTAATTTTTTTTAAACAAGCTTCCAAATTCTTTAAGAGAAACCTAGATCCCCTGATAAGTCAAAGTATTTCTATTTTCACTCTCTCAGACCATTCAGTTAGATTTTTAAGAACCAGGGTGTAGCTGGAAGCTCTTCCACATGACCCCCAGTTGACTGGGTCTTTAAAATCTCTAGGGGCTGAAGGATCCTTTCATCTACACACTTAATAGAAATCTCTACCCCAATATTCTTGTAATCTTCAGAACACACCAGTCATGGAAGGGAGGTAACTATTATGTTAAATTAAAAGCCATGGAACATAAGAAAACAAAAAAACTTATCCATAGCTACTGAATTATTGTGGTGTTCATCAGTAGGGGTTTTAATGACTCCTGAGGGAAAACAGATAATTAAATGGCACAAGAAAACCCTGTGTGATCTGTAATTTATTGTGTTTATAACCTTATTCAGTCACTAATAATGGCCAGCAAAATAAGCAAGAAGCCCTGTGGCACTTAAAGAGTAACAAATTAATCTATCACCAAACCTTTCATGGGAGAAAATCCCACTTTGTCAGATGCTTTGAAGAAGTGGGATTTTCTCCCATGAAAGCGCATGTGATAAATAAATTTGTTAGTCTTTAAATGCCACAGGATTCCTTGCTTGTTTTGCTGAACTAGACTAACACAGCTGCCCCTGTGGAACTTAGTAACAATGACCAGAAGGTATAGAGAAACAAGGTGGGTGAGGTAAAATACGTACGTATCAAACAGCACTGTACTGCAGGGATTCTCAACCTTTCCTGCGTTGCAACACAGCTGTGAGGGTTCACAGCCGATCGAGACACAGCAAGGCTCCCCTGTGACACTGATTCTTTCCCCCTGTGGGCCCAGGCTCTGGCCCCGGCAGTGACCCCCAGCACTGGCTCTTGCTTCAGGCCCCAAGGCAGCAGCCCCAGAGCAGACCAAGCACTGGCTGCAACTGCTGCCAATAGCCCCGATCCCTGGAGCAGGCTCGGCCCCTGGCCAAAACACCCAGATTGGCCCCCAGCTGTGGCCCTGAAACTCCAGAGCAGCCCCCAGCCAGAGTCCCAAAACCCCCAAACGGCCCCTAGCTGCAGATGAGCCCTGCTCCAACCCTGGCAGTGGAGCAGGTTCCTGGCAGTGGGCCCAGCTGTAGCTGCAACCCCTGGCCACGGCCATAGCCCCACAGCAGCACCCCTGAGCCCCAGCAGTGACCTCACCTACAGAGCATGAGGGAAGCCACTCCCAGGCTCACTTTCTCTCTCCCCTGAGGCCAGGGAGTCTTAAGGCTCCTGCCCTGGGTCACGTGCCTCAGCAAGTGTCCCCTACAGGCAGGCTGCCAATGTTGCAGCCCACAGGTCCCTGCTGCCACGGTTTCCCAGTGGCAATGGGAGAAGATGGAGGCTTTTAGCTCATGACACACTCACCACTGTGCCACGACACACTTGTGTTGTGACACAGCAGTTAAGAACTGCTGCAGTACCCAACAACTAGAGGGAAAAAATTCATACGAGTTTACTATTCATCACCACTTCTGTATGTTTTTGCTGAGTTGAACTACTTATTGTTCTGTTTAAGTTACACATCGATAATACTGTGAGTTTAGATGAAAATTTATCAAGATGATAGCATTTCAGGAAGTCCATCAAAACAATTTGCAAAGAATTGTGTTTTGTTTATGCTTATAACTAAGACATAACACACACCCACTGCCAAATTATTTTACATCTTTGAGCCTTTATAACCATATACATAGAGCATTTATCTAACATTATTTGTAGGTTATTTAAATAAATATGGGTTTTGTTGTAAAAAAGCTTTCGAGCATTTCTTTTGTTATGATGCAGGGTACATTGCAGGTCAGGGCAGCTTGCAAGGATGAATTTTGTGTTTCTGCATCCTAAGGCCGCTCTGTGCAAAGCTAGTCTGCCAGTAAAGTAGTTTGTAGGCTGCTGTCGAGTGTCAGCTATTAGCAATAACAGCCCAGTATAGCAACCAGACACCAAACTCAGCTTTTTCCACAACTGTACAACTCCACCTAGAGTAGCATGGGAGAGAGGTGAGTTACACGATCAGGGGACAGCTGTAAGATAAGTGCTGTTTTCTAGTGAATATGCCTTTAGTACCAACATACATCAAACACAGCAGCATAAGGTGGCTGTGTGGCCATGAGGGAGCTGGGCCTGTATGATTACATAACTAATTCGGCCATGGAACACTTTTGGGCTTGGAATATACTGAAGCAACACATACATGCTGGTCGGGGAGTGGGGGATGCTTCATACCAAAAAATTGCTGCATTTATTGCTCAAATGTTGATTTAAAAGAGCTATGGGGTTGGGGGGTGTCTTATTTTACAAAGGAAAAATAGCATTGAATTTTTTTCCAGGGACTGCCTCTTCACACCACACAGAACACCAGTGTTCTGTGGAACACAGTGTGGGAGATACTGAGCAACAGGAACCAGAAACTCAGATCTAGTATCACATTTGAGGCTGGAGGAACCACTCCATTTACTTGAAATGAAAAAAAGAGGCAGGGACTGATTCAGTAGGTTCCTGAATGAGAATTCCACTCATCCAAACACATGAAATGGAGCTAGGTAGCTCTCCTGGTGTTGCCATGTATCTTGGTATTGATTTGCATGCCTCAATGCCTATTATTCCATTACCTAGGGAACTGTTCATCAGAGGATCTCTTTCTTGTTACACCTTGCTTTAACTGCCAAAAAAGGAATCACCAAGATTTAACACACCGGAGCGCAGAAAAAGCTCAATACTGTTCCAAGGGGAAGATGCATAAAGACAAGGATCTTCAGCCCACCTTCCCTTTTTCTAGGGACCCCTAAGGCTCTTGTCTTTCAGCTGCAGTATATTTGTTTGTTTATATTGGTATAATCCTAGGCTGTGTAAGCAAAGCTATAATTCAAGATTTGAGTTAAAGGGAGGGAAGTGCCAGAGGATTGGAAAAAAGCAAATGTAGTGCCTATTTTCAAGAAAGGGAAAAAGGAGGATCTGGGGAATTACAGACCAGTCAGCCTCACCTCAACCCCTGGAAAAATTATGGAGCAGATTCTCAAAGAATCCATCCTAAAACACTTAGAGGAAAATAAAGTGATCAGGAACAGTCAGCATGGATTTACCAAGGGTAAATCATGCCTGACCAATCTTGTTTCCTTCTATGATCAGATGACTGGTTTTCTGGATGCAGGAAGAACCGTTGATGTCATATACCTTGATTTTAGCAAGGCTTTTGATACAGTTTCCCACAGCATTCTCATTGGCAAATTAAGGAAGTATGGGTTGGATAGGTGGACTATAAGGTGGATAGATAACTGGCTAGATCAATGGTTTCAGCGTGTAGGAATCAATGGTTCCATGTCTAGCTGGCAACCAGTCACGAGTGGCGTGCCCCAGGGGTCGGTCCTGGGGCCGGTTCTGTTCAACATTTTCATCAATGATCTGGATGATGGAATAGACTGCACTCTCAGTATGTTCATGAATGACCCAAGCTGGGGAGAACAGTAGACATGTTGGAGGACAAGGACAGGATTCAGGGAGACCTAGATAAATTGGAACAGTGAGCCAATAAAAATCTTATGAGGTTCAATAAGTATAAGTGTAAAATCCTGCACTTGGGACAGAAAAACCCCATGCACTGCTAAAGGCTGGGGGACATTCAGTTAAGTAGCAGCAGTGTAGAAAAGGACCTGGGGGTCACGGTGGATGGGAAGCTAGATATGAGTCAGCAGTGTGCTGTTGCTGCCAAAAAGAGCAATGGCATACTGGGCTGCATCAAAAAAAGTATTACCAGCAGATCAAGGGATGTGATCATTCCCCTCTATTCTGCACTGGTGAGGCCACATCTAGAATACTGTGTTCAGTTTTGGGCTCCCCACTACACAAAGGACAGGGACATGCTAGAGAGAGTTCAGAGGAGGGCAACCAAAATGATTAAAAGGCTGGAGCACAAGCCCTATGAGGAAAGACTGAAAGCATTAGGCTTATTTAGTCTGCAGAAGAGAAGATTGAGGGGGGATTTGATAGCAAACTTCAACTACTTGAAGGGATGCTCTAAGGAAGATGGAGCTTGACTGTTCTCGGTAGTAACAGAGGACAGAACGAGGAGCAATGGTCTCAAGTTGCGGTTAGGCAGGTCGAGGTTGGATATTAGAAAAAACTTTTTTACTAGGCGAGTGGTGAAGCATTGGAATGAGCTGCCTAGGGAGGTGGTGGAGTCTCCATCTTTGGAGGTGTTTAAGGCCCGGCTGGACAAAACCATCAATTGGATTGTTTAGTGGGAGTGGTCCTGCCTCTGGCAGGGGGTTGGACTAGATGACCTATGAGGTCCCTTCCAACCCTATGTTTCTACGATTCTAAGTGGTAGATGGGGAAAGGAGACAAAAGGGGACAATGAAAGTAGGTGGAAAAAAGGCAGGACTAAAAGGTATTTAATAAAAGGAAACATTTCCAGTACAGCAGTCTGCTTGCCTATTAGCCAACTAGATGAATCTGAAGAACATGAGGTTCAACAAGGCCAAGTGCAAAATCCTGCACTTGGGACGGAAAAACCCCATGTACTGCTACAGGCTGGGGAGTGATCAGCTAAGTAGCAGCACTGGAGAAAAGAACCTGGGAGTCATGGTGGATGGGAAGCTGGATATGAGTTAGCGGGTTGCACTTGCTGCCAAAAAGGCCAATGGCATACCAGGCTGCATCAGAAGCAGCATTGCCAGCAGATCAAGGGATGTGATCGTTCCCGTCTATTCAGCACTGGTGAGGCCACATCTAGAACAGTGTTCCCTCTAATTACTCGTAGACTGTGTGTGCAAACAATTTCTTTGTGTGCGCAAAAGCATTTCTTTGTGAGCGCCAATATTAGTACTATTGAATTTTTTTCTGCACACTTTATTTTGTTGTGTGCGCAGGTTTCATGACCTGTGTGCGTGCGCACATGCGCACAGCTTAGAGGGAACAGTGATCTAGAATACTGTGTCCAGTTTTGGGCTCCCCACTACAAAAAGGACATGAACAAATTAGAGAGAGTCCAGCGGAGGGCAACAAAAATGATCAAAGGGCTGGAGCACAAGCCCTATGAAGAAAGACTGAAGGAACTAGGCTTATTTAGCCTGCAGAAGAGAAAACTGAGGGGAGATTTGATAGCAACCTTCAACTACTTGAAAGGTTGCTCAAGGAGGATGGAGCTCGACTGTTCTCAGTAGTAACAGAGGACAGAACGAGGAGCAACGGTTTCAAGTTACAGCTAGGGAGGTCCAGGCTGGATATTAGGAAAAACTTTCTTACTAGGTGAGTGGTGAAGCATTGGAATAAGCTACCTAGGGAGGTGGTGGAATCTCCATCTTTGGAGGTCTTCAAGGCCCAGCTGGACAAAACCCTGGCTGGGATAATCTAGTGGGAGTGGTACTGCTTTTTTGGCAGGGGGTTGGACTAGATGACCTCATGGAGTCACTTCCAACCCTATGATTCTAACAGCGACAGATGTCTAAGAGAGGACAAACATGAGTTGTATAAACCTTCATGCTGCAGGGCAAAGACCAATCATTATTCAGAAGTTGAGAAGAAGAAATCCGCCATTCAGATTATTCCACAGTTGTTTGTTACAGGGAGTCGTCATTAAGGCCAGAAGGAACCATTATAGTCATTAAGTTTAACCTCCTACACAACACAGGCCCTAAGTGCTTTACCTTTTGAAGTGTTTGGTACTGTCCACTGTCAGAGACAGGACAGAGATGCAGGGCTTGAATCAAAGTCCTTTAAAGTGAAAGCAAAACAAGCAAGGAGTCCTGTGGCACTTAAAGACTAACAAATTTATTTATCATGTGAGCTTTCATGGGGGAAATTCCCTCTTCATTAGATGCTCTTTTTTAAGTGCCACAAGACTCCTTGCTCGTTTTGCTGAACTAGACTAACATGGCTACCTCTTTGGCACTTTAAAGTGAAAGGGTCTCTCTACTGAATTCAGGGGGCTTTGCAATAGGCCCCAGGCAAATGACCACTCTGGTCCAGGATGGTAATTCCTACTTTTGTTTTTTGTTTCTTGGCTGTGGGAAGTTGGGTAGGTTTTGAAGTCTTAAAATCATGATTTGAGGACATAACTCAGCCAGAGGCTGGGGGTTTGTTACAGGGATGAATGGGTGAAGTTCTGTGGCCTGAAATGTACAGCAGGTCTGACTAGATAATCATGATGGACCCATCCAGCTTTAAAAAGTCTAGAAGGCTAAGAGTCTTATTCTTCCACTTCAGGATTTGAATATTGAATTAAATATTTCAGTTTAATAATCTCTGGGTGCTTCCCATTAACTGGAAAACAGCTACGCAGTAGCCTAATACTTGTCTGTACAGTATAGAGTTACTTAATACACACACATTAGTAAATGCTCATGGCAATCCTCAGCTCATGATATTATTATTCCCTCTAACACGCAGCAACCTAGATTTGTAATTAAATTATCAGAAAAAGACAACACATCAGTGAAGACAAATGAAATCAAACATTTGCAAGCATCGCTGCTGTTCACAGTATATAGTTCTTCTAAAATAAGTACAGGCACAGAACTAAATTTAAAGGATTTCTCTTATGTGAAACAGACATTTCTGTGATTTAAAATAATACCTTTTAAAACACCGGTGTGTGCAACTCATACAGCTCATAAGTCTAGACACATTTAAATGCAAGAAGAGATTCTCCACAGTTACGTGGCACTTAAAGACTAAAAAATCTATCTATTTCATGAGCTTTCGTGAGAGAAAAATCCCACTTCATTAGACACTTTTCCCTCACAAAAACACATGTAATAAAAATATCTGTTAGTCTTTCAGTGCCATAGGCTTCCTTGTTTGTTTTGCTGAAGTAGACTAAGATGGCTACCCCTTTGGAACTTCCTCGCAGTTATGTGAGTGTAAACCCTACCAGACACTGGCCATTTATATACTGTACTCCTATGGGGAGACAGAGCACACCTGCCTCAGCAGAGCTGCAAGAAAACTTGATCTGCCCTCAACCTTGCAGTACTGTCTCAAAAAATGACAACAGAATAGCACAGGAATTCAGGGAATCTACCATGAGGTCTCTAATTGTTAGAGAGTGACCTAAGCACAGAAGCATGAAGTATAACATCCTCTCCATAAAATGTTTGTCTTTAAATACTTGGACCTAGAGCCTCAGAAATATTTAAGGGCCTGATTCCTACTGAAGTCAACTGGAACTAGGCATCTACTTTGGAGGATCTGAGACTTATATAGGAACTAAGACATTTCATCCATTGATCTTAAAATGCTGTATAAAGTAAGGACAATTACCATTATCCCCAGTTCACAGTTGACAAAACGGAGACATGGAGAGAAGCCATAACTTCCCCATGGTCATACAACAGGTCACTGGTGGAGCCAAAAAGTACACCCTACATCTCCTGACTCCCAGTATCCAAGCCTCTAAATCATGAAGTGCAGATTAAGAGTGAATGTCATTGCACCTTCACCACTTGTAAATAGTCTTGGAAAAATCAGATCACTTTTAATAAAGTTTTCACTTCTGAACAAGGCTATTTGGCTCCATATAGCTGTAGCTGTACCCACTGTTCCCTCAAAGGCGTGCGGCAGCGCGGCCGCGCGCTTAAAAAAATCCTGCCGCGCAGAATTTTCCTGCCCCCGCGCATGGGGCAGTTCAGGGGCAGCGTGGCCGAGGGGAGACGAGCCGGAGTGCTGTGTCCGAGCACGAGCCTCAGCCCAGCCCCTCGGCCAGAGGAAGAGAGGGTCTGTGGGCTTGGGTCAGCCCTGCCACTCCTCCCTCCCCCGGAGATTGTGGAGGCTCCGCCTCTTCCAGCCGGGGTCTGGCCGTTCGCATGGCCAGCCCCAGCCTCCAGCCCAGGCTCGTGGTTGCCGGCCAGCACCGTGGCCTCCTGCCCCCTGCCCAGCTCTTTGGCCAGTGAAGAGGGCTGGGGGGGGATTTGGGTTTGTCAGGCAGCTGGCAGGGAGAGGGTGTGGGGAGGGGGGAGAAGGGGTCAGGATGGTGGGCTGGGGAGGGCTTGGGGGGGCTGAAAGAGGTGGCATGAAGATGGGGAGCTGGGGGTGGGGTTTAGGAGGGCTGGAATGGGGCAGGGAGCTTAGGGAGTCGGAATTGGGGCAATTCTTCAGCTTTTTAAACAAGAGGCATGGCAAAGAGTAAGTGCCATTCATATCCTGAAGTTTGAAACTCCTCAAGTGGGAAACAGGGAGTGCATGGTGCCAAAATGTCCCTTCTGTAACTAGATAAAGCTGTGGAGGTGAAAAATCTCTAAAAATCAGTTGTATATTTCCTGAAAGCTAGTGTGGATGTTACTTAAGTGGAGTGACTGAACAGTGAGAGTGTTTGAGCATGTTAACCCCCTGCTTTCAAAGAACCTGGAAGATGTTTTCTCCAAAATCCTGTAACTCACAACAATTCATTACAAAACAAACAAGGAGTCTTGTGGTACTTAAAGAAAGACTAACAAATATATTGATTGCATGAGCTTTCATGGGAGAAAACCCCATTTCATCAGATGCTTTGAAGAACAATTCACAGAAATTTTAGAGATGTAACGGAGATATCAGATAAGTACTTGTTTTAAATATAGTAACAGCCAAAAGACTGGGAATCAAAGGAGCCATGAGATTATTCTCTTCACTATGCACCCTAATCTGTCCATCAGAAGAAACCATAATGCATTAAAAGTGATGTGGTATTTTGGCAGAGATTTTCTCTTAAGTTGAAATGTAGCCCCAAAATGATGGGGCAGGTAAAGATACAAGGGACTGAAAATAGGCTTTTAAGAAATACTGTAGCCTTATCTTAAAGCAGCTAGAAGCCCATTGTTTTGATTTCAGCTGTGTTTAGCATCCTTGTTGTAGCAGCATTTTCCTGAAAAGGATGCCTGGAATCTTTTTTTTGATTTTTAAAATTTCAATAGAATTTACCCCTCTGGGAGCATCAAGACATCTTAAATGCTGCCAATTTCCAAAGCGGTAGCCATGTTAGTCCATTCCAGGAAAACAAAACAAAACAAGGAGTCTCCCACGAAAGCTCATGCGAAAAATAAATCTTAGTCTTTAAGTGCCACACGACTCCTTGTGTATCTTAAATGCTGTCAGTGATAATTAGCTGTCTTCCGTGTAAACTGTAACTCTGCATGTAGAACACAGGAGATGAGGGTATTAGGCAGAATTGTGACTCCTAGGATCCTGATTGAATATAACTTTGGTCTTGGGTTGTTTGAAAGCCATGGATTAGTTTCTTTTGATTGTATAGCAATTTGGGTAAATTTTAAATAAATTCGGTTCTTTTAGTAATAAAAAACAACTTTAAATAGTTTATATTAATTTTTCATTGGTCTAGATTTTTCAATAATTTTTGTTGCACGAGTTTGCACACAAATTTTATTCAGAAAAAGTTTTGCACATGGGTTGAAAATTTTGCACACAAGCCGCCAAACCTTAGAGGGAACATTGGCTGTACCTCTGCTGCAGTCTTTGCTTCAGCTGCAGAAACATGAGCACAAAAGGGACTGTATTTGTTCAGTGCAGTATGACAGAGTAAGTATGCACTAACACACTCCAAGGGCGTGTATTTATTAGCCAATGTACACAGCTGAGGTGTGGTAGAGCTGCTCCTCATTGAAGTATGTGTGTATTTAGTGGCTGACAAGTACACACCATATAATGCTGTTGTAATTACAATTTTTTTTTAAACTAAGGCGTTTTGGACAAGTTACTGTAAGTGACAGATGGAAAAATCCAGCATTTCATTTTGAGTCCAATTGAAGAAGGAGCACTGGTGCTGGAATTTCATATTACCTCTTCTCAGCCTCTCCTAGCTGCCATGCTTAATTCAACCAATGGCATTAACTGAGTGTCTGAGCAGAGATCAGCAAATGATAGAAGCTTCCATTTTAGAGATCCACAACCAGCTCCTTTCTTTTTGCCACACTAATCAGAAGGTCCTATTTCACTCTCCAGTCTAGTCATTGCATTTTAAAGGCACATTCAGAGATGGGTAAGGAATGGGCAATGGAAACGGTGAGAGTAGTGCCTAATTTGTAATGAAAGCGATGGCAGGGCTCAAGCACATTTTTACATTCATAACTGATAAAGCAAGCCCAGAGGTAAAACTGCCAGGGCTAGAGTGGCCAGGACACAGTCCTGGCAAACCCTAGTACAAATTAAGCACTGAAAGAGAGTAATTTTAGACCACATTTCTTATACCTCTCCTTTTTAAACCTTAATTTGTGACGTTCTGGCCACTTTCACTTTCCCCTTGTTGTTCTCAAGTTTTAAAAGGTAGAGTGAATTAATCTCTCAAATGACCTGCTGAAAGTCCATGGTGGCCCAAACACCTCTGCTAAATAGACAGTTAGACTCATAGGAAGAAAATAGGTGGAGGGAGAAGCGGTCAGATGAGTCCAGAAAAAAAAAAAAAGCTCAGGCCATTATAGTGTGGTAAAGGGTTCCTGCTAGCCAACCCCATTGTGCAAGATGTATATGAGGCTACAGGAAAGGTTAGTGAAAAGACAGACTGCAGAAATTTCAGTATGTTGGTGGTACTCAGCTCCTCATCGCCAGTCTAACTCAACCCAGTCAATGATCCGTTTCAGCATCTCAGGATGGCCCATCCACTTGAAAAGCAGGCCCACCCAATCAGCATTTAAGCAATTCATCCCACATTTTATCAGCCTCTGTTTCACTTGAGACATGCCCACCCATGTCAACTAAAGGCTCACCCAAAAACAGCTCTGGCTATGCCTCTGTCTGCAAACAATGGGACTTGTAAGAGACGAAGGAGGATCTGAGTGTTTGTTTGTATCTTTGGTGATATATGTTATATTAAATTGCACTGTAACAAATGGGATGTGTTTTAAATTATGCCAAGGAAGCGTATATTATATGGATAGACATATGTGGTGTTTGTGTAAATCTAAATAAATGAACAAATAAAAACCCTCCAAACCTCAAAACATAATTTTCATGATGTGTCTCAGATAAAATGAAGTCTTAAAATATAGATGACTTTACCTCAAGCAGGAATAAACCATGCTAGGGTGTCCATATCTCAAAGCTGTCAAGCTGTTTACAAGCCCTGCACACCCACATGAGGAACTGCCATAGCATCAACATGTCCTAACTGGTACTTTATTGTACAACAGCTAGTGTTAATCTCTTTGTATAAAAGCACCTGGGCTAGGCACACTTAGTTTTTCTTTAATCATTTTTTACTATATTTAATCTTAGTTCAGGGTGCTACATGAATAGCAGCACTGGGAAGTTTACAGACTCACACAAAAAGCAAATTACACCGACATATTTAGGCAGTGCCCGAACTAGGCGTTTTGGTGCTCAGGGCAAGCAGCCCCAAATGCACACCTCTGACCTGGCCCCAAACTGTCCCAGGGCCTGATCCATCCCCAGCCACCGCGGCAGGTGGCAGGGAGCCGGATCTGTCCCCAGCAGCCTTCCAGTGGCAGTTGGGGCTCCATACCACTTTCCAGTGGCAGCTGGGGATGGATCTGGCTCCCCCTTACCTGGCTGTGGCGTGTGGTCCCCAGGCCAGAGCTACACTGGCTGCATGGCCACTGGCCACAAGCTTCTCTGCCTCCCCTTGAGCATGCATCTGAGCATGCTCTGCAGCAGGGTAGGAGATTTTAAACTCCCACAGCCACAGCCCCAACCTGGTGTACGGAAGACTGTGCTTTTGGGTCCAGGTAAGATCTGCGGCTGTCAGCCACGTGGCACCCTCTAAAATTTGGTGCCTGGGGATTTGCCCTGGTCACCCTGCCCTAGTTATGGCCTTGGGGGGAGCAATAACCCAGTAGTGATAAAATGTGTTGGAAATGGAACAGGTTCACCCCCACTTCTATTTGCATTGACCCTGAAACTTCAAGGGCGTCAGCAAATTAAGCGCCAAGAGAAGTTTTGACTCAGCTAGTCTACCCCATATCTCCCTTCCTGTTTAAAATTTCATTTTCTTAATTTAGTTTAATCAAAAGTCAGTATTTATCCTGCAGTGAAGACTTTTTGGCCAATTTCACAGATCACCTCACAAATCGAGTACTGATGACTATTACATTGAATCTGTCTAGACAACAAAATTCCAGGAAGTTCTAACTGAACCATTCCCTGGCTGCCTTTTCTGAAAGATAAAATAAAATGCCAGGACTTTTTCCCCCTTACAAATAGGTTTTAGTTAGGAAATGTAATTACCTGCATAGTTAACAATGACAAACTGCTACACAAAATGACAACTACATAAAACTTCATCTTCAAATACTGTGAAGGGGGGCATGCCATAAAGGCCCCTATTTCCTCAACTTTTTGCATCAACATGATGGCTATCAGGAAAGCCATTTTCATTGATAAATAGAGCAATGAGCAGAAATCCATCAGTTCAAAGAGTGATCTTGTAGTCATTTAAGAGTCAAACTGAGGTTCAAAATTGGAGGAGGATACTTGACTGACAGGGATTTCAGAGGACCATATGGAATGTCTTTGTTGTTGGGTGGGTAAAAACAGGATAACCCTCTGCCAAAAAATGGACAGACATTCCATCGATGAGCTCATCACTGCCAGATAGACTCTAATGGAGTCAGTCACAACCCTGAACTTTTTAGTGTTCAAATATACTCTAGTATATCTGGCAGTGACAAGGTCATTGATGGAATACATCTGATGTCGCAACAGAGAAATTTTTGAGAGTATGTATAGACGTATAGAGTATGTGTAGTTAATAGTGTAAGTTTTCTGCTGTATAATGTTACCTCTTTTTACCTCTTCTGAGCAGGTGGATTCTAATCCTCGGAGCCATTGGCCAACCACACTTTCAGACGAAGCACTGGAGATTGGCTTGAACAATCTTCCCACTTTCCTGGAAGAAGAGACAAGAAGCTGCATGGACATCAATTGGTCAGCAAATGGCCCTCTGGATCAGGTAAGGAAACCACATTTGTCTGGGCCAGGCCGGAACTATGAGGTTGACTTTGGTTTTGAACTTTTTTCATTTTGAGCAGAACTTTGATTAGCTGAAGAGTAGGTGGTAATGTGTACAGTAGATCCGATGACCAATGAAGGTGAAGGGCGTTGCCCCACAATCAGTGACTCAGTTTGTCTCTAGAGCAAAACTGAGCACATCTCTTGTTTATTTCTGTGCAAACAAGTTTATCTGTGCTGTGCCCCGTTCCTCTAATACAAGGTGTAGTATGCTGGAATCTATTTCCATGACCACAAGTGGGAAACACTGTTTGATGAGTGTATCTATGATCACATTTTGAACCCCCTGAAAACCAGGCTACTGTTAGGATGATCTGTTTGCATATGCACTTGTTTCAAACCTTGACAGCCTTGATTCAGAGATGGAGGGACCCTCCTTCTGCTTTCCAGTTAATATGAAAACATTCATGACATATCATCCATCATGACCTCTCTGTGCTTGTCCTTGATTAATGGTGAGAACTAGAGACAGGCTTTTCTGGCCACACAGTGTTCCAAAAGTCTGACATGTAGCATTGTCTCTTAAGATGTCCTTATGCCATAGAAAGTATTCAAATGTGATCCCTCCTCCATCAGGGAGGCCTCCATCATTATGGCAGTCATTGACGAAGGAAATGCAAACAGGGCTCCTGTGCACACATTGTGATGGTCTTCTCACCAGCTGAAGGATTCTTTTACTTACAAGTGAATATGGAAAGAAGCCTATTTAAACTAAGTATATTTGGCACATAAACAGTCCTGAGTCACCCTCAAAGACAGTGCATTTGGAGTGCTGCATGATCTTTGATGAAAGTAGTGGCTGCCATGTGCCCCAACAACTGATGACAGTTCTTGACCAGAGTTTGAGGACTGGGCTGGATTGTATTGGCTGTGTCAGAAAAGGCCACAAACCTGTGCAGAATAAGGTAGGCTCTTGCTGTGACTGAATCAAGATGAGTTCTTATAAATTCTAAGTTTTGCACAGAGGTCACAGGGGATTTTTGTAAGTTCAGTTGTAGGCTGAAGTGGAGAAAGAGATCTATGGCCTCAGAAATTGCCCAAGAAGTCACTTCCAGGGAGCAACTCTTCAGCAGCCAATCATCCAGATATGGGAACACTAAAACAACTTCCTTGTGGAACTGGGCTGCTACTAATTACATGACTTTTGAAAGCTCCTTGGAGCAGATGACAAGCCAAAAGGGAGCCTTCAGAACAGAAAGTGCTCCTGGCCAACAATAAAATGGAGCAATTGTTTGAGAGACATGTGACTGACAATGTAAAAAGATGCATTTTGAAGGTTAAGGGATGAGAACCAATCCCTTTGATCCAGTGATACTATTCACTGCAAGTGTCACCATTTTGCATTTTTATGCCATCACAAAGTGTTGAGTAACTTCAAATTCAGGATAGGTCTCCAACTACCATTCTTTTTGGTACTAGGAAGTACCTGTAATAAAACCTCTTCCCTCTGCACTGCCTGGGAACTGATTCTATAGCACTCAAGCACAGGAGACAATCCTATTTCTTGTTGAAGAAAAATCTTGTGAAAGGGGTCCCTGAAGAAGAATGTTGGTCAGTGGAAAAGCAATAAATTGAATGGCACATCATGTGGAAATGACCTCCAGAACTAACTTGTCATTGACTCATACACTCAAAATGGCAAAGACAGGTGAATTGGTGCAGCTAGTAAGGATGAAGATGGAAATCCAGATCCTTAGCCAGCCCATCAAAATTGCTGCTTGGTGTTGGAAGTGCGTGAGGTGGAAGGTTGAGAGATGGACAGTTTCCTTCTCTGGAATTTCTCTCCGAGAAATCAAGAACTGGTCAAGTTGGGTTTTCTAAGCCCTCTGGAACTTGATAAGCCTTCTGTTGAAGGCCAACATATGCATACCAAGAGAACAGAAAGTATCCCTGGTGTCCTTTGATTTGTGCAGAGATTCACCTGTGTATTCCACAACAGTTGAGACCCATCAGAAGATGATCTTCCATTATATTATAGATCTCTTTCAGAAATCCAGAGAACTGGAGTCAGGAAGTCCTTCTCATAACTACCATTTGTAGAAGTCAAATGGGTGACAGTATCAGCAGCATCAAGGGAGACGTGTTGTGATATTCTGGCAAGTAGTTGGCCTTCCACAATAATTGTCTATAATTGCTCTCTATGCTTTGCAATCTTATCTTTCAGGCTAGCAGTGCCCCCAGTACTCAAGGAACCAGCAGTCTTATGGGTACCAGACTGGAGAGCAAAATGGTCCTGAAGTAACTGAAAACACTGGCATTGGCTTTTTTGAGGTAGATTCCCTATATCATGAAATCAGAGCACAGACTTTGGACTTGTGAGTTTTTTTTGTCTTCCTCACTGATGCCCAACTGAGAAGGAACAGAGCACAGGTTGCTGTGTGACAGTGCTGTATGACAATGGTATAGAGCACAAGGCTGACTAGCATGCATGCACCAGACACTGTTATGGGAAATCTCCAACCACAGGCACAGGGGATGCAAGCACAGCGGAGTGGAGCATCCATAGGGATACTACTCAAGGAATATTAGCTATTGTTATGTGAAGAAATGTACTGAATAGACAAGAAACTGTTCTACCTTCTTATTTCTTTGATGGTGATCTCTTCACAAAAGACGGGCAGTGCAATCAGAGGGCATTCTAATGGAGCTTGCACTGTCATTACATCTACTACACCACTTCTGTAGATAAATTGAAAGTTCCTGTGTCCATAGCAGTCAGTTCTGGGAGACACTGCCATCATTTGTGTGACCATGTTATCAATAACAGAGTTGTATGAAAAATGAAAACTTGTTCATGAAAAGTTTTGGACTCTTAAGTTGTTGCTAGGAGGTGTTTGTAATGAATGCATTTTTCCCCACAAATTCTTAAAATGATCTCTTGCAGCATTTTAATGAAAAGTATGGTTGAAATGGTTATTTAAAAAGACTATATTACTCACAAAAGGGGGGAGGGAATGGCAAAATGTTAGGTGTAGGGTTCTCCCCATAAGCTATTAATTTTCAATACAAGATCAGTTCTGGATGAACAAACTATTAGATGTGGTTGAAATTTTTTTTTGAATAATGTCCAAAAATTGTAGTGCATAACTGATGTACATACACAAAGATGGAGTTCAGATTGAGTCTTCTTTGAAAACTGGCCCATGGACTACATCTACTAAAAATCTGGGACGTATCCATACACATGCTAGCTCTGCTCAAGCTAGAACCTAAAAATAGCAGTGTAGCCTACCCACCCAAGAACGTACATAAGTGTACACAGCTAACCTAATCCACTGTGGCTACGCTGCAAAAGCATGTATATAGTGAAGAAAGTATCTTAAGTCTGGTTGAGGAGCTCTGTTGTGCTTTGACTTTACTCTCTATAGTAATCCCCTGCCCAAGAGCATGTATAGTTCTTAATAAATTGGACTACAAATACAAGTTCCAAAGAGGCAGCCATGTTAGTCTAGTAAAGCAAAAAAAGCAAAGAGTCTTGTGGCACTTAAAAGACTAACAGATTTATTCATTGCATGAGCTTTCGTGGGAGAAAATCCCACTTCGTCAGACACTTTGAAGAGGGGGAAAGCATCTGAAAAAGTGGGATTTTCTCCCACGAAAGCTCATGTGATAAATAAATCTGTTAGTCTTTAAGTGCCACAAGACTCCTTGCTTTTTGTGACTACAAATACAGTATGCTGTGTTTGGGCGAACTCAGTTTTCCTCACAGGGAGGGAATTACCCACTCATGGCGTTTAATCTTTCCAATTGCTCAAACGCCCAGACAAAAAGCATTTAAACCACCACCAAAGTGGTTTAAATAAAGTAAATACAACAGTCAACAAAATCATAAAAGCTATAGTTAATCTTATAAGTCACTTGTACATATTTGTAGAAAAATGACCTACTCCCTCTAACTGTGGAGGAGCATTTGGACACGAACAGGAAGCACTAGTAACTGAAATAAACATTACTGTTTTTCTGTGAACTGTCTCACAGTTACGTGATGTAATCTACATCAGATCAATCCAATAAGCACTTAAGTGTTCTCAGATTGTGTGTATGAGTAAATAAGCCCCAGCATGGATGAGTAATTTCAACTCTTTATTCCTGGACTCCACCAAAGTAATCAAGGAGGAGTCACAGTGATTTTAATTCAGTGTAAAGCTTTCTATGCACAAAGCTGGCATTTCCTGGGGAATTCCAGGTTCCCCCCACCCACCGACACACACAAGCACACATACCCCATTATTGGAGTGCAATTTAATTATTTGGATTTATAATTTAATACATGATTAGACATTGAAAATAACAAAACTGACAAGTCAGTCAGAAATAAATTATGGAGTCTCATCCTGATTTATCTGTTGGAAGAAAGAGCCCATTCTGAAATCCCATACTTACCCCACAGAAGCCTGTGAAAACAGATGGACCTTGCAGTACTCCCAGAAAATTACAAAGAGCATCTGTCAAAGCTAAGGTGGAATCAAGACCTGGGATGAAGTTCTGCCCTTACTGAAATTAATGGATAGCTAGGATGTCCACTAGAAAGGCCTTCCCCTGTAGGGTGACCAGATGACCCAATTTTATGGGATTTTACTGGGACTTTGTCTTATGTGGGTGCCTATTATCCCACACCCCATCTCAGTTTTTTCCACACTTGCTATCTGGTCACCCTATTCCTCATAGCCTCCTCATCTGATCTCAGTTGTCAAGATATCCAATGGGGAAGGAGGTAGTCTTTCAGGGGAACCAAATCAGTTAGGGCTTCATAGTTTAAAACTACCATCTTAATCTACTCTTAGAAATGAACAGTCACTCAATGCAAATCACAGATCACAAGTGTAATATACTGTCCGGGAAAAACATCTGTAAATGGACTACTGTTATGTTTTATTTGCACCTTCTGGGTGGGTAGGATTGAGTGGGACACCAAAAACACTTTCTGCCCCAGGAGACAAAATACTTAGGACTGGAGCTGCTCTGTAAAACACCCAGACTGAGAATGTTTGCCAAGCAGCAGACAAACATCCCAGTCCACAGAGAGCGGAGATGACTAGGTGAATAAATTAAGGTTATTTCCCCAACCAAGAAGAATTTTTTCAGTGTGGTTTGGGCTGATTCTCATCCACAGTCTAATCTCTTTGAGGCACTGGGCAAACTGTTAGGACTGCCCCACCTCTATGGGAAGATTTTGATAGACTAGTAAAAGGGCCAGGGACCACTTGATAGTGGCAAGCATGATAATCAGTATTTGGCTAATAGCAGCCAAAATCGGTAGGCCTTTCCATAGGTCTGTGCAACCTTGCCATGACAGGAAGGGATCTGGGTGATCAAAGGAAAGGAGGCTCTTGGCTCAGCCTTTGTTTGACCCCTCCCTGATGATGTCTCCAGGGGGTGTGGTAGGGATCTGTGTTTTAGGAAAAAAGCAGGAAGCTTATTTATGCAAGCCCTCCAGGAGCTGTGTGTCTGTCCTTAAGATACATTCTTAAGTTAAGTTTTCCCATTTTCAAAGAATCTGATGAAGTGGGATTTTCTCCCATGAAAACTCATGCAACAAATAAATTTGTTAGTCTTTAACTGCCACCGAACTCCTTGTTTGCTTTACTGAACTAGACCAACACTCCTTCCCCTTTGGAACTTAAGATATGGAGATTCTGTAAAAGTACATCTACCAAGGGTTAATTAGTACTTCTCCAAACTTAGGTCTAGCTTGAAACTATCAGTGCAACAAGGGTTTTTTCCTTGACATGTTATTGTCTAAATACAAGGATAAAACGGGTGTGGGAGGAAAGGGGCTCAGATTCTTTGGACTCTTTTTAATTCAGCTTCAGAATCTTCCGATGACAAACAGAAGACCAACCTAGTCACAAAGCCTTCACTGTTTCTACTCAAAAGCTGCCCCAAACTTCAGTAATAATGAGGACTGAGAATTTTACTAGCCAGTTGCAGCCCTGTATGAGTGCTTGACCCTAACAAGAGTACTCTCATGTGTTATACTGTTTCTACTAGTCCATCTAGCAGCTGGACAGCCACATCTCCATATGATATAGTTCCAGACAGCACCCCACACAGAGTAGTCACCAAGAGCTTTGCGTTGACACAACACCAGGTAACACATCCAGCTTGAATGGGATGTAATATGAAGTTGGTGTTATCCACATATCACAGACACCAAAGTCCATATTTCCACCTAATGGTGCCTGTGTGGGCAGGGCAGGGGTCCTCCAAGCTCCCTCTGGACCCTGCTTCAGGTCCATTTCCTGTCTCTCCCTTCCCCCAAGCAGATGCCCCAGGGGTTCTTGGAGTAAACAAACCAAAAGAAGAAGAGTCCTGTCCTCTTTTTTCTCCTCTAAGGAAGATGAGAAATTCATGGGAAATCAAAAAGCAGCAAGGGTGCCCTGGAACTCAGGCAGTCTTCCTAAATGAGCCCTTTGAACTTAGTCTATATGGGATCCACCTCCAGCCCTTCCTCATGGGGCATATTGTTCCAGGGCTGGATTGTGCAGCTGTGGGAGCAGTGAGACTTGTTGCTGTCTCCTTCTCAGCAGACCTGCCTCAGCCCTCTGAAGTGAGGCAACCTTCACCTTGTTTACCTCCCCCTCCTGGAACACACTTTTGTTTTTAAGCTCCCCCTCTCCAGAAAGCATAAACCTTTCAGGGGAGCTTCACTGATGTTGAACAGGCCCAGAAGAACTCAGTCTCCTCTATCAGTGTTAGGGCATGCCCTTTCAGTCCCCAAACAGAGGAAGATTAAGGGACTCGGTGCACTGGGACCCAGCCACCCAGTGTCCCCTCGCCAGGGGCCCTGCCGCCCCAGGGCCCTGGCTCCCCCAGTGCCCTGCTGACTTGAGGCCTCCCCAGGGCAGTGGAGCCAACTGGCATGCAGTGCAGCTTCTGGTGTGGCCCTCCAAGGTCACACTGGAGATTCTGCACACCAGCTGCCCTGCCCCCAGGGGCAAAGCAGCCAGCCAAGGTGCAGGGCAGGAACGTGGAGCCCCCCCCCCCCCCCCCGGGGTGGACCAGCCAACCCAGGGGCAGGGTGGAAGTGAAGTGCCGGACGTTCAGGTCAGGGTGGCCGTGCTGCCCCCTGCAATGCTGGCAGGGTGGAGGGCCCCCAAATATACTTTGGACAAGAGAACTGTCATGATGAAATCCTGTGTGAGAACTGTCAATAATGATGAGCTATTACCCTCATCACTACCCTCTGGGCTCCCTCAGCCAAGAAAGAATGAAATTACAGAGCAGCTCCATCTAACCCTACTGGGATCCACAGCCGGTGATGAATGTTATGAAAAGTAGCTGACAATTCTAAAAGAATCAGCACAAGCACCTGCTCTTCATCTGTAACAAAAGACTCAACTAAGGCAGTCCCCATGCCACATGGAGGCCTAAACCCACACTGGCCAGTGTCAAGGAAACCTGAGGCATGCAAGGCTGCTGGAGCTGCTGAGCTACAAACATCTAAAGCTTCTATGAAACCCAAGAACTTGGAAATAGTGATAACAAGAGAGTTTGTCAGTGGAAAGAACGGAGTTCTTACACAAGAGCCTATGGGAGGTTCCAACAGTGCTACCAACACCACCTCATGCGTCCTCCACAGCAAGGGCAAAATGGATCTAAATGTACTGTGGTAACCCAAAATTCCTCCTGCAAGCTACAATGCCTGGAACTCAGGCAGAACAGACACTTCCTTCATCTCTGATATCCACAACAATTTGAAAAGCTTAGTCTGAATTAGATGGACGGCTTAGTCCAGATCTGAGCAAACTCCTCACAGTGAGAGACACATGGCTCTGTCCCTCCATGTTAACAGCCCAGCTCGTATAAACATAAATTTGTAGATTAGATAGAGAAACCCCAGCTTTAGCCTGCTTGTAAAGTTGAAACCTAACTCAGATGTATGGACTCATATTAAATAAGTAAGATGCTGCTGTCAGCTTGTTGAGTTATCTCCCAACTGGGGGAATGAAAAGCTAATAATAAAGAGTGACATGGGGCAGGATGGAAGCGTGTTGTGGGCTCAAAGCAGGAGAGGAAAGGAAGGTCTGGTGTTGGCTGTCTGGGTGGGAGGGTCGGGGGTTCCAGCAATCAAGAAGAAAAGATGAATTATCAGAGAACCAGTACTACCCTACTGCCAACTAAGATGGTCTTACCTATTCCTTTCTGACAGTTCTCATCTTTGCTAGACACTCTCAGATTTTGTCTGACCTCAGCATTGAGGGTGGGATTCCCCGTATAACTGAAGTATTACAGCAAGTGGCTGCAGGGGCTAGATGCCCAATGTCCAAGATGTCTCATCATTTCACAGTCATGCTGAGGTGAGAATTAACCCCTGTGAGTCTTTCAGATTTAAAACAGACAGCTAAGAAGAGAAATTCCAGGTGAAATGTACATAAAAATAATGAGGAAGCAGGAACAGGAGATGCTAAACTCAGAAGAAAGCATCATAAACCAAACTGCTACCTCCTAAAGTTATGAGAGTGGGAGTTAAAAAGATGAAATAAAGATAAACTGTATGGAACATCACCTTTTTTTTTGGCTAGCAGAAGAAAGATCTCACATCAGCCCTTTAGATATCTCACTGCAGCAGGTTGTGCAACATCAATAAGACCTTGGTATCCCAGTCACAGAATATTAGCAGTTACTGTATGCATAGACGCTGAAAAGTTTAAGATGAAACAATATCTGTGAAAAGGAGGTTCAAGCCACATGGTGCTATGTAACCCTTAGGGCTCCAGCTCCATTTTAATCAGTCACGGGCTTGGGGAAGTCACTGATGTTCAGGATATTTTGGCCAGAATAAACAGGGTGGGAGCAGAAGCCCCTCTAACTCTGCCTTCCCCACAACCCAGCTAAATCCTTCTTATTCTTTTACCCTCATGTCAGAATAAAAGTATCAACTCTTTCATGGACATCAAGTGCTGTGAGGACTCATTAGTACAGTGTTCTATTCAGCCATGCATGTTGTAGTGATGCAGAAACATCTGAGATTTTGGAGAGATGGGGTTTTGACAAATACATTTAAAAGAGCTATATAACAACATCACCTATGGAAACAATGATAACAGAAAAACCCAAGTATCATAACTCCACCGTAGTCAACAGCATTTTGCTTTTTACAGCCAATGCCAGCTTTCACTGTGGTAGTGTTGTCTCATAAGTAGCATGGACAAAAACCAAACAAATCTTAAACATTCGTTTCATGCAAATCAATCCCAGAGAGGCAGTCTACTCCTTTGCTTTGGTTTTGCTGGAATTCTGTGACAATTTTAAAGACCAATCTATTTCTTTATCGCAAAGCTTTCATAGGTGTAATCCCCCTTTGTCAGATGCATGAAATGAATGCATTTCATCCGACAGTGGGATTATACCCATGAAAATTTATGATAAATAAATTTGTTGATCTTTCAAAGTGCCACAGGACTCCTCCTTTGTTTTGATTTTGCATGTAAATCATTTCATATCTGGATAAAACAAACAAACAAGGAGTCTTGTGGCACTTAAAGACCAACAGATTTATTTTTTGCATGAGCTATCGTGTGTTTGTTTGTTTGTTTTACGGAACTAGACAAACACAGCTACCCCTTTGGATCTTCGTATATGGATGGATCTGATTTCACATCCCATTAGGTCCAGTCCTTTGTTGTCCAAGAGATCTTTATTAAAAACAAAGGCATATTTTTCTGTGATTCTTATCAGTTGCAATTGGATTCACACTGCTAATTCCAGATCTCCAAATCCATTTCAGCATTAGCTTTCTAGTCTGAATTGCTGTGTCTTTGAAAACCCACATAATTCAAAACAGCATTTTTAAGAAAGTGGGAAATGGGCACTAATGTGAGCACCCATAAAAGGTAGTAAAGCATGTCAAAAGTGACAACAGTCCTGGATGCATAGTGTGGTTTGTTCAAGCAACTGCCAAAGAAAATGTCATTCTAAAAAAATGGGCCCCTTAAATGAGGGCCTACCATGAAGAAATTGTTGGTACCACCTACAGGGAGGAAAGCATGAAGTGAACAGAATGGTTTCTTGCTTCAACTCCTTCCATATACAAATAACTGCTGAGTGTAATTTGTTCTGCAATATATACTTATGGTGTAATCACCATAACTTGTTTCTAGAACATAAAACCCTCCCAAAATAATGCAGATAGTGGGACTTTGCCAAGAGACATTTGGACTATTCTTGACTATCATGTTTGGATGTGTCTTAAGGGCATGTCTACACTGCCATTAAAAACCCTGTGGCTCGCTAATGCTAACTGATTCAGGCCAAGGAGTTATTTAGTCGTGCTGTAGACACTGAGGCTTGGGCTGGAGCCTGGGCTGTACGACGATGGCAAGCGAGAGGTTCCCAGAGCCGGAGCTGCAGTCTGAGTCCAAACCATACAGCAGCAGTGACACTGAGTCATCTGGTATAGCCAAGCTGCAGGTGCCTAACTGCATTACAGGCGTACCTTTAAAGGTCTAGGCCGGTGGTTGTAAAACTTAGCGTTGGGACCCAGTACTGGGTTGTGGCACCCCTTGCTGCCACTGCCACAAGGTTGGAGTGCATTGCTCAAAGATGTAATTCTTGGGTCACGGGCATACACAATTTTTTTCAACTGGCTCCTGAGGAAAAAAGTTTGGCAATCTCTGGTCTAGGCAAGGCAAGAGACTTGACAATAGTGGAGATACATCATCAACCACACAGTCTACTGAAGACCATTGCACCAGCAGTGACATACCAAGGTCTCCAGTGCCAAAGGAGCCAAGCCTACTTTTTCATTTGCCCCCACCACACACTGCCTCACAACATTCCCCTTCCTCCCCCGTGCAGGGTAGGAGATCACCCAGTGCCACCCCCAGCTACCCAAGGAGGGAGGCTCTGCCTCTGTTGCAGGGGACGGTGGAGGCTTGGAGGTGCAAGTCCAGACTTGGGTCTGCTACGCCACTGTCCCCCTCCACTTACCCAATGGGCAATGTCTGCCTCTTATCCTGCAACGTAGTGCTGGCTCTGATGGAGCAGTCTTAATCCCTAACAGAGGCAGAAGCTGGGCCAGACTTTCATGATACGTGGGGAGCTCTGACTTTTCAACAGGTAAGGCAGTATCATTGGCAAAATCCGGGTCAATGAATGCTTCTTGATCAATCTTGATTCCAAATTCTGATGTGGCAAGTCCCAATTTCTGGCTATGACTTGACAGACTAGTACTAGAGTTAGAATGCATTCCTCACACATACCTGTGGTTGCATAGATATGCAGCAAAACCAATGGATCAACACACTCTGGAAGTTATGCCAACATGAAGCTCACATGCCAAATTTAGCAAAAATCTGGGATGTCAACTCTTTTCTGTGTCAGATAAGGTGATGACCTGTCAGATGATGCAAAATCTGCTTTGATGTCAATATGTGCCAGGTGGAATTAGTCTAAGAATGTAAGCAGGCTGTGGATAGATGAGAAGGAGAATATGGCCAAACATGGGTTGTGATGTTTGTTA
Organism: Podocnemis expansa; assembly: GCA_007922195.1. Classification (NCBI taxonomy): domain Eukaryota; kingdom Metazoa; phylum Chordata; order Testudines; family Podocnemididae; genus Podocnemis; species Podocnemis expansa. The sequence continues at coordinate 4,048,839 of ML682006.1, forward strand.
AATCCTGGACAAAATGGGAAGGATCAGCACTAGAACAGTTTGGTTGTGTATCTTTGGAGGGATCATTACACTTACATATTTCCTGAAACTAGCATTACTTCTTATTCCAGCAACAGTTTGTAATGGATTTAGTACAAGACAGTTACTGATCTTTTGTAACTATTGTTCATCCCTTATGTTGTTTCTTAAAGGACAGTATTAAATAAGATGGTTAAAACCAGTGGTGTTGCTGGTGCCGGGATTATGGAGCTCGAGCCCCACGTCCCAGCGCCCAAGCCCCAGATCTCCCACAGTGGCAGCTGCAGTGGCAGCACACTCAAAGTGTGCAAGCCCTGAGTCCCGGTGCCCGAGTCCTGGGTCTTTCTCCAGGCCAGGGGTACTCCTGGTTAAAACTGTTATTAAACAGTGATTCTTCAGTGCCTTCAGGATTTTTTGCTCTTTGGATAGGTTAAGCTAACAGTGTAAAATTGCTGTAGGCATCCAGTTTGCTTCTTTGGGGAGCAACTCAGTCTCCTAGCACACCAGATTTGCACATAAATAGTGTCTTGGTCTCTGCCACACACAATATTTGAATAAGGAATCCTGTGGCACTTTTAAAGACTAAAATTTATTTATCACACAAGCTTTCGTGGGAGAAAAATCCCACTTCGTCAAATGCTTTGAAGATGGGGCACTTACAGATTAGGAGGAAAATAAATGCAAGGAAGTGTCAATAATAGGATCAGGTCACACAGACAGCAAATCAAAGCAATTGTTCAAGCCTGTTCACACAGTAGCAAGAAACACTGAAAAAATGTCTCCCTTACATGGGAAAAGATAGCATTTGCAGATTACTCTGCAGGTTGCACCCATTCCATTGCAGAATAGAGGAAAAATTCTTAAAATTTAACCTATTGCTCCAACAAACATTTTTCAGAGAGCATCTTCTAGACCATTCTGGTTCAGACATGTTATCTTGCCTATCGTCTAAGTTCAAGCTGAGCACAGCACATAACAATTCAAAGCAGAATACATTTGTCTCTGAGATCAAATCACAACTATGCATCTGTTAAGAAGCCAGTTCAAAAGTTTAGTTATCTGTGGATGCTTTTTTGACTTCAGTTTTCACAGGCAGGGCCAGCTCCCAGCCCACTACACTGGGTATGGCAGATTAGAGAGAAGAAGAGAGGCCCTTGGTGATGGAAGGTCAGGTTAGGGTCTACTTAAAGAGGCTGGATGTGCACAAGTCCCTGGGGCCGGATGAACTGCATCTGAGGGTGCTGAGGGAGTTGGCCAATGAGATACCAGTGCTGCTGGCCATTATCTTTGACAACTTGTGGTGAACGGGGGAAGTGCTGGAAGACTGGAAAAAAGCAAATATAGTGCCTATGTTCAAGAATGGGAAGGAAGAGGATCCAGGGAATTACAGACCTGTCAGCCTCACCTCAATCCCTGGAAAAAATCATGGAGCCGGTGCTCAAAGAATCCATCCTGAAACACTTGGAGGAAAATAGAGCAATCAGGAACAGTCAGCATGGATTGACCAAGGGTAAATCAAGCCTGACCAACCTCATTGCCTTCTATGATGAGATGACTGGATTCGTGAATGCAGGGAGAGCCGTTGATATGATATACCTCGACTTTAGCAAGGCGTTTGATATGGTTTCCCACAGCATTCTCGTCATCAATGTAAGGAAGTATGGGTTCAATATGTGGACAGTAACGTGGATAGAGAACTGGTAGATCAACGGTTTCAGCAAGTAAGAATCAACGGCTCCACATCTAGCTGGCAACCAGTAACAAATGGTGTGCCCCAGGGGTCAGTCATGGGGCCATTTTTGTTCAACATTTTCATCAATGATCTGGATGATGGGAGAGACTGCACACTCAGTAAGTTTGTTGATGACACCAAGCTGGAGGAATGGTAGACACGCTGGAGGGCAGGGACAGGATTCAGGAAGACCTAAACAAATTGGAGCAGTAGGCCAAAGGAAATCTCGTAAGGTTCAACAAGGACAAAGTGCAAAGTCCTGCACTTGGGATGGAAAAACCCCATGTACTGCTACAGGCAGGGGAGTGATCAGCTATGTAGCAGCACTGGAGAAAAGGACTTGGGGGTCATGGTGGATGGGAAGCTGGGTATGAGTCAACAGTGTGCTCTTGCTGCCAAAAAGGCCAATGGCATACTGGGCTGCATCAGTAGAAGTGTTACCAGCAGATAGAGGGATGTTATTGTTCCCCTCTATTTGGCACTGCTGAGGCCGCATCTGGAAGACTGTGTCCAGTTTTGGGCTCCCCACTACAAAAAAGACGTGGACAAGAGTCCAGCAGAGACCAGCAAAAATGATCAACGGGCCGGAGTACAAGACCTATGAAGAGAGACTGAAGGAACTAGGCATATTTAGCCTGCAGAAAAGAAGACTGAGGGGGCTTTGATAGCAACCTTCAGCTACTTGAAGGGATGCTCCAAGGAGGACAGAGCTCAGCTGTTTTCAGTAGTACCAGAGGATAGAACAAGGAGCAATGGTTTCAAGTTGCAGCTGGGGAGGTCGAGGTTGTTTATTAGGAAAAGCTTACTCACTAGGAGGGTGGTGAAGCACTGGAATGGGCTACCTAGGAAAGAGGTGGAATCTCCATCTTTGGAGACATTTAAGGCTCAGTTAGACAAAATCCTGGCTGGGATAAATTAGCAAGAGTGGTCCTGCTTTTTTAGCAGGGGATTGGACTAGATGACCTCATGAAGTCCCTTCTAACTCTATGATTCTATGATTAATTTAGACCTCAAAATATTATCAAAACAGGGATCTTACTTTCACTTCGGGCCTTATATGTATTTAATAGGTTTGTTACAAACCTGAATAGTTAAAGTTCCAGAGAGGATAGTCACCAAGATCTAGAATAAATCTGACTTCTTAACAACATGATTCATGAATCTTATTTTAATTAGTCTGCTTTATTTACAAACAAAACACTTGTTTTAAAGAACAGACAATTAAAGAACAACATACAGTACTATGTTATGAGGTGTAAGCATCTATGATGCTGCATCATGCAATTACTTCAAGCAGGCATACAAGCCTGAATGAGTCTGGTGAATTTAGATAAAACATCAAAAGCAGTGTGCAGCCATATGACGGTAAGTAGAGCTATGCTCCAATAATTACAATAGAACCACAGAGTTACAAACTGCATGGTCAGCAACACACTTCATTTGGAACCAGAAGTGTGCAATCAGGCAGCAGCCTGACAAAAAAACAAAGCAGCAAACAATACAGGACTGTTAATCATAAACTACTGAAAAATAAAGTTAAAAAGAAAAGATTTGACAAGGTAAGGACTGGTTTGAGTTTTTATTTTTTTCTGCCTAAAGTTTCAAAGCTGTATAAGTAAACATTCTGTTGTAAACTTTTGAAAGAACAACCATGATGAGTTATTCAGACTTATGAACAGCCTCCATTCCTCAGGTGTTCATAATTCTGAGGTTCTACTCTATAGTGCAGATCATCCCACAGACAACAGCAAATGGACAAGCCCCATATGGAAGGAGGGGTCAGCTGCCAGGACTGTCTCTAGGGGTAGGCAGGGCCCAGGGAGAATCAGCCTGTGCGAGCTCGCCTTCCCCTCGACCCCAATCCTGGCATTGCGCTCCCCCCCCACCCCCAGCACTGCACCTCCCTGATCCCAGCCCTGCGCCACTCCCCAGGCCCCCAATCCCAGTGTCACACACACTCCAGCCCCACACTGCCCCTTCCCCAATCCCAGCCTTGCTCCACTCCCTGGGCCCAGTCCTGTTCTCATGCTACCTCCCAGACAGTGAAGCACCAAAAACCAGTATTTTGTAGAAATTGTTACCCATCTCACAGAACAATCCAAGTAGCAAAATCTGCAGGCACTCAGTTTTTGGCACTATATGCAGCTGCACATAGCCTGCCAAACTGTGGAGCCTTGGGCAGTCACCCCAACGGCCACTCCCTAGCAACGCCCCATCAAATACCTCTACAATACCGTTCCTCCCTCACATCCTCATACCACTGGACAAACTAGGTATGCAAGAAAAAGACAGAGGCAACATTAACTTCCCTGAAGTGCCCTCCTCACCTTACACAGCCTCTTTTCATATTCCATGGAGCAATTAATCTCCACTATGTAATGAGATAGCTGCAGTAGGAAGCCACCATCCAAAGGAATGGACTACGTCTGGGCTAATAGATTCTTTAGTTGCAAACAGGGGGAGAAGGGATCAGTAGATTGTTTGGCAATGTGCAAGAGAGAGGGAAAAAGTCAGCAAACAGCAAGAGAAGCGGTCATGAGCATTGCCCTGAAAGGGACTGGAGACACAGAATTGACTGGAAGGATAGACTTAGAAATTATGAGAAAAGAAACTACCTGCTCTTTGTTTCTAGTGAGTTCAGGGACATGGTACTTTATAAATGTTCTTTGTAAATAAATAGGATTGCAATAAGGAATATAGCAGGCTCTTCTCAGCCATTTCTCCTCCTTAGCTGGCACATCTTGATTAACAAATTGCTCCTGCCTCTCTTGCACTGGCAACCAGCCTTTCTAAGAACAAAGGCACCACCATTTATTGATGAGTCCAGTTGATTCATATTTAAGAAAATAAGCAATTTTTAGAGTGCTATCTTTGGAAAATGGTATATGCTGTATGGCCCCAGCTTCAGGGTGGTTCTTAATGGTTAGATGAATCAAAGAATGAAGCAGAATATCCAAAGTAATGGCTATAGTTAACAAAAATTAATCCAAGAGTAAAGTTTATCCTATAAGCTTATTATGGCACAGTCAAAATTTGTAGAAAGAACGATTTGGTACCGCCTTTCCAAAAAAAATCAAAGAGATTAATTGTGATACAAGAAGCGTTCCTTCTGTTACAGGAGTGCTCTATAAACCAGCGTTCTCAACCCTTGTGTTGGGACACAAATGCGTGTTGCAAATTGCTGGGAGGTGTGTCACAGAAAATTGGCAGCTCAGCTTGGAGCTGGCTTGGGACTCCTGCCAACCACTGCTCTCTGCTGTCCTGAAGAGCCTACTTTTCCGCACACCACAGGCAGCAGCCAGGGCCAGATGAGTAAAGAAACCTAGGGGCTGCAAGCCAAAGATCCTTCGCTGGGGGGATGGGCAGGCAGACAGGGCACTGCCTGTCCTACAAAAATAAACCCACCCCATTGAGCCAGGCCACCTGGTTACCAGTCTGCGCTGGCTTGACTCTGTCCCCACCCAGGTCCCAGAGTGCTGCATCCTCCAGAGTGCCAAAGCTTCCCAAATGCTCCCAGCCCAAGCACCACCGCCACTGGCAGATTGTAATGTGTCACGCAGGGGAACATCATCTGCCAGGTGCATCACGATGTAAAAAAGGTTTATAGCAGTGGCTCTCAATATGTTTATAAAAAAAATTACTAGACTAAGTGCCTTTCCACTTTACATGGAGCTCTTAACACATCCTTGTTTGTCAAATATTGTGTATTAATCTTGGGTAGGTGGGCCTCTTCTTTCCAGCATAATATCAATCAGACTAGCAGGCCAATTTCCCCCACATCCCCAAATAAATATACAATCGCAGTCCTGCAAGGAACTATATGTGAGCAGATCCCTGTGTCTGAAGAATTCCTTGCCAGTTTCAAAGCAGGTTTGGGCAGATGCAGGTATTCAAAGCATGGAGCTCCTCATAGGATTACTGCAGAATTTTTGTAGTGCCTCCACCTTACCTCCTGTTCCAACAACCAAATAGACCTCATATACATTTTCATGTTGTTTTGTGCTTTAGTAATGTTTTTAGAAGTATTCTCACAGAAACAATGTTTAAATTTATTCAAAGTATAATTTTTTTAAAGCTGTCTTCACTGCTTTGGAACTGTAGTAGTTAATTTTATAATACATTTTAAAACAAAGTCCTGAAAGTATACAAACCTGCAGTCGGCATCACAAGAAAGGCCTTTGCATCTACATGGAGCCCTGGTGGCTTTCTGTGGAGATTTGTCTACTAGATTCAAGTGGTGTTCCAAAAAAGGGGACTGATCTGTTTGTTCGTGTTCAGCTTTGGGATCAGAGCCTACAATCTCCTTTTTCAGTGTGTTAGTTTTACAGACCAGAATAAGGACATCATGGGAACAAAGTTATAAGAGTAGACAAAACTTCTCTCTCCCCAACTCTTTACAGAAAAATAAAAGCATAAACAGCTTGCTTGCCACATTGTAGTCCTTGTAAATTCTAATTAACTTATAACGCTCCAAAAGCAGGAATATGTTGAAATGCTAACAGACTATTAGAAATAGCAGCCACATTGTTATAAGATGTAAACTAATTTTCTCCTGCCTCTTCATTGCCAGCCAAAACATAGTAGCTGGTAGTGAAAGCCTGACAGTTTTATAGTCCAAGTTTAGAGTTTACAGGATTCTTTTCACATTCACAGCCTCACCTGCACACAACTTCACAACTCCAGGCAGAAATAAGAAATTAAGTAGGGCCATGAAAATTAAAGAGTCCTGAAGACATCTTGCACTTTAGACAACTCAAAAGATTTTCATTAAAAAAAAAAAAAAAATCCACTGAGAGACCAGTCTCCACGCAAGCAGACTGATTCTCATGACTTAGGTCAGCCAATTTTGTCTCTTCCTCACTTCAGTCACATATATTTCATACAAATAACAGATAAAGCTCTTGATAATTCATCACCTTACACTTCCTCTGGGCATCCACACCTGAACTAAGGAAGATACTACCAAATCAGAATCTCCCACTTAACAGGGATAGTTATTTACACCTGTACAAAACAAATTGAAACTGACTGTCCAATGTGCAAGATAGAGGATAAAGAGGCCTGTGTTTATATAAATCCTTTCACGCAGAAAAGTTAATTTTCTTGAACAAGTAATATGGATTTTAGAAATATGGTAGTACTGACACCAATTCATTAGAACAAGCAAAAAGTCCTGAGGCACTTTTAAAAATTAACAAATTAATTTATTGCACCAGCTTTCATGGGAGAAAATCCCATTTCATCAGATGCTTTGAAGATTGGGAATTTACAGACTGGGAGGAAAATATATGCAGGGATAGGTAAGTCATAGGATCAGGTCAGACTGTTACAGTAAATCAATGCAGCAGTTGAGATTCAAACACTGGGGAACAGCATATAGAAGAAAGTAAGGTCAAATCACCTGTTGTAATGAGAAAAAAAATCTAAAGTCCTTAGGTTTTTTTCAGGACTAAATATCAGCTTTGCATATGAATTCCATTAGGTTTATTCTTTCTTCTTTATTATTAATTATTTTTATAATAATTCTTAAGTTTACCCAATCACCAGTGCCACTGCTCAGGTAGCAGCTCCAGTACCACCAAAAGCAGACAGTAAGGTCACTCTGGCTGTAGTTAAAAAAGAGCCACCGAAGAAAAACTGCTGTACCAGTAGGAAAAGCCACCTCAACAATGATTAAAATACACTTGGGGCAAAGGAGACAATGAAGTACAAGTATGTCTGTATCAGAGAGGAAGGAGAGAACTGGGCAAGTGGCAGGGGGAACTTTGATAATTTGCGTAGTACAGGAATCCGCAATATGAACAAAAGTAAAAGATGGAATTTTCTGTTATAGGGATAACCTCCATCTTCAGGGGCCAGTGAATGTAAAAACTACTCATGTTTCATTTTCTTGACTGCTGGTATTCCTAGACCCTGTCTAGGGATTATACGCCTTCCATTGGTTATTCTTGGTATTTAATTTTACTAATGTTGCAAAGAAATGTTACACTGCTATTGAATGCATAGAGAGACACGGTTTGAGACCTGTTATTTGCTGAAGTTTACATTTACATGAGTTTACTTTTCCCTACACTGCTGGTTTTACTGGTTTGGTTCTCTCCCACAATTTCTCATGCTTTCTAGGGAAGGGAACCAGTGATAGTACACCTGCTACATAGATTTGCAGCTGAGCTCAGCAAAGTGTTGGATGACACAGTGACAAACTCAACCAAGACTGACTTACACTACAGCTTTTCCCATTGCTCCTACTATCAGAAATGCATCTCTTTTGAATTGCAGGTTCAATTTTTGACAGTGCAAATATATTCCAAGGATATGGGGTCCTTCTGTGTGCCCATAGCTGAGCAACTGGTTCCACAGGCAGAACACAATGGCCAGGAGCTCTCTGTCAAGTTTCCTCCCACTATTCCAATGAGTCTTTAACATCTTGATAAAGGTATTAATATGTAAATGCACCCATTCTTGGCAAAAATATGCACTAATTTCCATCTTATAGTTATACAAATGTAGTAAGTTTAAGTTTGTGAAATAATCATTTGTCTGACTGACAACATGAATACCAAAAATTATCAGTATGATTTGAAATGTCTTTTAAAAATGAATCCTGTGTCTACGAGTACAGTGGCACCACTCCAACTACCCTACTGCGGCTACTTACTGACCACATGTTCAGAAGAAGCCTAGTCCATGCAGCCTACCACAATAACATTCACATTCCACTCCTATCCATTATGGCTATGTCCACACACAGGCAGTTAAATTGATTTAACTTATATCAATTTAATAAAATCGATATAAAAATCATTAAATCGATGTAAGTTAAATCGATTTACCAGGTCCCCAGAAGAAACTCACATTGAAATAGCATATCTATGGACAGGACTTACTATTTCGATTTAGGAGAGAGGCACTAGGGGAGGTGTGGCAACATGGCCCCCTAGAAGGGCAATGCGCCCACCAATATGTAGAAAAAGGAAAGCACCTCCGAAGGAGAAAGGCAAGAGTGTTAAAATGATTTAACAGTTAAATTGAAATAACATGTCTGCACTGTGTTATTTTGAAATAACAGTTTTCATTTAACCATCACATCGATACACTAGGTTTTATTATATCAATAGGACTTTGCTTATATTGAAATGAGGGAGCACTTCATTTTGAAGTAAGGGAACGTCATGTGGACCTATCATTTTTTAAATCGAAATAACCAACATTATTTCAATTTAAACAGTGTGTGTGGACATACCCTATATGTACTAAATCCATTGCATCCTTAGTCCCTGATCCTTCAAGATGATCAGCGCGATAAGACTTGGGTATCCATGTAGAGCTCCACTGACTTCTGTGGAATGCTGCATGGGCGTAAGGACCTACCCATATGTATGCACAAATAAGTCGACTCTCACTTCTGAGCCCCAAAAATAGCCCAAAATGGGTGACTCGCATATAAGCTGAGGTTCACCTGTGGCCTCAGCCCCTAACCCCCCACCCTGCACCACCGGTTTCTCCCAGAGTTCCCAACACCCTCCCTAACCCCCGACACCCCTGCTGCCGTTTTACCCTCAATACCCCCCAACCCCTGCCACCGCTTTACTCCAGCCCCTGGACACCACCCAACCCCTGGGCCCTGACACTGGCTCCCCCAGGCCAACCTCCTCCCCCATGGTTCCCTTACCTGGCCGCTCCACACACCTGTGTCCCACTCCTTACTTTAACCCTGGCCCAGGCTGACTTCCCAACATGGCCACTCCGACCACAGGCTGGGTCTCCAGCCCTGAGCATGCTCAGGGCTGGAGACTCAAACCTCCTGGGCTGGAGCTGCTGTCTGACCCATGCATAAGCCGAGTGCCTACTTTAAAGGCAATTTTCAGGCATAAAAATCTCATCTTATACATGAGTATATATGTTAACCCTACAGAACAGAATGAACAACTGAGACCTTAGATTGCAGGTTCTTTGAGGCAGACATTTCATTTCATAACCTGTTTCTTATCCTGTATATAGCATGTTACCAGGTGTACAAGCGCTTTGAACAATCGGCCGTATTATATATTACTAAAATTTTGATTCAGTAAGTGGAATGACTGGTAGCAATATGGAGTGAGAACTTGAGGGGAGGGGGGATCCTTTAGAAGTACTACAAAATAACCCAATGACTAAATATAACAGTTAAGGTTTTAAGTGACAACAAGCAGTGCTCATGTGTTAACTTTAGACAAAGTTCAATATTGTAGCAGTGATGCAAAGTTTGGTAAAACTGAAATTGAAAATAAATCTGGAACGGACACATTTAGAATAAAATCACACACACCCCGCCCCAGACTTCACAACAGATCTGACTCGAGTAAATGAAAGTCTTTTTCTCATCTCTTGTAACATGAAACCAGTCAATTGAAAGCTTGTCATTTACAAGACATCTTCTTTCAAACATTAAAGAAATCAAAGATTCACTTACTTCATAGAGAAATGCAAGAGACACATACAATACTCATTTTAGTACAGGTCAGAAACTAAACTCACTCACAGGAAAAGTGGGTTTTTTGGTTTGTTTGGTTTTTGTTTTTTTTAAATGAAAGAGCATGTAGTCAGTGTCCTGAGAGGTTTGCAAAGGACTGTCATTTCAAATGAGTAAAAGTGAAAGACAGGCAGCAGATTACAACAAGGCCATCAAAGAAAATTGTGCCACCATATCCTGTAATTATCACAAACCCAAAAGCAACTTCAAAGTTGGGGGGGTGAGGAGGGGCGGAGAACACCCTACTCTTTAATTGTCATTAAGAAATCATAAGACATTTTAAATATATGACAGGCATTGAGTGGATATAACAGCATAATTACGCTATCCTCTTCTGCCTTTTAAAGAACAGCCCTATGAAAACTAGATGGTGATCTGGAAAAATATTTCACATTTTGACAGTTCAGTACTGAGCTTGCCTTTCAGAAGGAATGGCTGATAGTTGTACTATCTTGAGATGACTGTAATCCAATTTACAATCAGCTTGTACCAGCCCTTTCTTCTAAAGCAAAGCATTATGTAATACATAATTACAGAATTTACATAAAAGATTGCAAAACAGCTTCCACGTAATCTGATGTTTCTAAACTTGCATCATTTGAGCTGAAGTTTGTCTGTACTCAGTCTGTGCAGGATCGTGGAACTTCTGGAAAATTTTAGTATAATCCTTTCAACTCTTCCCCATTTTTAAAAAAAGATGAAAAAATTAAAACAAAACCATCACTTGTTTTTCATAGCAATAGTTAAAAGAGTCTGACTTCAGAAATTCAAGTTTTCTAATCTGTCTTTTTCACTAGAGAAGTCCATTCTTTGCTAAACTGTGGGGAACATATTAATTATGAATATTTGCAAATACAATACTAAATACATGCAGTAAAATATTTTAGTAGCACTGCATTTAGGGTACAAGTCGCATTAAACACAGAAAGGCCAAGAAAGCAAGCTATATGCAGGTGAAGTGCCAACTATTTGAAGCCAGATGTAAAACTATAAAATCTTGTCAGTACAGTAATGTCCATTAGGTGTGAGTTGGGTGGGGGGAGGGAGGTTGAGAAGGAACCTGCTAATTTCTGTACTAGTAAAGTGTCTTAATATAAATGCACTTATACTGGCAGAGGAGTGCTTTTGGTGATGTAACTCTTTTGCATTTAGGAGTCCAGAAGAAACTAAAAGTACTCTTTTTCCAATACAGTTTGAATCTATACTAGGAGTCGTGTGGTACTTAAAGACTAACAGATTTATTTTTTGCATGAGCTTTTGTGGAAGAAAATCCTACTTCGTCAGATGCTTCGAAGAGGGGTGAACTTACAGACTGGAATGAAAATACAGTAACAGCAAATCAGAGCAGTTGTTAGGTTCAAACCCTCGGAAGCCTGAAGTCAACCTAACAACTGCTCTGGTTTGCTGTTACTGTATGACCTGATCCTATGTTTTACACCCCCTTGCATTTATTTTCATTTCATTCCGTAAAGTCACCCATCTTCAAAGCATCTGACAAAGTGGGATTTTCTCCCATGAAAGCTCATGCAAAAAATAAATTTCTTAGCAGGAGCGTCACTGCCCTGGGAAAAGACCCGGGGCACCAGCCCAGGCCACGCACCCTGGCTGCAGGCCATGCCCCCTGGCCCGATCCAGGAGCAGCTGCGCCCCGGATCCCCGGTGGGGGCCAGGGCAGGGAGTGGCCGCAGGCAGCGGGGCCCTGGATCCCCAGCCCAATCAGGCCGGAGACCGGGAGAGGCGGGGCCCCGCCAGACCTGGGGTACTGGCACCAGGATTCAGGGCATGGGCCCCCTGTGCCCGGTGCCAGCGACGCCCCTGTCTGTTAGTCTTAAAGTGCCACGTGACTCCTTGGTTTTTTTTTGCTGGACTAAACTAACACAGCTATCCCTTTGGAAACTGAATCTATACTGGCAGGCCCGGCTCTACTGTAAGGCAAAAGACAGACATGGCTTCAGGTGACATTTTTTAGGGGCACCTAGACACACCCCCCCCCGATCAGGCTGGCTTCTGCTTTTTCAACTCTTTCCTAGCAACTCAGGCACTGTTACTCAACCTGCAGCTTAAGTCATGTAGGCAGAGCACACTTTCAATCCCTCTTCAGGCAGACGCTGGAGATTTATGCACTTTGGAAAACCATTTTCAACCTCCGTGAATGAGATGGGGCGGTGCCAAATCAAAATTTGGTTTGGGGCGCCACAAACCCTTGAGCCGGCTCTGTATACTGGACAGGTTTGCTGGTACAGCGATACTGAATGCCCCCCAGCCACGTATGGACCTAGCTTGAGTCTTTAAGGTTCACTAGGCTCACATTTTCAAACTTTTCTTTATTCATGATAGATAGAAGTTTATTTTTTTTTAAATGAAAGCTGAGATTCTTATCTAATCACTTGTTTTCATGAACTAGCCCTTTAAGGAAAATATTTAATATTGCAAAGGTTTGCAGCAAACTCATGAGAGTTGGTGACATGGGATCTGGGAGACTGACACTCACAGCAACATGCAGGATGTACAGCTTTTCCCATCCCACAACTTGTATGCCACCCTGTGGTCTGGAATAACATCTGCAGCTAAGGTCCAGGTACATCACTGGTTACTTACATAAGATGTTAGGGCCACTGGATCCACGTGCTAAGAGCAACCACATTCTGCCAACATATTCCTCTTGCTGTTTTTCCCCAGGCATACTAAAGATGTATGTAATAACATTTTCTACAAGACACAGAAGTCCTTCCCTATATATTTGTTAAACTAGTACCTCTCTCACTAACCACAATATGGGGTTTAAGCAGCATAGAGAGCCTCAAGTGAGTCCTCATACTCCAAATTTCACCTTCAAACTGTCGTGGTAAGCATTTGTACTCAGCTAGCTAACTGCAGCTAAGAGGCTCCAAAGATTCTCAGAGCAAAACCATCAGAACTGCAAGAGCTGACAAGTCCTGATAGAGAGATTGGAGTAGCTCATTAACTAAAAAAGGAACACTTGGAGACAGTGCATTTTATAAACCCTTCAAGATTAACAACTGTGGGGGAAGCAGGACAATGTTATCACGTAGCGACCACAAGTAGGTGTTGGTTCTGGGCATTTTGACAAGCAACATTGACCTGTCTGATTGGAACACATTACAGAATATCTATCATTGCAAAACTATCATCTCACCCCTGCTCACCTCCTATACTGATCGCTGAAACTTTCCTCTTGGCCTCACGTCTGACATCCTTACCTCTTGACTCAGTCCATCAGAAATTACACAGCAGGAAACATTTCCTCAGAAGGAACTTCCTAGAGCAAAGCTGTATACCAGCACAACCATGACAGACCTTTTTCTCCTGTTGTACTCAGTAATGCTAAATTGCCTCAGGACCCATAGCTACCACAGGGGCAAATCTGGAAAGGTGCTGAGGCCATCCAATTCCCAAATTAAATCAGTGGGAGCTGAGGGGTTTCAGCAACTTGCAGTTCAGGACCATAATATATAGCACTTTAAGGAACAGAAACTGATCTGGGGTTTATGAGGCTCATATAGTAAACAAGTTCAAACTTACTTTTACATTAGGCTTCCCTTGTTTAACAGCGCAAGCCCCTAGTTTCTGCATTGCTAGATACATGGCTGGCAACAGAGAGGTGGCTGAGAGTCTAAGAAAGTTGAACTGCTGGAGCTGAGCTCTGGGGCACTGCTATCTCATTACTACTGATCAGCTTTGAGGAGCGAGAGGAACTTTCTCCTGTGCTCTGCTGAAAAACTGCCATCAGGTTTGGTAGGACTATAGCTTGGTTGCTGGATTTTGAAATCTGGGCTTGGTTACTCACCATTTAGGGAAGTATCTAGCAGTTTGATGCACCAGCACTAGCCTTCTAGCAAGGGGTCCTTTGGAATGAGAGTAGGGTAGTTTGTTGTTGGATTGGGCAGTGACTTGAGTAGCTAAATGCCAGCAGTTCCAACCTCCTATTGGAGACAATTAGCAGCAGCCCAATTGCATTACTCGGTGGAATCAGGAGGATCAAGTGTAATGTATAAGGCAGAGAGACATTGTTGGCACACAATGACAAATATCACATTGGTTGATGAACTGGTCAATAAGTCCTTGATTGGGTAGCTGGTTTGATTAGGTACTATGATGATGGCATTTGTGCAGCTATTTGTGGGCAGAATTGGCAATGGGGTTTGTACTCCACTCACATATTGATACAAATGACATTACCATAGGACCTCATCAAACTAGCTACTCTATCAGGGGCTCATTCACCTCTTCATCAACCAATGTGATATATGCCATCATGTGCCACCAATGCCCCTCTACCTTATTCATTGGACCATCAGGACAGTCTCTGTGCAAAAGAATAAATGGACACAAATCTGACATCAGAAATGGCAACATTCAAAAGCCAAGATGGGAACACTTTAATCTCCCTGCTTGCTCAATGAAAGGTGTATCAGTTATAATACATAAACAAGTTAATTACAAATCAAAACTTCAAAGAGGCATAACCAAGTTAGAATTCATATGCAAATTTGACACAATTAACTTGGGTTTGAAAAGAGATGGGTTGCACTCTCATTACAAAAAATGATTTTCCACCTTCTTATACGTTGTTCCACATTGTTTGAATCTAAGCAACTTATTTGATTAGCTGACCTTATGACTTCAGTGTACTTATTTTTTCCCTCCCATACTATAAGTTTTCCATTTTCTAACATCTGATGAAGGGGGATTTCTCTCAAAAGCTCATGAGATAAATGTGTCAGTCTTTAAAAGTGCCACAGAACTTATGTTTTTGTTTCTCCTGTTTCAATTTCAGGTTTTCATCCATCATTTCAATGTTGTAATATCTGGTTTGCCAGTGATCTGATGATGAATATTTCAGTCAAACCAAAGAACTGTTTAATGCAATTTATTTTCCTCAGTTTAGCGTAATTTATTTTCTTTGCTTATCTGTGGTTGCCACTATAATTAATGGAGCAAAAAGGCCACTGATCTCAGTGGCGCACAACTGGGCCCAAAAATGTTCGTAGGATAATCCAGGTAGTAGTATTTAAGTGCTCGTGATTTTGAAGTGTCTGATTGCATAGATAACTACCACATTTTGATGTAACCAACTACCATAATAGGCACTGAAAACATAAGTACAACTGTTACTAAGTTTTGCAAAACCTTTACTAAACCTCTGAGGCTACCTGAGTATCCACAAAATGTGTTTGCAAAAAATATTGATTCTTGACCAGATTTTTTTCACCTGTTACTGGCCTATTTTTAAAGTGTATCATTGTACTATGGCTCTTTTACATATAAAGTTCCTGAGGATATGTGGTGTGGATTGGACAGTCTCATCAGTCCTGAACAGTATATGCAGACAGACAAAGTTCCCTAGCAGATGTAGATAAAGTCCAGTGTCCCAATTCACAGCTGGCATAAAAAAGATGAAACCCTTGTTGAAGCCAATAGGCACTGAGATTTGTCACAATTGTGACAATGCCACTAACACACATGAACTGCAGCTGTCTCACACTGACTATTGTCCTTGTCTTTACTTTGTGGCAGGTTCAGCAGCAGCACACAGGAATATTGTTTAGGATGTCTTTGGAGGCCTTCCCAAACTAGATCCTAGCACAGAACAAGATGCTGGGTCTTCAGCTCTGCCTGACTGTCTTTGAGGCTACCTACTACCTCATCAAGGTCTCAGATACCCTGGACCCAACCAAGAAACATAGGATGCACCCAGAGGCAACTTTTTGGGTAGGCAAGGCAGGCACACGCTTAGGGCCCCAAGCAGCAAGGGGCCTCATCACCTGCTTTGCCTACCCCAAAAGCTGCATCTGCCTAAGCCGGCAGCAGGGAGTTAGGACTGGTGGGAGGGGAAGCTTGGGGCTGGCAGTGAGGAGCTAAGGCTGGGGGGAGGAGGTGGCTGCAGTGGTGGAGAGCCAGGGCCATGGGGAGGGCCCCCATACTGGGCCTATATGGGGCCCCATGAGGGGCCTTTGCCTAGGGCCCTCTGTAGGCAGAGGCCGCCTCTGGATGCGCCCAAAAAAAAAAAAAGGACGCAGCTTCAAGAATTATGCAGGTAGGTGTGAAGCTGAGGGAAGGAGAGGAACCTATTAAAGAAACAGAACCTATTAAAGTCACCCACAAAAGGATGGTTGAGGACTTCCAGGAATGTTTGAGTTCCATTTTCACATGGGTTTGAGCCTCTGTCTCCCCTTCTGAATTAAGGTTCCTGTGGGCTCCTTACCAAAGCATATTTGTGAAATGGCCAAACAATAGAGTAATACAGGATTTGCCATGCTGAGTAACACCAGTGGTTCATCTAATTCAGTGATTTGTTTCTAACAAGAACCAATAGCAGAGCTAGGAATATAAATCCTGAATTCCCATCCAGTCATGATTTCTGAAAAAGGAGTTTAATATATTTTCATATTTTATTCAACTTCTTAAAAATTTGAAATGGAAATCTGCAGAAACAAGAGAATCTTGCCAGTTTTACCACAGACACACTGATTTCATATATTGTGCTTAGGAAGTAAGCTCTAGGGCCTGCAGATCTGTAGCAAATATCTACAAGCTACTGGGCAATGAAAGAACCAAACTCCTATTCTTGTGCACCTTAGAAGTTCACAGAGGGCAACTTTATGCACCTAAAAGACAATGAGATCTTCATCTTGCACCCTGATTATAGGGTAGTTGGTCTCACTAGGCAGCTAATGGAGCAGAATGTCAAAAGAACAAAACAGCACACACCTGAACCCTGTTTACAGGGTAGTCACAGTTCTCAGGGCATTAAGAGACTCGAGATCCTGAGGGCTGTCCTGGGCTGGGGACAGAGGGATGACTGCCCCTGGCCCTGTGGTTCTGGGGCCCCACAATGTCCTGCTGTGAGCAGGGCAGCATGGGGGCCACCCCCACCCCCACCGCTCCCTTGGCCATGCTGTCTCCTGCCCCCACCCTGCTGCCTTCAGTGTGAAACTAAAGGCATGGGGCAGGTGGGAGTGTGGAACCCCCCATCTGCTCTGGGCTGACTCTCCCCACCCCCAGGGCAGGGCAGGCCAGCCCAGCCCAGAGGCTGAACTGCTCTCTCCCACCCCACTCATGGGCTGGCTATTCTGCCCTAGGGATGGGGAAGACTGTCCCAGAGGCAGGGCAGAAGAGCAGAGCCCACGCCTGGGCCACGCTGCCCTGCCCCTGGGCCAGCCTGCCTCACACTACCCCTAGGGACAGAGTGACTGGCTCAAGGTAGGTGTGGAAGCGCTGGGCCCAGCCCCTGGGCTGGTCCACCCTGCCCCCTTCACCACTAATTGGCCCCAGGCCTCACATCACCCTAGGGACAGCCCTGGAGATCCCCACCCAGTATAATTACACAGCCTGAGCCCTGATAACATGGGGTTTACTGTGCCCAGAGTCCCCTTCCTTTTCCTCCATCCTCAGTCTTGTGTTTTTTTTATACCTGACACTTGTCAGATACTTTGCTCTCCTTATGTTTGGAAGCACTGAAAACAGAATGATATAGTGGAAGGGAGACATTAACATAAGTCACGGGTTGTCTCTGCAAAAACCAATTTGTGTATTTAACCTTTATCATTCCCATGAGAAACCTTTTCCTACACCATTAATTAGTCATTCCTGTATATACTGAATTATTCTTAGAGTCACAAAGGAACTGCCATGTTTTATTTTCCTCATGTTGTTGGCGATTCTCTTTACTCCAAATGAGTTATGGAGAGAACACTGTCCAGAATTTCAAAAGAGTTCAGTAAATACTGACTGATGAGACCTGCATACATGATCATTTTGACTAACTGAATATATCATTGTAATACTGCAGATACATTCCTAAAGGCAGAGATCTGAATCTATTCCCTCAAGATCACTACATTTATCTCCCAGCTCGTGTCTGGTTGAACATGCCTCACCTCTAATTCCTGGGGGCCCTCTTTACTCTCAAGGACATAAGCACAACCTCTTGACTGGGCCCAAGGCCAACTCTTCCTAAGAATTTGTGGGGAGGTTGGTCTCAGTACTCCAAGATCATCTTACCACTCCATACACAAAGGAGCTCTGATGTGAATTTTGATTGGGGTCAAGCATACAAGGGTATACTGCCTCAACGCAGCTTCCTGCACAATTGTCCCCTTCAGCGTAAGCCCTGTCCTGGCTTCATTTCCTGCTCAGCTTCAGATTAGATACCCAATTTAGGCTTCCCACCTAAACTGCAACCCCATCCTTTTATTCAATTTGTCACACCCAGGCCCCAAGCCTCCTCCTGTGTTAGTTACCTCTGGATTCCTCCCTCCTCAGGGATCCAAACCCCTCTCCCAACATCACCTCAACCTCCCCCACCCAAACCCTCAGTACCCCACCACACCTCAACCTTTCCTGCCCAAGCACTGTGTTCTCCCCCAGCGTCACCTCAGCCTTCATATTTACCACAGATTTTTCCCACCTCCACCCAAGCCTCATCCCCCAGCTCTTTGCCCAGACTGGGGTCTCAGGCACATTCATCAACCCCACAAGTGAGGCCAGCATTTTGCAAATGCAACTGAACCTTCCATCATGCCCTGCCTGCTCCGTGCCTGTGGCCCTCACCCAGTCATTTACCACCACCTCAAGTTACCAGCGCTTCCTGCCTCAAGCCCAAACCTTCCCATGCTCATTCTGCCTCCAGCTTTGCCTGAGGACCTAGTCTCACTCCTTCCCATCCTCAGCACCTTCCCCATCAGTCACACCCATCCAGCCTTGCAGATTCCGCCCAACCTAGGCTCTGGCTCCCACCATCTCAGAGCTTCCTGCCAGAGCCCAGCTGCCTCCCATCCTCCTCTCTTGGTACCATGGCCTTGCCTCTGTCCTCCTGCCACTTCAGCACCTGGCCACCCACTCCTCTTCCTCAGACGGTGGCTCTCCCACTGCCTGCTTCAACCATGGCTCATAGCTCATCCAGCCACATGGAAGCTGGTCCAGCCCCCACCCAGTCTTTGAGGCATTTGTTCCATCCAGCCCCAACCTTTCTGGTGCTCTACAGTGGGGGAGCTCCTGCAAGGTTGTGCTGGCTGTGAGTGGCAATTAGTGCAAGAGCTGCCTCACTCTAGCACCTCTCCACACTGGGCTCCCTTGGAGCAGCATCAGTGGATCAAAGATGAGGAACCACACCTGGACAGGTGGCCTCCCACAGCTTGTGCTGCTCATAGTCAGAGAGTTTCCCTCAGTCCTGCCTCACAGCTTGCACCTGCTGTTGCACCAACTCTGAGCCCTGCCTTCAGCTCAAGCTGCTTCTGCCTCTCACACCAAGCAGCCTCCCATCCCAACTGATTGCCCCACCTCCTAGGGCCATAGCTAAGTTATGGCACCCAAGGGCCCTGGTGGCAGCTGGGCCAGCAATGAGCAGTGCTCCCCCTGGAGGTGCAAGGTGCAGAGCCCACCACTCAAGCAGCAAGTCTTAGTGATACAGGGGGAGCCCTGGGCAAAAGTCAAGGATGCCCCACCACCACCACCACAGTTAGCCCCATCCTTGACTTTTGCCCCCCCATACCTTGCTGGGGCCCCCACTGCCTCCTCCCAAGTCTCACTGCTAGCCCCCCTTCCCAGCACCTCCACCCAGGCTGACACCTTACCCCTTCTGCCAGCCTGCACCTTCCCCCAACCCTGCCTCTCCCAGTTTTAGAGATGGAAGAGCAGAGGTCCAGAGAAAGAATGCATCTCACCCATGTACATGGACTGTAAGTCCACAACAGAGGTGGGACTAGAACCTAGGTTTTCTACTCCTCCACTAATGTCCTAGAATAGATGCTCTCATGTAGCCACATAACATGATTTTTGCACAGAAGGACAAATTCAGGGGGTCAGGATGAAATGCTAGCTTCAGGTTGCTGGTACAGAGAAATGCAAGTGACAAGAATGAAGCTGGAGCTCCAGCTCTAGCATGGTACCCACACTTCTGTCCCTGAAGAATTTCTTTCTATGGAACCATTCTAGCACCACCCACAGCCATGATCCAACTCCAGCTTGTGAGCTTCTGGGGGTGGGCTGGGACACACATCTGACTGCTAGTAGAAAGGGGAAAGGGAAGGTGTTTGAACATTATTGCCAGCTCTGACAATTGGGCTGTACTGCCAGTTTCCAGAGGAGCAGTTGTGTTAGTCTACTCCAGGAGAAAAAAAAACCCACACACACCACAAAAAACCACACAACAACGAGTCATGTGGCACTTAAAGACAGCTAACAAATTGGGGTTTTCTCCCACAAAAGCTCATGCAAAAAAAAGTTAGTCTTTAAGTGCCACACAATTAGTTGTACTGTATGTCTCACACTGATTGTTTTCCTTAAAGTCCCATCTGCTGAAGTCAAGGGGCTGTGTGATTTCAGCCTTTTTTCTTAAAGAAAAATTGTTTGTAGATCTCAACTGTGGAGAAAGCAGCTCCTAAAGGCTCAAAAAGGGTGGGGGGGGGAGAGAAAAAGGATGGCAAATAAGACCCAGTCTGCTATTTTCAAGCCATACTCATGATTTTTTGAGACACTTTATTCCTCATTTTTGAGCATTTGCAGTTGCCATTACTCTTGGGAGAAGTTTAACTGGTGGTTTTGGCTGCTTATTTTAAAGAATATGTAGGATTGAGTAAACTGATTTCTTTTATCACAGTGGTTACAGCTGTGGGGAACTGCTGTTGACTAGTCCTTGACAGTTAGCTGAAGGCCAAAGCATTGGGGAGGATTAGAGTACAAAACCCGTCATGTTTCTTCTCACTCCAGCTCTTTAGAATCCTCCTCTGCTTGCCTTTCACTCTACTGCCGTGACTTGAGTTGCAGTTGACCAATTCACCCTCTCCGACTGTTACTTATGTTCAGAAAATAGAGTCATACTAGGAGCACCTTTTTGAGTTGTTACACAGAGAAAGTGCTCTTACTACTGTAAGCTGAACATAAATTAGTCTTGAGACCAGCAACAACAAGCCCCCTTCTGAACTGCTCACAGGTGGCTGGAGGAGTGGGCATTCCAGTTGAGTAGTTTTTAAAACATTTTTCCTCAGAACCCAGTTAAAAAACCATTTATGGCTGGGAGCCAACTGCATCTTGAGCAAGGCATTCCACTCTTTTGGCAACAGCAGTGAGCATCATGAACCAGTATCTGAAGGTCTGCAACTCAGCACTAGGTCCTCACCTGTGGGTTGACTTGAACAGAGCTTTCTAACTTCTGAAGACTGGTGCAAGTTGGTTGTGGTTAAGTGAGACCAAAGTGAAGTACTAAACATTTCACCTTCCACCCTAGAATTAGGTTTTGTTCGGATATCCAGGCATCTGTTAAAGCCATGTTTCAGCAGGAGAAATCAAAGGAGGAACATTTTTACATTTAATGCACACATTAATAAACTAGAACAGCAGTATTAGTGCATTACTGAAACATCCCTAAAAAGATCTTAACTCTCTGCAGTGGGTATTAAGTGGAAAACAGCATAAAAAGGAATAGTTTCAGATGTAGGCCCTGTACAAATGTGTCTGAAGTTTGTATGTATACACAAAACTCCTGTGTACCTCAGTTACACATCTTAACTCAGGGGTCTCAAACTCAAATCACCATGAGGGCCACATAAGGCCTGGTAGAGGGCCACATGAGGATTAGTACAGTAGCCTGAGGGTGCACCACTGAAACCTTTCCATACAATATTGCAAGTATTAATGACATGATTGTTGCAAGCCACAGGAAATAGCTTTAGGGGCTGCCTGCAGGCAGCATGTTCAAGACCCCCTGTTCTAAGGTGATCCATCAAAGATGTGCAGTTTTACTACCTCACACAGTAAAGTTTCTCTCATTGTACATTCTTTATATGAGACATGCATTGTAACAAAGTCTTTGCACAACTCACAGTGCAGCTTCAGTTCATCCTAATCCTACAGGATATGAACACAGCAATTATGAGAGAACAGCCACCTGGTGTTCAAAGCTTGCATAAGCTTCAAAGCCTACACTCCTCACTTGATTGC
This sequence comes from Podocnemis expansa, assembly GCA_007922195.1. Classification (NCBI taxonomy): domain Eukaryota; kingdom Metazoa; phylum Chordata; order Testudines; family Podocnemididae; genus Podocnemis; species Podocnemis expansa. The sequence continues at coordinate 4,071,062 of ML682006.1, forward strand.
TCTGTATACTTCAACATACTTATTTTGCCAGTGTGCACTGTGGGAAAACCATTTGTAAAACTCAAAGCAAGGCCTCCTTGTCTGGCCAACTTCTGTGCAGCCTTCTTTGCATACAGGTTATAAAGTATCAAACACTTCAGCTGGACATATTCTCCAAAATTGTTTCTTCTGATCATAATACAACCATCATGTTTCCATTCTGATTCACTTGACAGGTGTGATACAAGTCACAAGAAAATAGGTACTAGACACACACCCAGAGGATCAAGTCTGGTCCCTCCATACAGACTACACCCAGCACCAGCTGCCGTGAATCTCATTCCTACCCCACAAACCATTTTCCATCCCTCAGGCTCCAGCCCTAGCACCATACACACATTTACCCTATAGCTGCAGGCCAAGGCCAACCCTGCTCCCCAAGGGTTAAAGTAAGCCAGAACAGAGTGCCACACCCCCTGAAAAGAGGGAACAGAGCTGGAACACTGCATTCAATGCCTACCATTTAAATATAGTGGACACCAGAAAGCAGCACTCCAGCTCCATTTTTTAGTGCCTCCCTATGCTGAGCCCCTAAAAATAGCAGGCCCCCAACACCAGTCTGTTCCATGTTGGCAGGGCAGGGAGCTGCATCAGGCTCAGATATTTTAAATCTCCTGCCCTGATGAGCATGCTCAAAGCAGACTGAGTAGGCACCTCAGCCCAGGCAAGGCCAGCCAAATAAGGGAGCCAGTGGCAGAGGGAGGATTTCAGGGAGAGGCAAGCTGGCCCAGTGAGGAAAGGGCACAGGGGAGGGGTCAGTGCAGCACAGCAGGAGAAAGTTTAGTACAGCAAGGGGTGGGGGAACCAGCAGCTGAGTGGGGGTTTGGAAGAGGTTGGGGAAAGGTTCAGGAAACCAAAAGCAAGACAGTAGGCAGGGTGGACAAAGGGGGCCCAGAAATTTAGAAGTCCATAGTGGCTAGCACGTCTGCTTAATAGGCAGAAGGCCCTGGGTTCAAGCCCCAGCAGGCTGAACTCACTGATCTCATGGGGTTCCTTCCAGCCCTATGATCGGAGTATTTCTACACCCTGCTGCCTGCCAAATGATACTGCAGCCCCTGCCACTCCCCCCCAGCCCGGGGGGGCCCTGCTCCTACTGCCCACAGGGGAACCAGGCCCACAACCATTCTCTCCGCCCCACCCCCAGCCTAACCCCTCCAGCTGTCTCCGCGGAGGCCGGGCCGGAAGCTCCCTTTGTCCTCAGCGAAGCGACCGTGCGCGCAAACCCCGCAGGCGCTGCTGCACGCGAGCATGACGCAAACCCGCCGCGCCGCACGCGCCGCTTTAAAAGGCGAGCCGGCCAATCCGCTGCCACGCCTTCTCTTCTCCGGACACCTTTACAGCCCATTGGCTGTCGGGAACAAACGGGGGGCGGGACTAGGGGCGGAGTGAATCACACGCGTTCGCTACGGGGGGGCGGGGCACGTGAGCCAAATTCCGAACCTCGCCTGTCGGACTCCGCGGCCGCGGATTGGCTAAGAAGCTCCTCGAGTGATGTCAACAAGCCCCGCCCTCGCTCGCTTTCGCGCGATTTGGTTCGGCCTTCGCCCTGCCCTGCGCTATGCCGGACGGGGCGGGGCAGCGGCAGTGAGCATGCGCAGGGCGGAGCGGCCCGGGTGGGTCTGACACGTGTCTGCGCCGCTGCTGCCGGTGCCGGTCCCTGAGCCTCCGCTGACCCCGCGAGGGCCGGGCATGGAGTACATGAAGGAGCCGCTGGCCCCCAGCCAGGGGAACATGTGAGTGACACGGGCCCGAGAGCCCCGATCTCTAACCCCCGCGGGTCCGGAGTCCTACCCCCCCAGGCGCCCGTTTTCCCGGGCCGGGTGGAGGTGGCGGGGCCGCTGGTCACAGGTAGCCTGGGCCGGGCCAGCCCATCCCTGCCGGCTTCTGGCATCCTGGAGCAGGGCTCGGCAAACTTTCTTCCTCTGCCGTGCGGCGACCCTCCAGTGGAACAAGGCAGCTGCCAGCAGAAGATTGAACAGTGACCGTGGGGATCCCTCCTGGCTTTCATCCCCTTTCTCTGGAGGCTTTTATTGCATGCCCCAAGCCTCCACATCTCATCTGAGATAGCCAACATGGGACACGCAGAGGGTGATCCCACGCGCCATACTCGTGTCTGAAAGCAGGGTGTATGTCAGGCCTCCACAATGGCATGGAGTAGCTTGCAGTGGGGGGTGACCAGGTGGAGAAATGAGATGGAGGCGCTGAGGCGGGAAGGAGAAGAGAGCCAATGCCAGGAAGGTGACAGCCCTGGGGAAGGAACCAGGTCGTGGGCCCAGGCGCCTTCCTCTGGCCACAGTCTGGTGCCCAGGCCAGATCCAGCACTGGGCGGCTGCTGCTGCTGCCAGCCTGGCCCAAGATCCCTGGCTGGATTCAGGGCTGGGAGAGGCAGGCGCTGCTGCAGGCGAGTCAGCCTAGATCCCCGGTCAGGGCCGGGGCTGAGAGAGGCAGGCACCACCGCAATCAGCCGGGCTCCAGGTACCCAGTCAGGGCTGGGGCCGGAAGAGGGAAGGGCCGTCCAAGGCTCTAAGAGCACTGGCGTCAAGACTCGGGACATGTGCCCCGTGTGCCAGGAGCCAGCAACGCCCCTGCCTAGTGCCAGACTGGAAAGAAAGGTCCTGGAAGATCCTGTTCGCTGCTGAGCGGGGGCATCACTAGCACTGGGCTCACAGGGCTTGTGCCCTCAGTCTCGGCACCAGAGCCCCAGGTCGAGCGGAGACCTGGCTGCCACCGGCCCAAGGCGGCCTCACTCTGGTGCCCAGGGATCCAGGGCTTGGCTGCCACCAGCTCGCCCAGGGCCAATCAGCCTGTGTGGGTCTCCCCCCTGGTCGGGCGGGCTGGTATGTGACCGGGGCCCTGCGGAGCTCCAGCCACACGCCCACCCCACCCTGCCCCCTGGGCCAGAACATCGCTGCTGGAGCCTAGCAAACAGTGGGGCCTAGGGTGATAGCCCCACCCTGGCCTGGCCCCAAACCTATTTTGGGGGCAGTGATGCCCCTGCAGCTGAGCCTGTCCATGTCCTTCTAGGTCCTGCTCCCTTCTCTGCTGCCCAATCCCAGGAACTGAAGGAACCCCTCTGGGTTCCAGTTTCATCTCTGCTCTTCATTTGCTCCCTGAGTCTACATGAGTTTTCATGAACACACAATTGTCCACAATATTGTGTTTTGGTTGACTTGTTACTTAGCCTAATTGCAGACAAAATACCATATTTTCTAACACGGGCTCCTACTAGAACAGTTTGCTTTCCTTTTTTTCTTTTTAATTATCGGTCAAAATAATTTTCTGGAAAGAGTTTTTATTAAAATCTGCAAGGGAATTCTCGACCAACTGGATAAAGAGGCAAGTCCTAATTTGCAAAAATTGCACCCCCTCCCAAAAGAAAGCTCCCAGGAATGGTGGAATAAGGGAGTTTTCAAAGTTGTTTTTTTCTTCTTTTGTTCATTGGATCTATTGATAAAAAAACTCAAAGGTTGCTTGCCAGTGACCCCAGTCCTTTTCATATGAATGAGAGAAGCCCCAAGGAAGACAGTGAGTCAGAGAGAAGGAGGCATAGAGATTGCTTGAACGACCATTAGCACCTCATCATTAGTCCCAACAACTGTTGTCTCAATGCTCTCCACTGAAGGCTGCTACTACAATGTTATGTCTCCCAGGCTCTCCGGAGAGCGGCAGTCACCAGAAAAGGAAGGGGAGGCAGTTGCCTCCTGCCCCTTCTCTTCCCCCGCAGCTCTGGTGCTGTGACCCAGTACCTGTGGGTCTGCAACCTAGTACTGGGTCGTGACCCCAACTTTGATGACCACTGTCTTAGAATGATTTCATTCTCTTACAGTCTTTGTTTCATGCCAAATCTATACAGCCTCCCCAGCTGTTGTGCACACGATACGTTGATGTGTGGCCTGGATGTCAACAGCCTTCTCCCTTGCCTCCCAACATGTTGTTCTTTACTTTTATATCCCCCAAGTATGGCGTTTGTTTTTTATTCATAAACTCTGTTTCATTTACTCAAGCCTATGCTGCGAGTGTGGCATCCCAATCCCACCAAACCCTGCAAACATGTGTGTGGCATGTTTACGAACTCAGGTGGATATCACAGAAGGCATCCCCAAACAAGTTACAGTTCACTTCTGCAAACAGTGTGAAAGGTATGGTATGATTATAATGTAGGATTTAGGCTAATACATCATTAGAATGTGTAATTTGCTATGTTTTTATTAATATCATTAGCTGTACTTGGCAATGACCAAATTTATAGTTATGAAATGAAAGGCTTTGACCTTATCTGATGCTCTCTTTTTTAAATAGTTATTTTAAGGCTTTTTTGCAGAAGTAACTAATGATTCTGGAATGTGGGCCCACACATAAAAGTAAATAGATGGCTTCATAGTTTCTGAAGGAATAAGTGAGTAGTTCAGAGATAGCTGGTGGGGAAAAGTTCAAGTAGTGTTCCTCAAGCATATTAATGTTTTACTATGGAAGCACCATTGTGGATTTATAGTAAACATATTGTTTTACTGAACATAATAATAAATAGTGATCTTTGAATAATTTAAATTGTTGAAAGTGTTCCCTTTTCTCAGGTATCTTCAGCCTCCAGGAACTTGGGTTCTGTGTGCCTTAGAATCAAGAGAACTTCTTGCATTGTGTCTTAAAAAAATCAAAGCTTCCCTTAGCAAGGTTAGTCAATGAACTATATTTGCACTGTGTAAAATAAGATTTGATTAACTTATACAGGCTTTAAAACTTCCTGGGTAGTCAGTCACATGTTAGTTGATTCGTGTTGAAGATGGAGAGTGAAATCCTAACCTCACTGAAGTCAATAATAAAACTCCTGTTGTCTTCAGTGGGGACAGGATTTCATCCAGAGTTTGCAAACCAACTGGGAGTAGCTAGATCTGACTCATACAGACAAAAAGTGTCCCTAAAAGAAAGCCTTTAGTTACCAGCAATGTTCCCTCTAAGGGGAGAGAGCAGCTGAGCAACTCCTGTCGCTCGCTGCGCTCCCCCCCCCCCCCGGGGGGCAGGGGGCGGCCCCCCTGCTCCCGCTAGCCCCCACCCCGAGCACCGCACCACACCCCCGGCCCCCGTTCACACCCCCCCCCCCCAGGCCCCACAAACTTACCTCGGGGCCGGACTGGAGGGGCAGGGCCCAGCTCTCACTCCTGGGCCAGAGAAGCTCTACGGAGCATGCCCAGATTTTCTGGGCATGCTCCGTTAGAGCTTTTCCGGGCAGGAGTTTTCAAAACTCCCTGCTCCCCAGGAGCTCCCTTGAAGCACTCTGGCTGCCTTCCCTGCGCTGGCGGCTGCGGCGGGCTGCGCTGCAGCGCGCCAGTGCAGCTTACAGGGAACATTGGTTACCAGAATGAAATTCTGCTATTAAACTAAATAGGTGTAGTGTTACCAGATATTGGTTGGTCTCGTGCCACCATACCATGGTTTGGACTAGGAAATAGACCACTTAGTTTTTATTTTTACTTCAGTTAAATTTACAATAGTGCACAGTAAAGTAACAGTTTCAATCAGTCTTTTATTCTGATGTTTAAGTAACTGGCAATTTGTAATTCCACTGCATGGTGTCAAGTAACAACTCCTATAATAGTATTCCTATATCGATGGTTTTAGGTACAAGGAGTTTTTTCTGTGTAATTATATAGAGGTGTTGTATGAATAATATTGATGGGGTTTGTTGTATTGCTAAACATATTTCTTAGAAGTTTTCCAGTCCTCTGTTGCTGATGGTGTCCCCTGTAATTCATTACTTGCAACTTCTGTTCTTAATGTTTGAGTTTCATGCTTTAAACATGCATATTGAAGTGTATGACAATTTATTAACTGTAGAAAAATGAATAAGCTTCTATATTTGTTCCTACTGACAGGTGCGGCTGATTGAAGCAGGCTTTGTTTGGACTGAACCACATTCCAGGAGACTTAAAGTAAAGCTGACTGTACAAAAAGAGGTAATTGAGATATATTGCACCTCTTGAAGGTTTTTTCCCTAAAAACTATTTTAGAAGACAAGTACAGTAATGTACAGAAAGGCAAGTCTCTGTTGACTGGTATAAGAAAAGCATGTACCAGAGGTTACTTGCTTCTCTCGGGGAAGATGGTTATTTCAGTGTCCCTAAAGCTTGTAAATGGAACAGTATTTACCATAGTCACAAGTAGATACTCTGCTGTCTCAGCTTCAGGGAAGGAAAAGTTATCACATTCAGGCAGAGTAGTTGATTCAGCCACAGAGAGGCAAGTTCCAGAGGGGCAGCCGTGTTAGTCTAGTAAGGCCTACTTGTGTTCAGAAGCTAACATGTTTTTCCAGCACTTTAAAATATGAAGTTCTCTTTGTTTTCTGATCAATTATTTGGAAAATTGAGATCTTTATAAAAGCAAGATAATTACATTCCATGACTAGTACTGCCAAACTCCATGCATAGCATCGCAATACCTGTTTGTCAAGTAATCTTGTTTCATCAGTTACTCGGAACTACAGTATAGTTAAGTCTTGGTGGCTTATTTGCATCAGTGATGTAAAGAACAAAATGGTACCCTCTTCAGTCAGGAGGGAAGACATTCATAACCATTCTTAAATTTAAATTTGATTCTGCAGGTGATGAATGGTGCAATCCTTCAGCAAGTGTTTATAGTGGAGTATGTTGTTCAGCCTCAAATGTGTGATGACTGCCATAGAGTTGAAGCTAAGGATTTCTGGAAAGCTGTGGTTCAAGTCAGACAAAAGGTAAAAACAAGACTAATGTTCTTTAGTATCCACCTTCTTCAGTACCCTGTCACTTGAGTGACTGATACTGAATGCCTTCTCTTGAAGCATAAGCTCCTGCAATGCACCTGGCAAATTCAGGAATATGATGATCTGCAAATATAAGGCAGAAATCTTTCCCTTACCTCAGCCAATCTGTTCCCTGAACATTGATGCACATTATAATGGAAAGAACTGCAGATACTTCACTAGCCTTCTTTGTGCTATTCTGTATTTCCTTTTATCTTTTCTTTTCTGAACTAAGGAGTCTTTACTAGGAACCCTTACTGTCTCTTTATCGAAACATTTAGCACTATGCTTCCAGTGACCCACAAGCCAATATCAGCCATTGAGAAAAAGGTCATATATAGCCAGCTAAAATCTTTCCCAATCTGCCTCACAGGCGGACATCTTCATGTGTCAGCAATATGCAATATTAACATGCTGGGATGAAGGGCTGGGGATTATAAAGGAGGCATATAGAGATGACACTAGCTACTTACCCTTCCCTGCCCATAAGGACAGAAAAGGAAAGGAAGAAGAGGACCCTGCCCCTCTCTTTCCAGCACGCCTCATCTTGGGGGAAGGGATGACAAGTTGTGTGTCCTTGCCTGAAAGGATGAGCATCAAAGTGAAGAGAAGCCATCAAGCTCATGTGTCTATATATGGTATATTGCATACAAAAAATGTTCAAGAAACATTTTTACGTTTGCAAAGTCAAGCAATCAATATTTAGGAAATCACAGGATTAAAGTTGTCTGGGCAGCCTTAATTTGCCTGCCGTGCATATGCGCTAAAGTTTGGGGCCACCAAAACTATTCAAAGAAAGTTCACAGTAATTTCTTTAACATTGCAAAATTAGTTTTTCCAGGGACAGACTCCTGGCATGGAAGGTTTCAGCCCAAAGGACAAAGATCAACAGTTATAAGCAGCAGAAAACAGGGTCTTACAATGGGAAGTGCTTTGGAACTTTAATAAGTGGTGCTACCAGACCCACCTATAATATAGTAGTATTGAAATATCTTCCTTATTCTCTAGCTTCCTCCTGACATTAGCTGACCTCTTTTCTTTTTTTACCGTATCCACAAAATGAATTTGCACCTACGTTCCCTAAGACTAAAAATAAATTCAGATACAGTCAGTATCTGAGCAGTCTAAGTTGCTTCTTATTATATTTTACTTCACACCTGTCTGTGGGGCATTTAAGTCATTGTTAAGGCAGATTATTTGTCATGCTGTCACATGTTGTCATGAATTCTGCAATTTTTGCTTTTTTTCAAACTTCACTACCACTCACTGGTTATCTGGAGAACCTTTAGATTTTATTTTAAAAAATATTGTTTCTGCACATGCTAGTTGCAAAAGTGATATTTTTTTTTTTTTTTTTTTTCTAAACATGAAAGTATGACTGATGCTGTCTTGGCAGTCCTACCAACATGTAGTGCTTGCAGAGGATGTCTCTGTGCCTTTATGTAAAAATTCTAAAACCCTGTAATATAAGACCCTAAAATGTGCTTTATTAAAATAAGACCTGAGAACATCGTTTAAGAATAGCTTCAGATTTTTCTTGCTTAAAAATAATGTTTAGGATGCTTAATATACTTGAAAATTGCTGAGCCTTTTTAAGTACATTTGTGACTTTCACTCTTGCTAGGCAAAAGCAGCAGTGGGGTTGTATCTTGTTTTACCCCAATATTCTGCTATGACTAAAGGTCAGTTTCAGTCACTGTAGTACGCAGACACTGATGGGTGGATCCACAGTGCTGTTAGCACCATGCCTTCCAGTCTGGGTGGACACATCAGTATCGCCAAAGCTACCCATGATGATTAATCGACAAAGGCTAGTCTCCAAAAGTATGGACATCGGGGGGCTCAGGTGTGCTTGTGCTCTGCCAGATCGCCACTGCCACACTGTTCACACGTTAGTGTGTCTGGCTGGCAGGCAAGTTCTCAGCTGCAGTGCAGACATGCCCTACGTTTTGTACAGTCCTTTTGTGATTCCTTACAGCTCTGCCTAAGTCTTCACTAGCCTAAATAATCTTATCAGAAGACTGCCTGCTGACTGCTTGCATCCTCCTGAACGGGGGGTTAAAATGTAATTTGGGGGGCCCCAGAATGCTCCTGTGCGGGTGGCCTCCCCAGACCCCAGCTCCTGTCCCCCCGACACACATGGCAGCACCGCACCCCTCCCCCAGTGGCAACACAGCTGGGGGGGCAGTAGGCCCCCAGTTGGGGTGATGGCACAGCTGCAGAGAAGTTTGCAGGCCCTAGGTTGGGGTGGGGTGTGGAAGGAGAGGGGTTTGGGGCCAGGCTTGAGCCCCCCCCATTAACGCCCCTGGCTCCTGTCCCTGCCTGCCAGAACGCAGTGGAACGCCTCTCTGGGCCCTGCTATTTTGGGGCCCCTAAGTATAGAACATAGAACCAGAATGCTGCATTCTGGGGCCTGTTTCATTTTCAGTAGTGGGCCCCTGGAATGCAGTGTTCTGGCTCCATCTTCTGTTTTAAGGGGCCCCGGAACTCTGAGTCCCTAAATAAGTGGGCCCCAGAATGGCATTCTGGCTTACTTTAACCCCTGTTCCTGGAGTTGTTGCTTTTGTTGTGCTGGAAAACACACTTCCTAGACAATACTCTTCAAGCTATGCAGTGTTTGTTAAGGTGATCAGATAAATTTAACATTTGAATAGGTTGGTTTCTAAAAATGGCCATGCAGTATTTGCATCTCTTTAACTGATACTCAAGTTCACCGTTCCAGAAAAGGATATGAATGGTGCATACTGCAGTTTTATACCTGTGTAGTGCCTGGGGATAAGTTGACTTTTTGTTTGTCATTTTGTTTATTTTTATGGTCAGTTAAATTAATTCAGCATTCGAATCAGGACAGGTTACTGATAATTGTTTAGAATTGGATATATGTTAAAACTGAATGTTACAGAAAACAAGAAATCAGAGTAAGTAAATAGAGGTTTAAAAGCAACATCGGAAGAGATACATAAAACAGTTTGTGCCTTTATGTTTGATAAATTTTCAGTGGTTCTTTTCTAATAAAGACTTTGTTCAATGTCTAAGCTTACTAAGTTTCAGAGTAAAACAAACAAGGAGCCTGGTGGCACTTCTAAAAACTAACAAATTTATTTATTGCATGAGCTTTCGTGGAAGAGAGTCCCACTTCATCAGATGCTTGAAGCTTACTCAGTTTTCCTCTCTGTAATTTTGGGGTAATGAAATGAAAATCCTTTATAAAGTGCTTTGAGATGTAATGATAAAAAGCACTATATAAGAACTATGGATTATTATTATTATTTCTGCTCCAGTTGATCATTCCATATTAACTACCTTGTTGATTTACTGCATTTGCAGGGGACTTAAAGGTTGCTAAAGTTTTATATCTATCCTTGATTTGACTTTTAAACTTTTCAGACTCTGCACAAGAAGACTTTCTTCTATTTGGAACAATTGATTTTAAAACACAGGCTTCATCAAAATACTCTTCGCATCAAAGAGATTCATGGTATGTGAGTTCCAAAGGGGTAGCCAAGTTAGTCTAGTAAAGCAAAAATAGCAAGGAGTCTTGTGGCCCTTAAAAAGTCTTTAAGGGCCACAAGACTCCTTGTTTTTTATGGTACATGAGATAGCTTACTAATAATCTTTATGTAAATGACTGAAGTAATTGAAATTGGCAATCTATTGAGCTAACAAAATAAGTGTTTAGTATTCTATTTATATGCATATTGGCTACTTATTGGCATGACTTAGATGCCTAATTTTTAATATGTAGCCCTTTGTTATATGGTGCAAAATACTGTACTGTGCTTTAACTAGTTATCTTCATGTAGCTATGTTTTCTTTAAGATGGCCTGGATTTCTATTATGGTTCAAAGCAAAATGCCCAGAAGATGGTTGACTTTCTTCAGTGTACAGTTCCTTGCAGGTATTTTCCCATAGTTTATCACATTCTAACTTGTATTTGAGAACTGTTGGAAAATTATGTTTGTCCATTGTCCTGTTTTCCATGTTATTCCCAGTTTACTTTTGATATGAAGCCATCTTTGCAAGTCTTTTTCTACTATATTTTGTGCTGATAAAGTGAAATTATCTTTTTCTTACTCATTTTGATCCTTTAAAGTTTTATTTATGTTTTTTAGGTCAAAATCATCCCAGCGTTTGATTTCTCATGATATTCATAGCAATACCTACAATTATAAAAGCACTTTCTCTGTGGAGATTGTTCCAGTCTGCAAGGTAGTTTCGTGTTTTTTTGGAGTGGTGGGAGTATAAAATATTTTACAAACAATGGCTGTAACTTATTAATAATTTTGGATAATGATCATGATGAAGCAAATTTTTCGTTTTTGTTTTTAAACAAGGTCTTTTCAAGTTAATAGTATATTTTAGTGAAAAATGTTTTCAATGAGCACTCAATTAACTTGGAAAGTATTTTTAAAAATGTACTTAGAATCATTTTGGAAGTGTGGTAAGATGCTTAGTCCTCCATATTTCTGATAGAAACCACACTCATGAGGCCAGTGTGCAACTTACCTGTCTAATTACATCAAAAACAAAACTAATCCACCTCAAAGTTTACTTGTCAGATTTCATCCCACGGTAGAATTTGACTGAAGAGTTTGGTGTACACTTGTTTGAAAGAGATGGCAGCTTGAGAATTTCTTGGTTTGTTTTCAAAGCTATTCCAAACTGGGTTTTTGACTCATGCTGCTGAAGCAGAATGACCTATAATTTTCAAGCTTCACCTCTGCTCTGTATTAGTTAACATGTAAAAATGTTTTTTTGCTGCCTTTAAGGAAGGTTCAGGTACACTAGCACTTGCTTTAAATATTTAAAAGTGTTTAAATAAGATACCAATACACTTAAAACACACCCATGTCTTTTCATGTATTATGGATTCAATTATTTGATGTACATGTTAAAAGTTTGTTTGACTCTAGTGGAGATGACCATTTAGCTATGGTAGTGCTTGTCAGGGAACCATATCAGGTTTATTGTTTGTCTTGTCTGGAAGCAGCAGGAGAAGCAAAATATAGGCAAAGCATAAACTTCAGAGCAAGTTGGAAAAACATAACTGCATCCAAGTGTGAAAAGCTCTTCAGGGCAGGCATAGTCTTTCTGTATGTTTTTGTACAGTTGAAGTATCTTTTCCACCTTGAAGCATTTTGCTAAGTTAAGACGCAAGACACTGAGCACTACTAACTTCTTATCACTACTTTAGATCCTTAGAAAACTTAATTGTTAATGCCTGAAAAAGTAAAGAATGATCCCTGGAGAAAGTTGAAAAAGAAGATATGGTATAACCTTATCTTTCCTCAGAGTTACAGCTGTATCCAACACTTTCTGAGAAGTGGGAGAACCATGCCCTATATTCTTGGACAATTTCATCCTGCTTTGTTTAGCTGAAGGTTGGGGAGGGTGACTGCACTGTAACTAAAAAGCTGCTTTCCTAGCAAGTGTCAAAAGCCTGCCATGGGAATGTAAGAAAATCACTTCTTAGCCACACAGTGTTGTAAAAGGAGTTTTCCCCTCATCCCCCTTGTTGTTTGTTCTTAGCATCTCTGTTGGGTGGTGGTGGTGGTGATGGTTGTTCTCAAATTGAATTTAAAGAATTGTTATAAAAAGTTTTACTTTGCAAGAAATCTGAAAATAACTAAAAACAAGAAAACAAATTTATGCCATTTTGTTTCTTGGTGTACAGGACAATGTTGTATGTCTGTCTCCAAAACTGGCACAGAGCCTTGGGAATATGGGCCAGATTTGTGTGTGCATCAGAGTTACAAGCACTGTCCACCTCATTGATCCTAATACTCTGCAGAGTAAGTTTTTTCCCTTAAGAGTTAATCCTACTGTATAGCAGTGAATCTTCAGTCAACATTGTTCTTACTGAATCTTTTCCTAGTACACAACATTGTATTCTGCATCAGACCTTAATTTTGAATGATTAAATGTCATCTCACTGCCAAACTACTGGCAAACTAAGAAAATAATCTCTTTGCCGCTGCCAGAAAACAAAGAATCACAGACCAGTTAGGCTCATATAGAGGCTGCCTACATGATTTCTTCCTTTTATGACACTGCTGTGCATCTAGGCCTTGTCTATGTTAGATAGGATTTACTATTATAGCTCTAGCAGCCAACTCTGATAGTGGAATTGTAGCTTATGCTGGCAGAGGAGTACTTTTGCTGGTTTAGCTTATAACAGAATGGATCTGTCTACACTAGGGTTTTTGCCAGCACAGGCATATCTGTTAAGAGACATTTTTCCCCCCATACCTAACTGACAAAACTTTAAGTGTAGGTCAGGCCTGAGTCCGTCATAGGAGTATTATTTTAAAATTAAGATGAGAGATATCATATTCTAACTTACTTGTCACTTGGTCAGGTCTGCCTTAGGAGCATTTTTTGGAAACAGTAATATCATATATTTTACCAGCAAAGCACTCCTAGTGCAGCTGTATCTTATTCTGACAAAACTGCACTTCCGCTGGTGTAGTTTATTCCAGTCTTCCCTTCCCTCCTAATGAAATTAGATACTGGCAAAAGCACAGTTTTAATGGTGTATCTGCATCTACAGAAGGGACTCTTGGTGGCACAGCTCTGCCAGTGAGCTCGCAATCTGACTAATAATGCTACAGAAGTTCATAGTGTATACCTGGCCTCAGTGCTGCTACTGTGCTGCACTGATCATTTCGCAATTGCTTTGCTTTTTCGTATTGAAAATTTTTATATGTTGGATCTGGAAGCAGTTGGCTTTTGCCCACAGATGTCTTTGTTTGCTTTTTCAGTTGCTGACATTGATGGAAACACTTACTGGCGTTACCCTTTCAATAGCTTGTTCCATCCAAAGCAGGTGGAGGAGTTCATTGTAATGGATATCTCCAGGGTCCAAGACAGAAAACAGACTGCAGGGGCAGGGATGAGATCAAACAAAGTAAGAGTTTATTTGCTTTATTTAACACTTCTAGAACCCTGGGTCCTTGTCTGCAATTCTGTTTTGGCTCATTCCACATTACAAAGCATGCTGCACTTTTTCCAAATGTAGGCAAAAGTTTTCTGACTATGATTAGCTGGAGAATCTCTCCCTTCAAAAAGGTGTACTACATCATCATATGTTGGGAGCTGTACACACATCACATGAATTCCCTTTTCAACTATTATTCTGCTTCAAAATGAAGTTAAACTTTGATTTTGTTACAAGAGTAAGAAGTTTAGATTTGTTAATATTTTAAGTCACAAGTGAGGTTTTTATGACCCAACTTTAGAGCCCTGGCTGGGATGATTTAGCTGGGGTTCACACACCCTTGAGGAGGGGGCTGGGCCAGATGGTCTCCTGAGGTCCCTTCGAACTGTGATTTATGATTCTATAAGTAATAGAGCGTTTTCTGCAGCAGAACACTTAAGGGATTGTGGGTACTGGCTAAGATTATTTAAAACTGAAGGAACCAGAGCAACTGATCTGACAAGTATTTTGACAAATATTCCGTCTGATTCCCTTGGTCAAATTAATACTGTGGACTTGTGTTCAAACAGGTGTTCCACTTACCTCTCTTGCCGCCTTTTTTTTTTTTTTTAAATTACAGATCTTGTAGCAATTGCTCTTTCTTTGTTATACAAAACTGTGGAACAATCAGTATTGCTTATTCCAGAATACCTACATGGTATCTAATGAAGTAAAAACAATCCTTGTAATCATATTTATAGGAAGCAACCTAAGGCTAAGTCTATGCTGACTTTATTGCTGGTGGCACAATTGTCCGGGTTCAATTGAGTGATCTGTGTAAATGTGCTCGATCAATCGGGAAATCACCATAGCAACTCCAGCCCTGGGACAGGAGTTGCAGTAAGCCAACCAGAAGGCATTTCCGGTTGGCTTAGCGAAGTGTGTAGGGAGCTCTTAGTAAGTTATCGGGAGATACACAAGGCTCCTGTTGACTGCCACCAAAAAGTGTGGCAAAAATAGACCAGAGCAAAATGGGATCTGTGGAAAACATTATTTCCATTTGCTTGTCCTCAGTAAAAAGGCAATCAGTAAGGATCAGAAGATAGAAATAGAAGCTGGATACAGAAAAAAACTACTGATGCCATATCATATAGTATATCGTATAACAATAAAAATGTTCTAATTGTGCGGCAACAAATTAAACTATCTGCATCACATTATAATAATGTTTTTATTTCCATTTCTCAAGCACACTCTTGCTGAAGCCTGGGTACAGAAAACCTCCGAGATGAATACAGATCATCAGTATTTCTGCCGCACTCACTTGGGGCATCTTCTAAATCCTGGGGATCTAGTCTTGGGGTTTGTATTGCTATGTGCTATTTTCAGTCAATATTTGATTGACTGAGACAGATTCTCACCATAGTAAAATATCAATATTTTGTAGAAATTCTGGCAATACCAAAACAAAAGTTGCAACGCATGGTGGACAGAAAAGACCTTGTAAAACTGTCAGTGTGGAAAAGAGGGTTTGGGGTCAGTGGAAGGAGGGAAATGGACTCTGTTTTTAAAGTGTTTTTCTAAAAATGGCCCCTTTTTTTCCCCAGTGCTGCTGCATGTGCATGTTGAGAATTTTCGTTAGTTACAGGTTTTCCACTTGGTTAGCACTGAAGAGCTAGCATGATTTTAGGAAGCTGATCTGGAGTCTGCTCAGATTCATGCTGTAATCAACAGAATTATGAAGTGTCCTAATTTCCAAATTAGAAGTAGCAGGAGAGATGAGGGTGGAGAAGAGGCCTTTGGACATGACTAGGAAGAGATCACTGGTGACCTTCCTGAGAGATGTTCAAGGGTGCAGTGGGACAAAAGCCAAATTGGAGTGGAGTTGATCAGTTAGCTGTCAGGGCCAAAGTAATGAGAATGTAGAGTGCACATGTGACAAACACACTGTGTAGACCTGAACACTGTCTTGGATTTTTAAGATATGAAGATGGTGATATTTTCAAAGGTCTAGGATGTAGCTGTGTTTGAGAACACAGGAGGAAATAGAGACAAGGGTCCAGGTTGAAGGGAATACCTAATCACCATCAAAGTGTGGGGAGAGGGAGAGGGACAGGGTGTGTGTATGTGATGCAGCTTACAATGTACAAAGTACAAAGTTTGATATAACTTTTTTTTATCAAAAATGCCTAGTAGCATGGATTTCTTCCTCGTTGTGTATCATTATTTCTTTCTGGAAGTATTGTATCTCTTTTGTATGAACTATAACACTGCAATTATACCATGCTGCTGCTTCTAAGAAGTATAAAATGTGAAAGATTCATCATCCAAGCTCTTAAGTGTGTTGTAAATATCTTCCTTTCAGATTTGATTTGGCCAATTGTAACCTCAATGATGAATTTGCAAATAAGATGAACCCACACAATGTTCCTGATGTGGTAAGCTCTTGGAGTCTTTTCTTGTATAGAGGCTTTTCTTGTGCGTTGTTGAAGTTGGGGATGTTATGGTCTGTAAAATGTATGTTATAACTCAAAAGTAAAAAGCAGGGGAAACAAAATATTAGCATCACAGTCCTCAAATTCCAGACTGACAATTACTATATGAGGTGACTCAGATTTTTGTTGACACCTTGAGATACCAAATCCTCTTGCTGCCCTCTTGTGGCCAAGGAATTGTACTGCACTGTGGGTTCTGCAGTACAGTTCCTTGGCTCATAGATCAGAGACACCAAACTCATTCTGTGGGGTGGGCCACGTTGAAGGGTGGGACACCTGACATGGGCCATGTGTCCACGCCTTTCCTGGCACAGTACCACAGGGCTCCCCAACCCTTTCCCAGCTCCCTCTTTCCCCCCTGTGGGGGTTGGCTCCCTGACCATATCCCCCTTACCTGGTTCAGAGGGGCTCACTCCAGCACTCAGGGTACTGCTGTGGGCCAAACCACCCTCTCCCTCATTCCCCAGTCTGCCATGCTCAGCCCTTGCCCCCCTCAGCCATGCTAGCCCCCCCCAAATGCAGTGCCCCCCAGCCACACTTACGCCCCTTCACTATCCACTACTCCCCATCATGCTGGCCACCCATATCCATGCCCCCAGGGTCCACCTGGTCTGTATCCATGTCCACTGGCCTGGGACCTGATCCCTGATCCCTGGCCCACTGTTGGGAGACTGTGTGGTCTGCACCTTGCTCCAGCATGACCCACGCCCTGCCCTGGGTCCCTCTTCCACTGCTTGGGGACTCTGGCCTGCACCTAGCTCCCCTCTCCCCTTACTGTGGACTTGCCACCAGTGACCCCAGTGGTCTGCTCCAGGCTCCCCCTGCCACCAAGAGACCCTGCAGCCCATGCCTAGCTCTGGGTTTCCCCCTACCCAGGGTCCTACACCTGCTATCACCTCAGCGCTTTCTCTCCCCCTTGCCCAATCAGGCCCCTGTTCATTGCAGTCTGCAGACTATGCTGCCTGGGCCAAAGGGGAAGCATTTAAAGTTTTCCGCTCCACTCTGGCTATGTGATGCAGTGGGAAGGGGCCGGCAGCCCCTATTACAGGAGTCTCACTGCTTCTGGCAGAGCTCAGGGCGGACAGGGTGTTGCCTGCATTTGCGGGTGCTGACTCGGGACACGGGAACAGGCAGCTGCTCCAGGAGCCAAATAAGAGTCCTTGGTGTGCCATAAAATTGACTCCCCTGTCATAAACTTTAAAGTTACAAAGGGCCATCATGGTCATCTAATCTGATCTTTAGTTTCAGTTAAGTTCATAGACACACAAAGTCCAACTCTACATTGTATAAGATTTTAAAGGAATGTCACTTTCTGAAAATTTCTCTCAAATGATAGCTTCTGTGATATTACTTTGTCTTCTTTGAAGGTGTTAATAAAGAAAAGCTATGACCGTACTAAACGCCAGCGTCGTAGGAACTGGAAACTGAAGGAGCTGGAAAGGGACAGGGAAGGCATGGATACAGATGATGAAAGGTTTGGTTTCTGCTTAATGACCTTTCCGTTGCTCTTCCTGTTGAACCATCTGTAGAATCCAAGAATGATAGCATTTCTCAGTCTTTGAGAGAATGAACTAGATCTAGAACCATTAGCAAGGTCCACTCCTCTCCTTCCACACAGACAAGTTTAGCAGGGAGTGCATACTCAGTGTTTCAAAACACAGCTTAGCTGGTAGGGTCTCCCTGTGTTCTGAGGAGACGTATGCCCCTGCATTCAGAGTAAAGTCTCACCCCACTCTGACCGCTCGGTGAAATTGCAAAGCAGATTGATGTTTGAGATAATACAGAAAAGTTACTTGAATTATGGCCATAGGGAGAAGGCAGAGGGTCAGCCCAGGCTTCTTGCCTGAACTGTCAGGTGGCAGTGGGGTCCAAAGCCACGCTGCTCTCTAAGGGGGTGAGGGGCAATGGTTCTAGCTGCCCAGCAGTTGATGCAAGGAGTGCAGTGTCTACAAAGGTACTAGACCACCCTAACTGCTCTGAGATAAGCCTTAAACATCTCATGGGGGTGAAGTTCTGTCAATGTAGTTACAGAAGGACACTTTGATTGTCAGAAGGAAGACTATAGGGTAGGATGTTGACCTAACTGTGTAGTGTTAGCACTAAGTCTCTCTCCCCCAGCTCCCTGGGCTTCTGTGCCACCAGTAGAGTTATGCAAAGGTTCACCTGATGAAGAGCTGTGCAATTGACCCTAACTAGTTATCTAGCATGACCTAGACTGGATTTCCCTGGGCTGTTAGCCAAACTCCAAAGTCTGTGTAATTCTAAGGGAAAAAGAGAAGAGCAAGTTAATGTATTCAGTTGTGGTGGTTGTGTTTTAGGCAGTACCAGGACTTCCTTGAAGATCTTGAAGAAGATGAAGCAATTAGAAGGAATATCAATATTTACAAAGGTAATGCTTCCTGAATGTATAACTGAATAACATTCGTGGCTTCAGATTTTATTTGGTTTCTGGCAGTTCAGAAAGTAAAGCGACATATACTTAGGGAAACGCATATTATTTGAGGTCATAATCTTAATAGATATTTTACAGCCTTTGATTACTGTATGTTCATGTTTTGTACTTGCAACAGATGTAGGATGGGAGCTGGAAGTCTAATTTGGGAAAACACTGCAGGGAGAAGGATTTGATCTAATGCACCAACCTTTATGAAAGTGACGGGGTGTATTGTTGGTATACGAGTTTTCAGGAATGAAATTTCTTGGAGCTATTATTTCCTTATTGTTTTTTCTATTTTAGATTCAAGAATTCCAGTGGAGAGTGACACAGATGATGAAGGTGCTCCACGGATTAGTCTGGCTGAAATGCTAGATGATCTTCATATCGCCGAGGATGCTACTGGTGGGGAGGGCTCTAACATGATGACAGAATAAGGACATGCATTAGTAAATGCAATCATTGTACTCTTTTGAGGAGAAAAGCTATCCACTCAGAAATAAGTGTGTTGAACTCTTTCTTACACTAATCATAGACATTCATGTAGTTTCATGAATAAGGAGAGCTGTGCACATAATGCCAGCTTACCCCAAAATAAAGTTGGTTTGTGTATATGCTATACGAACTGCTGAGGGCAATCAGATTCCTTAAGCTTGAATGACTCCTGAAGGGATCTCAACATAATGCCTGCAAATTTTTCAGAAATTCTCTTGCTACCTTCTTGTAACTTCTGCAGTGTGAATGTAAATCTGAAACTGCAAAGAAAGGGTTGCCTTGAGGTTAAACTGCAATAAGCTGCAGTTTGAAAAGTGCTGTAAGGTCATTGAATGGAAGATACTGAATAAATTCATATTACAGTATTTCAGATACAGTGTCTGTTCCTCACATACACTGTTCATAGTTTAACTGTTTGATTACTGTGTTGTATATGCGGATGGCAGCAGGCGTGAATGCTCAATGTTTATACTGGTATTTTGTATTTAAATACATGCTTAGTGTCTAATTTGCACAGAGGGCTTCTTTAACAATTTTTGTTATGTAATGAAGTGGAACTTCATTTTCCTGCTACAGGAGCTATAGGTTCAAGTACAGGGTCAGGCTCAAAAAACATTTAAAAATGCATTGTGTCATCAGAGGTCTTCATAAGCACACAAAAATTCCCTATAGTTCAACACCATGAGCATATCAGTGTGTGTAGAAGGATACAGGGCTGTGTTCACAAAATTGGCATCTAATTCATTTTTAAAATTCTCTGAACAGTTTCTGCGGGACAGTGCACTTAAACATACTCTTCCCTCCTTCTTCTGCATAGGCTCAAGTAAACCTGTTATGTGAGTGCATAAAACCCTGATCATTCCCTACAGCCCCCAAGTCAAACTTCTGCAGTACATCATCAAGGATCTACAGCTTATCCTACAAGACAATCCCGTACCTTAAGGAGACAGTCACCAGCAACTACTGACTATACAACAGAAATAAAAGTTTGGCACATATCCCTGCAACTAACCCTATTGCCAACTGCCTACATACCTATACAAATTACACCATCACAAGACCTAGTCAAACCAGCTAGTCCATCGAGGTCTCATTCACCTGTTCATTCATTATTGTGATATATGCCATCATGAGCCAACAATGCCCTGCAGGCTTATAAATGAAACTAGACAGTGTGCAAAAGAATAAATGGATGCAGATCTGACATCAGAAATGGCAACATTAAAAACTCAATAGAGGAAGGCAGCTCACTCTGTGAAAGACATGTCTTTTACAGTACTTAAAATAGATTAACTTTAAATCAAAACTTCAAAGAGAAGCCACTGAGTTAGAATTCATATGCAAATTTGACATTTGGGTCTGAAGTGATAAGGGCAGGCTTTCTCATTACAAACTGATTTTTACCTCTCAACTTCCTGACCTTCCTACATGTTGTTCCTTACTGTTTGAATCAAAGCAACTTATTTGATTTGCTGATCTAGTCTGACCTGATCCTGTGACTTACACTTCACTGCATTTATTTTTCCCTCCCCTGCTCTAAGTTTTCCTATTTTCAAACGTCTGATGAAGTGGGATTTCTCCCATGAAAGTTCATAATAAATTTGTTAATGATTAAAAGTGCCACAGGACTCTTTGTTGGTTTTAAGTTATGGAAGTTACTAATAAAATAATTTTTAAACTAAGGTGGTCAGAGTTGATGATTAGCATGGTATAAAAATCTCTGGATTGGATGAAAGAAGAGACCCTTATGAAACTGAATATTTAACACTGTAAACAAAGCTAGAGAGCACAAATCTTTAGCTGGTGTAAATTGTCTTAGCTGCATTGACCAGTAGCATTCTGATAATTGACACCAGCTGAGGAAATGCCTCAGGAGCCCAGATGATCTAAAACAAGGAGTCCTGTGGCACTTGAATACTAATTTATTTATTGCATGAGTTTTCCCAGGAGAAAATTCCACTTTGCCAGATGCTTTGAAGAGGATTTAAGTGTTTTAAATAAGCATGTGATGTCTGTGTTAATCAACACATGGAGTATGCATGTCATGGAATTGAGTTTTAATTATGAACTTGGAAATATACATGTTCTAAATATTTTATATGTAGAAATGAATTCACATTCACCTGTGACATGTTAGAGCTGGTACCATTTTAGATATCTTTGTGAAAGGTGTTTTAAGAAGCAGGTGGTGATCCAAACTTTTTTTTCACAAATATACTAGGAATAAATCATTGCATGTCACATTGGTGATGCAGAATTAAGGTTGCTCCTGAGACTAAAGCCATTTTGAGTAACATCAATTTATGAAGGAATCTGCAACAATGTGAGCAACATGTTTGCAAACATCCATCAGAATATGAACATTTATCTGATGGATTCTTACCTTCTGGCCACTGTCACTCAGGAGCTTCATAAATAAGACCTCAAATTTGCACAATTAACTCTATTCCCTGGTCCTGATGATTCACACCAACTTCCAAGACTAGGTATGTGGATTTTAGAGAACTTTGGAAAAAATCAGTTCTTAAACAGAAAGGCCATACTCATCTTACCTGAGGCATAAACTGGCTTACAAATACCCTACTTGGTCACTGGAGGGAGCAGGTTTTAAATAGTCCTTGCTACTGGAGTATTCAGGTTCCAAAGGGGCAGCTGTGTTTGCCTAGTAAAGCAGAAAAAGCAAGGAGTCTTGGCACTTAAAGACTAACAGATTTATTTATCGCATGAGCTTTCATGGGAGAATATCCCACTTCGTCAGATGCTTTGAAGAGCTCTTCTTTGAGGAGACCTTGCCTTTTTTTTTTTTTTTTTTTTTTTGAGTATTCCACTGCTTCAAGTTTGTTTCCTATTGTCAGACATGGAAGAAACTCCTAGCTTTGCAACTTGTGTGCGCTCATTGTTGCCTTACACTGTTCAGATACAACCCCATTTTCCATAGTGCCATGAGAAGCCCTGTTTACTATACATTTGCTATTTCATGCTTCACCAAAACAAACAAGTCCTGTGCCCTCTTCAAAGGGCTACAGCACTCATTGTTTGGCTGAATACATTAGCACAGCTATGCCTCTGAATGCTTCACCAAGAAAGCTACTATACTTAAATGCCAAATTAGTTACACAAAGATTCTGTTAATCATCAGCCCTCTTAGCTTGGTAGCCATTTATTTAGTTTTAGAACCTACTTTGTAGTCCTCACAGCAATTAGTCTCCAGATTAGTAATGAGGCAGAGTTGTAATTTAGCTGCTGTTTAATAATAATAAACAAGCATTGTTAGCAGGGCTTCTGAAAAGACTTGTTAGGCAGTCCAGTCAGCACTGAGAAAAGATGTGTAAATTCTATGGACACCTGTTTAATTCCAAAACCTGCAGCTGGGATAATTGTTTCCACATACCAAAAAAAGCAAGCCTTTATTTGCTAACTGAGCAAGACCCAAACAGGTGCTATTTCAGGCATCAGAAGAACAGTAATAATAAAATGGTAGTTTTTAAATATATATCCCAATTGGTAAATACTGACTGCACAGTCATCTCACAGGTAAACAAGGATGAAGTCGATTAAAGTCATTTGAAAGGGTGTCTGAAGCTGTTTGCCAAATGCCTTCCAGAATCTACTTTTCTTATAATTAAAGAGGCAAATATTCTTTTGCTGAGAAATCTGCTGGATTTGAAAGAAGCACTTGAGCTGGATCCCTCTTGATTTAAATGAGATGTGTGAGCAGTAGAGTATTCTCTGTGAGAGGATATCAGCTCTGGAACAGATTTCCCCAAGTCTAAAGTTGCCCAAATGTATTGTCCTTTAGGGCTCAGTGCAATTTCCACTGGTTGCTGCAAAAGAGAACTTGTAAAGGTAAGCAGATTTATGAGGGGATGAGAATTTGGTGTTCAGCGGGGAGTTTAATTTTATTTGTGTAGGTCATTCTTTTAATAAATCAAAATAAAAATTAAAGACAGCTAATGAAGCATCAACTTATGAAGCCAGTGTAAAAGTAATGTTTGTTATCTGCCTCGGGGGATTCTTTAGCAGGAATCATTTTTCCTCAAAGCATTGTACATTTCTTCTAGTGACAACTGATGATGCTAGTAACATTATTGAGAAACATGATGAAGGCTGTGGACAATGTGTGATGTTTGTGTCTCTGATACAGGTGCATCAGCACTCAGAACCGTGATAATTTCACACAGATAAAAGAAGCTTGTATTGTACCTGTAGCTACAGCTGATTACCTGAATGCTGAGCATTGAGGGGAGCTTAGGTCTACATCTGTTACTTAGGTGTTGTTTGGCTCAGCATTATAATGCCTAACCTTTTGGGGGATTGATACATAGTGGAATACTAAGCATCAACTGATGTGCCCAGTTTCACCAGATAATGTGTGGGGAGAGTTTAGGCATCTAAGGAAGGGGATCCACACCTCTGATTCCCAGCTTTTCCTGCTACTCTGTTTCTAATCTCTTGTTCCATCTTCTCCCAATGCATTGTTACCTGTCAGCTTTGTGTTCTTGGGGAGCCAAGGTGCAAAACTCCTACTGTGTGACTCAGCTGAAACAACACACAGCCACTTCTGCTTGAACCAGAACCGATCAGAGACCAACTTACCAAAAGCTATGAAAAGGCAGTGGGAGACAAACTTAAATCTCTCCAGACAAGGATGACTGGATTAAGGCAATTTCCTGATACCCCTGTACATCAAAGATGTGAAGCCATCTCTATTAGCACATAGAACAGAAAAGAGAGAGCTTCATATCCATCTCAATTAACATAGTGAATGGAGAACCAGCCTCCAAGGCAGAAACCACACTGAACTCTGGGATCAGGGAAGCACAGCATGATGGGGAATCTCTGCTCTAGCTGTTAATGAACCAAAACCTGCAAACACCCTACTCTAATTATCAGACCAATTCTAGTTATAGATTCTTTACTGATATCCAAAATATTGAATCTGCCTGATTGTATTGTAAACTCCCTTGAAGTAATTCTGCCTATGGGCAAGAATTATCAGTTCCTATTATCCAATCCACACAACACAACTCTGGTATACACTTTTGAGCCATAGTTTACCCATAAATAAATCTAATGTTCTCTCTTGAACCATTGTTTCTCACCTACAAAAAAACTCCTCCTCCTCCAAAGCTCTGTTCTAATGCCTAGATCCCAAAAACTGCATCAGTTCCATGTGGACTTGAGGCTCTGCCTGTCTCTAGCACTTTGGACCCTAAATTGAACAGCCTGCCTCCTGGGAATTAACCTGCCTCCCGTGAAAGTAACCCTAAAAAGGTGCATGCCCCATGGTGATAGGAAAATCTCATAAAAGACTGTCCACTTTTGCTTCTTCTCTAATTTTCCTCTTCTCCATTGTCTGTCATTGTAGATTTCTACAAAATTACATGAATAGTTAATTTTCAGAACTATACAACACGAGCTGGTATAACTGAAACTAAATAATGGTTAAATGACAAAAGTAGGAGTGAAAGTCATACCAGGTAATTAATCAGGGCTTGAAAAAATTTATGTAGAAACTGGACAAAATTAAATCAAGAAGAAAAAAAAATATAATCCCACCCTTAACATATGAACCCTGCCACCCCACTCTACAAACTGTCCTTATACAGCAGGCATTCCTGATGACTTTATGGACTCCTGGCACTGAAGTTTTTTAGTTAGGCTTAATAAGCCAAGCTCTTTGCATCTCCTCTCACATGGCAGATTTTCCATTAGGCAAATCATCCTTGTAGCCCTTCTCTGCACCTGTTCCAGTTTTAATTCATCTTTCTTAACTGGGTGCAATATTCCAGACGAGGTCTCACAAGGGCTTTGTATAACAGTACTAACACCTCCATATCTCTACTGGAAGTTCCTCATCTGATGCATCCTACGTCTGCATTAGCTTTTTTCACTGCCACATCACACTGGCAGCTCATAGTCATCCTATGATCAACCAGTACTCCCAGGTCCTTCTCCATCTCTCTCGCTTCCAACTCACGTGTCCCCAGAGGTTAAAGTGGGCTCAAGGCCCACTATTTTTAGGGGCTCAGTGTTCCAGCCCCCCTAAACATAGAAAATGGTGCTGGAACGCTGCGTTTTGGGGCCCACCATTGAAAAATAGCAGGCTCTGGAACACAGCATTCCAGCACCATTTTCTATTTGTAGGCACCTGAACGCTGGGCCCCTAAAAATAGCAGGCCCTGGAATGGCACTCCCCTGCATTCTGGCAGGCAGGGGAGGGTGCAGACTTCTCTGCACATGCACAGTTTTCCACCCCTGCATGCTGCTGGTGAGTGCTGGGGCGCTCACTCGTTCTGCGGGGCATGGTGTTAGGGGCACCTGACCTGGAGGCAGGTATGGGGGCTGGGGTGGGTATCGGGGGATGGGGGTGGATTTTGGGGGCAGGGGAATGCGTATTTGGGGAAGTAGCTGGGGTGGGGGAAGGCATTTGGGGGGCAGGAGCTGGGGTGCAGGCAGGGGGGCCCACCTGATTAGGAGGGTTCTAGAGCCCACCAAATTATACTTTAACCCTTGCATGTCCCCAAATTATAGGGAAAAATGTTTATTACTCTTTAAATGCATGGCCTTCCACTTTCCACTTTTCATAGCTTGCATTAATTCATGTTGACTGTCACTAAATTCCTGTCTGCAATTATCTATAAATCAGACATGACTGTAGCAGGCATTAACATCTTCCAGTGTTACCAAAGGACTTTTAAGGCTTGGACCCTGAAATCTCCAGTCATGTAAGTAGTCTCTTTTAGAAGAAGTAGTAAAAAAAGCAACTTGCTTGCCCTTGAACGGACACAAATACAGCCCTCCCATCATGATAGGATGCACAGAGCAGCAACACTTTGAAAACAGATACAAAATTTATTTAGAACTGAATGATTACTTTAAAAGAAAAATAGAGGTAGATATGATATAACTCATAACGATAGACAATCAATAATACAGATTAATATTCTTCACACTACTTGTCTAACAATATATTATTCTATACTAAAATATTTAATCTAATATCCAGCAAGTGTTCACAAGGCAGTTGCTGGATGATCGGAGAGTGAAGATCTCACTTGAACCACAGGGCCTCTTTATTTGCAGGCACATTCAGATGTTCTTGGGTACAAGAGTTCAGAATTTACAAATTATTTTAATATCTCTCTGTCTAAAGGAATCCTTTTGCTCTGTCATAGAATGATCCATTGCTTGTCTGCCATTGCTTCTCCTCAGAATTCATTGACTGCTACCTTCTTCTTTACCTTCCTCCTTCCTTCTCTCGATATATTTCTTCATCTCTCCTTCTTTCACATACTTAGCTTGCTGGATGTTGGTTTTATGGGATTACCCAAACTCAACCAATCAGGTTTAAATCAATGTATTTATCAGTCGTCTCTAGCCAATCCATTTAAAAGCGATCAAAGAGGGAGAAGTTACATATGGAAGAAAAAGGGAACTGGAGGGAGTTATGTACAGGGAAAGGAGGGGATATGTACATTTCCTGTCCAGAGATCTTTCTACAAGTCAGTGAATAGAATGTATTCCTATGGGCTTACCCCTTCAATTGCCTTTTTCAGTTGCTGTCACTGGATCCTCTATCACCACTTCTTACCTAAATCATACTTTTATTCTAAAATTAATTATTTTAAACATCACAAATGTCACAATACGATACCACTCTTTAACTATTCAGATAACCAAACTACTATTTTCTGAACTGTAAACCCATTCTGAGATTTTTCTGCAAGCCTTTATTCAAAATTCCTTTGGTAGTTTAGGCAACTGAGACAAAAATCTCTAGCTATTCCAGCATAACAAGTTACATTGTTTATCAGAATTTCCATTCAAAAGTAATAACTGGCAATTGTACAAATATGTTCCTGTAGCTATAATAGTGTTCTAACAGGCTATAATTAACTACTGGATACTAAACGTTGCTTCATGCAATTATGCTCCCCATTTTACAGGGTGGGGAGTATGAAACAATGAGAAATTATTTGACTTACTTAAGGCCAAGCTGTGTGACAGTAGCAAAGCGAAGATTAGAATTCTGAAGTCCCTACTTCCCACGCCAGTATTGACTATGCCACATTTAGCATGCACTTTTCCAGTTGTCTTTAGTTACTCAGTATTACTGATCTCAAGAGATCAAAAATCGTAACTGAGGACTCAAAAAACTCATGAGATTAACCCAAAAATGAAGAGGTTTTCTTTTTTTTAAGTATATTGTGTTTTTCACTCTGTGGTGATTTTTCAATTTTCTCTGCCCATTCTGTGTGTGAGAAATTTACTGGGTAAGGCAATGCTGGCTCCCAGTGCAGGAACTCTCACCTCAACATCTGTATATCCCCACCCAGTAATTAATTCTGCCCCCACCTCCAAATCACTATCCCCATGAGATTCCAGTAGTTCAGCCCCCAAGTCTCACCTCTGTTCCACTTGCTGAAGCTAAAGAAGAAGGTAGCAGTCAATGAACAGCTCTAGAGACTCTCTACTGCAGCCTGTACCCTCTCCCAAAGATGGGAACAGCAGGAAAGAAGGAATGAGCAGAGGCTCCATATTTATTTCATTTTCTGATATTAAATTATCTCAGAAACAGAAGACAGAAGAAACTGTTGCAAGAGTTCAAAGAACATCCATTCAACACAACAAATATTAAAGGAGTTAAACTCAACATGTCCTTCAAAACAAATTTTTATATTATAAAAAGGCAAGTTTTAGCTGCAAATTGTTCACCAAAAAATGTAAAATGTTTATGGAGCTAAACAGATTTGTTTGCCAAACAAATTTATGCATCATGGGGTCCAATTATCTGTTGCAGAATTTTCTGTGTGTCTTAAATAATTCAAAGGCAGTTTTAATGAATCATGACATAATTCTACAACCAGCGCAAATCTAAGGCTGACAGAAAAGGGGCAAATAGCAACAGAAAAGGTCAATGCTCTTTCAGAACATTATTATCGATATTACCATAACACCCAGGAGTCCCACACCTAAACCTGGGCCCCATCATGCTAGGAACTGCACAAACACAGAACCAAGAGATAGCTCCTGCCCCAAAGAGCTTATTTTACAAGACAATAGATGACTAGACAGACATACAGATAGATGAGGGAATAAAAGGAAAGAATGAGACAATACTTGGTCAGCATGATAGTTTGTGATCTCAGGACACCAGCTGCCTATGGTATCACCCCTCCCCCCGAGCTTTATGGTGGACAGAAGCAAAAGGATTTAATATGAAACAACATTGTTATAGTAATGCTAGTTCTTACTCTTCCCCAAGACAGCAATAGATGCTTGTAAGCTCTGCAGGGACTGCAGCTCCATTCTTGAACTTCTTACAACTTTTGCTGGAGTTGAGATACTGATATTGCCTGCTCCCTAGTGGCAAATTCCCTCCCCTCCAGAGCTGTCTTCCATCACTCTGCGGTTTCCCATCTATGCTCTCACAGTCCATGCAGAGCCCAGGGGACTCCTGTTAATTAAAATTATTAAGTGTTTTAAAAAGCCTTCGAAAATTCCCAAATAAAACCCCTTCATTAAGACTGAGCAGACTAACACTAGCTCTGTAACTAACATTCTTTGACAATGCCTTAAAAAGAAAGCTTAGCTTGAAAATACAAACTTTGCTAAACATAGAAATTCAAAATTAAGTTTCAACTTAAAAACCACCCTCACCATCTAAACAGTACAGAAACACATATTTAAGGTGGGTAAGGGGACTAACTCCAATCCCACATCCTGAGACTCACACAAAACTCTCACCCAGTTTTCCCTAGGAAACTAACCTATTGCTGACTACAGCTGAGTTAACTAGAGCATGTTATAATTTCTTCCTTCGATCACGTGTATGTATAGGAAAGAAAAACCATAAAATCCAGAATTAATGTGACACACGGAAAGGAAAATAGTATGTGTATATTCTTGTAACATTTGTAATAAAAATTTTCAAACAATTTTGGCAACCACTGATCACTCTGTATTCCCTTCCCTTCCCTTCCTACAATCTAATAGCTTGTCCATTTGCACTGTAAGCTTTCTGGGGCACAGATTGTTTCACATTTTGTTTGCACAACACCTGCCACAATCGGCCTTGATCAGGACTGGCTCCTCCAAGTGCTATCACAATATAAATATAAATAATTGGTCTATGTCACCAAGCTCCTTGACTTAGTCTGTACTGTTCTGAAGGTCTTAAAAAAGGAAAGGAGAGAAATTTATTGTAAGGTTCCTCCTACACAGCAACTGAGCAATATTATTTTAAGTACATTTTCCAGTACACAGCTAAGTCAGCCATGTACCCAGCTTTCCTTAGATGCACAGTTTACAAGCTTAGCAATAAAACATAGAAAAACTACTATGCATGTATAGCAGACTATTTCCCAAGGCGCACATTTGTCAAATCCAAACAAATTCTTTCTCCAATTCTAAAATAATTTTGAACTTCTTAGAGTTTTTCTCCATGCCAGATCTAACTCTGTCTCTCACCACTTTTAGAAAGCTCTGTAAAAAAACAAACAAACAACAACCAGGTACAGTTGAATCATTTTTGCTGAAATTTCCCAAAGCAATTCACCATCCATCACAGACAACTAACATAGGAAATCTGTAAAGTGAAAGCTGTCAGCTAAAGAGGGGGAGGGTTTGAACTAAAACTGTACCCAACCTTAACCTTACATATAGTGGCCAACTTTTCCAAGATTGTAATATACCTCAAAACTAAAATAAAGGAATTGTAAACCCAGCGCATGTTTATTCTCAGCTTCTTATTTCTAAACAGTTTTTCGATAATTTCCTTTAGGCCCTTGATCTACCAAGTTTAAGTTTAGTTTTGGAACTAACTAGCACATTACTACAATGACCCATAGATTTTAGGAGTAAAATCCTGGTCCATTTAATGCAGTTTAATACTGTGGGGCCAGGATTTTACTGGTGAAGTTCAGGTCACACTATCCTGAAGTCACATTTCTGATATACTATAAACCAGGACTGTGGAAATGATATCAGAAATCATGACAAATATTGTACGTGATTTGTGAAGTAATAAGTTATATTCTTTCCAGAAGCTGAAGAAATATAGCAAGTTAATGGCCTCTCTTGAAACAATGCCTTATATTTTCTCGCACGAAAGCTCATGCGAAAAATAAATCTGTTAGTCTTTAAGTGCCACACAACTCCTTGTTGTTGTTTTACTGGACTAGACTAACATGGCTATTCCTTTTGAAATTGACTTATATTTTCTTCCACTCTTAAATTTTTGATAAATATTCTATGCTATTTTTCTCCAAACATTTTTATACAAACAATTAAAATTAAATCTTGCTTAAGAAAAGTATATGCCTTAGCTAGGAGAAGTATGTCATTTAACTAGACATCACCCACTGTGATAGAGAGTAACTCTTTTATTTAATAAAGCTGGTCAAAAAGCATTCATCAACATTTAAGGATTTTTCACAATTTTTCCCATAAATATTGATTCTTTTTTTGCCAGTTCTAATGTGTAAGGAGTAAAGATTTAATTTCCTCTCTTTCAACATATGTAGTACACTATATATGAACACTTCTTAAGGTGCACAAGTTGTATATTAAGTAAGTAATACATCAAGGATACAGAATTATAGAATAAAGGCTGGTTTTATCATCTGCTGAAACAGGAATTGTACAGATTTTTTTTTTTAAGAAAAGCAGGTTTTGCATAAACTTCAGACTGCTTCTAGACAAATACACAAGTTTAGGAGAACTGTGTGCAGGATCAAAAAGCCACCCTGATGGTGGCAAGGTTATGTCGTAATAGAAGCAGGCTGACTTCCAAATAGATGTAAGAAAACCTGAAAAACCAGATTGATTTGCATACTAATAAAGATGTAAGCTATATATACAATCGCAGCTACTATAGGAATAGAAAAACTGTAGAGGATTAATTTTTCACTGGGTACCAGGAGGTCGCTACAGGTGATCAGTTTATATTGATGGTATAACCAGTAGAGATAGGTCATCACATATTTAATAATCATCTTCATTTTTTTACCAGCTCCCGGAAGTTTGACCTATTAAAACAAAAAATGACATTTAGCAGGCAAAGAGAAAATGTAAAAAGTTTTGGATAAAGTACAAACTATGATACTGTAAAAAGCCATATCTTGCATAGCTCTGTGTGCTGTAATTATTTCACACTATAAAGACTGAAAGAGATATTCAAGGAATGAAGAATTCATTCAATTAATCAATGTGACATATTGCAACTGAACACAGACCACAATGATAATTTCACCTTTTTGATAACTCAGTTAAAATCCTAGGACAAAAAAAAAAATACATTTTGAAAATGTGAAGATTCAATCAGGTGCTAAGGGTATGTCTGCACTTACCCTTTAAATCAAAATAATGATGATGATTTTGATTTTAAGTAGTGTATGTCTACACTAAGTTTCCTTATTTCAAAATGAAGAGCTTCCTCATTTCAAAATAAGGAATGGTCATTTTGAAATAATAAAACCTGGTTTTATATCAAAATGATGGTTAAACCGAAACCATTATATCGAAATAATGTCGTGTAGCTGCGTTATTTCAATTTAACTGTTATTTTGATTTAATGCTTTTTGCCCTTCTCCCTCCCAGGATGCCTTCTTCCTTCTATATATTTGGGTGGGGGTATGGCCTTTGCTGGGGGCCATCTTGCCACACCTCCCATGGTGCCCTTCTCCTAAATTGAATGAGCAAGTCCTGTCCATGGACATGCTAGATCAACTTGGGTTTCCAGTGGGGACATGTTAAATAGATTTAACCTAAATCAATTTAATGGTTTTTATTTCGATTCAATTAGATTGATGTAAGTTAAATCAATTTAATAATCTAAGTGTAGACATAGCCTAAGAGAGAAGAGCAAGAGAAAGGAGAAGTCATCCAAAAATAAGCATGGCTAGATTTGCAAACCCCTCCAAGTGCACAGTATGGTACCTATTGTGTCTCTACTATCTTAAATTCTGAACTAGATGATAGACTTATGAGCATTGTGTGATCCCTAGTTTCTTAGGAAGACTCCACATGTTAGCTTCATAGATGCATCTCCCAACTATTCCCCAAGCTCTATATATTTAGGCAAACTCCACCCTTATAGCTCTGTCTCCTGGTAGATTCTGTAGATTTCAGGATCTAGATGTAGCTCTGAACCACAGCAGGTCATCTTAAGCCATCATTCTACTAAGATCCTGTCAATTTTAAAGGTTCAGAGAGAAATTCAGTAATGGGACAGTGATCAAGATATGGGCAAATTGGGGGCCCAGAATGACTGCAGGATCCATCAGAGCATGGAAGCCTGGGATCTCTACAGGCACTCAGCATTGGAAACAAGAAGAGAGATCTGGAATTTCACAAGCTCCATGAGGCACTGAACCTCTGAATGGTTTCTGGAGACATTGCTTTCAATCATTTCATTTTCCCAAGAATAAGAGGAAGGAAGCCAAGCTGACCGAGGTCCTGAGGGAAGGGTATTGTGACACTCTCCTTCTAGCACAGGCACTGCAGAATGCAAGAGGAATGAAGATTTCATTCATGGTTGCCCTCTTGTATGCTCATAACAGAAAGGAGAAGGTTCTCAATCTAACCCAACCAAATTAGGAGCTCTGCTCACATCCCCCACTCATTTCTGTATTATTATTTTGTCCTAAATTACAGTAGATCAAACCATGAGAAAGTCACAAAAATGTCATTGAAATTTTCTCATTTTTTCAAACTTTTTTGCAATCAATAAATTCCAAATCTTTTTCCACCTCTGATATTCCTCCCCTCCCTCATTCACTGTCCACCCTTCTCTGTAATGTGAGCTACAATGGCTCATTTGATCTAAGACAAGCAACAACTTTGCTGCTGGCATGCAGCTTGAAAATTAGTTATATAGAAACCAATGTCAGCAAAGAGATGAAAACATCCAAACAAAGTACTTCACCCAAACACATCACTGCTATGAAAAACAATAATAGGCTGACTATAAAAATCAGACATCAACATCCAAAACTTGGAAAGCCTGTCAGATGAGATGCAACACTTTACAAAAATATTAAGAAGGTATTTTAGTGCAGTGGTTCCCAATGTTTTCTATGCCGCAGCACACCTTGATATCTTTAATTATTTTAAACCACGTCACCATATAGTCTTCAAATGAACTAACAAATATTCATAAGCCAATCCAGAAATCTTTGTATAGTTTGTCAAAAAATTCCACGGCACACCCACTCAGCCCTGATGGCACACCCATGCACCAGGACACACTGGTTGGGCAACCCTGTTTTAGGAAGCATGATATAATTGTTCTCTCACTCATTCCATTCTCTTTCTGGAACATATCACACAGGATGTTGCATTATTTATTTTCATAGAGGGGTTACCACAGGGATCTGAATAAAAGATAGACCCTCTCAATTGTCTCCCTGCCATTTGTGTTTTACAGATCACAAAGACCATACAAACACAGTTCAAACAAGTACTTTAGGCTTGCTATAAAAAATTAGTTAGAGATGAAAATTACAAGAGACAGTAAAGCATATATTAATTGATTTTGTTTTTAGTTGGAACACTGATAATTTTTTGAAATATAAAATAACATCAAGGATAAAATTCTAGGCCCACTTATATCAGTGAGCTAGGATTTTTAAAATTCATCTTTTTTTAAATTAAAGAACTTTTCAAGAAGCTTTAAAAAGTTATGCATTATAATAACAAATTAAACAGGGTAATTAAGACCACTTTCCTTTGTAGACTTAAACAAATCACCCATAGACATAGAGTTAAGGCTGTAAGGGAACACCATATCATCCACGTCAAATGTTTGCCTCAGTTTTCTCTTCTGTGAAATGAAGAGGGCATTGTTCACGTACCTTTGTCACAGGTAGGTTTCACTGTTTACTGTATGTACAGTGCCTTCATCATGTACAAAGATATATAATTTTATCAGTACTATCTATGTAGCATACCCCTTGATGTTTAAAAACCCAGTTATGCTAAATTTCTGTACCAAAATGACTTAATTGCCACAAACTCCTTTTAAAAAAGGAGGTTCTCTCCCTTAGAGAGAGACATGGCAAAATGTTAGTGCATAGTCTATCCAGAAACAAGAAAACTCACCTGTTGCCTTCTGGATGTATTCTGTTGAATCTGGACAAGAGATGCTCCTTAATACTCCTGCCTTTTGCTTCAGAGCTACTTACTGCACTCAAAACTGAAAACAATAAGCTTGGTTCCTGAATTACAACATATGTTTCAACTACCCAACCCTTCTTCATTATTGCTCAAAGCTCACCTATGGCCAAGATTATGCAATAATACTAATAATATGCAATAATATTAATTTGAATCTACCTTATGTAGTCAAGGCACCAAATTACAGGTTCTGCAATAATTTCAATACAAAAATCAGCACAAAACAGACAATAGGCAAGCAGAAATATTTCCTCAGAGCAGTCAGTGGTTTACCACCTTTTTTCATTTGCAGACCCCTAAAATATTTAAAATGGAAACGCAGATCCCTTTTGAAATCTGAAAGATAGTCCGCAGACAACACACTGAAAACCACTGCCTTAAAGGAAGCAATGGAGGTTTGCCAGTGCCTTTCCCAGTTTTGAATCCCAAAATGCAGTGCTCTGCTCCTGTTAAGACTTCAGAGTATTTTTTGTCAAGTGTGTTCCCTAGCTGCTCAGTTCATATAATGCATTTGCAATGCACTCTTTAGGAACTGTGCAGCACCTGAAGAGCCATAAAGAGGCGCCACAGCAGCATTTTCAAATCAAGATTTTTTTATTTTCAGCTAATTAAATCAAGGATAAAGATCACTGGACTGTTTTAAAACCCCAGGTGGAAGCCAGTAACTCCTGCAATCCTCCTTTTGCTCCCTTTGAGACTGTACTTCGAGCTCCTTTTATCGCTCTATGTCCTACCTACCCTAGCCATTCTGATACACAGCTTCTAAAACAGGGGCAAGCATTGGAGACAAATTGACAAGACCAGGAACTGGAAAAGCAACTGAAAAATAGGCTTCAGCCCAAGCCCAAACATCTACAGTGCAATTTTTGAGTGCTGCTGCAGACCAAGCCCTGCAAGGCCAGCTCAGTGACTAGATACAGCATGTTTTTAACTGCAGTGCAGACATACCCTATCAAATCTTTTGTGAAACATGTCCAGTTTTTATGGATAATTTTGACTTTTTGTTGAAAAGCTGAAACCTGAAAGATTTTTTTTCATTTTTTACCAAAAAATCTTGAAATAAGTTTCTTGGGTTTGGACTGAAAATTTTCTGGATTTATTTATTTAACCAAAAAGTTATTATTTTCCAGATTAGAGGGGAGAGGGAAGGAAGACAAGTTGTATGGTCTTCTCTAGACAAAGCCAGGGGTCACCAACCTGTGACATACCTGCCAAAGGTGACACATGCAATTATTCTGAGCAGCACACTGCATCGCTCTCTCCTTCCAGCTCTGCCCCACTTGGCCAGGGCCCAGCAGCACCCTGTTGGCCAGAGCAGGGCTGCCCCTTCTGTCTCCACCCCTCTTTCATGTTGGTTCAGTGGTGCCCTTGCCTGAGCTGACACACAGGCAGACAAGGATCACTGCCTGGCGCCTGTGGCTCTCTAGCACCCAGCGTGGGGGCAAGGTGGCTAAGGGGCTGGGTCAGTATGCCATTGGCCCTGGTCTGGAGCCACGCATTAGCCACCTCCCCTCCACTTCCACCTGCTTTGCCCTGGCTCTGACCAGGACATCACTGGGCCCACGTGGGAAAGCAGCAATTGCCAGGGATGTCAATGGGAGGGCGGCTCCTCAGGGGATGGCCCAGCTAGCGTGCCCTCCCTCATCCGTGTATGCTACTGCCACAGCAGAGGAGAAAGAGCAGGAAACAGGTCTGCTGTAGACAGCTCCTGACCCCCCCAGCTTTAGCCAAAATCCCTGGCCAAGGTACTGGGCCCACATGACACATGGGAGAGGGCTGGGGGTGGGGTGGAGAGACTTGGCACTCTTCACCCAAAAGGTTGCTGATTCCTGTTCTAAGCAATTGTGCTTATTATTAAAGGGATCTAGCTGTAAGGCAGGCTTAGGAGCTGTGCCTAGCAGCTGCTGAAGTGCAGCAAATAATCTGCATGGGTCCTGTATTAGCATGGTATTTACATACTGGGTGCAGGGCATAGTGGGTAATGGTACTGGAGTTAATCTACTCACAAATCTGTCAATATCT
Source organism: Podocnemis expansa (assembly GCA_007922195.1). Lineage (NCBI taxonomy): Eukaryota > Metazoa > Chordata > Testudines > Podocnemididae > Podocnemis > Podocnemis expansa. The sequence goes on from ML682006.1 coordinate 4,107,415, forward strand.
GTAATTCTACTGAAGGGAAATACAAAATACTGTGTTTTTGTAAATTGCTACTCTCTGTTTGTTTCAAATCTGTCTGGATTAGTTAAAGGGAAAAAACTACCCTTAGTTAAAAAGCAGCTTGAAAAAAAAAAAGGCGACTGCATATTTTAGACTGAGAAAGAGAAGAAAAAGGTGGGATTTCACATTAGTTTCTTTTGGAGCAAAGTGCTGGAGGCATTCCTATCTCACTTCAGCCTTCCTGTTAAATGATAGTTCTGGTTAGAGCTTATTTGAGGCCCTTTGTTATGTTAAGGACAGCAGGTGTTTGCATGCTACTTGATGTTTAAGAGCTGCTGTGAAGGAGAAAGGCAGACTCTCTGAGCTGAGAAAGAATGTCTCCCCTGTGAGCTGAAACTACTGAAGAGGAGCGGCAGATGGAGAGAGCGGCTGGAGCCAGCGGACAGTAGGCAGAGATGGTGGATGGTAAGAGCGGCCAGCAGTGAGCTGGGTGGTGTGAGTGACCGGAGGGCAGAGCTGGTGGACAGCAGGTGGAGCTGGTGAGAGTGGCCAGTCGCGAGCTGAACAGTGCAAGTGACCGGAAGACAGAGCCGGTGGATAGCGGGCAGAGCCAATGGACCGTGAGAGCAGCCATCTGGGCAGCATGAGTGAACGGAGGGCGGAGGCAAGGAACAGTTCTATAGGATGGCATGAGTGCCCAGTAGATGGCATTGGTGGACAGCTGGCATGAAAGACACTCCCTACATACCCTAGGGTTGGTTGGGAGGCCAGTTAGTACTTATTCCACAGATCAGTGCTGGTTTTGCCATGAAGTCTTGTATGTTCTGTTATGCGGGGTGGGTTGCTGGGAAATTTGCTCTGTACTGACTAGCTAGATCAGCTCTGATTTCTGTTATTTGGCCTTTTATACTCCGTTTTGCTACTATTTAAAGTTCTGTTTACTACACTCAGTCTCGTGCATGCAAGTGGGGAAGCCTTACCACTTTGGGGTGCCCAGGAAACAGTGCAGGATTCCCTGAAATCTGGGTGGGGGCTCGAGCTGGTGGGTGATGCTATATTATTGGGAAACCCGTAGGTACAGAACAAAGCCCTTGTTCTGCCAGCCTGCCCTGGCAGAAGGGTTACATAGCCATACAATTTGCTTTATTCAGCATCTTTGCTCAAGTAATCAACCCGCTCTGCATCCATCAGCAAGGTGCATAGACTGGTGAGTCAGCCAAGAAGACTGAGACAATGTGGTCACTCAGTGCTGCTTCTAGAAAATCAAACTACTGTAAGAAAAGGAATAGAGAATGAGGCACATTCCTCACCACTGGACATCAAAAAAGAAAATGAGCTCTTCAAAACTCAGGCTTAGGAAACAATTTGGAGTGGGCGGCAGAGAGCTGACATGCACAAGACACACTAAGTAGGTTCTAGAGGGGGGAAAAAACACACAGGACATGTTTATGCTTTTCAACATTCCCCTATAGGCTCTTGTGTCAACAACACCATCAAAGTCCCACTGCAAGATACAAAGACACTGCAGTCAGATAACTAGTCACCAGCCTGTGTTCCTCATGTGGGTTTTCTTTCAGCTAGATAGCCTCAAAATCATAAACAAGCTTCTGTCTAACAATTAAACCAGTTGTGTCAGGTGCTGGACTGACAACACAGGAGGGGAAAAAAGCTACAGTTAAGAAGTTTCTAAATAACCTTATGTAACCCCCCTGGGGTTTTAAGGAGTGTGGTCCCTTTAAATTTTTGCCCTGTGGGAGAGGTTGTGGAGCTGAGGAGGGGGCTGGGGCTGCAGCTAGAGGCCTGGGAAGGAGGAAGGGGGAGAGAGGCCCTGGCTGAAGCAGGGAAGACAGAGCACCTGAACGGGGATGCCAGGCCAGCCCACACAGAAGGATGCTGTGCTGGGGATTGTTGCCCGAGGACAGAGCGGGATCCAGTGACCGGCCATCTGGAGCTGTGGGGCCATGAGTACAGCACCTGGACTCAGGGGGGAGGTTGTAGTTAGTTAAGTGGGGAGGGGGTCACTCTGGGTTCGCAGAGAGCGGCAGAAGAGGCATCAGAGGGTTTTCCTTTGCTGGGAAAGTGCCGGCACCGAAGACTAGGAGTTAGTGGACTGAACACTGGACTGGAGCTGTGCTGGGACTCCTGAACTCATGGTGCAGAAGCAGAGCTCACGTCTGCCTCCAGCCTGCTGCATTGTTGGGCCTTGCAGGGCCCTGTGTTAGCTGTTACTCTGTGTTACTGCTGCCCCATCTCCCCTCTTGGTTTCCCCTTTGCACCTCTGTAAATAAACCTTCCCCATTCCCATAATCCCTGCGCTATCCCAGTGTGTGTGGTCCCTCTGGGAGTTTGGAACAGGTGCCCCTGGGGCAAAGGGGATCTCCTTGCTGTGTTCCCATGCACACCCTTTCTTGAGTCAGAGCTGCCTGCAAGGCAGACTCAACCTGGTTACATGGGTGTTACACTTAAAATCAAAGTTAGCATAAGCAGAAGGTAGACAATTCTCAAACTGACATTCAACCTAGTTTTTGGACCAGAAGAAGCGACGCCCTATCTTTCCAAAGCCATTTTCTCCCATGTCTCCCAAGCAGTCGTTTCTATAGCCCTTGCACTAACCACCCGTGCAAAGGAAAGACAAATCTAAGATCATTAACCCATTGTTCACAGAGGTGCAAAGAGAGCCTCTGTTGGGGAATATTTCTTGCTTCAATTTTCTGTATTTGTTCAATGTAAAAGAATGTATTAATACATCTGGGGTGTGTAGAATAAATATGTGTTAGTGTCCGCCGGGTATCCTTACCTGTGATCCTCCCCAGAACTGGACTAAGCTGAGTGCTTTTAATGACTGACAGTTGCTGTTGGCAGGCAGCCAAGGACTGGGAAGTCTGCCCGGTAACACCCTCTGACTCAGGGAGCCGCCGGGCTTTGCTTAGCAGGTCGTGCGCAAACAGGCGAGGGCCGTGGGCAAATAGCTGAGGGCCGTGTGGAAAAGGCCTAGAAGGTTCGCCATTCTATCCAATGGGGTTGTGGTTTGGCGCGAAACAGACAGTGCCCTGATTGGCTATGACCTGTGGTATTTAAGAGGACTCCTAAGGCGTGTGTGTGTGTGTGTGCTGAGGGAGTGTGGATGGAGAGTGAGAGTATGTGAAGAGCGGGACTGTGTGTATGAGGGCATGCCAGGGCGTGAGGCCTCGGAGATTCATCAAGAAGGACTCCTGGTAGGCCGAAGAGGACAGTGACGTTGCTGAAGTCCCTGAAGACGCAGGCACTCTTCTGAGCTTTGGACTCAGCCGCAAATTGAGCTCAGCCTGCACGGACATTGTTTCTGGGGCGAAAGCCTTTTGATACAGGCCTGGCTAGATGTAGCCCAGAAGCAGACGTGCCAAGCCTGGAGGAGAGGATGGAGTCCAGGAGTGGCGCGGGACAGCCCCGGAGAGACAGACTGAGCTCGAGCACAGCGCCCCTGAGGCGAAGAACAATAGTGAGACCTCAAAGAGGGTTTCCTCAATCTGGGAAAGAGTTGTGGGGAGTGTTTGGGATGCTTATATTTACCTGCTGATAGAAATAAGTTTATAACTACCTTGTGTCCTGTTTTACCCCTCCCCTCACCTTCCCTTCAATAAACGTTAAACGTCTTAAATGCATGAACAGCCTAGTCTCTTGCAATTTCATAAAGAAAGTGCATGATTGTGGGATGATAGATGCCCAAAGGGTAAAGAATCTGTGCAGGGAATAAGGGTCCAAATTCAAGTGGAACAGTACAAATAACTTTTTCCCTAACACCTCCACCTCCCTGAGACAGTTTCTCACTAATGTATGGATAGTGTCATATGGCAATATAGATACTTATGTATTCATCACACTGCTTTAACAACTTATAAACAGTGTGATATACATGGCAATTTCCTGCATATTCTTGGAGTCGCTTTGGGGTCCTTTGTATTAAATGCAAGGCTTATGTATTACCATGGCTTGTATTGCAGGTATCCTCTCTAACGGGGAGATATGATGTGAGGCCTCAGAGTTCAAAGAACTATGAAGCTGGCAACCCAAAAGATAAGAAGAGCCATTTTTTAAAATTCCTTCAATAACCATGTGTTCTGTGAGCCTCAATGGGCGTAGCCACCTGGTGAGGGAGAACAGGAGCTGGGCTGGGTGCCCTGGCAGCAGAGGGGGAACCCAGAACCAGCAGCAGGGCCCCACAGGGTCTCCCAGTGGTGGTGGGTAGCCTGAAGCCTGGCATGGGCTGCCCACAGGGTCCCCCACTGGTGAGGGAAGTCTGAAGCTGGTGCTCAGGCCACTCCAGTGGTGGTGGGGGCACGGAGTCTGGAGCTGCAAGGGGGCAAGTCAAAGAACTGCATGCAGCTCCAGAGCCAGAAGCTGCAGACCCTTCAATTATACTGAAACCTGTCATACCATAATAGATTTTTGGGACAATAAGTGGTAAATGGATTTCTTAGGGAGTTCCTAGGTACATGTCAATGGAAATTATCTAAGTCTGCTTTATGCAAAAATAGTCTTTTGAAGCTACAATCTGAGGAGAGGGTTTCTGTCCACTGATAATCTGTACTGAAGGCCAAGATCAGAGGGCCAACTTGCACAAGCAAATGACTGCTCTGCCCAGTCTTTGTTTTGGTTCTGAATCTGTCATAAACTTATAACCAGAGGGAAAACCCAGCAGCTGGTGTTGAAGCATTGAAACCTGCAAGAACCTGCGGATGGAGTTAGAATGACCTCTGATAAGATTTTTAACATGAATGTAAGTTCTTTTACTGTTTTAGTAGGTTTTCTGTAATGCTTTCACCTGAAAAATAAATGTGCTTGCTTAGTAAGAGTTGTGTGTGACACACTGCACCTCCACATTCACTCTTCTGACTTAATTGCGTAATTCATGTTCACCCTTGTAATGTAATTGTTTAATTAAAAAAAATGAGAGTCCTGTGGCACGTTAAAGACTAACAAATTTCTTTGGGCATAGGCTTTTGTGGGCTCCCACCCACTTCATCAGAGGCACACATCTGACAAAGTGGGTTGGAGCCCATGAAAGCTAATGGCTGAAGAAATCTGTTAGTCTTTAGGTGTCACAGGACCCTTAATGTTTTTGCTGTACACAGACTAACACGGCCACCCTCTGTTTAATGAAGAGTATGTCGTGCAAGATGTTTTGAGATGTTCATGGCATATTGAACATTACTGTTATAGTAATATGTTGTAATGTCATGTGTATGGTTATGTGGCTTTGCTATGTAATATCCCCAAATGTGTCCCACTGCATGAGACAGAACTGGCAAAACTCTACAGCAGTGGGTCCTCAACCTAGGGTCCGTGGACCTCTGGAGGGGCTGCAAAGTGGCTTGAGGGGCTCTGCAGACAGGCTGGGAGGTGGGGTTGGACATTGCGGGGGTCCCCGGTTGCCACAGAGACCCAGGCTTCCAGCCAGCAAGGAGCTTTCCCCAGGCAGGAAGTTTTTAAAACGCCAGCCTTGAGCATACAGAACATGCCCAGGGAACGTAGCCTGGGGGGTGGCCAGGTAACTGCAGCTTCAGTGGCCAGATGGGTGGGGGGGCTATGAGGCGGGAGAACTGGGAAGGGAACCAGCAGGGAGGACGGAGAACGGGCAACGAAGACTGGGGAGGGGACGGGGCAGGGGGGCATGGCTGCGGTGCTGCCATCTGCGTATCACATATCCATCTGCTGTGGAGCAGGCACTGCCGCGGCTATCGCTCCCTCCTTGGGAGCTGCATGTTGCTCCATTCACCTACCGGGGACTGGAGTCTGCCGCGGCTATGGTCCTCTGCCCGGAGACCCCACTCCCCAGTAGGAGAGCGGCACAGGCCAGATTCTGCCTGCAGCTTGGGGAGGGGGGGTGACACATTAATTTTTTTTCCCTTACCAAGGGGTCCTTAGCCTTCAAAAGGTTGGGAACCCCTGATCTACAGAACTGAGGGGTAATTTGCACCTTATCAGGACTTGTACAGAACAGTCCATCTCAGCATTCCTGGCACAAAGGACTGATCTAAGTATCAACAAAAGACCAAAGGGACTTTCAAGTGAGCTACCCCTTTTTCCTTGGCCAGCCTGGAGCCACAATAAGGTAACGCTCAGTAACTTAGGACATGGATGAAACATAGAAGACATTGTTTGTCACCTGACCCTGAAGTGGGGGAGGGGTGAAGGAACCAGGAACAGCGCTAGGGCTTCTGGCACTCCCCTACAGTGCAACAGATGCCCGGGCAGACGAGTGACATCACAGGGCAGCGCAATGGCACAGTCCCCATTTTGGTGCCCCTCAAACATCAGTGCCCCCCTGCAACGCTTATTGTGCTTACCGCATTGCACCGGCCCTAGAAGGAACCTTTTGAAAAGGTAAGACATTTTGCAATCTACTACAACCACCACCAAGCATCTGAAATGCTGACTGGGGATAGCCTGGCTAGGAAGGAATCCCGCCAGCCTGTGTTGAGAAACTTCTAAGTTTGTAAGGTTGGTGAAAGAGTTAAACATTTACCAGAATAATTCAGAAAATAGAAAGAAACAATAAGGTTTAGTGATAGAGTAGAAGGGGTTTTTTGTTTGTTTTTGTTTTTTTTTTAAAGAAAAAGCAAGAAAGATGTTAACAAATGACAGCTAATTTGCCAATCATAAAAAAATACCAAGTTAACACTATCACCACTGGCAGTCAGTACTATGTTTAACAAGTCAACATTTCTGATTCAAAACCAATTAGAGGCAGCACATCTTTGTAGCAAAAGACAGTCACTCATCCTATAAAATGAATTACTTTAGAAAAGTACATATATGTGCCAATGTAAGTCTATAGCTGAGGTCTCAAACAGATGGCCCACAGGTTGCATGCGGCCCCTAAAGCTATTTCCTGGGGTCTGCAATGACACTATTGTTACCAATATTTGTAATATCATTGTATGAAAAGGTTTCAGTGGTGCAGCCCTTGAGCTAATGTGCTAGCCTTTATGTGGCCCTCATCGTGATTTGAGTTTGAGACCCCTGTTCCATAAGATGCCAGTTACTCAGACACTCCAGTATCCCAAAAAGGCTTTTTATAGGTCATATTATTTTCTCAACAAATTTAAAAATCATATGATATGCAGTAACAGAAAATTAGTTAAAATTCAACATATTTGAGGTTTCTAATTTACTCAATTTAGAAGTTTCCTTCAAATATTATATTTTCCTTATTACAAGAAAGTGTCTACTATTTTACTTTGTACTCTTGGTAAATTTTCTGCCTCCAGGATCATAAATGTGGCATTTGTAAGAGGTTTTTATTCAGATTACTGATTAACAAGATATTAAGTACCCAGGCTCAACCAGCTTAATAACCAAGAGATCACCACAAGTACCAAAAGGAAAAAATTAGTACAACTCACCCTCCTGAGACAGTTTCACGCTTTAGTGTGTTCCAAACTGCTTATAATTGTGTTTACCTTTTTTGAAGTTTCTATGTATAATATGTCTTAAGCAATCATTTCAGTTTGTGGTTGGAACATTCTGTGCATCTCCAAAAATGGGTCGTGACCTCGATTTATTTCCATTCTATAACCAATACACACTTCATCTGCAACTGCCTGCGACTACCGTTATCTCTCTCGACATAACTACACAAAACTTAATTAATGGTAGTTTGGCTTATGACCGAATAGGTCTGTTAGCAAAACTACACAAATCTTCAACAGGTCTGGCCCATGGCTTAGTACACTGACGCCCACTCATATTTCATTAAAACATAATACTTCCTAAGAGACATTCATGTAATTAAAGCATTTAGGTGTTCTCCCCTCCCTATTAGTTCTCCAAAGGTGCTTTTACTCAGAGCTAGTCAGTGTCCTGGGTGCTTGAGCAATCCTGTTGGAGGCACTATGGCTGGAAGAGAAAATGGGTGGAGGGGAAAAGCCAGTTTGGAACACCTCCCAATCCTGAGGAAAATTTTTCTCCTCCTCCACCTGCTTGACTGGGAGGATTACCTCAGTTCCTGCCTCCTGCCAGGCTCGCCACCCCACCTTTATCTCATGTCAGGATGCACTAAAGGCAGGCTGCTGAAATTAATACTAATGGCCAGGGATGGAGACAACAGACAGAGCTCAGAATCAAATCCATGCTAAAGAGGTCACCTGGCAAGGAAGTTAAGGCAAAACAGGAGCATAAGTCTCTCTACTTATTTAGAGGACAGCTTGTAGACTTTTGGTGCTTTGGGTACTGGTGAAAGGGGTATGGTGAACACATAAAGAGCATAGGGAAAAAAGGAACTAGAACCAAGATTTGTCAGAAAATGAACAGGAAAATCAGGTACTAAAAGTGTTTATTCAGCTTTAGAAGTCTAACGATGAAGTTACAGGTAGCGAGCCCTGAGCATTAAGTTTTGATAAACCACCAAAAAAATGAATTGAACAAAAAGTTATGAGAAAGTTGAGCATCAGAACAAAGCAAGGTAAGATCCCTGCTCTGGGGAGCTTAAATCAAATAGATAAAGGCTATGATTAATGACTACATATGAGAACAGAATACTGACATAATTAGTGATAACAAATTAAGCAGAAATTTCCATGGGGTAGCTGTGTTAGTCTTTGTACAGCAAAAAACAACAAGAGTCCGGTGGCACCTTATAATCTAACAGATTTCTTCAGGCATAGGCTTTTGTAGGCTCCAACCCACTTTGTCAGATGCATGAAACAGACACTACAGTTGAGAGGTATATATACTCATGCCAGTATGGAGGAGAGCAAGTGTTAGAAAAGTCAGTTCAGAGAGCAGATGGGGCCCATTCACACCAGCTGATCAAAGGGAGAGAATGTGTGAACAGAACAATCACTTTTTGTAAAGTGTTAACCATTCCAACTCCCTATTCAGACCCAATCTGATTGTGTCAAACTTGCTCCAACTCTGCAGTTTTGTGCTGAAGTCAGTTTCTGAAGTTTCATTGTTGGAATGTGGCAACTTTCGAGTCTGCTACTGAGTGTTCATGGAGATTGAAGTGTTCTCCTAGTGGGTTATGGATATTGTCATTTTTGATGTCTGATTTGTGTCCATTTATCCTTTGTGCAAAGACAGTCCAGTTTGGCCAGTTCACATGGCAGAGGGGCATTGCTGGCACGTGATAGCATATAGCACATTAGTGGACAGGCAGGTGAATGACCCCCTGGTGGCGTGGCTGATGTGGTTGGGAACTGTGATGGTATCACTGGAGTCAATATGCGGGCAGAGTTGGCATTGGGGTTTGTTGCAAGGATAGGTTCCTGGATTAGTGTTCTTGTTGTATGATGTTCTGTTGCTGGTGAGTATTTGCTTCAGGTTTGGGGGCTATCTGTAAGGAAGAATAGGTTTGCCTCCCAAGACTTGAGAGAGTGTGAGATCATCTTTTTTAATAGGTTGTAGATCTTTGATGATATGTTGGAAAGATTTTAGCTGGGGACTGTAGGTGATGACAAGTGATGTTCTGTTGTGTCTATCCTGTAGTAGGTGGCTCCTGGGTACCCGTCTGGCTCTGTGAATTTGTTTTTTCACTTCCCCAGTTGGGTACTGTAGTTTTAGGAACACCTGATAGAAATCTTGTAGGTGTTTGTTTCTGAGGAATCAGAGCAGATACTGTTGTACCTTAAGGCTTGGCTGTAGATGATGGATTATGTAATGTGTCCCAGGTGGAAGCTGGAGGCATGTAGGTATGCACTGTGGTCAGCTGGTTTCCCATATAGGGTGGTGTTAATGCATGCATCCCTTATACCAGTGTTTCCCACCAGTGTACCACAGCACACAGGTGTGCTGTCAAGCATGAGCAGGTGTGCCACAGAATTTTTTGAGAAACTTCTCAGAGTTCTTGATTGCTTCATGAATATTCATGAGTTCATGGGGAGACTATATGATAGTGTGCCTCAAAATAATTAAAGGTGTCAAGGTGTGCCACAGCAGAGAAAAAGTAAAGAACCACTGTCTTATATGTACAGTAGTGTCCAAGAAGTAGATTTCTTGTGTGGACCGGTCCAGACTGAGGTTGATGGTGGGGTGGAAATTGTTGAAGTCCCGGTAGAATTCTTCCAGAAACTCTTTCCTGTGGGTACAGATGATGAAAATGGCATCAGTGCAATGTAGGTAAAGGAGAGGGAATTGTGGACGAGATTCAAGGAAGCAATGTCCTAGGTTGGTCATAAAGATATTGGCATACTGTGAGGCCATGCGGGTACCCAGAGCTGTGCCACTGACTTGAAGGTAGAGATCATCCCCAAATCTGAAGTAGTTGTGGGTCAGGACAAAGTCACAAAGTTCAGTTACTAGATATGCCATGTCATCATCCAGGAAACTGTTCCTGATGGCTTGTAGTCCATCTTTGTGAGAAATGATGGTGTAGAGGGCTTCTACAGCCATAGTGGCTAGGATGGTGTTTTCTGGGAGACCATTGATGGATTGTAGTTTTTTCAGGAAGGCGGTTGTGCTACAGAGATAGCTAGGGGTATGTCTACACTTGCAAGTTGGTTTGAATTAAGGAGGCTTAATTCAAACTAACTTAGTGCCTGTCTACACTAGGCTTTCATTAGTTTGAATTAAGGAATTCCTTAACTTAAACTAATGAAAGCTTAGCTCGAATTAGTAAGACCTGCTGGCTAGTTCAGACTAAGCTCTTAGTTCAAACTAAACTTGGATTAATCCTTAGTTTGAATTTAATAAATTCAAATTAAGGGCAGTTAGTTCAAATTAACAAAGTGGACTAATTTGACTTACTGTTAAGTCAAATTAGTTCACTTTGTTAATTTGAACTAATAAGTTTGAGTTTAGTTCAAACTAAACTCGAACTTATTAGTTTGAATTCACAAATTTGAACTTTTCCTAGTGTAGACATAGGCTGGCCCTAGGAGAACTGATGGTGTAGGGCCTGAGGAGAGAGTCCACATAGCCAGATAATCCTCATGTGAGAGTGCCGATGCCCGAGATGATGGGGTGTCCAGGATTCCCAGGTTTGTGGATCTTAGGTAGAAGATAAAATACCCCTGGTCAGGGCTCTCAGGGTGTGTCCATGTAGATATGTTCCTGTGCTTGCTCAGGGAGTTTCTTAAGCAGAAGTAATTAATTCTGGGAAAGCACTTGGAGGATTAGGTAGTTGCCATTGTCAATGCTCAGAATTCTAGGCCTCAGTCTTCACAGGTTTCAGTGGTGCAGCCCTCAGGCTAACATACTACTCCTCATGTGGCCCTGTACTAGTCCTCATGCAGCCCTTGTGGTGACTTGAGTTTGAGACCCCTGATCCAAGAGAAGAAGATGATGAGTGTGTTTCCCATCTGGGCTAGGAGAGAATTAGGGGTTACTTTTGTGGATGCATAAAAAATTAAATTGCTATCTTATACCGTTACAGAACAAGCATGGGTCCTGTCTCCTCTTCAGCTAACCTCATTCATTGTTGGTGTTGAGCCCAGCCCACACCATGCCCTAACAAATACTCTAGGCAGTTCACATTAATTTGGACCCGCAGCCAAGACCAAGTTCCTAGAGCCCTCCCTGTCCTCGACCAAACAATGGCCTCGTGTGTGTAAAGCAGATCACCACACAAAGTCTCCCTGCTTCTTCCAAGATTGCTGGCCCCCTCCCCACCCACTGAGGTCTTGAAGCGCTCCACATGCAGCGTGTCCTGCACCTTTGCTGGATCTGAGAGAGGGTCCCAGGGCGGTCTGTCCTCCCATGCAAGGCCACTGAGCTCAGCCCACACTGGCGCTGCACTGACGGCAGAACAGGCATCAGGACACACCCCCAGGTGCCTGTCGCTGACATCACGCAGTAGGCACTTTCTTGCTTGGTGTTCTCACCCCTGCCCAGCCACAGTGCCAGTGGGCCCGTGACAGCAGCAATGTGTCTCGTGGCCTTGCCCCCACGCCAGGTACCTGTTCCGCTCCGGTTGGCATGGGCTTGATGCCTCACCTTGGAGCCACCTACAAGCCCCAGCAGTGTCTGCGCTCCCACCATGCTTGTGATTGGCAGGAGCCAGACCAACCACCACTGAGACTTGGAGCCTGGGGGCTGGGTGAGAGTCCAGGGTTGAATTTTTCTGGCCTGGTCCCATCTATGCAGTTGGCTGGACTTGAGGAGGGTCTGTATCCTGAAGGTGAGTAGGCCCAACCCACAGCAGCCCCCTCCACTCCCATAGCGCCGGCTTCAACAAAGGTTTTGTAAGTTTCCTGGCAGCTCTCTCTCCAGGTGTGAGTGTCCTGCCCTCATGGTCGCTGCTTCATTTTTGCCAGCCTTGAATCCCAGCACTGCTGAGCTTGGCAGTTCATAGCCCTGGCACCTCTGGGCTTCTTGCTGTATCCGTTCTGGGTGTAAAACAATTGCTTGCACCCTGGAACCTTTTTCATTACAAATGAAGCACTGCACCTGGTGTTCGAAGAGGCCACCTCCAATATTCAGCACCCACTCTTGTGCTGTTATGTTAGTTCACAGTCTCCAGTCTCACACAACCTCCCTCCTCACATAGGTGTGAGTATCAAGCCATTCCGGGTTTTGACCTTGCTGTAATTGGCGGGTCAGAGGTTATCACAGATGTAAAGTTGACTGGTGCTATCACTGGATTGGGAGGCTCACAGGGAGGTATGGGGCAGGCAAAACTTATAGAAATGTGGGGCCCTTGCAGCTGCATCATCATGTGACACACAGGCCTGCCTGCAAAGCAACTGGTGGTGGGGGAGACAGCATTTGAAAGCCCTTGTTCTATCCCTTGCCGGGCAATGGCAACTGGTGTGACATTTTAGTTTAATCTTGTTTTGGTGCTGCAATATGATAAACAGATTGAATTTCCCTTCTTCACTCTTTTGCCCCACACATCTCAAGAACATGGATCAACTGAGCCCTCTAAATCTGCAGATACTGGCAGACCATTTTTGTGGATTGTGGATGAATGCATATTAAAATTCAATATTTAAAGCCCTGCAAATTTGCAACTATCCACTTTATAGTTGTGGATCTGGATTAGATGTGGATACAAATTTTATATCCACTCAGGGCTTTATGGATCAGGCTCCGCTGTGAGAGGGTGAGTTAATTCCCCCCCATTATATGCTCCACAGCTGGTTTCAAGTTACTATCCCAGAGAGAGAGAGAGAGAGAGAGAGTGCGGGTTTGAAGAGAGAGGCTTAAAGGATGGCAGGTGTGTTTCGGAGTGAAAATGCCTAGGGCCTATGGACACCAGAATCTGGTCCTGCTTATTCCTGTGTGTATGTAAAATGACAGGTTATAGTTTCTGTACTGCATATTCCTCACAGCCTCTCTCATTACAGCAGCAAGTGGCATAAGAAAAATATGTTAGTGACAGCATAAAATTATTTGTGGATTATGAAGTTTCACTAATTATGAACTCTTCAGAGTGGGAACACTGCTTCTTTGATGTCTGTACAAGTCTCAACATTTGTTTGTGTAGGCTGCTGAGGACAAATAGTTTGAAAATCCTGGTGACAAGCATCATGGCAGCAATACTATATGTTACCATACTGGTTTACAGGCTAATGAAAATTAAAAAACAAAGTATGATAGGCAAATTGGCTGAATGCTCTTTTAGTGATTCCAAATTAACCACTATACAAAAGAAACAGGGCAAGATTTCCAGTTTCCAAAGAATAAAATCCATTTTAAACTAATATCAACATAACTTATCATGTGGAAGTTATATAAAAAGGTGGTTAGTGACTAGAAGAAAATTAATAGCTGTAAATTATTTCTGTTGTAAACTATGTGGTATGATTTCTAGACTCTTAGCAGATCTATGGTATGAGGAGTTATGAACCACCTTTAAGAATTATACTACTTCACCTAACAATTTACAAATCATATACTGTAAGCCTAGATGAAAAGTGTATCATGGAACTTCCAGAAACACACTGACAATATGACTGACAAACAATGCCTGAGATACACCAAAGATTTTTTCCCGCCCAGAGCAATAACTTGCACTTGTCTCCCAACTCCATCAGAAAAGTCCCCTTCAGCATATTTGTTTGTAATCCACAAGTATGTATTTAGGATAGAAACCTTCCTGGCTAATCCTGCAAAGATCAGCATACACATACTGACCTAGAGAAAATCAGATGAGTCCCCACTTGGTGTGTGCATGCAGAAGTGTGCATCCAAACAACAGGAAGTTAATGCCTAATGTTAGGTATAATGATGAGACTACATTGCATTTATATAGCACCTTTCACCTGAGAATCACAAACCTCTATTAAAAAAATAAAAGAAGAAGATTACCAATATCCCCTTTTTACAGATGGGGAAAATGAAGCTTTAAAATGTCAAGTGACTTGCTCGAGGTTACTGTTCAGAAACAAAGTTCAGGTCTCTTTGACTCCAGATCTCATGGTATAGCTAGCTGAGAGTACAGAAAGCAGCTGGTAATACCTAACCTATTTAAACAAGATAGCTTCTGCTGTTTCTCTCATTTGTATCGACACAAAAATTTCAGTTTACAGCAGGGCAAGTTAGATATGTGCATTGTGTGCAGATCATGTCCTGTAGACACTCTGAACCTATTGTATTTCATATTAGATCTCACTATTAGAATGTAAGACTCCAATGCCAATATTCAAGGAAAAGACAGACAAATGGGATTCATCTTACACTGAAGATATATATAGGTAATGCACTATACATTTCTGTTATGTCTAATACTAAGCAACTAATACTCCTATTTATCAGTTGTCTCACCTGAGTCAGCAACTCTTACCAATCTTTTTGAATTGGTTCCTTTAGGAGCCTATACTTGGCCTATCACCTTTCCTTGTCACAAAATTGATTATCCTCTTCACAGTGAAACTGCGCAGCAGAGACATGGGTTGTCCATGCTGCTGCTGCCGCTGGTTCTTCTGTAGTCACTAAACTGGCTCTGAATTATTCCCCAGGACACTGAAAACAATATAGTAACTGCCTATATTTGCTGCACTGTAAGCAGTGTTGACAGCCAAGATTTATTCTGGCCTCAAGCTTGACCTTTATAGAAAACGGACACCGACTCTGCTCATCTCGCTTTCTCTCTCTATCTCTCTTGCCTGAAGCTGCAATACAAAAAAACCATATTTTTTTCATGCTCTGTACTCATTTGTCTAGAACTTTGTGGTGTCTTTGTTAAATACAATGAATGAACATTGTGGCCTAATTCTGAAGTCTATAGGCAAAGATTTAATTTCCCACTGAAACTAATGGTGTAAAAAAAAAGAGAACCTCAGAACTGATCTGTTTTTGATTCAGGGCAGTGGACAAGCAGAGCTAGGGAGGTATTCAGTTGCAAACTTGGTGTATATCAGATGCATTATCCTGGGGACATCTCTGCAAGATTCATAAACAAAACTTCAGAACAATTATTAGAGGAGGTTTTACACTGAGCCTGGTGGCTGCCAGGACAGGTCTTTAGGAGAATGGTCAGTCCTATGTGAATAGCAATATAGCACAACACAGCCTATAGTTTGCGTAGCTCACTATCAAGTCTCATTGCCTTGACACAAAGAGCTGACCAGTAACTGAAGATAGAAGACTTTTCAGGTTCCCTCTTCCTTCCTTTTATCCCCTTATTCCTAGTTATATACTATATACTTAATATGAGGAAAATTGTCCTGACTATTCCTCCATGAAATTATAAAATAGTCTCCCAAGGGAATGGTAGAAAGCCATTCATTTAACATTTTTATATGTCAACTGGAAAAAACACTGGAAAACATACTGCCTGAAACAATCCTACATAGGCCTTTTTCAGGTAGCAGGCTTATTTTTATCTTTAATTTCTAAGATAGCACCTTGCTCTTACAGAGTAGTCTTCAGACAACCCTGAAACATTTAATAAACATGAATCAAGTCTCTGACTGAAGGTCCAAGCTCCATTCATTCCAAAATTCTGTGGTCAAAGACTATAATAGAATCTACCCCTTGCTGAGAAATTGGTTTAGCTGAAATGAAGTGGTCACAAAATATTTTTCATCCTATCTAATATGTGTTTATTGTTATTAGCTATATAAATGTGTAATTCTTTCCCAAATCCTACAGACTTCTTGGTATTTATCTTCTGGTATTGAATTCCACAGGTTAATTATATGCAATACTTAAAATATATTTCCTTTTAGAAGTTTTAAATTTTTTGTCATTAGATTTCACAGGATATCTCTTGTTCACAGGAGGTACTTTGTCTATTTTTTGTATGATTTAGCATAGGTTTATCATGTTGCCTCTGATTCCTCTCCTCTCTCTCTTTCCAAATGGAAAAGATAATTTTCCTTGCAAGTCATTGATCCCCACCTCTATTTCAGCAAAAAGTGTGATTAACTTTTGTCAAAAAGGAAAAAAACACTTTAAAGATAGTAAAATGCTGAATATTTTGCTATTACCTTTCCCCTATGTACCATGTGGCTTGCTAAGTAATTGTGAATGGTAAGGGAGTTGGTCTGTGTAATTATGAATGTGAGCACAGGTGGTCCACAAGGTCTTTCTATTATGGTATGGTTAACCATATGACAATGTTTAAGAACTCCTTAGCCTCAGGACATTACAGGTTCAGATAGCTACCATCCATAAGCAGATTAGCAGGTTGTTTCTGAAGTAATATTAGTAAATAGGTATTAGTAAATAGTAGTAAATAGTCTTAATAGTGAACAGTAATTTACTAATAGTAAATAGAATTTAAGGTTTTGAAGTTGATGCTCGCCTGTGACAAACAAGAGTTCATACTTCCCTCTTTGATGCTTTTTAATCCTTCTCTAGAGGCAGCCTCAAAAAAGTCAAACCAGTCAGTGCTTATTTTGTTAAAAAGGGGGCGAGGGGCAGTGTCTAGTACTCTCCTTTCTGCTGCTGGGCAGTGAGGCTGACAAAAGAGTTGCCCAACTCTGTACCCCTGCATGCCATCAAAAAAAAGTACTGAATCAGACTATGCACATTTTTGGATAATCAAGGCTTTGGATGATTTATTTAAAGCCTGCAGATATTGTATCCCTGTGGCTTTGCCAAAGGCCAGCTGGGGTCAGAAGTGACAATGAGAAGAACCAGAAAGAAAGGTTGAAGTTTCCTAAAGTACTCTTCCTCCCTCCCATTCCTCCTCCTGATACAAATTTCTATACAGAAGCTCTGTGCAGAAGGCTTTTGCTAGTTGAGCATCCAGATTATGTCCCTTTATTGCCCCCTTCCTGTTCCTCATGGTGATGACCCAATTGGCTCTGTTACCTACCCTAGGCCATGCTTTCTTTTGAAATCACAGTCCATGACCATGTAATGACAGGGGTTTTTGATAATATATGATGGGATATGTATTATTTATTCTGCACTGAAGATACACCATCACATTAGTTATACTGCACCAGATATACTGGATAAACTGCATTCAGTTTACACTGAGGAAGTGTTTTCACAAACAGAAAAGAGAGGAACTGATTTTCAAGTGGAAGTTTAGAAGCTGAGAAAAACCATTCATTCATTGGGACACACAGGGCTGGCCCAAGGTTTTTTGGTGCACTAGGCCACATGCGATTTTAGTGCCCCTCGCAGCCACAAGTGGGTGTTGGTGCTGCCGCCGCTAGGATCTAACCACTGCTGGGGATCTAGCTGTGGGCAGGGGTCCAGCTCCAGCTGGGGAGCAGCGCTGCAGGCGTGGGTCTGGCCCTAGCCAAGGAGCAGCACTGCCGGCAAGGGTCCAGCTCCAGCCAGGGAGGGGTGTTGTGGGTGGGGGTCTGGCCCCAGCCTGGGGAGCAGTGCCGCCGCTGGGATCCAGCCAAAGGGGGGAGTGGAACCACCGCTTCTGCCTGGATCCGGCCTCAGCTGAGGAGCAGAGCTGTGGCCAGAGACCAGAGCCATGGGCAGGATCCCCCCCACTGGTGCCCCCACCAGCCCGCCAACCCCAGTGTCCCTTATCCCCTGGAACCACTGCCCTAGACCAACCCCACCTTCCCCCCACTTACCCCTTTTCTGGAGTGGAGCCAGCCGAAAGACAGCTTCCTGCCTTCCTCTGCCCTAGCCTATGTGCCTGAGCAGAGCAGGGCAGGGCAGGATAGGCTTGTTGGCCCCAGCCCAGCCCTTGGCTCCCCCTAATGGTTGGTGCTCTAGGTGACCACGTAGGTCACCTCTCTGGAAGGATTGGCCCTAGGAATACCCTAAGTCTGCAGAATTTGTCGACTGTGTGCTTATATTTCAATCCTGCTTCTGTCTGTATGTTTCTGAAAGGCTAGTAAAAGAAGAACAATAAAACTCTAAAGAATATATTGCATCCCTGTACTAATTGTTGCTTAAAAGATAGGACAACTTGATCTTAAATGTATGTTAGCACAAAGCTTTTCAAAGAGTTTTCTTTAACAGAGGTTGGTGCTGTCCATAGGAATTACTAACATCTTAAAGAGAAGGGAGTAATCCTTTGTATTTTTTCTTGTTTGTAATGATTAAGACATAAAATGAGATTCATTGTGAAGGAAAATTTGAGAAGGGTTTTTCTTTATCTTTCTAAATTATCTACCAGCAACTTTCAATAGGTCTTTGGCAATATAACCTGTAGTGTTGCTTTTTCTTTTCAACTATATGTAACAGAAGTTCAGCTCTCCTTTCCCCCATATGGATCTTAAGATCATTTTTTATTCAGATATCTTACTATATCTGGCCTAGTTTCACTAATGCTATATAATAATAAAAGTAGAAAACTAGTTTTGAACAGTCAAGTGAAATTTTAAGACTGATCAGCAGGCAGCAAGTGTCCTATAAAAGTCTTGAACAAAAAGGCATACTCATTACTGTGCATATTTCGATCTCTCTCTAGCTCTTCAAAGAGACTCATTTACTAACTTTACATGAATCTGTATACTTTCCTACCGGGAGAATGGGAGGTCATTTTTACTGCTGCAGAACTGTCTAGTTAATTGTAACTTTACTGTCACAGCTTTACCATAAAGAACCCAGGTTACAGATGTATACCATATCTACAATGCATGTAAACTGGACAGGAGTTCCTGTAAGTTGTCAGTGCCACCAGATGCCAGTCTTAAAAAAGGAATCACTGATTCAGGCACTCACTCCTTAAATATGGATGGCTCCTAGTCAGTGAGTGATTTCCCTCCTCTGTGGCAAGATAAAATATCACTTGGCAAGCCATGAATCAATGGCTTTTATGTAGGTCAAAACAGATGTGAATTATTTTCATACCACAGCTTTGCCACCTTATCTGTTGTAAATATAAGCCCTGTGGTCAGATGTGTCAGAGGGAAAGTGCATTCAATACCATCCATTGATGAAAAGTGAAAGTGTTGCCTTACAGAGTTTCATTTGCATAGGCTATTTACCTACAATCCTTTAGCGACATCTGGGGAGACACCACAACTATCCATACGCATAGACATATATATGACTGGAATGTTAAAATAGATGGTTATGGATATACCATGAGAGAAGAAAGTGAAAAGAGAATGGGGTGGTACTTTACATCAAAGATACTATTACTATAACAGAGTCATGGATAATTCAGAATCCCATGACCTTGAATGTTTATGGATTGGAATTCGAACTAGTAAAATGAGGGATATTTGCTGCAGACCACATCATCTCACTAGAGAACAGGAAAAACTGCTCAAAGTATCTATAAGGTATAGGAAGAAAACTATATTATCAAGGATGATGACTTCAATCCTTCATTATAGTGGAGAGCAATATTTATTTGTTGGGCACTTCATATAGCTCATCACAAAATTCCTTAGTTTCTAAAAATATTAGATAATTCTCCTCAAAATGAACTTTGATCTCTTTGTCAATTTCAACAGATACATTCAACAGAGCTCTCTCTGGCTACTGTAGGAGTGATGAAGGATGGATGGCTGAGTAAAGAGATTTAATTTGTCTTTAAAAATCAGATCAGGTATGCCAGTCATACAGGAGGGCAAATCAGGGACAAATGTTTGATATAAAAATTTATGAAACATAAAATGGGCTCTAACAGTAAGTCTATCATACACCTGAAACAATAGGTCTCTCTGAAGTGTCAGGGTCCTGAATAATTTTATGATGCTTTGTAGTTAAAAAATGATAAAGCACTGTATATAAGAAAAAATTAAAAAGATAATTGAATATTGGTTCATAAATCCATGAAGACTCAAAAGACACACTATAGGTATTAAACACTTCTTGCTCAGAAATATTTCTACCTAGTTAGATTTTAAAGGTTAATAATAAGGAAAATATTCTGCCTAAACATCTCTGGTTTATAGTTCTTATAAGACATGACACCAGTGACCCTCAGTTATCAGTCATTCGATGAAGATGCCCGCATTTGCCAGTAAAGATTATTCTTCAGTCTTTAAACATGATCTCAGGCTTTGATTAATCTAGACTCGTAATTGCTCATTTCCTTTGATGAAAATATGTTCTAATTTAGGCTCAGGCCAGGAAGTGGAGTGAATGTGCTACCATAAGTTTTGAAAGGGATCAGTCTTCTTAGACTATCACTTGTGATATTTGCATTATTAGTTGTAAAGGTGGACATTGCATGTGTATAAGAGAATATATTTTTAAACTAGCAACAACAAGATGAACAATAACAAATGGTACTAACAAGATAGGGGCACAGTCACAGGATAGTTGGCCTCTATAATTGAAGTAGATCTTGTACTTCTGTCCCGAAAGAGGTGTTCCCTGTTGGGATAATTAAGGTAGCAGGGCTGCACTAGAGGCTATGAAGGGTCAGAGAGACACCTAGTGTGTCACAGCTGGTTCAGAGAAAGCAGTACCACTGTTACTAGGGGCTCTTGGGAGAAAGGCAGTGAGAATGTGCAATGTAAAGGGTGAGTTGAAGAACTATATGTCTAAGTTTGGACAATAAAATCACCTAAGAGATAGGGTAAGACAGTAAGTGAGTCCTTATTAACCTGGCAAGAACTCCTGTCTTATTACAGGTTCAAAAGATGTGTACAGAATAGTACCTTCTTTCAAATATTATCATAGTGGGTGACAAAAGAAACAGTTGATTGCTTCTGACTCCTGATAAACCTGCGGCATCAACACAGTTAAAACTGAGTACCCTCCAGAATTTGTTGTATCTTGTGTATCACCAGTTATGAAATGGGGCTATTTCTCCAGACCCACCTTTGAGACCCATTTTTGACTAAATGCTATGTACAGTAAATGCAAAGAGCCATTAACAACTAAATAGTACCCAATACCCATAACTTGCAGTCTCCAGTTTAACCATCAGATCACATTTCCCTTTTAGACCCTAAAAGACCTAATTCCTAGTATTCTATTACTGTGTAGAAAATAGTTGGGGCACCCAAGTGCAAAGTATATGTCTGCCAGTTCCCATCAAAGATAGCAGCCTACTGCTGCTATTAACTAAGGGAGCTGTTCCTTTAGCTCCTGTGAAAAGGATTTCATATCCATCCCATGGAGTTATAACCTCAAATGGTTCTGATGATCTATCCAGGAATTCATTATGATTTCATATAATAATTTTTTTCCAGTTTTCTGTTTACAAAAAACAAAGAAAAATGTTAAATAGAGGAACAGATAAACTAAAACATTCAAAATTTGGAATGCCAGATTTAAAGATTCCCATGCAATGTAAATTCTGCCTCCATGTGCAATTACACTATTCAGTTATGGAATCACATATTATTTATTCATAGTTTGAAATTACAAAGCTTGTGCTTTTTAACTGAACATCACATGTTTTATATACATTTTAAGAATACTTCTAGTTATTCAGTTTTTATTTTTGTCTTAACTTTGATTTGGCTTTAATGCTGAAAGCCAATTTCCTGTTTTCATTATTCAACAATATTAGGGAAACTAGGATATAGACTCTAAGGTCAGAAGGGACCAATATGATAATCTAATTTGACCTCCTGCGTAATGCAGGCCACAAAACCTCACCCTATAACTGCAGTAAACCTCTATCCTATGACTGAGTTATTAAATCTTCAGATCATGATTAAAAGACTTTAAGATACAGAGAATCCACCAGCAAGTGAGCCAAGCCCCATGCTACAGAGGAAGGTGGAAAAGCCCCAGAGCTACAGCTAATATGCCCAAGGGTAAAATTCCCTTCCGACCCCAAATATAGTTATCAGTAGAGCCCTGCATGGATACAAATAAGTGGATCTGTATCCAACCTGCATCTGCAAGAAATGGTCCACAGATGTCCGTGCAGATAAAAATATGTGGATCTGTATCCAATCTGCATCCACAAGAAATGGTCCATGGATATCAGTGTTGTATCCGTGGATGCGGATATAAGGCAGATATCCGCGGATTTGCAGGGCTCTAGTTATCAGTTAAACTCTGTGGGTGTGGGCGAGTCTCAACAGCCAGTCACCCAAAAAGAAATTTTCTGTAGTAACTCTGAAACCACCCCATCCAATCTCCCTTCACAGGCCACTGGCATATCCACCACCAGTAGTCAAAATTCAGTCTGTTTATGAGATAAAAGAAATATCTGAATAAAAGGAAGTTAACGCGTAATGAAAAGACTGAAGATCTGTCAAGTTCAGATGAGAAAGCACTGTTATAAATGATCTTGGCAGTGCAGAAATGTAAAAGACTTGTTGCTGAAAGTTGCTGTTTGAAAACTTAGGAAGATAAAAGAAAAATTCCTCAAAATTTTATTTAATGTCTTAATCATTACAAGACTACAATATGATGGAACATCTAAAAGATATTACTAATTAGTATGGATGCACAACATCAGCTTTTGTTGAAGAAAACTCTTGGAAAAGCATTGAGCTGACATACATTAGAGAGGAGGAGGTGTCCCCTCATTTAGAAAGCAGTTAATGTAGCAATGCAGTATATTCTACTTCTAAAAAGATTTATAATTCTGTTTCTATTACACTTCCAAACGGAAAATATGTGCAAAGAAAAGAGATAAGAACGTTCATAGAAATTTATGCACAGAGAGGATACATAAATTCTGCAGATTATCCATATTTTTCTAGGGACTACTACCTTTCAGAATGGTAATTAACAGCTATAAACAATTGTGACTAGCAGAAAAAGGGATGACGAGAGACACTATAAGCAATGGGACAAAAATTCAGTATTTGGTCTGGTTTTTTTTCTCCCTTCCATTTCTTGTTTAAGATGGGGGGGGTGTCAGGAATACAGAGCAGTAGGCAGCCCTAAAGCCTCTCTTAAGGTGGATAGTCAGTTTCTTAAGAGTACTGAGTTTGCAGGATTAATTGGCTGTAAATGAAGTTCACAGCATTTGGTTCAGCCTACAACAGAGTGGTTCCACAAGAGCCTATTACACTCCTGAAATGAATCTGGCTCTGTCTTATTCTTTGCTTTACTCTGTGTCATCATGGCTAAACTGATTTATTCATTGATCCATTTTGATTTCTCAAATGTGTCCATCTTGTGCACTGGGAAGTACATTTACATTAATAAAAACCAGATTTCAGCCAGTCTTTGAGGAAAATGCTGCAGAGGACTTTTGGTGAGATAAACTCCTTTAGGCAAGAAGTTAAATGTAGTTTCTAGAAAGTATTTTTGTTTTATATCTACCCATTGTCTCTAATGCTTTTAGTCACTATCAGTTCAATCTTCTGATAAATTGATTCTTGTTCTCACTGCAACAATATCTAAGCATTGTGATGTTAAGCAAAATGCTGATCCTGAGTTGATGTGTAATCTGTTCTTTTAGGAATAGTAGACCTAACATCTCTGTGGCTATGTTCACACAGGGTATGCTTGTTTCAAAACAAGACGTTTTGAAACAAGCTGTTTCGAAATAACATATTATTTCGAAACAACTTATTTCGAGGACAAAAAACTTTGTCCTCGAAATAAGGCAGCGAAATAGCATGTCCACAGTGTGGACATGCTATTCCGCCTGGGGAGGGGATTGCAGGCACCGGTGGGGTAAAGCGCGGCTGGGCGCTTTACCCCGACGGTGCCTGCAGGGGCTGCAGGCACCCTCCAG
>ML682006.1:4131713-4193222 GCA_007922195.1 Podocnemis expansa
GTGTGGCCATGGCACTTCTTATTTCGAAACAACCTCTGTTGTTTCGAAATAAGAAGTGTGTGTGGCCATACCCTGTGAGTAGCCAGTGTCAGGGGATGGATATCACAAGGGAATGCTTCAAAGAGACTTGGGGACTAAGGTGTGCCTACTGATAAACTGCAAGGCAAACTAAGGATAGACATAGCCCAGAAGAGAGTGCTTGAGTGGCTAGTGGGTTAGTTGATGGTGGGAGAAACCTAACACCCTGCACAAGCTAGTCTCCCTTGTGCTAGAAGCAGAGTATAACCAGGTGACTCACAATCCTGGGTGCTCCAAGAATCATCATATCCAGGCCTTACCACAAGAAGTATGTTGGAAGCATGGTAAAGGGAAGATGGCATGGTCGTAGTGCTGTTGCATTCTGGAGATCAACAGTCGCTGCCACAAGTCCTTTCACGTGTGTTGGAATAGAATAGCTCTAAGGTAGCCCAGCTAGCCTTAGGATTGGATGGGGTGTGGAAGGAAGTATAAAGGTGACATCGAGTCACATTGGTCTCACTCTCACCTCAGATGTGATGCCAAGCAGAGCCTGGCCAGACTCAGAATCTAGCTCAGAACACAGCCCATAATATTTTACACAGAGTGCATTTGAAGAAAGTAAAGGTCCAAAGAATTAAAGCTCGTAAATTAAAGTTGTGCACATTTCATAATGCAAATTAAAATGTCTTGTGTGCAGTATCAGAAGCATCTGCTAAACCAAGTGAAAATGAATGATGAAAATTAAGATTCTTTTGTTGTTGATTTCTGTTTGTGCACAAGTCTGAGAAAGATGTAATAAGAAAGCTACTAGTTCATTGACAATTTAAAGTGATTCTAGTGTAAATAAATATTTTTTGCTTATACTTTGTTGATTTTTTCATATAATTGGTAAGTATATGATACATTAATCCACCAGCCAATACTCTGACACATCTCCAAAATATCTTCACTTTGTAGCAATGCAAAGTTATGGTGCTATATAAGTATTTAATGAGATAATGCATTAGTGTCAGGCTGTGGCAGTCAAGATAATCTTCTCATTCAGCCACTGAGTTTTTCTGAGATATCCCAGTCATGCACCAACCCCTAGTGAATTTATATCTGGAAAATAACTTCAAGAAAAATATACATATTGAATAATTGCAACATTAAGGACCTACTAATGGAAACCTGTGGAACATGAAAGGTCATTTTGCAATTAGACAGTTTAGAGGTTACAACCATGATCAGAGAAGCAGGAATCAGGACTTCCAGGGTGAAGTTCTGGTGCTAGTGGGGTCCCTGGCAAACCTCCTACTGATTTTAATGGAAGCAGAATTTAAGCCCTCTTTCCAATTCCACATCTTCCAGCGTGTAACCTTGAGCAAATAATTTAACCTCTCTGTATTCCAGTTTCTCTGGAAGTATGTGTTTTAAATCTGGGTAGACTGGTCTCTGCCTGTAACTACTCAGACTACAGTAAAGTAAAAAAGACCACTTTTCTTGTCCTCCTATCTCTCTTCTTCCTTCCTATTTGTCTGTTTCCTGTTGCATACGGTCTGTATCCCAGACTAATCTCTTGGGGACCAGGATGGTATTTGTTATCTCTTTAAACAGTGAGGCCCTAATTCCTCTGTAGGTTCCTGTGGTGCTATCACAATAATTAATAACAAATTCAAGCCACCATTCAGGTCCAACTCTGTTCCTTGGTGCCTTAGATGGTAGGTGCTGGAGGGTGGTGAACTTTACAAATTATCTGTTATACAGATACCTGATCAAATTCTGCCTTAAAAAAGTGCATATATTTTCCCTTGACTTGAATGTTTTTCAGGATAAAACCTTGGTCACTTGTAATGGGGTACCAACCGCACTCAGGGTTAACATGGCCAGGCCGAAAAATTAATTCCACACGCTGCACCTGGCGGAGGAGTCGCAGAGCAGGTAACTAATTGGAAGCAGGTTCAACTGTGCAGAACAGAAGGGGGCAGGGGCCTGTATTAAGCCTAGGATGAGTTGGGTGCAGTAAAGGTTATGGGGGGAAGGTTATAGCAGGGGTTAAAGTAAGCTGGATTGGCCCAAAATGGTATTCTGGGGCCCTCTAAAAATAGAGGAATGCACCAGAATGCAGAGTTCAGGTGTGTTCCCCAGGGCTGGCTCAAGGGGCTGGGGGTTGGGAGCAAGCCTCGCCACTCCTTCACCCCCTTTTCCTGGCTCCTGCGGTGGCCCTGTCCCCTCTTGCTGGGCCTGTGTCCCCTCTCACCGGCTGGCCAGCGCCACAGTCTCCCTCCTCCCAGCCCAGCTCCTTGGCCACCTTGGTGGTGCAGGTACGGGGGCCTTAGAGGATGGTGGTTTGGGGAGAGTTGGGCAGCCGGTGGTTCAGCATGGAGGTGTGGTGAGGTGGGAGAAAGGGGTTGGGATGGTGGGTTGGGGAGGTTGAAGAGGGTGGGAGGGCTGAAGGGGGTGAAGTGAAGATGGGGGAGCTGTTAGGAGGTCTGGGGTGTTAGTGATGTGGAGGGCTAGAGTGGGGGCATGGGAGCAGGGAGCTTAGGGAATGAGGATTGGGGTTGAGGAAGAGATGGGGAAAGAATGGTCTGATGTGGAGTAGGTGTTTTGGGGGCAGTAGCTGGGGTGGGGAGGGCAGGCATTTGTGGGGCAGTAGCTGACATGCATGCAGGGGGCATGGACATGCGTGATGGGGGACTGGAAATTTAGGACGATTCTGGGGTCTGCCAAATTATACTGTATCCCCTGGGTTATAGGGAGGCTGTACTTATTCCCAGGGAAAAACATGTTATATTTTGCACTTGTGGGCTCAGAGAAATGAGGGGAACCAGAAGAGTGTGATACGGTCCAGGAAAAGAGCACTGAGGGCAATAAGAGGGAAGCCCAGAGCTGCTGAGTTGAAGGTTCTTGGAGCGGAACCCAGAGTAAAAGGTGCTCCTAGATTCTGTTACCAGTCCCTGAGGGAGTGGCACCAAGGGGAAGTGGGAAAGAGGACTGCTAAGGAGAAGAGTCTTAGTGTTTCCTTCCCGCTTCTAGGATAGCAGAGTGACTTGCATGGAAGGCTGAGGAGTCACAAAGACAGTGCAAGGGTTTTGGATGTACTGACAAAAGGAAGAGACTGGGTTATGGTGTGCAAAATTGTAGAGCCACATTTTCCATTTTATGCATCTGATGAAGTGGGATTATGCCCATGAAAGCTCAGGAGATAAATAAACGGTTGGTCTTTAAAAGTGCCCCAGGACTTGTTTTTTGTTTTGCTGAAACAGACTCTGGCTATCCCTCTGGAACCCAAAGAGTCAATCTCTAGAGAGACCAGGAGGAGTCATCAGACCCCAGTGGTGAGTAGTGTGCCATGTGACACTGTTATAAAAAAGACAAAAATATGGACTTTGACTTTTCCAGTACTTTTAGTAGAAATATACTTCTGTTTTTGGGAGCTAAAATGTTAGTTTGTCTGTAGGGATAAAAATATGTATAACCTCATCAACAAGTCACCTTTAAGTGTGTAATTCCTGGCTCTTCTGCCCACACACAGGGAAAAGAAAACACCTAGCCTTCAATCTTGTGCTTCCCACTCTACTCAGTGGTCCAAGAACATACCGAGCTTCTTGATATATTCTCTGTGGTTGTAGGTATAAAGTATTCCCTGTACTATTGTTCAACTCATGTTATGAACCATGCTCAGAAAACTCACTTGGTAGAAAGGTGATAACACTGTTTCTAATTCCAGTATAGACAGAGTTTAACAATACAATAAATGGTCTATAAAGGTGCTTTTCCTTTTCTGACAGCTTCTTTTAATGACTAGTTTCATAATTAGCATGGATTTTGAATTTTCTGTTCTTACTTTTGTATAATTATCTTCATCAATAGAAGAAAGGAAAAATATCACATAAGCTTTTTTAACGATTTTGATAAATGCAATCAAATATATTTTCATACAGAGAGGGGGCCAAATTCTCCGCTCAGCTATGTTAGTGTAAATCACGAGTTGACTCCATTGGTACCTTTCTGGATTTACTGAAAGGTAACAGAGAAGAGAACTTGTCTGAAAAGGTTTGTTATGGATCATATCATAAAACGTTTCAGAATTTTGATAGGACCTTAACAAGCAAATTTCCTTCAAACTGTATCCTAAATGTTAATTATTCACTAGGCAGATTGCAGAATTATTTTGAACCACCTTTTCATAATCCATCTGCAGAATGATGTTATATATATTTAATCAACAGCCAGAGTAAATTAAATAGTAGTATAGCTTGATTATCATTAAATTTGCCTTATACACGTCTTTATGTAATTGCATATCCTGAGAATAAAAATTTCTTGCCATTACAAGCAAGAAATTATAGCATTAACAGTGCTGCGTAAACAATCCAACAGTAAATTACTTCCCCAACATTAATTTTTTAAGTCTGGCTACATAAAAATTACTGATGAATGAAAATCATGTCTTGCATTTTCAGAATAAAAAATGTTTTTAAATTGAATTCCTATAGCCCAAAATTAGTCAGCTCTGCAACACATCTAATTTCTGTTCTATCCATCACCATTATTTCTGAATGGTGTATGTATATTAACAGCTAATTTTCTATTACAACTAACACCTAAAGCCAACAGCCAACAAACTTAGCAATTCATGGTACCTTTCTAAGCAGTAGAAGGAGCTGTTGAGCAAGAAATGCCTTTAAATTTTCAAATTCCAAATTACTGTAGTGTAGTGGAGACAATTCAGTTACAACTCATATTCAGAAACAGACAAAATGCTAAAAGAAGAAACCTTACAAATTCATTATCAATTTACAGCACTGGTATGGGTAGGATAAGATCCTGTCTTGTGTTTTTTCTCTACTGCTACTGGAAGGTACCACGCCTGAGTGAGCAGTGCAGGACTGAGCCCAGAGCATGCATTATAAAACACTTAAGACGGTCTGTTATTCATGCTGGATGAGATCATTTGACTGACAAAACATTTCTTCTAAATTCTTATAGCTTTGCATGTATAGCCTTGCTGTGGAACTTGTGCTTAGATTGTTCCATTTTAACTATAGAGCACAGCATTTGGAGTTGTGCTGAATAGAAGAAGACAGGACTTTGTAATACATGTACAGCATGCTCTGAAGAGACCATTGTTTCTATTGCAACTACTTTTCCAAACTTTTTTTTAATTGTACTTATTTAGCAGATTCAGGTCTAGTTTGTACCCTGTAGCTTCCCTTGCTTCCCATTCAGTTATAAATCCTGTAATCTGCAGTTTGGATTCCAGAGCGCTCAAATTACAAACCCAGTTTGGTTATGAAACAGTCCAAGCTCTACGGCAGGTTAAAACAGTGGTTTTCAAACTTTTTTCTTTGGACCCAGCTGAAAAAAATCATTTATGATCATGACAACAATTATATCTTTCACTAATGCATTTACACATTCAGTAGTGGCAGCAGGGGGTGCTGTGACCCAGTACCCGAGGATCTTTGAGCCAGTATTGGGTCCCAACCTGTGGTTTGAAAACCACTGGGTTAGAACATGCATAGTTCAGCAGGAGAGCAGCAACCAGTGTCTTGTTAATGACTAGATTCAGAATGATGTGGAGTACCTTCTACTCCCATAGAATGTAATGGAAGATGAGGGTACTCAGCCCTAATTGGCTGAGGCATTTGGATAACCATAGAATGCCAGTAATTAAAACCTGACATAGCAATACTGGAACATGTACTGGTGGCTTGGAATGGCTACTATAAGACATCTGATTCACATATCCTCCGGGATGAAACCATTCTGGTTCACTTTTTAAATCCTACTATAGCTTGAATTAAAATTGTCAGGGGACACAACTTTAATATAAGTAGCAGTACCCTTACAGTACTATATATATTTTTATTTCATTACAGTAAATATTAAATGTGCAATGAATTAATTGGGTTATAGTAAATGTTCTATGCATTTTACAGTTGATTTTGTTAAACCTGTAGCACAAAAATAAACACAAATGTAAAAAAAAGAAGAGCAATACTTTAAAAATAAATACTATGAAATAAATGTTGTGGTAGCAGACAAAGGCATCTCTTTCATAAGGCTACCTAGCCAGGGGTTAAAAGTATAATTTGGCAGGACCCCCTCACCCACCCCAGCTCCTGACCTCAAACACCTGCCCCCCTTATCTGGCTGCCATGGGGAGGGGTCCTGGCCCAGGCTGAGGCTTTGGCCTAAAGCCTGGTCTCACTGAGCCTGCTCAGAGGCTTTAAGCAGGCTCAGTAAGACCAGGCTTTGGCCTCACTGAGCATGTCAGAGCTTCTGAGCATGTGCAGAGAGACCAGGCTGGGGGATGGAGTTTTTAGACCTCCCTGCCCTGCCAGAACACAGCAGAACACCATTTCGGTACCTATTTTTAGGGGCTCAGCATTCTGTCCCCTAAAAATAGAGAATGGAGCCAGAACACTGCATTCCAGGGCCTACTATTTTTAAATGGTGGGCCCCAGAATGCAGCATTCTGGCTCCATTTTCTATTTTTAGGGGGCCTGGAACACTGAACCCCTAAAAATAATGAGCCCTGGAATGGTATTCCATGCCTTCCAGCTTACTTCAACCCCTGTATCTAGCTGATGTAATAAAACAACTCAGGAGGGAGTTACTGCAGCAAAAAGCTAGGAAGAACAATTGGTTCTCCAAAGATCCATCAGCATAGGCAAATTGATTCTGTCAGGGGATTGTGTTATAGAACAGTTCCATCTCCCCTGTGTAAACGGGACTAAACTGGGGCCTGGTTTACACTTAAAAATTTTGGTGGCAGAGGATGTGATCCCCTTCCCCCACCAGTCTTACTAAACATAGTTGACACAGCTATATGGGCAATAGCCTCTGTGTAGGTGAAGTTATACCCATGAAAGTTCTCTTGGTAGCAAAGCTTATTGCGGTTATGAATCTGTCACAGGAGTGGGTCACGTTCTGTGACCTGCAGCATACAGGAGGTCAGACTAGAACTAGATGGTCATGATGATGGCATGGTGGCTTCTGATAAAGTCTGAGTCTTCTGGTAGAACTCTATACACCTTGAATACTGTCTAGTGCAGGGGTTCCCAACCTTTTCTGCTCGATAGCCATAAATATCATTTGCACAACTCTGAAGGTCCACCATTCTATCAACTCATAAAAAAATTATTGATATGTATACCATTTATGACTGCAGATAAGATATATTTAAACATTTTGGTTGTACTGTGCCCATTTTTACAGTTAGTATTTTACACTTACAAATTACTCACAGACAAGGAGTCCTGTGTCACTTACAGACTAACAAATATATTTATTGCATGAGCTTTCATGGGAGGACAGCATCTGACAAAGTGGGATTTTCTCCCATGAAAGCTCATGCAATAAATATATTTGTCAGTCTTTAAGTGACACAGGACTCCTTGTTTGTTTGTTTTACTGAACTAGACTAACACAGTTGCCCTTTGGATCTTGGCAAATTACTCACAGTATGTCACATGCACAGACAAAGCAGTTGTGTAGAGGAGTGACTGTAACTATGCTTAGCAGCTCAGCCTCAGTGAGTGGCCTGCTATGTTCAGGCCAAACTGCAAGGCACTGATTTCTACCCCCTCCTCAAGCACTGTTCTTCCCTGCTGCTCCACCAGCAACTCCCTGACACCCCACTGGAGCCAGAGGGAAGCAGCAGGCCAGTATGAACGACCATGCAAGCTACTTTTGGCCCCGAGGCCACAGGTCGGGAACCACAGGTCTTGTGTAAACAAGTCCTATATTACAATCATGTTGCAAAGCAGAGCCCAAATCTTGGGCTGCTGCAGTTAAAGAGCTTCCAGCCCAATGCCACAGGGTGGTGGTGGTGGTAAACTGTATATATGAAGTAGGAGGCCTTCCTAATAGAAATTCTGCTTATTTCCAGTAACTGCTTTTGTTATGAGATCATACATATGAACATAACTGGGTTGTGCCAGTGACCATGAAATGTACTTTGTGTTTAAATGCATTGGAAGACGGTTGATACCAGTTATTGCTGACATAAGAGGACACTTTAATCTGAAAAACTGTTTAATTTCCTTTCGTTCCTGAGCTGAAGGTATACAGAGGCCAAAGCTTTAGTGGGTATGCTTTATATATATGTAGTGGTGATACTGCTAATAAATCAAAAGCATGTTCCATGTAAAGGCAAAGGACTGAGTTTGTTTTCTGTACAGTCTCCTGATGTGAGTTTTGAAATATTTGGTGTCTGACAAAGTGGAATTTTCTCCCACAAAAGTACATGTGATAAATAAATTTGCTAGTCTTTAAGGGCCACCAGACTCCCTGTATAATATACAGTTTCACTTTTTCCCCCCCAGCAACATTCTCTGCAACAGAGTAACCAGTGGGTAGCTTTCACTGGTTTGTAATTAATAAAGATACATCTACTCACTAGAGTTGGTCAGAAAATAAAATAAAACAATATTTAAATGTTTTTGTTTTTCACTGAAAAGTCATCTAGATGGGAATGTTCTAACGAACTCTATTAGTAGTTTAATCATTTGAAAAATCTTCTACCTTTGTTCCTCTTTCACCTGTCTGCATGAAAATTAGGGACCCATTAGCAGGCTCATCCAACAATATTAATAATCTCCCTTCACATTCAGACATGCTTGGTTTTTAACTTAACTAGATCTTGAGCTAGTAAAAGCCAGCCCAGAGTTGCTACTATTGGATTTTGAAATATTCAGAATCAGTCACAGTTGAGTTTATGCTTTCACTGCCGTGTTCTTCTGATGCCACTTCCTGCTGAGAAGAGGAAAAGTCTGAAGAATCTGTAATATTGAAACAGTATTATAGTCTCATCTAGGAGTTTGCACCTATTTTCACTTCAGCGTCTTTAAATGAATTAAAAGTATACTTTTTTTCATTTCTGCCTCTGCTAGATGAGAAGAGAGATGACCACTTGTCTGACAGCATCAGTCTTCTTCCCTGTGAACAGATGTGGGTGCAGATAAGGTAAATCACAAAGTCACAGCAGTGTTGGGAAACACAATTTGAGCCACCTTTTAACACTAACTTCCTTCTTTTTCCTAAGTTGTTAAACCAGAACTACATAGCACTAGAGTCAGCAGTGTTTATGACTAAGCCTGGTGATTAAAAGCTGAACAAGTTATCCACTAATTTTTTTTCCCTCCTGAATGACTCCTTTCAACACTGGGTGTGTACTAATATCCAGAGGGGTGGCCACATTAGCCTGCATACAGCAAAAACAAAAGTCCTGTAGCACCTTACAGACTAACAGATTTCTTTGGGGATAACTTTCATGGGCTCTAAGCCACTTTGTCAGATGCATGGCTCTGTACTGGAATTTTTGAAAATGTTCACAATTGGCTGTTTAATCACTGTAAAATTTGCAGTAGCCTTTGTGTTGTTTTCATAGGCCTTATCAAATCCTTCCCAGTCTCAGCACTAGGGCTCAGCAGGCAGCATCCAGCGCTCAGCTCACTGTAGGGTAGTGGTTCCCAACATTTTCTCTGCCCTGGCACACCTTGCTACCTTTAATTAATTTGAGGCACACCACCATATAGTTTCCAAATGAACTCCTGAATATTAATGAGCCAATCCAGAGCTCTTCGAGTAGTTTTTCAACAAACGCGGTGGCACACTGGTTGAGAAACACTGCTGTAAGAAGGCAATGATTTTTCAAAAAAGCAAGGAGTCGTGTGGTACTTTAAGACTAACAGGTTTATTTTTCACTTGTGAAAAATAAACCTGTTAAAGTGCCACATGATGCCTTATTTTTTTGCTGGACTAGACTAACAAGGCTAGCCCTTTGGAAACTGATAAGATGCAAGGCACTAAATACAGCCGTTTGAAGTGGAAATCCATCAACTTACAGAAACAACTCGCTCAGACTCAGACAAACATCATCTTCCTTTGTAAACGCAAACAACTGGACATTATACCTAATGATTTTTAGACCTTTCCAATCCCCTCTGACTGGGCGTCGCGGACTACAGCCCCCAGCAGCCTTTGGACTGGCTTCCACCAATGAGAAGAGAGGCGAAGGCGCAAAGGCTGCTGGGGCTCGTAGGCGGCTGGGTCCCCCCGCGCCGCGGGAGGAACGAGCGGCGCGAGGCGCGTGGGTTCTAACGACTGAGGCAGGTAGATGCGCGCGTGCGCGCGCTCGAACGCGGCCTGAGGGAGCCGGTGCGGCCGTTGGCGTGGCCGTTAGCCACGTGACCCCGCGCGGTCTGACGGTGAGGCCGCTGAGCGGCGGGGCTGTGGAGCCGGGCGGATTCGCAGTAGCAGGGCCCGGCCTCCCAGCGGGCTGCAGCCACAGAGCCCCGGCCTGGCCTTTGCCGGCGCCCGGCTTTGTTCGCCGCGGGTCGGTGCCGGAGCGGCAGCTGCGGGAGGCGGCGGCGGCTGGCCCCGGCGCTGGTTGGGTCGCACCCCCAGCGTGCCCCGGTCGCCGCCGCCTTGCGTCAGAGCCAGCCCGGCCCCCTGGAGGCAGCGGGAGGAGGCTGCGGCCAGCCCTGCCCTCGCCGGGCTCGCCTTAGCAGAGCATGCATTGATTTGCTGCCTTGTTTAGACCCAGCCCAGCCATCGGGGTGCGTGGTGCCTGGCGTGGGAGACACACTCTCTATAATAAATGATAGAGGATACCATGACTTTGCTGTCTCTGCTGGGCCGGATCATGCGGTACTTCTTGCTGAGACCAGAGACCCTCTTCCTGCTGTGCATCAGCCTGGCCCTCTGGAGTTATTTCTTCCACACGGATGAGGTGAAAACCATTGTCAAGTCCAGCAGGGATGCGGTGAAGATGGTGAAGGGCAAGGTGGCGGAGATGATGCAGAATGACCGGTTCGGGGGGCTGGATGTGCTGGATGCCGAGTTCTCAAAGACCTGGGAGTTCAAGAGCCGCAACGTGGCCGTCTTTTCCATCCAAGGGCGGAGGGACCACATGGAGGACAGGTTCGAAGTCATCACAGATCTGGTCAACAGGAGCCACCCCTCTATCTTTGGGATATTTGATGGGCATGGAGGAGAGGTGAGCTCTGGGGCGCGATTGATGCTCCAAGGGGGAACGAATGGACGAGACGAGTCCCCATTTCTGAGAGTTCATTGAGCTGGGCATTCACCTAATAATAATTTATTTTAGCAGAGACTTTGTGGGCTGGGGCAGCGTTAAGTTGGGAGTCTCCATCCTCCCCGAATACCAGAGCTGTTGGGGAAAGTGAGGAGAATCTGTGCATTAAAACACTTTACAAACAGGGTATTGTTTGGTTAGTAGAGGCTCCAGGACGTGCGTTCGGTCTGTGCAGCATAATTAATACAAACTGCCTGGAGTGATTTCTTTTGTTAGGGAATGGTGGGTGTAGGGGAAGGAGCTGAGCTCCCCATTCTTTGAGGGACTAGGGATCTGCGACAGGAATTCAACTAGAGGAGAGACTGTACAGAATAAACTTATTTTTGAGCGAACATGAACAACTCTAAGTTTTCATGCATAGGAAGGAATAAGGGTTATTCTCCTCAACAACCCACCCTTTAATCAAGACAAGTCTACAGAGCTCATCTTCTTCATCTCTTGCAACTCTCCTGTTAATGGCCTGTTTCTTTTTTAGAAGGGAAAGGCAGGGAAATTCCTTTTGTCACTGATGTTTTCTGCTTGCTGGTGCTAAAGCTTTAACTTTGCAGCCAAGGAAACTTTCACTTTTTTTCTCTGTGTCTGTGGCTTGGATTACTGCTTGATAAATTGCATCTTCCTCGCAGGTAATGTTTCCCCCATCTAGGAACATGCAACTGTCCTTTAGCTGTTTGTATTGCAGGCACAGCAGGTTCTTGTAGCTGACTTATTTCAGAGTGGGGAAGGAAATGTAGAAGGATGTCTCTTTGGGACATCTTCCTTGTTTCTGGCCTTTATCTATATCCAAGTTTTTTTTAGAGGGGCTGCAGAAGAGATGTATTTTAACTTTTAATTTAAAAAGAAATTGTCTCTAGTTGAAGAGCTTGTGTGTTTGTTACCGTGTTATGGCAGGAGAGTTTTGGATTTCCTTCAGCTGCTCTGAAATATCAAGCAGTCAAGGTGTTTTTCCTGGAAAAGCTCTGACATATTTCAGGCACTCGGAGAGCGTGCAGGACTGCAGCTTCTGTATCTCTAAACCATGTTGTTTCTAAACCCTATGTATGGGACAGATGGGGGAAAAAACTGCCTTTATTTCTCTACCGACAATATGATTGACATCTGCTTTACCGCTGTCTTGCCTAGATTAGGATTTTGTCACCTCAGTAATAATTCACTGCAGGAGTAAACTTAAAACTTGGGTTGTTAAAATCTTTGTCAGGTTTCTGTTGTTGGTTTTGGCACATCCCATAGTTTTCGTCTTGTTGAAAGAAGGGGTGCCTGACGGTGCCAATTTAACTGCCACTCAGAGAATGGCTAGGAATCTGTATAGAGCACAAATTCATGCCTGCCCTGCGCTCCTCAAGCCTGATATACCATAGATCACCTCAGAACTGCCCTGCCCTGTGAACCATATCTGAAAACAGAATGAGAAGTAAATATGTAATGTTTGGTGTTTAAAAAAAAAAAATTTTTTTTTGTTTTCAGCAGTCAGTCAGATTGTATCTTGAACAATGCTGAATTTGGTTTGAAGAGCTCAATGTAGACAAATGCATAGTATAAGCATTTAACCCTTGTCATAATACATAGTAGCGATTCTCTCTTGTTCAGTTGTATAATATATTCTGTCACTCTCTTCTGAAAGAAGGGGAGGTGCTGGTGGAAAACTAAATACTTGTTTCCAAAGTTGACAATGTCTTATTTAGTAAGATAAGATGATGCAGCTAAATCACATGATTATGAACATAAGTACTTTGAGTCTAAATGGGCATTGGTCTAACCTCAGTTTCTAATACGATGTGTATATATGATTTATATTGTACTATTAACTTTAGATCTTTGCCAGCCTCATTTACCTTCTTTTCTACTATCCACCTGGTGCTGCTGGTGCCTCTGAGAATTTATTCTATTTGAACACTGCATAAGTATGTATGTAGGATTGTGGGAGTGAGGGTCAAAGAAAAAGCTCTAACTTTGAGGGCTTTGTTAAAAGATCTCTACAAACTTTACTCAAGCTAATGTCTTAATATAGATTCCAGTACCAATTATATAGCTTTCAAATAAGTCTCAGATACTTAGGTGGGTTCTTATTTACTATTTTGCTTAAAAAGGAGGTATCTAAACACTTTGTACATAGTTTTCTGTTTCTGTGGTGTTGCCTGAAAGAAAATAACTTACCAGAGCATGGTGCCTGCCATTTGTGCATTATATTAAAAACCTTGTTTGCATAAGTTAGTTTTATCTATATATTGATTTGACTTGAACAGAGTTTCACAGTGCTTGCCCCTATTGAGTGTAAAATATGTGTAATTTTTTTTAGTCTTCTGCTTAAAGCATTTTTCTGGATGTCTCGGGCAGGTGTGTGCAAATCCTAAAAGGAGGTTAGTGGTTCCTTGGAACAGTATCTAAACATGTAGCAAAGCTCTTATAATGACTTGGTCAAAAAAAGAGAGAGAGACAAAGTGGCTGCTGGAAAGTCTCTCATCTTGCATGCAGAGGACTAGCGAATGACAATCTGTGAGTTATATGTGAAACAGCATGTAAGGCAGATTATGCTTTTCTTAACAAAGATCACTGAAAATATAAAATACAAAATTAATTCTTCCCTAGTGTTCTCTTGCCACATCAGTTGAAGGTTTGAAGGACAGAGACGCATCAGCCGAAGTAGTAGTAATTGCTGGGGTAACATGAACTTGTAAGCATTCTAAGTGTTTTAATCTTGTTAGTTTTGTGTAAGCAATGCTTTTCTGTTAGTAGTCTGGATAATTACAAGATCACAGAGACAATCTTTTGTCTGAATGATTAGTAGCTGCCCACTGAAAATTGTGGTTGCTGCCTTAATAATTAGATCAACAAGAATAAATATTAGTGTCTTTTTTTTTTTTTTTTTTTTTTAATAGTTAGGGGTCTGGTTTCTCCTGCAGTTATAAAAGTTAGAAGGAAAATTACTTTGGGGAATTAAGCTTGGCATGTTGTGTGTAGTGCAGAGATTCTTTGGACAAAAATTGATTTAACTTTCTCGAAGAGCAACGTGAGCTACTATAGTATGTGTGAAGTAGTGATAATGTATTAGTGATTAGGGGTGGTAACTTGCCAGAAGAAGATATGGAATAAGTTTGCCTGACACTTTATGATATCACTAGACCATTCTCTTAAAGGTGATCTACAAGTGGAAAAACAACCTGGTTGGCACCCTTTTAAAAATTTTTATGGGACATAAGGAAGGTCTGAAGTCTGTGCCTGCTTTCATTAAAAAAATAATAATAATAATAAAAATCTAGGTCCTATCTAGGCAGAGGACTGTGGAATATGAAGCCAGTTAAATGAAAAAACCCACCCCCCTGAGTGACAGAAGATTTGCAGGCAAAAGTGCTTGTCTAGCTTCGTTATGTCAATGGGAGAGGTGCTCTCTATTGCTGACATAGCTACCAGCTATGGTTTTGTTATGTTAGTGGGAGAGTGCTATTCCAATGATGAAATACACCTACACAAGCCTTTATGCTGGAAAATCTTACTTTGGTCAGGAGAGTGGTGGGTGGGTTTCCCCCCCCCCATCTCTTCTTCCCCCTAGCAACAAAAGTTTTGCCAACCTAAGAACAGTGTGGACAAGTCCTTGTTTAAAGTACTTGAAACCTCTCAAACTTTTGTGCCAGAAGACCTAGAAATTAGTGTTGAAAGTAATCAGTAGGAGATGCTGATAAATTGATTAACTTAGTTGGTGCTGCAATGTATAAATTTGGTGGGGGTAGGACAGCAGTGGCCAGCGGATAATGACATAGTGTCCTTATAAACTTTCTCTGAAATGTACTGTGTGTAGGTCAGACTGCCCTTTCAGCCTTTTGCAAATATTGAAAAACTTCCTTAAATTCTGTGCCCAGTAAGCCACATAGTGATGATGACTGGCTGCTGGAAGGAAAATAGTATTCAACAAAGAGGTTTTTGCTTTTTTTTTTTTTTTTTTTTTTTTTTTTTAAGTATTAGTTTTTAGCCTCGTAATGAGAGCTTTTGGTGCAGTATATTGTAAGGAAGAAAACAGACTGATTAGTTGTTTTTGCCCTTACTGGTATATACTGAACGCAGAGCTATACCCCTGATACAGAGGTTGTCTACTTCATGTAACGCTGAAGATATGTTTTTTTTCTAACATAAAAAAAAAAATAGACAAACAAAAAAAACTTAACTTGGCTGATATGGTTGACATTAGCGATTTCTCTTTGCAACTTCAGTCTTGCATTTTTTAGAAAAATTAACTTAAGTTGTTTGAAGGAAGTAAACTAAATGTGCTTTGATTTTTGCCATAACATTATATCCCATTTTTAATGTAGATTTTCCAACTCAGAGTTCACATTTGTACAAGGAATTGTTGAAGTAAACCGTTTTCCTTTTATAGTAACTTCCTTCGTTTTCAGTATGGGATCATTTGCAAAGCACTTAGTATTTTGAATAAATATTTATGTTAATTGAGTTATGTTAATGCGTGTCTCAGATCCGTTGGTCCAAAAAATGAAATGTAGCAGAATTTCTATAGTTGTATAGTAAGAGTCTTAGCTCATGAATATTGCAGAGAGCTGTATTTCCCACACTGCAAAATAACTTATAAAATGCTAATTATGACCTGGTCTACACTTACTGGAAAACTTGGCAGCAGTAGATGGAAGATATGAATGTTTCATAGAGTAGCTTTCGTTTCTTACATTGTCTTCCTGAAGTCTGTTCCGCACGTCATCTCCACTACGCTGCATCAATAATGCTGCCTCATCAGCGCAGCATTATTTTTTTTCCAGGAGTGGGGTAGATTTATTAAGTCAATTTCTGGATTGATTGAGTGGGTCTTCACTTCTGAGCAGTTGATGCATTCAGATAAGTCGATCTGAGAGTGGAGAATTTGCCACCCCCAGTGTAGGCATACCTGAATGCTTGCTGTATCAGGGGTTGCCAAACTAATGGAACTCAAGAGCCACACAAGTTGATTATTAAAACTTCAAGAGCTGCACTGAGGCATATAGCCATATACTTCTACCTACTAAATTGATTTGCTGACGTTCTTCTGCGAGCCACACTTTTTCATTCAAGAGCCACATGCAGCTCCTGAGCTGCAGTTTGGCCACACCTGTGCTATATACACAAGGTTCCTGCAGTTGAGCTAAAGATATATTTAAGCCTATTTAGTTTAAGTGGTGCAAAACCTGTATGTAGAAACTTGCTTTGATTTTTCAGACCTGGTTTTCTGTATGGTTTGCACTAGTAAACTTACAGGTGCAAGCCATACTCAAATAAATTATTTTAATCCAATAAGTAAATCCACACAAGAGCTTGCACTGATTTAACTAAATCAGTTTAAACACACACCTT
This sequence comes from Podocnemis expansa, assembly GCA_007922195.1. Lineage (NCBI taxonomy): Eukaryota > Metazoa > Chordata > Testudines > Podocnemididae > Podocnemis > Podocnemis expansa. The sequence continues at coordinate 4,148,149 of ML682006.1, forward strand.
TTGTTAAATCCAGCAAATTGGTATGTAGACAAGGCACAATGGCTTGTCTACACTGGGAAAAGAATGGTGTTTTAATATACAAGTTACCATAGATAAGCGTGTTCAAACGTGTCACACCTAGTGGTAGAAATGTTTGCTGATTATGGCTAACCCTACTACTCATTTTCCCAGTCCATATAAGCCTTAAAGGGATTGCAGTAGATTTTGATGATGACTTGTATTGGAACTGTGATGTTGTTAACTCAGGGGTTCAAAACATTTTAAACTTTTAATCTGCTTTCAGTGGAATTCTTGAATTTGTTTTTCTGTTCCTCTCTGACCAATGTAATCATAGGAAATGTAATAGAGCATAGGAACAGAAATGATTGCTCATTAGTCTTTCTTGAAGTATAGTAAATAAAATACAATTCAAGAAGCTTGATGTGTGCACTTATTTGACTTAAGATTCTGGTGGCAGCACAAGCCACTCTAGCTATATCTTGGTTCACACGTTTTCAGAACTCCTTTGTGACTGCAGTGCTTTTTTCTCCCATTTTGGTTGGCTTGAGATTTTCATTTTTTCTTCAGTTAAAATGATTAGTGGAGTCAAGCAAATAACTTTTCTGTATTTCTGGACTCTGGAGACTTGACTTTTCAAACCAGCCTGTGGTTTGTAGAGGTGGTGGTCTGTAGAGCTCTGTAGCGGGATTGGGATCCTGTGTACTCCATGGGACCTACAACCATAATGGTTAGAGCAGGTCAAATGGACTCAGAGGCCAGGATTGGGTGGACAAAACATATATTTTGCTAATTTGCAGGAAAACAGCAGATCTCAGTTTGCTGAATTTCTATCCATGAAAATATTTAAAAAAGAAAACTGATTTACAAAGATTTTAATACTTTAAGTTTGGGTTAGAAACATTTGATGTCTTTTATAACAGGAGTTAAAAGTATTTTTAATATGGTTTAAGCAAGATTTGTTCTCTTAATGGTAAAAATCTGAGTCAGAAAACAGACTTCGAGTAGCATGGAGGAATGTCTTGTGGGATCTAAGGTTGTTGTGGGTATAAAAATACAAAGGATAAACATGAAGGAACAATGCAGGAGCAGGTACTGCAGAGTGGGATGGCAGTGGGACTAAAAAAATAGTCCCGTGCAGGACTTTAGCATTCTGCTTCCAGAGCTGGGGTGAGGAGAAGACTATCTTTTCTCTTCCAGTATTTCCTTGCTGTTACAAGACAGCTGCTTCTCTACTCAGATTTTCCCAGCCTTTTTTAGTGGCTTTGCTTCTTCATAAACCTGCTCAAACAGCAGCAAGAAACTGTTATGATTCTTAACAGCTTCAGTGCTGTCTCTATTTCCTAGTAATAGCTAGTGACACTGAACCATGTCATGTTGATATCACTGTATTGACTGGTAAACATATTTACTATTAGAGGCAATAAAGCTGTAGGAAGGCAACACTGTATCATGAGTTTACATTAGTTTTTGTAAGAAAGACTCTGAATCTGAACAGGTTAATAGCTTAGAAATTTAAAAAATTTAAGTTTTAAAATTTATTAAACTGACTTAAGCCCCCAAGGTTGCCAGAGAAAGCTTTCCCTATTCTCTAAGTAGATTTTTTTTTTCCCCAAGCCCTTTGGTTAAATGCACTGTGTGTTGTATGAACATCTTTCTGGTTTTTATATCCTTTAGGTGGTTGTTAACAGATTTTAAGACTTGCTGTCAAATTGAAAGGCTTGATCAAAAGAGTGTAGAAAACTTTAAATTCTGACAATTTTCATGAAAAATTTTCCATAGGTATCAGAATATTAGCAAATAGTTCAATTTATTGAATGAACGGGGTAGAGAGTGATGGTACTTTTTAAATAGCAGTTGGTAAGCTGTCCATTAGACTAGCGGTTGTCAAACTTTTTTCTCATGACCCAGTTGAAAAAAATTATTTATGACTGTGACCCAACAAATTTCAAAGGATGCTGGCTATTCCGCTACTGCCTGCACCCTGAGGCAGCCAGCATCCTCTGAAATTTCCCGCAGCTGCTTCCATCCTCAGGGTAGCCACGGAAAATTGACAAGGACGCTGGCCACTCTGGATAGTCGGGTTTTAGTAGAGCAGCCATTGTCTTTGTAAGTTTCCCACCACTGCTACCCTGTGGGTGGAAGCAGCTGTGGGAAATTTCAAAGGATACCGACTGCACTGCAGGGCAGGTAACAGTGGGATGGCCAGCATTTTTTGAAATTTCCCATGGCTGGTTCGACCCAAGGAGTAGCAGCCGTGGTAAATTTAAGAGGACACTGGCTGCTCTGGTGAGTCAGGTTTTAGCAGAGCGGTCAGTGTTCTTGTCAATTTCCTCAACCGCTTCCCTCTGGGTGGAGGCAGCTGCAGGAAATTGACAAAGATGCTGGCCGATCTGCTAAAACCTGACTTACCTGGGCAGCCAGTGTCCTCTTAAATTTTCTGTGGCTGCTGCAGCTGGGAGGGTAGCAGCAGCAGGAAATTTGAAAGGATGCTGGACTGCTCTACTACTACCAGGCAGCCAGCGCCATTTTAAGTCTCCCACCACTGCCTCTCCTCTTCCCCCTCCCCCCCCCCCCAAGCCCTGAGCTGTAGTGGCAGTGCTGTGACCTAGTGCTGACAACCACTGCATTAGACTATCATGCATTGTAAAATGACACAGCTCTTCTTGGACCTGTATAGCTGATACTATTGCGGACTGCCTATCTATTCAGTAAGTTAGTTCACAAAACAATAAAACATAAATACTTTTAATGACTGGCAATATTTCAGATCTAGAATAACAAAACCCATAAAATAGTCTGACTGAATTTTCTTTGGAACAGTGAATTTTCATTCTAGGAAAGTAGCTCAAGGCTGTGAAAGTGCTCGGGGTAGGATAAGGGCTCCAGCTGAGTGGAGAAGTTCGGGATTGTCAGATATTGCAATGAAGTGAGGTAAAGAGGGAAGAAGCAGCATGATTCTTTTTATTGGGTGTCTTAATGAACTTTAGTGAGGGAGCTGCATGACAGCATGGCGTACCAATCATACTGTTGATACAAATTGATTATTATGATGCTGAAACATTGCTGGCTCTCATCTTCGACCTTGTCTGATTCACAGCTGTGTGAGCAGCTGACTTCTCCAGCCAGACAATCGAAGTACGTGTTGTAACTGCTAAACCACAGTGTAATTATCCCTTGCACCTCAAGTTGGGAAATCTCAGCTCCCCTGGAGAAATGAGCATTTATTTGCATTTACTTTCAGTGTTAAAATCTGTTATTCGTTGCAACTTTTCTGGTTATCATAAATGTTGGTAAATCTTTTTTATAAAACCCCCTTTAGGGGGTAAACATTAATTTTATTAAATTCTTTGTTTAATAGCAAAGACTGTCAATCAGCACTGCATTCAATCAATACATTTTTAATTAAATAAATCTTTCCTTTCTCATTCTCTACCAGTTATAAAACTGCCGGAGGGCATTAAGCATTTCTTCCGATAAGTGAAAGTGCATGTCCTATAATATAGTTCTCTGATCCATTATGGTTCATGTACCTTTAAAAAAATTGAACAAAAACTTCTAATTTAAAGGAGACTGTGTTTATTTGCTAGTAAGGACTCTCAACGGAAATTGCCTAAATCGGTGCCTTGCAGCTTGCCAAGTTTCAAAGGGGCAGCCGTGTTAGTCTATAAAGTAAAAAAAAAAAAAAAAAAAAAAAGGGGGGGGGGGAGTCTTGTGGCACTTAAAGACTAACTGATTTATTTATTGCATGAGCTTCCGTGGAAGAAAAACCCACTTTGTCAGATGCTTTGAAGTGATGGAGAGCTCTCTCCCGTGGGCGTAGTGTGGCTACCTAATACACCTTACAGGGGTGGAGTGGCATCAGTGCAGTTCTGCCTTGTACTCTCTAGGGTAGACATAGCCGAAGCTGTTTTTACTACTGACTGGGGATAACTCCCAAACGTGTCAGACCTAATCAGAGCTGCTGAGTAATCAGTATATGTATAGACATGAATAGCTGTGCATTCTGAAATGCTGCACCATAACTTCTCCATGTAGATGCTGCGGGTGCAAACTAACTGGTTCTACACATTAATGTAAACCTCACAACAGGGCTGTATTAACCTGAACTTGGGAACCTTTGTAGTTCATGTTCATAGCATCCACATGGGGGGGTTACAGTGCAACACTTGGGTATACGCTGCTGTTCAACTCTGGACCCTTAGTATGAACTCTAGGGCAGTGTAGACAAGTTGTAAGTGGGAGAAACATAATCTATGCAGCAGGACAGCTGAAAACAAAAGCTCTAATATGTGGAGGAGGGGGCTCTGAAACCAAGGAAAGGTCTAAGGTGCAGCTAGTGCTGAACTGTGACCAAAAACAATGAGCCACATTCTGTCAAGTGCAAGAAAAGTGAAGTAGTCACCCTCTATTCCTCCATAAGTGAATGTATGTGATACTGCAAGTTGTTTTTAACATGCACCTGCTAGCAAGCTTGGCATACTACCATTATTTCAACAGAGGCAGAGTAGTCAAGGGAGGTGTTTGCATAGCAGCCATTACTGAGTCACCGACCTTTGTCTGTTAACTTGCAGACCATGCCCCAGATAACTTGGCTGCATTCCTGGCTGGAAGGCCCATGGAGCAGCTTTTCCAAGTATTAGCTTTCATGATTCTCGACACTAACTTCTGCCCTGTGCTCCTACTGTTGTCCATAAGTTTTCTGGCATGTGCCAAAGCGTTACTCAGGACTTGGCTCAGTATTTTGTTTTCCATCTGCAGTTGTCTGTCACAATTCCCCGAACTGTGTCACCCTTAAGGTGGCATCTCTTCCAAAAATAAATGCTAAGATAAGATGCTGTGTGGATTTATAAACTAAGATGGGCAGGTTCTCTTTTCCTTTTTGGAAAAGAGATAAGTGTTATAAACGTTCACTTTCTATTTACTGGGTAGGGAGTAAACAAAATCATGGAAAAAGATGTTTTTAATACAAATGAATTTCCAAAGGGATAGCCGTGTTAATCTAGTCCAGCAAAAAAAATCCAAGGAGTTGTGTGGCACTTTAAGACTAACAGATTTGTTTTTCACATGAAATTTCGTGGGAGAAAATCCCACTTCGTCAAATGCTTCGAAGATGGGTGAACTTACAGAATGGAATGAAAATAAATGCAAGGGGGTGTAAAACATAGGATCAGGTCAAACAGTAACAGCAAATCAGAGCAGTTGTTGGGTTCTAACCCTGGGAAGCCTGAAGTCAAATTACCTTTTGTAATGGGATAAGAACCCATAGTCTTGATTCAATCCTGCTTTCACAGAATTTAATTTGCATATTAATTTGAGTTCAGTTTCTCTTTGAAGTCTTGATGTCCCAGTCACATCTCTGATGGTCGTTAACAAATAATTTATCGAGTGATTAGAAAGATGGAAGAGCTCAGCAACTGTTTTTTTTGTTTTGTGATTTCTGATATCAGCTCTATGTTCATTTATCCTTTTACGCAGCGATCGTCCTGTTTGTCCAATGTATAAGATGTTGGGGCATTTCTGGCACATGATGGCATAGATCGCATTAGTAGATGAGCAGGTAAATAAGCCTTTGATGGAGTAGTAGGCTTGATTAGGACCTATGAGGGTATCTATTGTGCAGATAGGCGGGCAGACTTGGCAACGTGTTTTGTTGCAGGGGTGTGTGCCTGCTTTAATGTTTCCGTTGTTATATCTGTAGTTGCTGGTGAGTATCTGTTTAAGATTGGGTGGTTGTCTGTAGGCAAGGAGAGGTCTGTCTTCCAAAGCTTGAGAGAGTGAGGGATCATCTTTTAGAATAGGCTGTAGGTCCTTAATGATCTGTTGCAGAGGTCTTGTTGTTTTCTGTCTTCAACATGTGTTTAACTAAATACAGTTCAGTTCCTCCTCATCAGAATGGGATCAGTATGAAACATTGAAAATGGCTGTTGTAATTCTTTCTTGTACAATAAGATGTACTATATGGCTATTGAATAGAACCTGCCTTAAAACTACTAATTGCAAGTGTGATGTTGGAACAAAAAGTAGACTACTCAGATTGATTGGCTGAATCTCCTTTAGATGACCATTGCAGGGAAGAGCCAAAGAGGCAATATATATAGTACATCTGAATAATTTTTTAAAGGCTGTAATAGTATTTTTAAAACTATGCAGAATCAATCTCCATCTTCTGCTGGCTCCCAGGAACACTCGATGGTCTGCTTGGATATAAAATAGTTATTTTAATATCAGTTAAAATGCTCATTGCACAGTGGATGTGATTATGGGGCTCTGTCTGGATTGTCACCAAAACCAGCCTTTGTCATGCATCATCTTTGAGTTACTTGATTGGGGATTATGCAGAGTGAACTTGAAATCTTCATTATAATGGGTCGTTCCTTTTTCTTTGTTTTAGTTTCTTGGATTGAAATTTACAAATACTTGAACGAAAGTTAACGTAAATTAGAGTCTGAATTATACTGGGAATTCCTATAGGTGTTTCAGTTATGCTTAGCATCATATTTGGTTAATGCCTTGAGAGAAGAACCAAATGAAAATGCATCCAGAGTAGCAGCAATTTCTTAAGGGTCTGGCCGTGACCTGTATGGGTTTTGCAAAGAAATTTAAGAGTTTTTTTGGCAAGTAGAAGATATGTCTCTTGCTTCATAGACAGGTGTGTTAAAACCATGTTGCTGAACAAGAGTGTATCCTAAACCCCATTATGATTAAAACACAGATGAGAGAGAGAGAGCACACTAGTTGTTTACTAGAAATTTTGAAACTAAGTTCATTAGTACTTAAATTACCCAACATTCCTTTCTTTGGCTAGTTAATCAAGAAAGTGCTGGCATCTAAAATCCAGCATCACTTGTCTTTCATCATCAGTGTGAATCCCTCATAATAAATTTTTGGGGCAGAATATGATATAGAGATGGTTGTGCTAGTGCTAATGAATCTAATGGCTACAGATGAGAAACAATGCTGGATGTCTTTGAGCCATAGTAAAGTAGGTGCCTGGATCCCATGAAATCATAAATGATGTTTTGCATCTAAGCAAACAACCCTTTTTTGTGGCTCATCATAATGCACAATATTTCATTCCTCTATTAATATCTACACAAGACCTCTGGTGGCATGCAATACTGTGGACTTATGCTGCTGATACTTTTGATATACAGGTGACTTTGGCAAGGGTGCTCTTCTTACTTATCACCAAATGTCCTAATACCTGGAAGAGAGAAATGGAAAGATAAAGAGAAGGGGGCTAAATTTCAACTGCAGAAAGATATAATTATTTATAGTATTTGGAGGTATGTACTTTGATGGCTATGTCTGTAATACTGTACAGCTAAGTTGTGAATTGTGTGGAAAGTTCAAAAACAGGTCTGTGAGGTTTTGTTTGTCAATCCAAAATGGTGACTTAGTTCTAAAGATTTGTAACTGTATTGTGCTTACAGAGATATAATAACAAAGTTGGACTTCATTTTGCATACAGTAGTTCAATCTTTCAAACAATAGACAGCATCAGACCAGATTGTCAAATTAGTATGAAGTTCAAGTCATTCAGGACTTCTCAATTCAACTTCCATATGAATTTCTAACAGTGAATTTCTTCCTTATCTGACCAGCCAGGAAGGCATCTACACTTTCCCCATTGGACTACTGTTCTTCATGAAACGGAAGCAACAGTGTCCTAACTGTTTGCATCTGATCTCTGTCTTCCATGTTTGTTTCTGACCAGAATTTAAGGTACTGGCCCTAGACTGCAGAACTGTGTGTGGGGAAAGAGGAATATGGCTATTAGGGAAACTACCTCCCCTTCTGTGGCTTTCCAAAGCAATTTTACTCTAGAGTAGTTGATGTAGCAATAACCATTTAAATTTAGGCTCTCAGTTGCTGGGGACGGAGCTTCCCTAGCAGGACTCTGGCTATAGAGTTCTTTGTTTTAATAGGCTGGATGGAGTACGACTCTTGCTTTATTTATATTGAAAAGTAAAATTTAGTTTTTAGTAAAAAGTCTCTTCCATGGCACTGATGCCAAAAAACAAATAATTTGGCCCTTAAAGTGACTCTATTCTATATAGACAATCTAAGCATATAAAGTTGAGATGAAGTTACAGGCTATGTCTCTACGAGGGGTTAAGTCAACTTAAGCAACTCCCTGGCCACATTTGGAGTTCATTAAGTTGACTTAAGCACTTGCTTAAGTCAGCTTAACTCCTGCGCTTAAAGTTGACTTTAAGGGGCACATTGCATTGTTGACTTTATAAGTTGACTTTAAAATGGGTTCCCTGGCGTAAGTCGACTTAACTGAGACATATAGTGTAGACATAGCCACAGGGTGTAGTGGCTTGCAAGAAAAAGTACTTGTGACTTTTTTCACTCCGCAGATATCTGAAATGATTGTTTTTCTTGTATGCTGTAGTTTTCTCAGGCAGCCTGAAAACTCCAGGGAACTGGAGGCACAGGATGCTGCTGAAGAATATGCTTCTGCTTCAAGTTATTTAATACCACAGAAAACCAATGAACAACAAGAGGTCTGTCTCTAGCTGCTTCAAGAGCCTTATGTCAATAGGGAGCTTAACTCTTTATGACTTCTGTGGATTAACCAGCCATGGCTTCCAGTTTCTCTCTTGAGTCTTCTGGGGAAAACTGAGATAAGTCTTGTGCCAATTTTGAATTGTTCCCCCCCACCCACCCACCCACAAACAATAACCTTTCTCAGGGTAGATGGTCTAGTGCCTCTTTCCCTGAAGCAACAAGGATCTTTGGTCATAGGGAGATGAAAGAATGACTTAGAAGGCTTGATTTAGCTTCAGTCCTTTCCTGATTGATATAAAGGATGAAAGGCCATTGCAGGCTAATCCACCAAGGGGCTAGCAAAGTAAACCAGCTGCAGCTTAGGTCTTCCACAGGTGCCAGATACTGCCTGCTTCCTTCTCCCCATGTGCCTGCTATTGTACTAGTGAGTTCAGTAAATATGGTCGTGTGGAGGCAATCCTCAGCAGTACCATCTAATTTTTGCTTCCAAAATTCTGAAGACAGTACTGAGAAATGACTGACGGAGGCCAGAGGCAGAGGATTGGGGTGTCCTTAGTGTGAGTAAGGAAACAGAGGTGATGAGTCAGGTTATGGATTAGTAGGATCCATTGTAAGGCCCTTCTTAAAATGGAAATTAGCCAAAAGAAGGTGATGTCAATGCATTTTACCATCACAGTTTTTAACAGTACAAAATTAAGAGTTAAAACCTGCTTTAAGTGAGTTTGGTTCATTGGGGTATTTCATCACTGATGGGAATTGCACCAGTTAATGAAAGTGACTGCAAGGTGAGAGAAGAAAATTGAACTGAATAATAAATAGAAATTAAGTGAGTTTGAAATAAGGATAGAGGAAAAGTGGTGAGTGAGGCAAGGCAGCATCATGTTCATGCAAAGAACTCCCCATCTGTGGGAGAAACCCAATGAACTTAATAAAACAGAGTGCTGAACATGTGTCTGTTTGCATAAAAGGTACGTTGGCATTGTTGAGAGCTTATAGTTCAGGAAATTCCATCGTTACTGGAGAGAATCCTGTGTGTGAGAGAGAACGCTATAGTACCTCAAGACTATATTACAGTAATGCTTCTAGTAGAGAGAAGGAGAGAGAGAGTTCTAAAAGTGGTAAGGGTTTTGTAGAGAGAACTCGAGGAAATAAGTTCCGGAGTGATAACCAAGATAGTCTGTTCAGCAAAACAAACAAGGAGTTCTGTGGCACTTTAAAAGACTAACAGATTTATCTCATGAGCTTTTGTGGGCACAATCTCACTTCATTCATCTGATGAGGTAGGATTGTGCCCGCAAGAACTGATGTGATAAATAAATTTGTTAGTGTTTAAAAATGCCACAGAAGTTGTTTGTTTCAAGGAAACTGGCTCTTAGAACAAATTAACTGAGCAAGGCCATGGCTGCAGGTTTCAATAGTTGAATAAGCTGTGCTCTTCAATAAACAGTTTAGGGATGCAATTTTATGCACCATATCTTAACCCAAATTATTAACCATTAAGCCTTTATAGCCAAAGATCAAATAATTAGCAGAACTAATTGAAATACAGAAATGTGCAAATCAGTGGCATGAGAGGCAGCAGTACAGGCTAAAGAGGAAACTGACTAAACACCCCTGATTTAGCTAGCTTGCTCACATTTAGGAACAGGAAAAGAAGCCTATTTTCTTCCTACATTTGTGGACTCTTGTATGGAGGTACAGCTAGGACTAACAAAGATACTATCAGGCAAGAGTTCATAGACATACAGTGGAAACTAGTTTACTGTGTAACCTTTTGATAGGTATAATAGAGAGAACCTTCAATTGATAAATAGTGGATGGTGAGACAGTTTACTTACCTAATCAAAAATGTGGTAGACACTTTACAGGTTCTTGGAGAGAGAAATTATTTCTGGAATGAGCTTAAACTGTAAGGCAGGCATAACACACACACACAAGTGAGTTGAGTAGTATGACGAACTATAAAGGAGATAGCATACAGCTAAGTAGCCAAAAGAAGGGAAGAAGAAGCAAAGTGAAGATTGAGTGATGGTAGGGAAGAGAGGGTTCTTTGCAACTGCAGAATTAATGTTCCCTGGAGAATAACCTAGTCTGACAGGGAGATGAAAGAAAGTTGTTTTGCACTTTTCACCTATAAGTGACTGATACGCCTTCCAGATGAGAAGGCAACTGGCTCGCAGGCTAGAACAGAGCAGTCAGTGAAGGGTGGGATGGGGCTGCCTCCCTCACAGAACCCTGCCCATGGGACTGGTTGAAGAAGCACAGATTGTGGGGAGATGGACAGACTGGTGCCGCTAGTGTGTCACTCAGGCTGGGGTTTGGGAGGTCTAGTGGAGGGTATAAATGAGGGTAGAGTAGGGGTCTCAAACTCAAATGGGCACGAGGGCCGCATGAGGGCTAGGACATTGGCTTGAGGGCCGCACACTGAAAAATGCACACACCCCCCCGGCTCAGGGCCCAATCCGTTCTGGCGGCAAGGAGCTGGATCTGTCCCCATCTGCCTTCCCACGGCAGCTAGGGACGGATCTGGATGCGTGCTACTGGACGGGTCCAGTTCTCCCCCCTCCCACCCCCAACCTTGCCACCAGCGCCCTGCAATCCACCAGGCCTGGTGGGGAAGGCACCCCTCTCAACCATCGCTGGTGGGCCCAGCCGTGGCCACAACACAGCAAAGGCCGGGTAGGGGGCTGCTTCCGCCGCCCAGCGTCTGCTGTGTTGTGGCCGCAGCGGGGCAAAGCACCCCTTGTGCCTGGCCCTGGTGAGCCAGGCTCTGGCTGTGGTGGGAGAAGCAGCCCTGCTGCTTGGCTTTTGCTGCATTGTGGCCAGCGGTGGGGAAAGCACCCCCCACCATGCCACCAGCTGCCTGCGCTCCCCTAGGCTGCTCCCTATCCCCCACGCCCTGCCCCAGCGGCTGCCCCCCCCATCTCCTTCCCCCCCACCTGGCTGCCGAGTGGCCCGACCACAAGCTAGGCTCCCCAACCCCAGTGTGCTGAGGGCAGGAGTTTTGACCTGCCTCCCCACCCAGAAGTACTATTGATGCCGAGCTCCCAGCCAGCGGAGGGGCTCAGCACTTGAAAAACTCCACGGGTCGCTTTTGACCCGTGGGTCGAAAGAGTTGGGATCCCCTGGATTCTGGGGGTTATTAGGGGCTGCAGGCAGTAACTCCGCAGGCCATGTGTGGTCCACGGGCAGTTTGAGACCCCTAGGGTAGAGACAGAGGAGCTAGTGAAGTGACAACACTGTGCCACAGAGGCTGAATGGAGGTGCAGGGCTCCATAGGGTCAGTGAGAGATGAGGGGTGCAGTGACACAAGAGGATGTAGCAGACATCTGACCGAATGGGAGAGGCTAGGGGTCAGCTAGTGTTTGCATGGAGGAGGCTGCCAGACAGTCCCTCTCATCCCCAAACAAACCAAAACAAAAACTTCATTTTTCTCCTGCCTGCATCCAGCAATCCCTGTGTTAATTCCCAGGCCCTTCCCAACAATTTAAATGATTTATTACTCAAAGTTCTATGTTCAATATGTTCAGTAAAGAATTTATTTGTTAAAACAATTTCCTGAATCTTTTTTGTTCTCTGTGGTGTTGCAGACATAAGTATTTGGAAATAAACTACCAACATGAATATCATGTGCAGAATATTTAATTTTTTTTTTTGTGCAGAATTCTTCCAGCAATATTAGGCAGAGGAGGCAAATAGCAAGTGAGATAGCTTTAGCAAAGCTAATGCAGTTCTGGGGTGGAGGGGTTGAGGGAGCCCTGCTGCAACATATGTTAGCTTAAGCCCACTATTCCTGCTAAGCCAGGGGTCTCAAACTCAAATCGCCACGAGGGCCGCATGAGGGCTCATATATTACCCTGAGGGCCGCACCAGTAAAACCTCTTTGTGCAACAATATTGGAAATATCAGTAAAAATAGTTTTGTTGCGGGCTGCAGGAAACAGCTTTAGGGGATGCATGCGGCCCACAGGCTGTGTGTTTGAGACCCCTGCTCTAAGCTGTGCATGTGTGTGCACACAGTTTGTGAAACTCGCACACACAACAAAACAAAGCACACACAAAAAATTCAACAGTGCTAATATTAGTGCACCTGAAGAAATTTTTTGTGCGCACAGCCTACGAAAATTAGAGGGAACATTGCTTAAGCTCAAGTTTAATTCAGAGATGGGTCTGCTCTGTATAAGTAGAATCTTGGAGTTCCAGGTGCGGAACATTCAGAAGCACTGAAGTTACTTAGGAATACAAATCCCATTGGGCTTGTGCTCCAAAATCACATAGCGCTGTCTCAGATAGCACCCTTTTTGTCTCATTGGATTGTCAGTCAAACTGCCAAGCCTCTCAAAATGGATGCCTAATGTTAGGTTTGTAAAGCCATATGCAGACACCTAAATAAGTGGCATACAGTTGTTGAGCGCTCATTATCTTCAGTAGGAGATGCTAGGTGCATGACATTCCTGAAAAATCAGGTCGAACTAAGGATTTAAGACCACAGGCATTCACTTTGGAAAATGCTGACTTCAGCTCATAAGCAGAAAAAGATTCCCACCCCCCACAGATATACCTGTGAAAACTCAGCATCTGAAAACTAACCTTTTTTTTTCCCCCTAGATTGTGGTTCACAAATAAAGAAGGGTCAGTTACCTTTGCCAACCCCTGTGCTGGTCCTTCCTCCCTGACCTTCAGCTGGTGTTGGTGGCCCCCTTTGCTGGGGGGGGGGGGAAATAGTGGCGGCTGCCTGAAAATTCAGCAGCGGTGATAGCTGCAGTGGGAGCACTTCCCGGGCATGCCATGGAAAGAAGTCACCCAGAGTGGCTCATTTTGGTGGTGTGCCTGGGGACAGGGGTCCCCAAGCATGGCACAAAAAGAAACAGCTCATTTCAGGGGTTCCCAGGCATGCTGCAGAAAGAAGCTGCACGGAGTGGCTCGTTTGGGGAGGAGCACTGCAGGCAGCTTTTTTTGTGTGTCACATGGAGCCGGAAGCACAGGCACAGGGGGAACCCCTGTGTCCCAGCTGCACCCGAAGGAAGTTGCCCAGAGTGGCTTTTGGTGGCAGGAGTGGCAATTTCTGTGGTACTGCAGAGGGTGCTGTGTGACTCTGAATGGGCTCAGGAGCCACTGTTGGCACATGTGCCAGGGGTTGCCTACTCGTGAATAAAGAAATGTTGACATTTGGCATGCTAAATTCTCTCCTCAGTTACTCCTGCAGCTCCATTGTCCTCACTCAGCAAGAGTAAAAACCATTTCTGTTACTATGTTAGACTAATCTTCAGATATTCAGAGTTAGATTTTTAAACAAAACACTTTCTCCTTAACTGTTTTGTGGTTTTTCTTTTCATACAAACATAGTCTACAGGCTGTCATTTATATTTGGTTGTATTTTTACACCCTCTTTCTTTTTCCTGAAGAACCTGAATTAAAATGTCACCCAGGATTGTAACCTGACTAGAATGTGCCTCCCTCAGCAATCACCAGCTGAGTGACTGAGATAGGATAATGATTCTCAGTTTGTCTAATTAGTATCTTTAAATTTCAGTAGCTGAGGTTACAGTCTTGTGTGATGTTACAGTCCAGGCTCTATGAAAAATTTGCTGTAATATAGCAAAGAATGGGAAATGAGAGCCTGATACTTTGAAAATATGCATCTGGGGGCATGAAAAAAACAAACTTTCATAAGAACATGAGAGCTTCTTTAAAAAAAAAAATTTCTCCATCATAATAAAATACTAAAAGGCAAAAAATAAATGTTTGCTTCACATTTAATTTCACTAAAAGTAAAACATCTCCAGATTTGTAAGCATTGTGTCCTGTTTTGCTAGTTCTTTGGGACTCATACAAGGATTTATTTCCTCTTAGGAGTTGAAGATCAGGGTGCCTGTAAATTTTAGGTGCCCTGAAAAGAACTGTTGATTTAGTTATGTCAGATATGAAAGTCAGTGTTGTCTGATAAGTTGCAAGGGTTTTTTAATAGACTATTTAGGGGGGGAACGCAGCTTTCATGCCAGATAAGTGATTGCACAAGCCAAATCTTTTTCTAAAACAAACCTGCTTAAAGCTCACCATGGGCCATTTGAACTTCATATGTACCTGGGAAATTGTTGCAGTAGCACTCATTGTTGTCTGACTCTAGAGGACTGTTCATCGTGGTTATCGCATCCTGTGATATGTTAATGTTCGTATACTGGCTACAAGTGATGTAGCTGCAACCACAGGGGAAATTCTTATGAAAAAATGTACATCAGACTTGACCTTAAAGTTTGACCTTTTACTTACGGTTTACACTTAATTCTTCAGTTCATTAAGAAATAATTGACACTAAACACTGAAATAAAAATGAGTGACAAACTAACAGAAAAGTCATATCCTTTGACAAAGATATTGGGGCAGCAAAGAAGAAACTTGAAGTTCTGGAGCTAGCATTGCTAATTCAAGCTGTAATCATGGCTATAGGGCATAAAATAAGTAACTACATGACAATTTGAACTTATTACACTGAATATTAAATGGAACCATTACGCTTAGAAGCACCATGCAGCTTCAGTTACTTTGCTCTTAATATCTGTCAATAGTGTGTGACCACAGTGACTGTCATCCACTGTAACCTGTGAAAGGTGCTTGTGTGTAACAGAAGAAAACTGGAGACAGGACATAACCTGTGTTGCAATTTGCAAGAATCCTACTCCATATAACTGAACTGTTGTACGGTGTTTAATATAGTGTTCAAACATTAGAGTTTGTGTAGCAGGTTTCAGCAGATTGGCTATAGCTTTTCAGATATTCTCCAAGCAAGTTCCTGAGTTTTCTAATGTATACATCAGTTTGTTTGTCTTTTTCTTTTTTACAAAAACTATCAATTTAAGAATTAATTGTTTTAAAACAATACTAATAAAAAGAGTAAACTTCTGGGCATGTCATTTTGAGAGTTGTAGGTGCTCTGGATATCTTTTGGGTGCACATTTTAATATCAGGGTATTATGATTCTGTAATTAACATGGCATATGAATTTAGATGGATGGCAGTGGCAAAAATACGATACAGTTGAAGTTTCAAAGGTCTGTTGCCAATGCAGCCATATTAGAGATGAAAAGGTTGCACACTAATAACAATGCGCTTTGATATTGATAATGTGCTTGAAGGTTTGGAAAGAGCCAAAGAGCTTGCTATGTGATTTAACATCTGATGAGAGACAAGAGAAAAAGTTCCCAAAAAGACAATATAACTATATTGTATCCCCCGAACTGAAAATCTGAAATAATATAATTATACTAATCTACTCTAGAAATTAGAAAAGCAGCAAAAATAATTGTAAACGAGCTATTTCTAACCTCATAATTACTAATTCATATTGACTAATCTGGATTTATTCTAGGGAAAGCCCATAAATCATAATGCTTAATGCATAGTAAACATTCTTTACATTAAACAAACAAAGCCAGCTGCCTTCCAGGACTGGATGTTTAAAAAAAAAAAAGAAAAAAAAAAAGAGAGAGAGAGCATTCTCTAGGGCAGTGGTTCCCAACCAGTGTGCCGCAGCAACACTCAAAGTATGCCACGAGCATCCCGTAGAGTTGGAGTTAAAGTTCCCTCCCTGCTCAGCACAGCCATGTGGGCTGTGCAGCACTGGGAAAGGGCAGGGGTTAAAAGTAAGGGGGAAGGCAGCGGAACACAGTTCCAGGGCCCCCTATTTTTAGGCAGGCAGCATTCCAGCCCCCCTAAAAATAGAGGAAGGCAGTGGGAAGTGGAGTTCCAGGGGTCCCCCTAAAAATAGCATGAGCAGCCGAAAAGCAGCTTTTCGGTGGGTCCACTTTAAACCCTGCTCCACCTTAAGCCCAGCCAGCAGAGAGGGGCGGGAGGCCAGGAGTGTGTGACTCTCCCCCTGCAGGGCAGAGCAGCTTGTGTCAGGCAGCCTGCAAACAGCCCATGTAAGGGCTTTGGGGGGCAGGGCTGCTGGGGATTGTGTGGGGCAGGTGTGTGTGTGTGTGTGTGTGACAGAGGTGGGTGGGAGTGGATATGGGTTGTAGGGTGGCTGTTTGGTTGGGGGGGTGTGGGGGGTGAGGTGTAGCTGGGAGCTGGAGGCCTAGTTCTGGCCCCTGCAGTGATGGGAGGGTCCATCACAGGCAGCAGGGGGCTGGGGAGGATGGGACCTGCCAGGGTGGGAGGGAGCAGCAGTGGGGTAAGGATTTGCCCTGGATGGCAGGGGGCCACTGTGGAGAAGGGGGAAGTGGGGCTCCCCTGCCCTACATTCCCACTCCCCAGGTTCCCTCCTGCCCCCCGGCCCCAGCAACTCTTGTTGTCCCTTCCTCTCCTCTCTTGCCACCCTTGTGCTGATCCCCACATGGCTGCCCTTGTCCTCTTTTGCCTGCCCTGCTCTGCTCCCCACACTCACTCCTGCCACTGCACATGACTCCAGACCTCCCGTGTTTTGCCACCCCTGCTCTGCTACTCCTACTACTCCGCATAGCAGTATTTCTGAAACAGTGCCATGGCTCATGAATATTCATAATTAATTTAAGTTAATTTGAATATTCATGAGTTTTTAAATTTGAAGGTATCAAGGTGTGCCATGGCAGAGAAAAGGTTGGGAACCACTGCTCTAGGGTGCTTTGGATCTGTACCTCTGTCATACTTGAGATGTTTGTTTAATCTGACATCCAGTTCATAACCTCCTTCAAGCTACTCTAAAATTCTCCATGTGTATTGGTTTATTTTAAAGCATCCATTGGATACTTTTTCCTTTAAATATCTAAGTAGGAATGGCGGAAGCAAGGTGGCTCACAAAGTGTACTGCATGCTTTAGGCATTTTTTTTTTCCTTTCTCATTCCTTTGTGTGCCCTCTTACTCTCATACTCTTTCCTTGCTCTGAATTATGCCCTTCACTGTTTATTGTCCTTGTAGTCAAGATAATAATAGAAAACGTCTTATTGCAAGATTCCCCTTGATAAATTATTTGATTCTGCATTTGGCTCATTCATAAGGAGACTGGAAAATTTAGCTCCCTTGTAAACAAAAACTAACGGGGTCCCTGGGACCTTATAGCAAGAAACAAAATCTCTCAAACAAAAATCTTTTCCCATTGGTTATTTTTCCTCTGATGTAGCTAATCTAAATCTATGTACAAGATTAAGAAAACTCTTTCTGATCTCCTGGTGCATACATATGTGGAAAAATCCTTAATATTAAGCTTTTCCACCTTCATGGTGCATGTTTGAGGTTGGGGGGGGTATTCGTTTTGTCATAGGAGAAATGTCATGTCCCTTTCACTGTGAAGAAACAGTGATATCTGCAAGCTAATTCACTTTCTCTGAAAGGCAATGTGAGTATTAGAAACATTGTACCCTAACACACTGATTCATTGGCTACAGACTTAAGAGAAATTTGTCAACCCAGTTACCAGTAAATTTTCTGTTTATGATTTGCTTCAGTAATTGGTTGCAGCTGTATGTGTTATATAGCCTTTTAAAATGACTATTCAAATAAGTACAGAAATAAAAATTCTGTGTAGTGTTGCAATCTCTTAAACAAGTGCCATTTTTACACTGCCAAGATGCTAGCAAAGATGCATTGCAAATTTTTGTTGCAACTTCAGCTTTGATTATGGCAGCAACAATAAATCATTGACATGTTAGCTAGGAGTTTGAACTACGTGTGTTTGTGTGGCCTAAGGCTCTTCAAAAAGAACAAGAGTATGCATGTTGAACAGTTTGCCTTTGGTTTTGACAGCAGTGGGCCCTATCTGCAGCCAACTCACAGTATCATCTTCATGAACTGTATGGATGAAATAATTTTTCATCTTAGGAGGTGTTCTAGATCAGTGGTTCTCAGCTGGTGCCCTGGGGAACATTGGTGCTCCACGGGCATCGTGAAGGTGTTCTGTGACTGACTCCAACTCTTCCCCATATGAGGAGGGGGAAAGGCTGAGTATGGAGGGGGCAAGGGGGCAACATGTCAAGCAGAGGCGTGTCTGGGAGATTTAAAATGCCACAGTTGTAACAAAGCTTCTGTTCACATTTTGGCATCTATTATCACCACCTTGCTCCTTTGCTGCAGCTTGATCATTTTAAATTTCCTACTGCTGGCGGGGGCCCCATCCTGTATGCGGTGAGGCATCTGAGGTTGCTGCTGCAGTTGGGCTGCGCCGCCGTTGGGGTCCCAAGCTGGCCGACAGCGACGCCACCATTAATGATCCTTCTGCAGGTTCGCCTATGGAAACCTTGTTATGACTTTTACTTCCTCTAGATAATCAAGTTTAACCATCTTCTCAGCGCTCCACCAGGGCCGATCTGAGGACTTGATTAAACCATCCAATTGGTAGTAGTGATGGGCAGGGTGTACAAAGGGCATGGACTTAATCAATGTGAGCTTATGACCTGCGCTTACTGGGAATTCCTCGTTCAGGGGGAATAATTGCAGTCCCCATCATGAATGGGTTTCAATGGGTTACCCGCACCTGTTGGCATAGGGTAGACACATGCTGAGCCAGTCAGTGTAGCGTGTGTGCAGCCCCAGACATCTAAGGGCATCACAGACCTGTTATTGCTCAATCCTGGATGGCTGAATGCCACTTGTTCCTCTAAGAAGTTAGGCGCTGACTGCTCGGGGGTTGCATAACTAGTTAGCGTGTCCGAGTCTTGTTCGTTATCGGAATTAACTAGACAAATCGTTCCACCAGCTAAGAACGGCCATGCAACACCACCCGCAGAATTGAGAAAGAGCTATCAATCTGTCAATCTTTTCTATGTCCAGGCCAGGTGAGCTTTCCCGTATTGAGTCAAATTAAGCCGCAGGCTCCGCTCCTGGTGGTGTCCTACCATCAATTCCTTTAAGTTTCAGCTTTGCAACCATGCTCTCCTTGGAACTCAAAGATTTTGGTTTCCCGTAAGCTGCCTGGCAGGTCATGGGAATAACGCCGCCTGATCACTAGTCCATCATTTCTGGTTGGAACTACGATGGTATCTAATTGTCTTCAAACATCCGATTTTTGTTCTTGATTAATGAAAACATTCTTGGCAAATGTTTTCACTTTGATTCATCTTGAGCCAGTCCAAGAATTTCACCTCTACCAGCACAATATGAATGCCCGCGGCCATCCCTCTTAATCATGGCCCCGGTTTTGAAAACCAACAAAATAGAACTGGAGTCCTATTCCATTATTTCTAGCTGGAGTATCCGGCGACTGGGCTGCTTTGAACACTCTAATTTTTTCAGAGTAAATGCTTCAGATCCCCAGGACGCTCAGTTAAGAGCATCAAGGAAGCACTGAGAGGCAGGGGCCTGGGACAGGTGGTAGCTTGCCTCATGGTGGCCCACCAGCTCAATCCCAAGACCCAACTACCAGCTTTTTAACTGCAGCAACTTTAATATACGCTATTGGAGCTGGAATTACCGCAACTGCTGGTACCAGACTTGCCCTCCAATGGATCCTCATTAAAGGGTTTAAAGTGTACTCTTTCCAATTTACAGGGCCTCAAAAGAGTCCTGTTTTGTTATTTTTTGGGTCGGGAGTGGGTAATTTGCGTGCCTGCTGCCTTCCTTGGATGTGGTAACCATTTTTCAGGCTCCCTCTCCATAATCGAACCCTGATTCCCTGTTACCCGTGGTCATCGTGCTAGGCACAGGAAGTACCATCAAAAGTTGATAGGGCAGACATTCGAATGCATCATCGCCGTCACTGGGGCATGTGATCGGCCTGAGGTTACCTAGAGTCACCAAAGTGGCCAGGTGAGTCCAGGTTGGTTTTGGTCTGATAAACACACATATCGCTGGAGGTCAGCGCTCGTCAGCATGTATGAGCTCTAGAATTACCACAGTTATGGATTGGAGCGACCAAAGGAACCCCAACTGATTTAATGAGCCATTCACAGTTTCACAGTACCGGCCATCTGTACTTAGACATGCATGGCTTAATCTTTGAGACAAGTGTATGCTACTGGCAGGAGCAACCAGGTAGCTGCACTCCCCGGGATAAGGAGGAGCAGGGGAGCCCCGCCATGGAGGACTGGGGACACCCACCCACCCAGTGGACCCAGCATTGGCCTTCCTGGCGGAAGGAGTGGGGGCCCTCAACTCAGCGAAGTGGACCAGTGGGGGATGGCGGATCCTTCTGAGGTCGGCCTAGGCCACCCAGCAGGCGGACCTGCGGGGGGCGTGTGGGAGTGGGGGATCGGACAGAGGGCCCTCAGCAGTCTAGCTCCCAGATTTCCTGGGCTCCACACAGGATGCCCTGGCTTATGCCAGGTGGAAGGGCGGGCCTTCTGCTCCGCTTCACCAGGTTACAAACTCGAGCGGGCCAGTGCGGAGGGAGGGCCGCCGGAGTGACCCTTCTCACGTTACATGGTGCCCTAGGTGGACAGGTGGCACCCCGCTGCTCCGGGTCACACCAAGGAAGGATGGGGGGAGATGGGGCCAGGCCCCTTTGTTGCCTCAGCCCTTCCTCCTCCTCCTTCTCGCACTCTCCCACTCTGGGCCCTGATGGCCCTCTGGGAGGCAACGTGGTGCAGCAGCCACACAGTGGAGGTTGGGGGCTGGCTGCAGCTGCTTTTGAGGCAACATGCTAGAGAGGCAGACAGCAGTACCGCAGAGAGGGAGGCCAGCTGGGCAGCGAGGGGCAGGTCCAGTGAGAGGGCGGTACAAGGGTTCTGCCGACCGGGCCTGGCCCACACTGGGTCCTGCCATCAGGTATGCCAGCTGGGAACTGCAGCACACGCCTGCTTGCTCTCATGCCCATGTTTGGGCCTGCTGAACCTCATGGCTCTCTGGCTTTCCGAACCCCTGGGTGGGCTCCTGGAGCAAGCTCAGCCTCGCTCGGCAGTGAGGGAGATTGGACAGGCCCCTGTGGGAAGGCAGTGGCTCGTTCCCTGGAGGCCAGCCGCGAGGGAGGGGAGGGTCCTACAGCCTCCTGAACACCGGGCTCCTGTCACCGTGGAAGGTTTGGGGGCGCACTGGCCTGTGAAGGGCCCTCCCCATTGTGACCGCCATGGCCACATCAATCGGCTGGACACAGGCAGAGCAGGAATCACCTGGGTCTCCCCAGAGACTGGAAGCCACAAAAGAGGGCAGACCCGGCAGGGAGCCACAGAGGGCTAGGTCACCCGCATCAGCGTGCACACCCTTTCCCCTCATCACTAAGGTCAGGTACCATTGGCGGGATACGTCCCCTAGGCTCATCTCTGGTTCTCCCAGCTCTTAAAAATGCTATCCTCAAAAATCTCCATGCACCTTTCTGAAAGCAGATGGCCGAAACGGCACGCGCGCCCCTGGCGGGAGGATGGAGAAACACTGGCCGACAGTCTGGATCTCCGACCTGGGATACCTCCTCTCTGGCGACCCCTTCCGGACTTCTGAGAGATGGCCAGCCAACAGGTCAACCCAACTGCTGCAAATGAGGTTAATCTGGTGGCCAGTTCAGATAATGCATTCTCTGAGTGGGTTGACCTGGTGGCTGACTGAGACTTAGTAAACTTTTTCCCCCAAGCTTGTTGACCTGGTGGCTGGCTCCAACTTTGTGCATTTTTTTCCTCTCAGTGGGTTGGCCTGGTGGCCAGTTCCAATTTAGTGCATTTTCCCCACCCCCAGCAGGTTGACCTGGTGGCTGGCTCCGACTTCGTGCATTTTTTTCCCTCAGCGGGGTGATCTGGTGGCCGGCTCTGACTTTTGCTGCCAGCATCAAAATTACTTGGACATAACTTCCATGGTAAGACTTTCTTTGAACCTTACTCCAAGGGTAGGTGGAACTTTGTTTGAACATACATGCTGAAAATTCCCATTATTACATTTTCCATTTTAAATTTTAAGCATAATAATTATGTATCTATTTTTTAGAAATAGGTGCGTATTATGTATTTAATTGTTTTCACAGGAATACACAGTAGGCAGATGATATGAACGTTACAGCTGGTATGTACTGGCTTTTTCAGGAAAGTTTTTTCATCAGGTGTTTTG
This sequence comes from Podocnemis expansa, assembly GCA_007922195.1. Classification (NCBI taxonomy): domain Eukaryota; kingdom Metazoa; phylum Chordata; order Testudines; family Podocnemididae; genus Podocnemis; species Podocnemis expansa. The sequence continues at coordinate 4,170,601 of ML682006.1, forward strand.
TATAAAGTACTTCCTGTGTTCCCTGACCACTAAAGGTTGAAAAACACTGATCTAAATGGTCCCTGCAGTCTTTGATTCTGATATTGTTTTGCAAGCAAAAGTTATTTGATCTCCTTATCTGTTTGTTCTTCTTCGAGCAGTGTCCCCGCTGCTCTGCTTTAGATGTGTTGCCGCGCCCACACCTTGCACCGGAGATGTTTATAGCAGAGTCTGTGTGTGTGTGTGGGGGGGGGGGGGGCGCATGTGATGAAGTCACCGCTGCCTTCCTGCCGTTTGGAATGCGCGCGCCCCCCCCTCACCCGTCAGTTCCTTCTTAACCGCCCAGCACTTGGCACCTCATTACAGGAGCTCTTTATCTCTTAAGTACCCTAGTTAGAGTTTGTTTGTTTTAGTCATTTAGATAGCTAGTTAATTAGATACTTAGTTAAGTAGTTACTTTCTTAAAAAAAAAAAAAAAAAAGAAGAAGAAGAAAGACAATAATAATGAATAATGTGCTGTCAGCAGCGGCGGATTCATAATGCTGGCTGCCTCAGGCTTTAAGCGCTGCACAAACTGTTGTGACCCAGTGCCAGCCTCTGACGGTCATGACAACTGCATAAAATGTTTGGGAGAGGCACACTTGGCCAAATCTTGCCCTCACTGTGCTAGCTTGAAAGTGAGAACAAGGAAAGACAGAAGTATGAAGCTCAAACTTCTGTTAATGGAGAGAGCTCTCCAGCCAGCCTCCGAGCCGGGAGACTCTCCTCACACGCTGTCAGCAGCAAAGAGGAGCTCGGAGTCATCCTCCCCTGTCCCTGAGAGGAGCAATAAGCAGGGGCACAGGTGCACAGGGTCTGGAGAGACTTCTGCTTCCTCTAAGAGACCAGCTCACAAAAAGGGAGTGCCGACCCAAAGCCCCGCAGCAGAGTGGGTGTCAAAGGTGGCAGTTAGCAGCTCCGCGCCACCTTCTAAACGCTCCTCCTTGGCGCCAGCAGCTATAGAGAGTGCCCCAACACCAACTCCTCAGCCCGCAGCTCTGTCGGTGCCGCCAATCAATGGAGCTGCAGCCACCCCAAGTGCGCTTCCACTGGCACCAATGGCCATGGCACTGATGCTGCCCATTATGCTCCCAGCACCCTCAGCACTGGTGCAGAATTCGTCTTTACCGGGGCAGCCTCTCCCAGCGCTGCTCTGCACTCAGTTACCGGCAGTGCTATGTCAGGTACTGGCACCGCAGCCTTTGCCTACGCCTCCACTCACCCAGAAGGATATGGCACAGGAAGGGATGATAGAGCACCTCTTCAGAGGCAAGACCCATTCCCTCCCCCCCACCCCGGGAAAGAGATGCAGAAAGGCTAAACGCTGCCCAAGAGAAAAACTTTCTATGGACTCTTCCTCAGAACTCTCACCACTGTACGGTATGCAGTCCTCTGGGGAGGATATCATCTCCCAGTCAGCCTCTGATCGCCATTCGATATCAAATTCTGATTCAGAGCTGGAGGACAGACACATTGCGTGTCCATCGCAACAAGTGGACCCCACAAATCGACAAGCTCAAACATGGTCTTGGCAGAGCAACCCTTGGTATCAATTTTCACCTTGTGGGATACCCTGGGCCCCATGGCTCAACTGGCCTAACTACACACCAGCACAAATGCCTGTCATATCACTTCAAGGGCAGAACCTGCAACATACGCAGCCTCCTATACTCCCCATTAACGACCTAGGAAGGGTCTCATCGAGTGAGGACAAGGTTTCTGGCAATGCCAATGGAGAGCCACCACAACCTAAAGGAGATGAGGCCAGACAATTCCAAGAGATTTTAAAAAGGATTGCGGCAACCTTAGAGCTACCAGAACAGACCGCTCCAACCTCTCAGCACAAGCTTTATAGAATTCTGCAAGCTAATACCTTGTCCAAGGTATCACTGCCCATGGATGAGGGTATCATGGAGCCCGCCACTGCCATATGTTGGAATCTGGCCTCAATACCGCTTACCAACAAGAAGACAGATAAAAGATATTTTATTATGCCCAATAATAATGAATTCCTGTTTTCCCACCCACAAACCAATTCCTTGGTCATAGATGCAGCGAATCAGAGATTCAAACAGGGCCATAACAGATCGTCACCACCTGACAGGGAAGATAGGAAGATGGACATTATGGGCAGAAAGACATACACATCAGTGACGTTATAACTAAGAATAGCGAACTATGCTGCTCTCCTGGCAGACTACAATCACGACAACTACTCCAAGTTAGCAGATTTTATTAGTTCATTTCCAGAAGAAAAGAAAGAGTCATTTAATGCTGTCCTGCGAGAAGGCTTCTTAACATCAAGAATAGCCCTACAGGCAGCACTGGACGCGGCAGACACGGCAGCCTGCACCATTGGCTCCGCCGTAGTATTGTGTAGATCCTCATGGCTCCATGCAGCAGCGCTACCAAGACAGCTCCAGGCCATCATTGAGAATCTTCCATTTGATAGAAATAAGCTGTTTGGCAAAAAGACAAATGAGATCATGCACTCGTTAAAAGACTCAAGAGCTACCCTCTGAATGCTAGGAATCCAACCACCCATGTATAGGGGTCGGAACAACAGAGCAAGACGACTGGCTGGCGTCCCTCGACCTTAAGGATGCATATTTCCACATCACAATACATCCAGCACACAGGAAATTCCTTTGGTTCACATTCCAACAGTACCATTACCAGTTCAGTGTTCTCCCATTCGGCTTATGTACAGTGCCAAGGGTGTTTTCAAAGGTCATGGCAGTGCCGATAGCGCACTTACGCAGAAGGGGGATAACTATTTTCCCCTATTTGGATGATTTCCTATTGAGAGCACACTCGTTTTCTGCGGCTCAAGAGGCAGTGAGAGTAGCAGAGGCACTATTCCTGTCATTGGGGTTGACAATCAATTACGGGAAGTCCTTTTTGATTCCAGCACAAGAAATACAATTTATAGGAGCAGAAATCTTTACTCCCTCCTGCAGGGCGTTCCTCACAAAGGACTGGGTCATAGCCATAAATAATCTCATAGAACAGGTTTGCTCTTCCCCCACGGTTACGGCACTCATGTGTATGCAACTTCTTGGCCACATGGCAGCGGCAACATACCTGGTGCCCAACTCCAGGCTACACATGAGACAAATACAACGTTGGTTTCTAAAAGAATACAAGATGCACAGACATGCAAAATACCGGACTCTTTCTGTACCGCAACCGTTAAAGGACACTCTTACCTGGTGGACCTCACCGGGAAGTCTCTGTCGAGGCGTCTCGTTCACTCAAGAAACTGCAGACGTACTGCTTTCCACCAATGCTTCCCTCGCAGGATGGGGAGCCCACCTCGGGGATCTGACGGTATGGGGAAAATGGTTGAGTCAAGAAAGCACTCTGCACATAAATCTTCTCGAGTTACTGGCAGTAAGGAGCGCCTGTTGACATTTTCTACCCCTGATAAAGGGAAGAAATGTCAAGGTACAGACAATGTGGCAGTGATGCACTATATCTATCGTCAAGGAGGCGCTCGGTCACCATCCCTGTGTTGGGAGGCACTGAAATTATGGCAGAGGTGCCTGGATCACAATGTGTGGATATCCACGGTATGTCTACCTGGCAGACTTAACACCGTAGCAGATGATCTAAGCAGGAACTTTGCAGATCCCCACGAATGGGAGTTGGACATCATGGTTTTGACAAGCATATTCCATTGCTGGGGACACCCAAGGGTGGACTTGTTTGTGACTTAGGACAACAAGAAGTGTGCCCTGTTTTGCTCAAGATCGGGTCGGGGACAGGGCTCACTAGGGGATGCTTTCCTAATGAACTGGGACCATGGCCTGCTCTATGCTTTTCCTCCGATTCCACTGATACCCAAAACAATTCAGAAAATGAAGCAAGAACAGGTGAAACTCATATTGGTTGCGCCAGCTTGGCCGAGGGAAGCATGGTACTCTCTGCTCCTACAGATGTCCATAGATTCACCAATTACTCTGCCGGTCATTCCCAATCTACTTACCCAGAACAGGGGCAAGGTGCAGCATACTTACCTCAACAGACTGCATCTCTCGGCGTGGCTCCTCGATGGCTCGATGACACGGAGAGACAATGCTCTGACAGAGTGAGACGTGTTGATAAACAGTTGGAGAACGGCAATGAGAGCCACGTACCTGCAAAAATGGAAAAGATTCATTACCTCGTGCCAAGAGAGATCTGTCGTTCCACAGTTGGCCCCACTCCCAGACGTCCTAGAATATCTTCTTGAATTGAAGGAGAAAGGGTTAATGACAACTACCCTGAAAGTTCATTTGGTGGCAACTTCACCATTCCATGATTCAGTGGATAACTGCTCTCTGTTTTTGCATTATACTATCAAGCATTTTATGACAGGAGTACAAAATACTTACCCAGATGTTAGACCCCCAGGTGCATCCATGGGACCTGTCCTTGGTCCTAAAAGCAATTACCAGGCCACCGTTTGAACCTATGGCGACATGTTCCTTGTTATACTTATCTATGAAGGTGGCTTTTCTGGTGGCGGTGACATCAGCCAGGCGAGTAGGCGAATTAGCAGTGCTAATGGCTTGTCCTCCATTTGTTGTCCTTATCAAGGATAAAGTCTCTCTAAGACCCCATCCGAAGTTTTTACTGAAGATTTCTTCGGCGTTCCATATTAACCAAGCAATCCACCTACCAGTTATTTGCCCAAAGCCCCATACAAACCCAGAGGACGCAGTGTTACATACCCTAGATGTTAGATGTGCGTTAGCCTTTTATATTGACAGGACAAAGTCCTTTCACAAAACCCCTAGGCTGTTTGTTTCAGTAGCAGAAAGATCCAAGGGCAACCCAGTATTCAACCAGCGGCTGTCCAAATTGATCTCTAACTGTATTCGTATAGCCTATCAGAAACACGGATCCGAACTACCAGGCCTAATCAGAACCCACTCAACCAGAGCAGTTTCCAGTACCGCTGCATTCCTCCGCAATGTCCAGATATCAGACATATGTAGGGTGGCTACTTGGGCTTTGGCCGATACCTTTGTAAGACATTATGCTATGGACAATCACACTTCTCTTGACACAGCTGTGGGTCTCGCAGTACTTAATGCGGTGAGAAGGGACGACTCTGAAGGTCCCACCGCCAGCGAAAGATACTGCTAGGCAATCACTTAAAGTAGAGCAGCGGGGACACTACTTGAAGAAGAAACGGAGTTACTCACCTTGTGCAGTAGCCGTGCTTCTTTGAGATGCGTGTCCCCACACTGCTCCACTTCCCACCCGCCTCCCCTCTGCTTCGGAGTATCCCTCACTCAATGCTCTGTGGTAGAGAAAGAACTGACGGGTGGGAGGGGGGCGCACGCATTCCAAACAGCGGGAAGGCAGCGGTGACCTCATCGCATGCATGCCCCCCCCCCCCCGACTCTGCTATAATCTCCGGTGCAAGGTGCAGGTGCGGCCACACACCTAAAGTGGAGCGGTGCAGGGACACGCATCTCGAAGAAGCACGGCTACTGCACAAGGTGAGTAACCTCCATTTCACATAAAAATCAGTGTGGAGTTTCAGGCTCTACTAAAGAGGCTTGCAAGTGTAAAAGCTGTGTGGTTCAAGTTAGCACCAAAGTACAGGGCAGCAGCATGTAGAGAAATCTGAGAAGTTGTTTGTTGTATGCTTTTCTGAAGCTATGGTGACTGTTTCCTATCTTTGTGAAACTGAATTTTTACTAGATTTTTAAATATTAGTGAAAAAAACTGAAACTTTTTGTATTAACTTCAGGTGAAAACAGGTGTCTGAAGAATCTTGGAAAGTCTATTATATTTACTTAATATATTAATTGAGAACCCAAAACAAGCATGACATGTCTTTTCCAACTCCCCCCACCCCCAAGCAAAACCAATTATGAAGAGAACTCTTTAATACATGTGAACAGCATAAATGTTTAAACCAGTGGTTCCCAACCTTTTGCAGGCCCAAAAATTTCACAGACCACCTGTGATGCCATTGGGCAAGATCTGGCCCACTTGGCCAGAATCTGGGTGGGAAGCGGGAGTTGCTGTGGCCATGGCCCTTCCCTTTCACCCTCTCTGTTCTGGCAAGTGGGGCTGCTGCGGCCATGGCTCTGAGCCAGTGCCTGCAGGGGAGAGGAGTGAGCCACTGGGCTGGTGAGCAGAGGACCACCATGTCCACCAGCCAGCCCCTGCAGGGGGGAGAAGCCAAGCCACCACTGTCATCTGCAGCTGGCGAGCAGCAGCATCAGGCAGCCCTTTGTGTGTCCTGACCCCCGCCAGCATTGGGAACCACTGGTTTAAGCCGTGGTAAGTAATGTTGCAATATAATAGACAGCAGATTTTTAACTTAGATTGGTTATTGTGCAGAAAATTGGTATTTCTGAACTTTGCTGCATTTTGATTTGAAATAATCATTTAAATATTTTTTAAACTGAGTTATTTGGAGGCTTGCATCATAGTAATGGATCCTCCTTGAAACAAAGACAATTCCACCTTACAGTGAGTTTATTTACTTCAAGTTCAGGTGGCTATATTCTTAACTACTCTTGTGGTCATGTTCCTGCTGCTATCCCACATTACACTGCTTCACATCTGAACTGCTGTGTCTGTGTGCCCTCCATTGTTTTGACATGCACCTGGAGCTGGTTCTAGTGCTGAGTCAAAGCAAAACAGCTCTAGCAGAAGTAATTGAAAACAAAGGACAAAATCATTCCAGTAGTACTCACCTGCTGGTGAATTCTCTGTATCTTAAAGTCCTCAGGTCATGATTTGAGGACTTAAATAACTCAGTCATAGGTTAGAGGCCTGTTGCTGGAGAGTGGGTGAGTGAGGTTTGGGGCCTGCATTGTGTAGGAGGTCAGACTAGATGATCATATTGGTCCCTTCTGACCTAAGAGTCTATGAGTCTATGCTTTATATGAACAATGGTCTGTGTTTTTTTTCCAGTCATCACCACCACACCCAAGAATGGGATAGTGGACAGTTTTCCACAAAGCATGCAAGATAGCAGAGTTGGACATCCAAAAAATACTGGGAAGCACCCAAGACCTGACATATTTCATGGTGTCTGATCAGGAGGAGATATGTGGTTTAAAGGCCATTAAAGGCATGGTGAATCTGAATGGTGACTAAGAGTAGCAGTATAAAAAGATGGAAAATTCGATATACAGTTATCTTAGAAGGCTTCTTTGAGTTCTGTTCAGAGCATGTCTTCTGTGAAATTAATATGTGTAGTTTGATGCCTGAAGAAGCATTGTTGTTTGAGCTTTGTTTATTTGAAAAAAAGAAAAATACACAAACTACAAACTTCACCAGTGATGGTAGGTGAACCTGATCAGGTGAAAATAAATAAATAAATAAATAAATATATTTTTTTTAACTGACAATGTACTTACATAAATAAAAGGGTACTTATGGTGGGCTGGGTGTTTTATGTGTGTATATTTATGAAGACAGAAGCACTATCCCTAAAAGTGTACAGGAGTATTAATGTGTTAACTTCCCAGTGTTTTGCTTTAACATATTGGAGAGACTTGGAAAGGAGAGAGATCCTAGAAGAAATGACTTTCTACTACCATAGCCAGAAATGAGTTGGCTTTGTATTAAATGCATGTTGTGTGATATAATGTGATCCAGCTGTTAGGAAGGAAGAAATGGATAAACAAGGTGTTAGAAATCTCTTAAATACATTGAAAGCTGTTTCAAGAGGCTAGTTTATTGGCTAAAAGAATGCAAAGATATTACAGATGTAAATTCTCTAGGGGGGATATTTTAATCTGTAGCAGGGGTCTCAAACTCAAATCACAATGAGGGCCGCATGAGGACTAGTACATTAGCCTGATGCCTGCACCACTAAAACTGTTTCATACAACAACATTGCAAATATCAGTAAAAATAGTGTCATTGTGGGCCACAGGAAATAGCTTTAGGGGCTGCATGTGGCCTGTGGGCCACGCGTTTGAGACCCCGATCTAGAGCATCTATTTTGTTAGCATATGTTCAAAGTTGCATAAAATACATTTTTAAATGGTAAAAATAGCTAATGAAATAATAACACTAAATTTACTATTGATTCTTGTTTTGCACATTTTACCCTTTTTAACCTTTGAAAGACTAGTGAGTACAGTTTTGTTGTAGATTTCTAAGTTTTCCTTTTCATTGACTAAAGATAGTTTGTTCTGTTCTCATCTATGACTAGTAGAAATATGATCCTATTTTTTGTTATTTGCTTGTAAATAGAGATTTAAGTAGCATGTGTGTAAATGGCACCTTTTTATCAACCTTTTAGAGAATTAAAGAAAATTCTTTTTGGAGAGTTAAATTAAACTATTTCAGTTCAAACTCCAGCAATGAAAAACCATGTAGTATAAACCAAGAACAAAATCTGAGGATCAGAAAGTTACTTTAGAACACCTCCTAATTGCTATAAAAGTGAGAAGGCAAATTAGATTTGCTTAATATATATAAATGTTTCTTCTAAAAAGTTTGCCATAGAAATGAAGCTGCTCTTAATCCTGTATTAATGAAATATCGGTGTGCATCAAAACCTGTAATTACTGTTTTATGCATCAGCATGTAGCACAGTCTCTTGGCGTAGGTATGCAATTTTAATGCATTGAATTTCATCAAGGTGATTTGATAAGGAAGCTACTTTTATTCAATTCCATTACTTTATTGGAGAGTCAGGGTAGTACAGGGTAGTGACTTGCTGATAGAGAGTTCATTTGTCAGTGGAGATGAAACTAAACAAACTTATGTAAATACTTCTTTCCAAATTATACTGTGGCTCAGCAAATTGTATGACGTATGTCTTTAAACAATTTGGTCTAGTTTACGCTACCAAGACTGAGCTTTAAGTGTAACTTTTTGTAACCAAGTCATCCAAGTGGTAGTATAAGGATATGCTATTGCTACCATGCTAATTTTTTGTTTCTTTTGAAGGGCTCCTTTCTGACTGCCTCCTCTTAGACATACAGAAACCATCAGCATCCTAGTTCCTTTTTCTGTCTGTGTTGCTGTGTTCCTTGTTTCCTCTCACTTCTGGGAAAGCAGCCTGCCTTCCAAATGCTTTGTCTGCCCCCCCCCCCCCGCGCCCCTCACACTTAAAGGAGAAGCTATGATTTTGCTCAGATCATAATGGCACATTGGCAGGGAGGAGGTTTGCAGTGTTCATTCACAGTGGTTCTGTGCTGTTAGAGCCAGCACAGTGGACAGGGTTGCTGAGGTACAGTTACATAACATAATAGGGTCTGGTATGAGGGAAGTTACCTGACAGTAGTAACAGAAGCTACACGTCGGAATGTTTTCAGATACTTTCATTTCTTAATTAGTTTTGCATGTTAACTTCTCAAATTATAGTTATATCCTTTACCTGATTATGCTTATCAAGTGCTGATTTCCCTTAGTGGCAGGGTCGTTATTTAGTGCCTAATTAGAATTATTGTAGTGTTTTATCACTTAAGAATACAAATATGGAAACATACTCTGGAAAAAAAAGCATGTTTAAATTTTTCACTTGTTAATGTTGAATGAGTAGGTTACCTTTAAAATTCCAAGACTGCTGACACTTAAAATGAACATTTTTGTGTCATGGAATTTTCAGCTGGGAAAAAGAGCAAACTTGAATGTGACAATGCTGTATCACTCTATGGGTCTCTCATTTGATTATCCATATGCTGCCCAGTCTGCCCACATATCTGCACAATAGATACCATCATAGGTCCTAATGAAGCCCGCTACTCCATCAAAGGCTCATTTACCTGCTCATCTACTAATGCGATCTATGCTATCATGTGCCAGAAATGCCCCAACACCTCATACATTGGACAAACAGGACGATCGCTGCGCAAAAGAATAAATGAACATAGAGCTGATATCAGATATCACAAAACAAAGAAACCAGTTGCTGAGCACTTCCATCTTTCTAATCACTCGATAAATGATTTGTTAACGACTGTCATCTGAGATGTGGCTGGGACATCAAGACTTCAAAGAGAAGCAGCTGAACTCGAATTAATATGCAAGCTAAATTCTGTGAAAGCAGGACTGAATCAAGACTATGGGTTCTTTTCCCATTACAAAAGGTAATTTGACTATGTTTTACACCCCCTTGCATTTATTTTCATTCCATTCTGTAAGTTCACCCATCTTCAGAACATCTGATGAAGTGGGATTTTCTCCCATGAAAGCTTATGTGAAAAATAAATCTGTTAGTCTTAAAGTGCCACATGACTCCTTGTTTTTTTGGTAAATAGATGTTAATTTAATGAAGGGGCTATGGTTCTACAGATAGTAGGGGTGAGGGAAAATGCTGCCCCTTTGAAAAAATGCTACTGGACTAAAACCACAACTTCCCTCCCACCTAGTTCCCAAGAGACAACAGTTGTGCTGAGGGTATGAGAAATAAAGGAGAAGATAGAGAAGAACAATGAGGAGTTGTTGGTGGTTTGTTTTTTTTTTTTTTTTAAGTCATCCTACCTAGCATGCGTTCCTAATGAAAGGCAATTGTTCCTTTGAAAGCACTCTGTTAGCTTCCTTTCCTCTGGCAGGCATTGCTGTGCCTACAGCAAAATAAGCAAGGAGCCCTGCTTTGACAAGAGGGCTTTTTGATTGTTTGCATTCATGTGTTTTTGGTTGGCAGATCCTTTTTTAAAACTAATTTTTTACCTTTTTAATATTCAGAGTGAATTCTTCCAAACATCTCTTATTTTTGTCTTTTAATAACAATAAACTAGTCCAATGCTATCCTTTTAGTTTTGATTCTTATACAGACAGCAGTTTTTGAGAGAGACAACAAAAAGCAGTGTAACTGTGTAGTGCTTTAGCTCTGCATGGCAATAAATGTTTAAATAATTAGCCAGTGTTAGATGACTTTGGTGGTTTCCTTGTGCCTGATCTTACCTTCCCCTGCCCCTGTTTTTCATCAATTCTTTACTCCTGCTTTTAAGTTTTGTATGTTGTATCAGCCATTCTTTCAGGATGCTCACACCTGCACTTTGTAGCTAAGCACAGTACTTCATCTGGGGTTCTGTCAATGCTTTTTCACTAAGCCCTAGTCTATACTTGAGGGCTTTTTGGTGGCAGTTGACTGCCAGTTATGCGAAGAATGGTAAAATTCCTTGCATAACTGGTGGCGACATTGTAAGCTGCCGGTACACATCTGGGACAAGCTGACTGCAAATTCCTTGCAGTCAGTTTTCCCCTATGCCCCCTGGCCCCCAGGACTTCCGGGGCCAACTTCTGGGAGTGGTGCAGCGAGTTCAGACTTGTGAACTGCTTCTGGAACACCGAGCTGATGGCGACGAATTTGCCACCATCAGTCTAGACGTACCCTAAGTGTCTCATAGAGTTTTGTTAAAATAATGGAAGGGCTTTCATTGAAGTAATTGGATTTTGTTTTAAGCCCTAATTATTTTGTGACAGGCAGACATGATTAGATATTCTGACATAAAGAGTAAAACTTAGGGCCAGCAAATCATATAGTGATTTCTCATTGTGTGTAAATGACTGCAAAATGTGAAGGGCAAACGCTCTGCTCTTTCTCTAAACAGTAGAACACTTAGAACAGGTTGCAGCAAAGCACTTCTGTATTTGCTCCTTCAGCATCACTTAGGAATTAGGAGTTCCTTCTTTTGCTGCTTTTCAGTAGGTGGACATGCATCCTCTACTATACATAGAGAAGATAATATCAGATACTGGATTGTAGGCATGTGAACGGCACCCTGGAAAACTTAAAGGTATTCAAACTTAAAGCAGGTCATCACAGACGTATGTCTGTCTAATTTAAATGCTTCCACAGTTGTATCCTTCAAATTTCATTTTTATTAAGAGTGTAGATAGGGTGGGGATGGGAGGCAGCAAAGCCAGGACCCTGGCAGCAGCCCCCTCGTGCTTATGATTTAGAGCTTTGATATGGACATGAAAAACTTCCAGTTTAACTTTTAGATCATTATTAGGTTTTAAATATTACAAAACCATAGTTGGTTAGATACCGAAACTCAGTCATGACCCTGGAAGGCTGGGGGAGAGGATTCAAGATCATGAACAGGATTAAACTAATATGTTCGGGAGGGGAAAAAGGATACTGTTCATATAGTGAACTTCTGGATTCTGATTTAGTTATTTCATGTAGAACTGTTTTTTGTGGGGGTATTAGTTTTTTATTTGTTTTGTTTTCAATGTTAGGCTTTTACAACTGCTTGTTTGGTGTCAGTTACACATACATGTCTCAATGCTCATAGTATGTAAATAGGAAGAGGTGTAATCCTACTTTTCTATATGTAATTTTGTATTGGATTAATAGAACAAATGATATACAAAGGCTGTCTGTTGTGCTGCTTTTTGTTATGTTTTTCACATGTGTTCAGTGGTTTTTGGTTTTTGGTTTTTGGTTTTTGGTTTTTGGTTTTTTTTTTAGTGAGATCTTGTTTTCCTAAAATTGGTAAGTTCCAAAGGGGTTAGTTTAGTTCAGCAAAACAAACATGGAATCTTGTGGCACTTTTAAAAACTTACAAATTTATTTATTGCATAAGTTTTCATGGGTGAGATCCCACTTCATCAAGCACTTGAAAATGGAAAAAAGTATAGGAAGTGGGAATAAATGCAGTAAAATAAGTGTTATCACTTACTTCAAACTGATGACGCTGATCTTGGGTGAATGATGTCCTAAACTGAAGAATTGGGGGGTAAAATTGTTAACAGAACTTTATGCCTTCCAAATGTAAAGAATTGTAAAAAACCTTAGTTTACCTTTCTCAATCCATAATTTTTTAAATCTGGGAATTCTGTGGTAGCCGTAGGCCCCTAGTATCTGGACCCCATCTTCTTACATACCAGTTGGGACTTCTCTCTGAACATATGGAAATTAAACGTACAAATCACTTGGTGTTAGCCTTTTCTAATATACTTCCTGGCTCATCAGTTTCAGTGGAAATAAGTACATAGCTGCATAGTCTAATCAGAGTGCATATAATCCCAATATAATCTTCTGTGGGCTCCAACCCACAGAACCCAAAGCTTATGCCCGAAGAAATCTGGTAGTCTCTTAAGGTGCCACAGGACTCTTGTTTTTTGCTGTACACAAACTAGTGCAGCTGCCCATCTGGATATAATCTAGATGTTTTGTTTATAATGAAAATACTGTTATCCGAGTCTGAAAAAACAATGTAATGGTAGATTATTTCAGTTGTGGGATTTACTCCCATGAAAGCTCATGTGATAAATAAAGTGGTTAGTCTTTTAGTGCCACATGACTCCTCGCTTATTTAAATAAAAACAGAATACAAAGTGCTGTATTTTAGATTTGTATTCTTAAGTTAAAATAAACAATTAGTCTTTTATGTCCAAAGTAGCAAAATTATTATACAAATAAATTACCAGATGTGAGAATAACAGCCACATAAACCAATCTAAATGTATTACAAGTTTTAAAACGAGTTGGTATTCAAAGGGAGATAGCAAAAGAAATTGAGAAATACAGCTTTCTACATACACATTGGGCAGAGTTCTAAGAGAAAATTTTCGCCTCCCTTCTTTTCATAGCCCCCTTCATATAATATGATCATGGATTTTTTTTTAATGAGAAGAATGGAAATCTAGTTGCTGACATTAAAGCCATTGCTTCTTCTCCAGTGAGTGTGACAGTCTTTTAGAAGACCTGAAAAAGCATAACTGAGCATATATTTTGCTTTGTCTTGCACGAAAAGGAGTGTAATGCATATGACGTATGGAGAATTGGTGGAAATAAAATTCAGAGTAGGATATTTGAAGGCTTACATGGTTTCTGTCTGTGTAGGCTATACTCTTGTTCTGGAGTTATGAAGGTTTGATTTAACATACTGGGTTCAAGTGAAGGTAACTTGTTCTGGAGTAGTTGGTGTTCCCTTCGTTATATGATAGCATAGTTCAGCACAAATGGCAGTATGTACTTGAGAGAAGTACAGCACTTAAATAATAGAAAAGTGGCAGGTTAGTCTTCTGTTGGCAGATGTGGTAGGAAAAGTTGGCACAGAGTCCTCCTGCTGTGTGCTTGGCAGAAGTTCATGCTAAGGGCTTCTTGTTTTCAGAAGTAGTAACATTTTATTAAATTCACCATCAAAATACAAGAAGTCTTGGAATAGGACATACTTGAACAAGAGTGGATCTGAATCTGTTTGGATAACTTTTTATGCCACCTTGCAGCATAAACAGTTCTTTAAGTGAATGGAATTAGGAAAGCTATAATCAGAGTTCTACATCGCTTCCAGCCCACAGTGTAGTGGTCCTATTAGGGGCATACCAAAGTGCATTTCACTGTGGTTATTTTCTGCTTCCCAGTATCCAAAGGGGGCTGTGGGAAGCATATAAATTGAAATCGTTCTGAGCCTAAGCTAAGGCATGTCTGTAGAGGAGCAGATCCCTATATTGCCCTATCAATACGAAAGTACCTTAGACATCTTTTTCCTCTCTGTATCTGTCTTCCATCATTGCCTGAAGTTCAGAAACTGAGTAAAAAATCAGGCCCTGTGTATGTTTACAAGACTTAAATCAACATCAATGTAAATAAAATTGCTTGTCTGCTTTTCCTAGCCAAATAAATAAAATTGGCTTCAGTGTGACAGTATCCAAATAATTGCCTGTGCCTGAAATTCTGATTGTTCAAAAATATTTTCTACTGTGCATTATACAGTTTCATTAGAATGACTTTTTGAATATTGGGTTGGGTGGTGGGACCCACCTAGCAAGTCACGCCTCACTAATAGAAATATAAATCTTGAGTGTGTGTTTATTCTCCCTGACTTGATTTCCATAGGTGAAAACTTTCAGAAAATGACAGTTTTTCTCTGCTAAAGAAAATCTCTTCACTCAACATAGTTGTTCAAAATGCATTTCTTTGTATTACATGTTGCAGTATGTACTTGTATTTTACTCATGATTTTTAAAAGCCAGATGCTTTTTGGACACCTGTTTTCTTTGAAATGTTGTTTCCTGTTAGTCAGCAGTGGATAGTAAGCCTCCTAGATATGGTATTAAATGTCTCTGGATTCCTGACTCTTGGACATAGCATAGCTCCTATAAGTTTTCAAAATGCTGCAGAGAAATTTAGCCCTGTAAGGCTCTTGATATTAAAGGTGTGTTTGTGGCTAAATCCTATTATAGATCCCTGGGCTGGATTCTCTATGGTGCTCAGTTTTCACAAAGGGAGTGAAAACTGACTGCAAACCCCTAGTTGAGGATTCCTCAAGCCAGGGACAGTTTTCAGGAAGTGTGGAGCCATCACCTCCATGTTCTTCAGCAAGTGCAGCTTGGTGGCAAGGATGCAGGATGCTCAGAGTGCTCCAGAAATTTCCAGGTAGCAGACAGTACTTCATGAGGTTCGGGGGTTAGGCCATGGCATAGATGAGGCCAGACAGAGAACCAGAATTGACATGAACCTAGGTGCTGGAGAGAATCTAGCCTGCTGTCTCTAAATGACGACATCATTGAATAAAACAATCTTATGGGTTTCTGCATGTCTACCACTGATCTGTAGGAGACTTTTCCAAATGATTACTTGATTTTCCGTGTTGACTAGGGCTCTGGGTGAAGAGTCCTTTACACAGCACAGATTTAGCTGCTTAGATACAGGTTTTGTCTCTTGCTCCAGATTGTTGTCCATGTGGAAACTAACTTCATATTCAGGGCTTGGTGTCTATCTGTACAGACTGAATTTACTCCCACTCTATTAAATTGTTCAGACAGGATTAGAATGATTTTTTGATGGACAACTAATTATGTATTCATTCCAAAGGGGCAGTCCTGTTAGCCTACTTCAGCAAAACAAACAAGGAGCCCTATGGCACTTTTAAAGACTGTCAAATTTATTTATTCCATGAGCTTTCATGGGAGAAAATCCTACTTAGTCAGATGCTTGAAGCATCTTCAAGCGTCTGACTAAGTGGGATTTTTCTCCCACGAAAGCTCATGCGGTAAATAAATTCATTAGTCTTCAAAAGTGCCACAGGGCTCCTTGTTTGTTTTGCTGAACTAGACTAAGTGGGATTTTCTCCCATGAAAGCTCATGTGTTAACTAATTATAGAGCTCTCCAAGATCTAGTGTTTTAAGAAACACTCAGTTTTAAATGGGTTTATAAATATAGACTGTTCTCAGTTTCTCTCAACAGTCAAATCCTAAACACTTGAGGTAATTGAAGATTAATTAGGATATTTTTTGAGTAATAAATAATGCTTTTGATATGTATGATGAGTGTTTCAAAAAGCAAGACTTCAGGTGATAGATTAATACTATGGGGTTAAAAATAAATAAATAAAGCACTAGGTAAGTTCCTGGAGAATAGATTCATCAGTGGTTATTAGCCAGGATGGGAAGGGATGCAAAGCCATGCTCAGTCTAAAGCAGAGGTCTTGAACTCAAATCACCATAAGGGCCGCATGAGAACTAGTGTTTTAGCCAGAGGGCCGCACCACTGAACCTCTTCATACAGTAATATTACAAATAGTGATGATGATAGTGTCATTGTGGGCCACAGGAAATAATTTTAGGGGCTGTGAGGTTGAGACCCTTGGTCTAAAGTGTCCCTAGCCTCCCTTTGCCAGACATTGGGAATGATCTACAGGGGAGGGATCAGTTGGTCATGACCTGTTTGGTTCATTCCCTCTGAAGCACTTCCCATTTGCCACTGTTAGAAGACTGAATATGGCCCTACAAGGACCGCTGCTCTGACCTAATATGGCTGTTCTGTGTTCTTATGCTAATACAATTGGAATTGTCTGGAAATAAATAGTGCTGAGAAGGAAAGATTTTATAATCTAATCTGAAGAAAAAGAAAAATTGGATAGCAAGAATCCAGAAGTGCATTAAGAACCAGTATTTTTTCAATTTTTTCTTTGGGATGTTTTATCTGTTCATTTTGCATTTTTAAAAAATGTTTAATATCTGGGATACTATACAACACATGCAAAGAATTCTTGTTTCCTCCTTTCCCTATACCAAAAAAGAAATAATCTACAACAATAAAAAATGCAGCTATCACAGCTGCTGTTTATTTTAGCTATAACAGAAGTAGTAGTTCAGAGGACAGCAATTATGTCCATCCCTTTTTCTTCAAAGGTGCTTCCGTAAGTGTGTGTTAGATAGCGGTGGACTGCTCTAAGGAGAAGGGATGGATTTTCACTGCATCTATTCAGTGGAAAGAACACAGAAGCAAACATCTGAAAAAGCAATAAGACTTGCGGCATTTTCTTGACCTTTGAAGAGCTGTTGTGCCTGTTCTGCTGAACTAGTCTGAACTGGCCTTTTATTCAATATGCTGTGTAGTAGTCATAACAAGATTACAGAAATTAAGGCCTGTTGTAGACTTAAAGTGGTTAAATCAGTCCAGGTACCAGAAAGTCAGAATAATCCTTGGACAGTATTGTTGGATCTGCAGTTAGCCAGCATCACTTCCTGGCCACAGCAGAGATGAAAGGATATCTCCCTTCACTCCAGAAATCCCAAAGATTTCAACTGGCCTTCTGTATTTCCAGGTACAACCTGTGAAAAATAGTAATCCTATAAACACAGTACCTTGAAGCCCCCTCTTTCTTCTGAATGCCTTCTAAATGTTGCTATGCTATATCATTACTATTGGAAACTGTTGGCAGGTATTCTAGTTTAACATACTTCTCTTGTGAGAATATGTTATCTTCCAATAGATATGGCTAAGAAACAAAAAGTCTTCTCAAGGAAAATATATGTTCTTTAATCATTCCAACTGGCTAAATGGTGTGATTTATTCATTTTTTAAGCAATTTTGGAAACTCATTGCATTAAAAATGATGCAGCACTTTATGCATGTCCTGCATTCTTGTGTGTTTTCAAATCTGACTTTGATGTGTGTGCTGCTATTGATTCCCATTGCTTGATTAAAAATCTACCTTTCCTTCTGATGCATTTCAGTTTTGTTTTTTGTTTCTATCTGATAATCAGGTCTTTTATTAACAAAAAAATAAACTGAAGGAACTAGCATTACAGGAATAAATGCCCTATGTTCCCTTTCAAATAAAAACAAATTTTCAACTGGGCCAGTTGCCAGGCAGTAGCTCTTTGATTCATGAGCAGTCTTGCATCAAAGTTGAGACCTAACCAGTAAATTACTTCCTGTTGCCAAATCTCTAATCCTACCAGTAGTTAACGAGCTTGGAGAATGCAATGGCTACAGTGATGAAACAGGAAGGGTATTTAAGTAAGTCCAGTAATCATTTTCCAGAAGTAGAGTGAAGAGCCTTTGACTCATATCTGCACAAATATCAGGTGACACAAGGCTGACAACAAGCAAACAGACAAACCCAAACCATATTTTGGATGTTAAGGACGTTGTTGTCAACAGTAACCAAGGGCTCAAAGCTTTTAATAAGGCACTTTTGTAGTAGACTGTCTGTATCTGCCATCTGTCTTTAATATTTAGGCTTTTCCAGTGATTCACCTTGACTGCAACCAGCATGGCAATACTTTATGAGGAAGTGGTACCCTTTTGCTTTCACTTCATCAGAATTCTCCAGCTGGTGATAGTACTTCTTCCATCCAGATTCCTCTGAATAACGAGTTTTCTTTCCCTTGTCTTGGGATCAGCTAGTGGTGAAAAAACTGAAGAATGAAGTGTGATTCCTGATTTTTCTAGATGAAACATTTATTAATGTAAAAATGGCAGTTGAAGAAAAATGAGTATAAAATGCCTAGTATAAAACTACATACAGTCTTGCTGAAGTAGGATAAATCCTGTAGTTTAATCTTTAGATTTAAGGAGTGAAACAAAATTAAATTTGTTCCCATGTGTTTGTGAAATATGATTATTCTTAAATTGTACCTCAGATCACCACCAGTACCCATTAACCTGTATGGAGGCAAAAGTTCCCTTTAGTGCACCCTCTCCAACTGACAAATGGACTGAGAGACGGGTAGGATGGTGGTTTTTATATGGGTGCAACAACTTGGAGCTGAAAGTACTGGATGTTTAAGTGCAGCATATGGTAGGTAGCTTGTAGCAGTGGTTCCCAAGGTTTTCTCTGCTGTGGCACGCCTTGCTATCTTTAATTATTTCGAGGCCCACCACCAAATAAACTCATGAATTTTCGTGAGCCAATCCAGAACTGAGTAGTTTTTCAGAAAATTCCATGGCAGACCTGCTCAAGCCTGAGGACACAGCTGTGTGCTATGGCACATTGGTTGGGAAACACTGGCTTGTAGCAGGCAAGCCACAGGCAGTAAATAAAAATATAAATTGAAAAGAAGAAACAGATTTAAAGCTCAGTTTGTCGTTTGAGAAGACAAAGTTTATATTTGCTCGGGAACATGTACAGCAGAACACCCACTTCTCTTACAAAGTAACAAGTTTTCCTAGGCAAGAATAACTGGACTATGAAAGTAGGACATTTTCAAATATTTCTAAAAGCTATAATTTAAAATTTTCATCTCCTAAACAATGGAGAAAACAAAATACTTGCTAACATTTGGATTGCAGAGGCCCATTAGTATTTTAATGGCCACAAGAGCAGTATTTAGGGGAAAATCATGCAAACTTCTTAAATAGAATGGTCTTTGAAATCAGAATTGCCTTGTACGTCTTGTATGTGGTTAACAGCAAAAAATTATTTCCTTTAGACCAGGGGTCTCAAACTCAAATCATCATGAGGGCTGCATGAGGACTAGAACATTAGCCTAAGGGCTGCACCACTGAAACCTTTTCATACAGTGATATTGTAAATATTGGTAACAATAGTCTCATTGCGGCCTGCAGGAAATAGCTTTAGGGGCCTCATGCGGCCCTCAGGCGGCATGTTTGAGACCCCTGCTTTAGACCAAAAGATGTATATTTCAAATTCAGCCTAGGCTGTTTTTCTTATGGGAACGCCTGGAATTATATTGATGAGTTGGACCTGAATTAATTTTTCCGTAAGAACATTTGGAGATATTCTTGTTATTTTACCTGGTATTATAGTGTTGTCCAGTTTGTAGTGTATACTCCTTGTACTTCTCTATCCACCTTACAGTCCACACATCCAACCCATGCTTCTTTAACTTGCCGACAAGAGTGCTATGGGAAACCGTATCAAAAGCCTTGCTAAAGTCGAGGTATATCACGTCAGTGGCTCTTTCCGCATCCACAAATCCAGTCATCTCATCACAGAAGGCAATGAGGTTGATCAGGCACAATTTAGCCTTAATGAATCCATGCTGACTGTTCCTGATCACTCTATTTTCCTCCAAGTGTTTCAGGATGGATTCTTTGAGAACCTGCTCCATGATTTTTCCAGGGATTGAGGTGAGGCTGATGGGTCTGTAATTCCCTGGATCCTCCTTTTTCCCATTCTTGAAGATAGGCACTATATTTGCTTTATTTCCAGTCTTCTGGCACTTCCCCTGCTCGCCACGAGTTTTCAAAGATAATGGCCAGCGGTACTGCTATTTCATTGGCCAACTCCCTCAGCACCCTTCGATGCATTTCAGCCAGCCCCATGGACTTGTGCACATCCAGCTTCTTTAAGTAGTCCCTAATCTGATCTTCTGTCATCAAGGGCCTCTCTTCTCTCCAATCTGCCGTACCTAGTGTATTGGGCTGGGAGCTGGCCCTGCCTGTGACAACTGAAGTAAAAAAATCATTGAGCACTTCAGCTTTTTCCTCATCCTCCATCACAAGGATACCTGTCCCATTCAGTAAGGACCTACACCATCCTTGATCCTCTTCTTGTTATTGACATACTTGTAGAACCCCTTCCTGTTATCCTTCACATCCCTTGCTAGCTGCAACTCCAATTGTCCTTTGGCCTTTCTGATTTTATCTCTGCAATCCCCAACAATATCTTTATATGCCTTCTTAGACATCTGTCCAAGTTTGCACTTCATGTAAGCTTTCTTTTGATGCTTTAGCTCAGTGCAGAGTTCTCTGTTAAGCCACACTGGGCACCTTCCACATTTGCTGTTCTTTCTGCTCATTGGAATGGTATCTTCCTGTGCCCTTAGCAGGGTTTCTTTAAAATACAGCCAGCTCTCTTGGACGCCTTTCCCTGTCAGATCAGCCTCCCAAGGTATCCTGCCCATCAATTCCCTGAGGAAGCCAAAATGTGCTTTTCTGAAGTCGAGGGTAGAGCCCTGCAGATCTGCGGGTATCCGCATCCGCGGGTGGGGGTGCGGATAACTGCAGACCCATTGCTGCGGATCAACACACGGATGCAGCTTCTATTGTTACCTTATCACAGTGCGATCCATTGCCAAAGCTGCTGCACAGGGGAACCAGGAAGCGCTCTGGCCAATCCTAGATTGTGATCTGCCAGCCAATCAGAGTCTCAGGGTGGGACTTGGAGACTCACTGCTGGCCTTTGATTGGCTCATTCCCCTGCCCACTTCTTCCTTTTCTTGCTTCCAGTTGGCAAGCCATTGCTGTCAGTCAGAGATTTCATAGGTGGGCAAGGAAATGTGATTGATAGCACAGCATGCGAACCACAAATAAGAAAGGCAAAAGTGGGTGGGACCCATATGGGGAATGAACCAATCAAAGTCTGAACAGTTGCATGTGAGCCCAAGCTCAGTTGCATCTGCGGTTACAGATGTGGCTAAATCCTGGCACGTGGATTTTTGGATCGGATTAATGTTATCAGTGAGTGTATGTGGATTGGATGCGGTTCCACATTTTTGTATCCGCACAGGGCTCTAGTCCAGGGTCTGTGTTTTGCTTCTTTCCTTTTTTCCGTTAATTAGCATCTTGAACTCTACCATCTCATGGTCACTGCTGCCCCGGTAGCCATTCACTTCTTCTTCCCCAATAATTCTTCTCTGTTTGTGAGCAGCAAGTTGAGAGGTGCAAGACCCTTAGTTGGTTCCTCCACCATTTGTACCAGGAAGTTGTCCTCAACACTCTCCAAAAACTGCCTGGATTGCCTGTGCACTGCTGTATTGGCCTCCCAGCAGATGTCAGGGTAATTGAAGTCCTCCATGAGAACCTGGGCTTGTGATCTGGAAACTTCTGCCAGTTGTCCATAGAATGCCTCACCCACCTTCTCCTTCTTGTCTGGCGGTCTATAGCAGACACTCACCACGATGTCCCCCTTGTTGTCCTCTCCTCTAAACTTAACCCACATACTTTCAGCTGGCTTGTTTCTACTACCATAATGGAGCTCTGAGCAGTCATAAAGCCCTTTTACATATAGCACTACTCCTCCCTCTCTTCCTTGCCTGTCCTTCCTGACCAATTTATACCCATCCATGGCAGAGCTCTAGTCATGCAAGCTATCCCACCCCATCTCTGTTGTTCTAATTATATCATAGTTCCTTGTCTGCGCCAGTACTACTAATTCTTCTTGCTTGTTTCCCAGGCTCCTTGCATTTGTGTAGAGGCACCTAAAATACCAGGCTTATTGCCCTACTTTCCCCTGTTGATTTTCAGTTCTATTGCATCTACCTCCTTGCGTTTTCTCCCGGCGTTGTCCTCCCCCACTCGCCTCCTAGGGCTTCATTAAGACAGCTAAGACAATTATTTGATTCTTCGATGAGCAGTGTTCCTGACTGCTCCACTGAAGGTCTTTCCGCGGCACCGCACCCCGGATCGGAGATTTTTTCTATAGCAGTGGCTCCATCAGCGGGGAGAGATGCGATGACGTGCAGCTTGTGTGCTTCC
>ML682006.1:4193322-4255378 GCA_007922195.1 Podocnemis expansa
AAAAAAAAAAAAAAAAAAAAAACCAACAAAAAAACAAGAAGAAGAAGAAAAGAAGAAAGAGGATTAGAGATCCTTCTGAACATGACAGAGCAAACGCTTATCCAAGCGAAGCTCTCGACCGCGGCTGGCTTCAAACGCTGCGCCTCATGCAGAGAAGCCATGCCAAACTCAGACGGCCACCAAGCTTGTATTAAGTGCTTGGGTGAGGCTCACTTGGCACAGAAGTGCCAACACTGTAAAAATTTAACATCAAGAACCAGGAAGGAGCGGGAGCGCAAGCTGAAGCTCCTGTTGTTAGAAGGAGCGCTGCGCCCGGTTTCGGAGCCGACTGCCTCTCCTCAGCTCTCTGAGGGAGCGCAGCGGCTCCGCTCCGTCCTCTCATCCCCGGGGCCGACTAAGCGCCCCAAAACAACTAATTCAGGGGTCAACCACAGGCAGAGGGGTGCCCCTTCGGGCTCAGCACCCCCTGCCAAAGTAAAGAAAACGTCAACAACAAAAACAAACCGCGCCGGCTGTCAAACCGCGCTTCAGCCAATGGCGCCGGTAACAGCTGCGGCAGCGGAGCAGCCTCAGGCACCGCCTGCCCCAACGACACCTGCACCGGTCCACGGCACCCTGCCATTCACGGTGCCGCCTATGGTACCCCAGACCATGCCGCCGTTTCTCTCCCCGGCGCCGATGGGGTTCTCCGCCGCTGTACCGCCCCCCCCTCCACAAGCGGAACAAGCGCTAGTAGCTGGGAGCGCAGGGCAGCATCAGCCTAGCCTGCAGCCCCATAGCAAACACACAAATAAATCAAAACATTTGGATCCGACAGAGGACATTACTGTTCACTCCACTCCGGGGTCCCCGCTATTTCAAACGGAGTCCTCTCTATCTAGTCCGCCTTCATCTCCAGATTCCTCCGCACATTCGCCTACAGCGGCGTCAGACTTTAAGGCTTCACAGCCAACAATCCCTCAACTTCAACAAGCATCAGGTCAGAATCCACCAGTTCCCTGCCCATGGCTATACCCACCATGGTGTTTCTACCCACCTGTAGCAGGGGTCAATTATCCTAACTGGCCGGGAATTACTCCGTTAGCTCCGACCCCTCTACCCAGTCTGTTTCCTACATATACCTACCAGCAACAACAGACAAAACAACCGGACACTGTCACGGTCTCACCATCATCAAATTCTGAACACGATGAAATAGAAATTCAAACACAAGACCCCAAACCAGACGACATAAAACAATTCCGGGAACTTTTTAAAAGAGCTGCGGATACCTTGGACATTTCATTGGACTCCCAATCCAGTAACCAACACAAACTATACAAAATACTACAAACACCAGAGTCCAGCAAGTTAGCTCTCCCGATGGACATCGGGATTATGGAACCCGCAGCACTTTTATGGCAGACACCAGCATCAAATCTGCCGGCTAATAAGAGAGTAGATAAAAGATATTTTATAGCCCCTTCGGGCAATGAATTCCTTTTTTCACACCCTCAACCGAATTCATTAGTAGTAGAGGCGGCTAGTCAGAGAACAAGACAGTCATACTCCAGATATAACCTATCAAATAAGGACGACAAAAAACTTGACCTACTGGGCAAGAAAGCCTACACATCTGCAGCACTACAGCTTCGTATAGCTAATTATGCTGCATTACTGTCTAATTATGACCACCATATATATACAAAAATAATGGAATTCTCGGAGGAGATTCCACAGGATAAACGCGATCAATTCAACTCTCTAGTCATGGAGGGATACTTGATAGCAAGAACGGCACTTCAAGCTTCCCTAGACGCAGCGGATGTTGCGGCCAGAGCCCTTGGGACAGCGATCGTAATGAGACGAGCTTCCTGGCTCCACTCGGCTGATTTACCCAAGCAAATGCAGCAAAAAATTGAGGATTTACCCTTTTTATAAGGGTAACCTGTTCGCGCAGCAGACTGATGAGGTAATGCACAGTTTAAAGGACTCGCGGGCTACCCTACGCACTTTGGGCATTTATACTCCTGCGTCAACAAAGCGTCGATTTCCGAGGACCCAGCCCTATAATCCTCGATTACCTCATGCTCAAACTAACAGAAGATCAGAGGCCTATAGAACTAAATCTCGCCAGCCTCGCAGACGACAGTCCAATCAATCTGTGCAGATCTCACAACCAGGTACTTCCAGACAACAATTTTGACATTCTCGTAGAGAGAGTCGCCAACCACACAATACCGCATCAACAATTACTATTACCACCCCTAGTCTTCAAGAACAGACTAAGCTCCTTTTTCCATCAATGGCAAAAGATAACATCAGACAAATGGGTACTAGAAATCATTCACAGGGGCTATACAATTCCATTTTTATCACGCCCCAAATCCCAACACCCCTACCCGTCCCTCTTCAGGGACCCCAATCACGTACAGATCATACAGCAGGAGATCCAACACCTCCTTCACATCGGGGCAATAGAAGAGGTACCAGAGCACCTCAGAGGAAGAGGATGCTATTCACCTTACTTCCTCACACAAAAGAAAACAGGGGGTTGGAGACCTATTCTAGACCTCAGGCGTCTAAATCGGTATATTCAAGTGAAGAAATTCAAAATGGTGACGCTACACACCATCCTTCCAGCATTACATCAAGGGGACTGGTTGGCCTCTCTCGATTTAAAGGACGCTTATTTTCACGTCCCCATACTCCCTGCTCACAGGAGATTTCTTCGCTTCCTATTCCTCTCCAAACACTATCAATACGCGGTACTCCCTTTCGGCTTGTGCACAGCTCCCAGAGTCTTCTCGAAGCTAATGGCTCCGGTAGCGGCATTTCTCCGAAAACAGCGCATCGTTATTTTTCCCTATCTCGACGACTTCCTCATCACGGCTCCCACTTACGCACAAGCACAACAGGCAGTACAAGTCACACAAACCCTGTTCCTCTCTTTGGGTTTAAACATAAATTACGAAAAGTCATCGTTACGACCCAACCAACAGATCCAATTTATAGGGGCCCGGATCTACTCACCGGTCGCAAGGGCATTCCTTCCAGCAGACAGGTTTCACACTATAATCCAACTCGTCCTGAAAATACAAAGGTCCACAGTCATCCCAGCTCGTCTTTGTATGCAAATGCTTGGACATATGGCGGCAACCACATACCTAGTCAGCTATGCCCGGCTTCGCATGCGTCCTTTTCAGTTGTGGTTCCTCTCCCGATGCCGTGTGCTTGGTCGATCCCTCAATCAGACTCTGCACATTCCAACAGCGGTCCAACGCTCCCTGTCCTGGTGGACAGACCCCAACAACTTACTACACGGGGTTCCTTTTCTCCTACCACAACCGCTTCTCACAATCACTACCGATGCCTCCCTTACAGGCTGGGGAGCATTCCTCCACCAGCAAACCGCACAGGGCAAATGGTCCCACACAGAAACTTCTCTGCACATAAATCTACTCGAACTCAGGGCAGTCTTAAGGGCTTGTCAGCACTTTCTCCCTGTTATCACAGGCAAACACGTCAAAATTCGCACGGACAACATCACATGTATGTTCTATATCAACCGCCAAGGCGGAACCAGATCGACAGTACTTTGTCTAGAAGCGATGACCCTGTGGGACTGGTGCATAAGTCACGCTATTCACCTTACAGCAGAATACTTACCAGGCAGAGACAACATCCTAGCCGATTCTCTGAGCCGTTTCTTCCCGGTTCAACACGAATGGGAAATCCGCAACGATATCCTGATCGACATCTTTGCCCGTTGGGGTTTTCCCACCATGGATCTGTTTGCTACCAGCCAAAACAGGAAGTGCAAACTTTATTGCTCTCGAGGGGGGAACGGTCACAATTCCAGGGGCGATGCCTTCCTGCTTCACTGGGGGCAGCATCTAATGTACGCCTTTCCCCCAACCCCCTTGATTCCCAGGGTCCTCCGGAAGATCCAGGAGGACAAAGCGAGGGTGGTACTAATAGCACCAGCATGGCCCCGGCAGACTTGGTACACTCTACTCAAAACCATGTCCAGGACCCCACCAGTCACCTTACCTCTTATCCCGGACCTCCTTTCACAGGAGCATGGTACTCAACTACATACTTACCTACACCGTCTTCACTTAACAGCCTGGAACCTCGATGGTTCTCTCCTCTAGAACTCCAGTGTTCACAGTCAGTTCAACATATCCTACTAAATAGCAGAAAGCCCACTACCAGAACAACTTACCTGCAGAAATGGCGTCGTTTCCTACACTGGTGTTCTAATCATAACATCGATGCGTCAACTGCCTCCGTCCCTCGAATCCTTGAATATCTTCTGCAGTTAAAACATACAAAGATAGCGACAACGTCTGTTAGGGTCCATCTTGCAGCCATCTCCACTTTTCATGATCCAGTGGACAATCACTCTGTCTTTACTCACCATACCGTCAAAAGGTTCATGCAGGGCTTACAGAACTTATATCCACAGGTGCGCCCTCCGACTATGCCGTGGGACCTCACAACAGTGCTCAGAGCCCTTATAAAACCACCATTTGAACCTTTGGCTACGGTCTCCCTGTTATACTTATCTATGAAAGTAGCCTTTTTAGTGGCTATCACTTCCGCTCGTCGCATAGGCGAAATCGCTGCCCTTATGGCTGACCCACCTTTCACAATATTCTATAAAGATAAGGTCTCCCTGAGACTGCACCCTAAATTTATACCTAAGGTGTCATCTAGCTTTCACCTTAATCAAACCATTCATCTTCCTGTATTTTGCCCAAAACCACACATTACGTCTCAAGACAAAGCACTACATACACTCGACGTACGATGGGCGCTTGCCTTCTATCTTGATCGGACGAAAGCTTTTCGAAAGACACCTAGACTATTCGTGTCAACCACAGAGCGTTCCAAAGGCCAGCTAATTTCCAAACGACGTATATCCCGATGGATATCCACCTGTATCCAAACCGCGTACATAACATCTCAAACGGTCCCACCGCAAACTATACGCTTGCATTCCACGCGAGCCATGGCCTCTTCAGTCGCGTTCCTAAACAGAGTGCCTTTGCATGAGATATGCCAAGCGGCAACATGGGCCTCATCCGAGACTTTTGCCAGACACTATGCCCTAAATCGTTTTTCGGCTATGGACACGGCAGTAGGACAGGCAGTACTCAGTTCAGTCCGCCACACATAAACCGAAGTGCCCACCTCCAGACG
Source organism: Podocnemis expansa (assembly GCA_007922195.1). NCBI lineage: Eukaryota > Metazoa > Chordata > Testudines > Podocnemididae > Podocnemis > Podocnemis expansa. The sequence goes on from ML682006.1 coordinate 4,198,510, forward strand.
TAACAACTGCTATGAAGTCACCTTCAGTGGAGCAGTCAGGAACACTGCTCGTCGAAGAAATGGAGGTTACTCACCTTTGGTGCAGTAACTGGGGTTCTTCGAGATGCGTGTTCCTGACATGCTCCACTACCCGCCCTCCTCCCCTCTACTTCGGAGGTTCAGTCCTTTCCGTAACTTCTATAATCATGAACTCCGCAGTAGAAGGGAACTGGAGGAGCGGGGAGATCAGAATGCTGACGTCAGCAGGGCGGGAAGCACACAAGCTGCACGTCATCGCATCTCTCCCCGCTGATGGAGCCACTGCTATAGAAAAAATCTCTGATCCGGGGTGCGGTGCCGCGGAAAGACCTTCAGTGGAGCATGTCAGGAACACGCATCTCGAAGAACCCCAGTTACTGCACCAAAGGTGAGTAACCTTCATTTCCTCCCCCATGTTCCAACTACCTTCTCTTTTATTCCTGGTGTTACAGTCCTGGCACCCCCAAAGTCCATCCCTTCCCCCACGTCTCCCACATTGTGACGTACCTGTGGGCTTTGGTCTCCTTCCCCCTTCAAACCTAGTTTAAAGCCCTCCTCGCTAGGTTAGCTAGTCTGCATCCGAATATGCTGTTCCCCTTCCTTGACAGATGGAGTCCTTCTCTGCCTAGCAATCCCTCTTCCTGGAACAGCACCCCTTGGTCGAGGAAGCTAACGTCCTCCTGATGACACTATCTTTGCAGCCAGCATTTACCTCCAGAATGCATCTGTCTCTGCTCAGTCACCTATCCTTGATCAGAAGGATTGAGGAGGACACCACCTGTGCTCCAAACTCCTTCACCCACGCTCCCAGAGCCCTGTAGTCACCTTTGATCTGCCAAGGATCACTTGTTGCAGTATCATTGGTTCCCACATGGATGAATAGCATGGGGTAGCAGTTGGAGGTGGGGGGCGGATGATTCTTGACAATCCCTCTGTAATGTCTTGGATACGGGTACCCAGCAGGCAGCATACCTCCTGAGAGGCCTTGTCGGGGTGATAGATGGGGTGCCTCCATCCCCCTCAGAAGTGAGTCCCCAACCATCACAACCCTACATTTTCTCCTGGTTGTGGTGGATGTGATCCTCCCAGTCTTGGGGTGCATGGCATCTCTTTTTCCACCTCATCCATTGTCTCTAGTGCTGCATAACGGTTCGTCACCACAATGGAGGGTGGGATGGAAGCAGAGGTGGAGCACTGTCTGCTGCCAGAGGTAACCAGCTGCCAGTGTTCTTCCTGTGCCATAGGCATCTCATCCTTATCCAGTGGTGCGGCAGTAGTCTTTGGCACCTGGATAGAATCCTCCTCCTTGCATGTCTCCTGATGGATGCTATCAAGGAACTTCTCCAGGCCATGGATACTCCTGACCGTAGACACCTCTTCTTGAGAGATTCCACTGGAAGACACCTGTCACATTGATTCATCTCCCCAGCCTAGTTGTCTGTGACAACAAAATGTAGGCAAGAGTCCCTGCATGTCCACACCAGGATCTGGGCAGAGATATCTATGGTCAGAATATCTGTCTGGCTACAGGCACAGGTGGAGGAGATAGAAGGGCTGCCAGCACAAGCAGTGTGGCTCCTCTTCACCATCGTGGCCTCCCCAACTCCTCCCCAACCTCCCTCTCATACTCCCCTGTTTCCAGTCCCCCCTGGTCACTCAGCCACTGGTTTTTAAGTCCTTCTCTGCTTTGGTCAACTTTTGCCCCTCGTTAAGCACACAGGGGAAGGATGATCAGAAGGCTGATTGAAGCTGGTGATGAAAGCCAGTAGGGAACAATGGTAAAAACAGCCCCCAGACAATTTGTATTGAAAAGTGAAAACAAATAACTTGACAAGAAGTGCTATGAATAACATTTGAAGTTAACTGTAAATGTACTTCCCAGTTATTTTTTGGGCTGATCTAGTTACCTCCAACCTGGAGAACTAATATAGGTATGTGCATGAATTTCGTTTTTGTTTTTTTGACTTTGAACATAAAGAATAATAAATAGTCTTGAGGAGCAGACTTTTCATTTACAAATGTCTAGGGCATCATATGTAGAATTGTTGGAATAATTATAGCTTTTGCGAGGAGGGAACAAACAAAAACATTTTAAGACTGTCATGTCTGAAGAATGGAAAGCAACATTGCTGTTACGGTCCTTATGGATATACCTGTTACAGAAATGCTCAACTTTGTCTTTAATATGGCACAGATAAGTATGATCCTTTAATGCTTGTTAAAGGCTGGAATATTCTGTAATACGGTTCCTGGAAAAGATACAGAGTCATAGAACTGGAATGGACCATGAGTGGTCAGAGTTCAGTCCCTTGCACTCATGGCAGAACTAGGTACCATCTAAACCAGTGGTTCCCAACCAGTGTGCCGCAGCAACACTCAAAGTATGCCACGAGCATCCCGTAGAGTTGGAGTTAAAGTTCCCTCCCTGCTCAGCCCAGCCATGTGGGCTGTGCAGGCCTGGGAAAAGGCAGGGGTGAAAGTAAGGGGGAAGGCATGGGACCACCATTCCGGGGGCCCCTATTTTTAGGCAGGCAGCATTCCAGCTCCCCTAAAAATAGAGGAAGACACTGGAATGTGGAATTCCAGAGGTTCCCCTAAAAATAGCAGGAGCAGCCCAAACGCAGCATTCCAGTGGCTCCACCTTAAACCCTACTCTAACTTAACCCAGCCAGCAGAGAGGGGCAGGAGGCTAGGAGTGTGTGAATCTCCCCCTGCAAGGCAGAGCAGCTTGTGTCAGGCAGCCTGCAAACAGCCCATGTAAGGGCTTTGGGGGGAGGGCTGCTGGGGGTTGTGTGGGGCGCGTGTGTGTGTGTGTGTGTAACAGAGGTGGGTGGGAGTGGCTGTGTAGCAGAGGGTGGGTAGCTGGGGTTGAGGGGTGGCTGTTTGGTTGGGGGTGTGTGTAGCTGGGGGTGGGAGTGGCTGGGGGCTGGAGGCCTGGTTCTGGCCCCTGTAGTGATGGGAGGGTCCATCACAGGCAATGGGGCTGGGGAGGACAGGACCCACTGGGGTGGGCGGGAGCAGCAGTGGGGTGAGGATTTGTCCTGGGTGGCAGGGAGCCACTGTGGAGAAGAGAGAAGTGGGTGCTGCTCTATGCTCCCCTACCCTACCTTCCCACTCCCCAGGTTCCCCCTGCCCCCCCCAGCCTCTCTTGTTGTCCCTTCCTCTCTCGCCACCCTTGTGCTGTTCCCTACATGGCTGCCCTTGTCTTCTTTTGCAACCCCTACCCTGCTCTGCTGCCCACACTCACTCCTGCCACTGCACACAACTCCTGACCTCCCCTCTCTTGCACCCCTGCTCTGCTAGCCCTCATACCCCACATAGCAGCATTTCTGAAACACTGTGCCATGGTTCATGAATATTCCTAAATAATTTGAGTTAATTTGAATATTAATGAGTTTTAATGGAGGTGGGCCTCAAAAAATTTGAAGGTATCAAGGTGTGCCATGGCAAAGAAAAGGTTGGGAACTGTTGATCTAAACCATCCCATACCAGTGTTTGTCTAACCTGCTCTCACTAGCTTTGACCTGAATAACTTTCCTGTATGGATATAGAAGTTATGACTGAGTTTATTTCGGGTTCTTGCGTCCTAAATTAGATGTCTTCAGTTAGCACTCCTGTGAGACATAGTTAAGCAGTTTTCTTGCTTAAATTTTACCTGATAACATTCTGTTATCTTTTGAGCATTTATAATTAGTGCCAACATTAAACAGAACTATAAAAAAAAACATTGCTTTCTCTTTAAATTTATCTGACTATACATTACAGCTGTTGGCCAAATGGTGGAAGGTACAGGACGTGTGAAATTTCTTAAGAAAGGACTTGTTTAGCCCATAGTCTCAAACTGTAAGAACTTAACATTACTTGCTGTGTGCATTTTATATGTGTATATGGAGTGTTTTGGTTGATTAGATTTGGGATATCTAAAATAGTGCACCCATTTCTTTTTGTTTATGGACTCTTTTAAGCCTTTTTCATTCAACCCTAAAGTCATAGTATAAATACTTGAAGGCCAGACCAAGTGTAATTGTGACCTGTGCAGCACATAGATTAATCCCCGTATGTCCACGCATGGCTGAGAAGCCTACACAAGCTCACCATCTGATTGAAAAACTGTAATTAGAATAGTTATCAATGATTCACTGTCAAACTGAAGAACTAGTGGTGTCCTGGCAGGTCAATCCTGGATCTAGCAGTAGTCAATATTTTCATTTTCCAAGGGAGTAGCTGGGTAATCCTAGTTCAGCAAAACAAACAAGCAGCCTGGTTGTACTTCTAAAGACTAACAATTTTGTTTATCTTATGAGCTTTTATGGGAGAAATCCTGCTTTGTCAGATGCTTTGTTGATGAAGTGGGATTTTGTCCTACGAAAGTGCATGTGATAAATATTTTCATGAAAGACTTGGATAACAGAGTGGAGAATATGCTTGTGAAATTTAAAGATAACACCTTATTGGAGGCATTGCTTGCACTTTGGAGGACAGGATTGGGTGATCTTGACAAGTTGGAGAATTAGTCTGAAATCAACAAGATGAATTTTATTAAAGAGAAGCAAAGTTCTTCACCTGGGAAGAAATAATGATAGAATTACAAAATAGGGAATAACCGGCTAGGGAATAGTACTGCAGAAAAGGAAGTAGGAATTACAGTGGATCACAAATTGAATATGAGGCAGGAGTGTGATGCAGTTGTTACTCCTGGGAGAATTCGGTGCCAAAAATATATGAGCACAGTATTTTAAAATTCTGCAAAATTCTTTGTATTTTGTTAAAATAAAACAATATAATCATGCCAGTATTATTTAGTTTTGGCAACTTATTTCAAAATACCTGTCAGCAAGTAGTCTGATAATGCAGACAACAAGATTCTGGAAATGTTCTTTGACAAATAGATTCTTTACTGAAGGTGCTCATATAGAACATAGAGTAATAATTCATTTAAAGTACATTACAGACATGTATTTCCTGCACCCCTCAGAAGCAGTGGAAAGGCATGGGGCAGTCAGTGGTAATGGGGGAGCTGAGAGAAAGGGAAATAATTACTGGAATGGATCCTGGGAGTGAACCTGGAGGTAGATGAGCATGGGTGGGAGAAGTGTGGAACAGGCATTTTTTTGCGGGCTGGGGGAGGAGAGGCTGTTTCCTCGGGTACACATAGGTCCTTGCAACCCTACTCCCAGTTTTCGGTTGTTGGTTGTCATCCACTATCTCCTACATTCTTGCTCCACTCTGTAGTCCCCACTACCTGTTCTGAGCCCCAGTCTGTGTAATCACCTTCAGCAGCCCCACATCCTGTGCTTCCTCACCTGGCCCCCCGGCAGCCTCTGCTTCCTCCTCTTGGCAATTGGCTGTTTTGACCCCTGAGTGCAGCCCTGTTCACAGACCATTTCTTGTGAATTGTGATTAGATTGTCACGGATGTCAGAACCTCTGGCTTCTGGGGCAGAGCTGGAGCAGTTGCCAGCCAGAATGCAGTGAAGAGCTGATCAGCTATTAGGTGGGAGGAAGGGGTTGATCAACTGTTGGGGGGGGGCAGCTGGGAGGTCTCATCAGCTGTTAGGTAGGAGGCTACAGCTGATCAGATATTAGGGGGCTGGCAGGGCTCAACAGATGATCCGCTGTTAGGCAGGTGCTCAAGTGATATGTCATGCAGATGCAGGTAAATCTAAAAAAGGGAGGGTGGATTGTGGTTGCATGTAAATTTATTCCTGTGAATGCAGATCAGATGCAGGCAAAGGTATTTGTATGCATGTAGGGCTCTGCTCATGAGCCTGTTTCCCTCTTTTCTAATGCCACCTCTGCCCCTAGTAGGCAACAGATGTAACTGCATCATGACTTTTCTTGGGATTTCCCTTTGCTTTCCTAGCCGAATCAATTATTCTGTAGGGCATGGTAGTGGGAAGGGGATCTGTGGGGAATGTTAATTTTACACTTATGCAGACTAATGCCCTGCAAGAGTAAGTTGTAAAAAAGACTAATATTCTGGGGTGTATTAACAGCTGTGTCATAAGACACTGGAAATAATTGTCCAGCTTTACTTGTTCATTCTTGTATTGTGTTCAGCTAGAGAATGTTTCGTCCAGGTTTGATGCCACAACTTAGAAAAGATGTGGAGAAACTGAAAAAAGTCTGGAGGAGATCTAAAAAAATGAGGAATGGTTTAGAAAACCTGACCTATAAGTAAAGGTTAACAAAACTGGGTATCTTTAGTCTTGAGAAAAGAGGGATGGGGCAGAGAGGAAAGAGGGTCTGATGACAGATTTCAAATATGTTTTAAAGGAAGCTTTAATAAAGATGATGATCACTTGTTCTTCATGCCTGCTGAAGATGGGACAAGATGTAATTGGCTTAATTTGCATCAGGAGATATGTAGGTAAGATATTGTGGAAAAACTGTATAATTGTAAGAACAGTTAACCCACTATATAGACTTTCAAATGGGGTAGTGTAATCCCTGTAACTGGGCTTTTTTAAGAGTAAGTTAGACAAACTCCTGTCATGGATGGTCTAGGTTTACTTGTTCCTGCCTCAGTATGGAGGCCTGCACTAGGTGACCTCTCAAGGTCGCTTTCTGCTCTACATTTCGATCATTCTGTAAGTTCATGACTTTTTTCTCTCCAAATTAAATTATAACCTCCTTTTCATTGTTAAACTTCAGTGGCATTTTCTCATATATTGAAGCCATCAATTCATCACTCATTCATCTATTAATTACATGACATTTGTTCATTCTGCTTTAATTCTGTCTTTTTGTGACAAGTAGCTATGAATGATCTCATGAGGTCCCTTCCAGCCCTATGATATGATGATGATGATGATGAATCCAGAGTGTCTGTCAAAACAAGTGTTCAGCTAGTAGCACTGGAACCTTGTCTTAAGAAGGTATTTGTTTTGACAGCAGTCAGCCTTATGAAAGATAAATTACATGGTTGTTACATTACTGCTTCTTGCTTAAAAGCACTTCTCAAACTTGTTCATCAACAGTAATGACTATCATTAATATGCAGCTTTTGCAAGTAATACAGTTTCCTAAATAATGATATGAATAAAGTAAATTTCTCAATTTTTCCACCTCCTTTGAATTCCACAGAGTTTCAAGTATAGATTTATTTCTACCATTTGCTAAAATCATGATTTCTAATTAGTAGCACTATAAAATAATACATTCCTTGTCTGTAATATATACTTATATAGCACTTTTCATCCAAGGATCACCAAACATTTTATAAACAGTAAAGGCCTTAAAAATCATGTGAAGTGCTTTTTACTGGTTTTATAGATGGGCATATGGAAATGAACAGAGGTTAAGGTTTCAAATTTTGGCTGTCCACTAACATCTAAGTATTCACAGTTCCACTTGATTTGAAAGAGTTGAGTACCCAGCACCTCTGCAAAACTGGTTTAGATGTCTCAAGTTGATCATCTGTAGAACAGAGGCATCCGGAATTAGCAGATACTTTGAAAAATTCAGGCCCAACGCACTTCAGAGGTTTCACAGTGACTAATGGAAAAGTCTGTAGAAGAAACTAGGAGTCCTGACTGCCAATCCTTGTTTTAGCCAGTAGAGAATACTGCCTTTTCTTGGTTAATGTACTTTTTTGTTTTGGAGAAGGGAAGTGAAAGTGGGAGAAGATAACAGTACTATATAATTGTGTTCTAAAAGATTATGCAATGTGAACAAGCCTCTTGTACAGTTAATGGCCATTTCAAAGAGCATAAAGTCATTTACATACTTAGAGAAAAGATGGGCATCAAGGAATGATTGTCCTCTGCTGACCCAGTGTTGTGTAATGCTCATGTAGAAATGTGTATTGTAAGGGGAAGGCATCCCTCTAGTGCTCCATAGGTGCATCTATGTAAAATTCTGCATCAGTGAAGGCAAATTACAGTGGAAAATGGAACACTGGCAACTACCCTAATAAAGAGAAAATTATATTAGGCTATTCTTTCTAAAGAGAAGAGCCTTCAGCAAAATAATTTGTCCAAATTGAAGATGTGCAATATAAAATTAAATGGGCACTTCAGTATCTCTAAACTGAGAAGGTATTCATAGCATAATATACATATGAGTTCTATTTAGAATGTGCAGACTCAAAGCTCCATTCGTTTTGATTTTACTCATGGACTTTTGTCATATTTTATATTATGTTATTGTGTATCTTGGAGTTGGGTAGGGATGAATGGATTTCTTCTGTGAAACACTGTTTTGTCAGCATGGGACCTTCTGAGTTAAGAAAACAAGTCAAACTTAAAAACCTTTAGTCCATAAGAAAATACAACCTTAGTATTGAAGTACAGTATGTGTGGCCCTATGACTTACACTTCTGCTTTTATTTTCCTTCCATTCTATAAGTTCACCATCTTTAAAGCAGCTGACAGAGTTTGTCCCACAATAGCTCACGCAATAGATAAATAAATTTGTTAGTCTTTAAAAGTGCCACAGGACTACTTGTTTTGCTGAACTAGACAAAAATGGCTATCCTTTTGGAATTTGTCAATATGTGTGGTATTCTTGTTATCAGAGTGCACAATATTCTTGGATCTAATAAGTCTTTTGCATGATTTGTATTATTTTTCTTAGTAAAAACGTACATATTCTTTGTAAGCAGACATCTAAGGGTGTGTTCACACACGGCTTTTATTTCGAAACAACACTGGTTGTTTCGAAATAAAAGTCCCTATGTCTAAACGATGTGTTCTTGTTTCGAAACAAGGAGCTCCCTCCTTTCGAAACAAGAGCCCTCCTTTCGAAACAGCTTAAACCCACTTTGCTGTTGAGAGGAGGCTTATTTCAAAACCAGTGGTTTCGAAATAAGCCGTTTGGACATGTTATTTTGAAACAACCCTTGTTTCAAAATAACAAGGACCTTCCTCCCAGGGTACATAGCACCCTGGCCAGGGATCAGCATCCTGGCCAGGGTGCTGAGTGGGGCACAGGGGGTCAGAGGGTACCCCAGCTGGCTTCCCCCCGCTTCCCCTTGCTGGGAGCCGGGGGGGGACGGGAGCCTCAGCCCCCTTTGCCCCCCCCCCCCCCGGGCAAGGGGGGGGGGGGAAGCTGGCTGGGGCTGCCGCCAAGCCCAGGGCGCCCTGCCCCCAGGGATTCCCCCCCCCCCCCCCCACGGCTCCTGCTGGACGCAGGGGGGCTCCTGCGGGGTGCGGGGGCGCTTCCTCCGCCCCCCCACGTGGCTCCTGGGGGGTGCGGGGGCACTTCCTCAACCCCCCCTGCGGCTTCTGCCTGGTGTGGGGGGGGCTTCCCTGCGCAGCCCCTGGAAGCTCTCCCATGCCTGGCAGAAACCATGTGGGGGGGGCAGAGGACACGCCCCCGCGCCCAGCAGGGGCCGTGCGGGGGAAGCCTCCCCATGCTTGGAGGAAGCTTCCCATGCCAGAGGAAGCCCCCCCGCGGTCAGCAGGGGCCGCACGGGGGAAGCCTTCCTGCCCCCTGCAGAGGCGGCGGGGGGGGCAAGGGGAGTCCCCCTTTGCCCCTGGCCGGAGCTGCAGGGGGCAGGGGAATCCCGGGGGTGGGGCTTCCCTGGCCCAGCACATGGCCTCCCTCCCCCTCCCCCTCCCCCTCCCCTCTCCTATTGCGAAATAGCATGTCACACTGGACATGCTATTTCGATTTCCTCCTTTTCCCTTATTTCGAAAACACTTTTTTGTTATTTCAAAATAAGGTGTTTTGAAACAAGCACTTGTGTGTGAACATAGCCTAACAGAATTGGGCTGCCGATAATTTAATTTTAATGTCTCAACTATAAGCACTTAAGGGTTGTTGCCATTTTAAATGCTGTTCCAGGAGAAGAGGACAGCAGTGGTCAAAATACAAATCGGGGTGGGGGTGACAGGTTTTTCATTTCTGATACTTGTTAAAAATATATATTGTAGTAGTGGAAAAGACGTTATTGAACCATTCTCGTCATGACAGACCTGTGACTTGTCTTTTGTCCTCATTAATTATTCTCCAATGCCTGAACAGCATGCTAAGTGAAACGAGACAGTCATTCTGAGCCCAGTTATTCTTGGGCATATCATTCGCTTTCAAAATTTTCACCATCAGTACACAGACATTAGCCAGCAACTTTATGGGCACTCTCAGAAGAGTATGTAAAGATGGAATGAGCAGGGAGACAGAATTATCCTTAGAAGGGAATTATTCAGCTTAGGGTTGAGGCAAATTGTTAGGGGGTTGGGAAACTTGCAGTGCCATTGCCCACAGCATACATATGCCTTAAATAAACACCACTTTAACTGCCAAAGCTGTTACCCTTTCAAAAGAGGAATTAAAATAAATTCCAACAGAATGGGGGAGGGTTAAACCCCACCTCAAAAAAGTATTGTTCCAAAAAAAAAATATTTGATGAAAAATAAAACATTCACTCTTCCATCAAATTGCCAAAAAAGCACATGAAGATTACATCACCCTAGGTAGAAAGCAGCAGTAAATAAGAATATATACAAGTAAATTTATGTGGGTAGCAAATGCAAGCTGGCAAACTCAAAATCCCAGTATTCCTCAACTGAAAAGTTAAAAAATCATGACTTGTTTTTTTCTTTTTAAAATAAAGGTTGTAGTGAATGTTTGGAGAGAACTGCTTGCAGGTTCTCAATAATGCTGGAACTAGAGCTGCGGGGATTCTGCCACATCCCCTGCCTTAAAGTAATAGTAACAAAAACTAAATATCTGGTTTCTGTCATTATCAGCACTCTCAGGGTAAAAACTGTTCTAGCAGCCTTTCTGTTACTGCACACCAGTGCTCTCAACTTTCCCCAATTAAACCAACTATATGGTCAGTCTCTTCTAACCTTGTTGTCAAGGAGCTGGTACTGGTGGTGCCGTTGTGCAACACCAATCTTCTTTTGACCCATGGATGAGGATTTGGGGTCACAGTTTTCCTTATACTTGATAGGCTGCCACACTGTGCTAAAGTACTTCACCAGTCCTGAGCTATCAGGTTATCTTAAAGATAGATACCCAACTTTCATACCACCCACTTTTAGTAAAAAACGCAAAAACCTACCTCTGCCAAGTAAGTGCAAGTGAGGGAGAGTTTAGTAGCCTTTAACAGCCATTAGCATTACCATTTTATAAGTATTGGGTGCTCAGCCCTGAATCCACCTTGGGCATAACATTTTTTTGGGAAGACCCTTATTTAGATCACGTAAAACAGTGATCTGAACATGTTTGGAATAAGTACCAACTTTGAACGGGAAGTTGGACTGCACCAGGAATTGGCCTGAAGTCAGCTGTCCTTTGTTATATTGATGGACTGTGTCTGCAGGATGATTCCAATGAGGAAAGGTGCTGTATGCAGAGATTAAAGCAATAAGGGCGTCCTCAAAAGAGGACCTAAAAAGAAATAGTAAACCAGCGGTAAGTAACTCAGATGGGGCGGGAAGAAAATAAGCATGACTAATACTGGGGACATGCTGCTTAGTTGAGGTGCTACACAGGGAAATTGGACAAAGAAATGAATGGATTGAGACTAAACCCAACTGACCATAGAATCATAGGGTTGGAAGGGACCTCATAGGTCATCTAGTCCAACCCCCTGCCAGAGGGAGGACCACTCCCACTAAACCATCCCAGTCATGGTTTTGTCCAGCCGGGCCTTAAACACCTCCAGAGATGGAGACTCCACCACCTCCCTTGGGAGCTCATTCCAAGGCTTCACCACTCGCCTAGTAAAAAAGTTTTTTCTAATATCCAGCTTCGACCTCCCTAACCGCAACTTGAGACCATTGCTCCTCGTTCAGTCCTCTGTTATTACCGAGAACTGTCGAGCTCCATCTTCCTTAGAGCATCCCTTCAAGTAGTTGAAGGTTGCTATCAAATCCCCCCTCAAATCTTCTCTTCTGCAGACTAAATAAGCCTAATGCTTTCAGTCTGTCCTCATAGGGCTTCTGCTCCAGCCCTTTTATCATTTTGGTTGCCCTCCTCTGAACTCTCTCTAGCATGTCCCTGTCCTTTTTGTAGTGGGGAGCCCAAAACTGAACACAGTATTCCAGATGTGGCCTCACCAGTGCAGAATAGAGGGGAATGATCACATCCCTTGATCTGCTGGTAATACTTGTTTTGATGCAGCCCAGTATGCCATTGGCCTTTTTGGCAGCAAGAGCACACTGCTGATTCATATCTAGCTTCCCATCCACCATGACCCCCAGGTCCTTTTCTACACTGCTGCTACTTAGCTGAATGTTTCCCAGCCTGTAGCGGTGCATGGGGTTTTTTCGTCCCACATGCAGGATTTTACACTTGTCCTTATTGAAGCTCATAAGATTTCTATTGGCCCACTGTTCCAATTTATCTAGGTCTCCCTGAATCCTGTCCTTGCCCTCCAATGTGTCTACTGGTCCCCCCAGCTTGGTGTCATCTGCAAACTTACTGAGAATGCAGTCTATTCCATCATCCAGATCATTGATGAAAATGTTGAACAGAACCGGCCCCAGGACCGACGCCTGGGGCACACCACTCATGACTGGCTGCCAGCTAGACATGGAACCATTGATTCCTACATGCTGAAACCGTTGACCTAGCCAGTTATCTATCCACCTTATGGTCCACCTATCCAACCCATACTTCCTTAATTTGCCAATGAGAATGCTGTGGGAAACTGTATCAAAAGCCTTGCTAAAATCAAGGTATATGACATCAACGGTTCTTCCTGCATCGAGCAAACCAGTCATCTGATCATAGAAGGAGATGAGATTGGTCAGGCATGATTTACCCTTGGATTTACCAGTTGAAGTACATTGGTGTCTGGGTCATGGAAGACAGGAAACTTGAATGCGAGATGTAGTCCAAACTGGGGAATGTAGGGAGAATGTGCAGTAACATTTCAGTTTTATGTATAGCAATTGTATGCCATTGGGAGGAAAAGCCCAACCATATAGAAAAGCAGTGTGCCCCACAACGTTGTATGGAGTAGAAACATGGGTGATAAAGAAGATGACAATAGCAGTGCCTACATGTGCTTGAGATAAGAAGCCAGGGGTTAAATTAGGCTGGAACACACTGGAATGCTGTTCCAGGGCCCACAAATTTGGGAAGCCAGCATTCTGGGGCCCGTAAAAGTAGAAGAAGCAGACAGAACTCATGTTCTGCTCTGCCCTGGCTCCGGAGCTGCGGTCAGCCTGGGCTACTCCTTCATGGAGAAACAGCCTCAGGCTGAGCCAGTTGGGAGCTACCTCCTGAGTTCTAGTGCTGGGAGGGATTTTGCTGTGTGTGTGTGTGTGTGTGTGTGTGTGTGCTGGGCTGCCCAGCCTATATAGAAATGAAATTCTCCCAGCATCAGGACCCAGGAGGGAGCATTTACCTGTGGCACAGCACTGGAGCCTCTGCAGGAAAGGAAGGTGAGGGAAACTCCATGGATCTGATCCAGGGACCCCTCAACATGCTCATCTTCACCCCTGCTATAGGTTGTGAAGGGCAGACCCTTTCCCTCTCCTTCTCAGGTGAGTGGGGGATGAGGCTTCCTAGCTCCAGCAGGGGACAGTAAGTGATGGGGGTGCTGGACCAGGCCAGCCCTTCAAGGAGGTAGGGAGGTGGAGGGGACAGCTTGTGAGACCAGGGTTGGGGCGAGGGGGCAGTGTGTGAGGCCAGGATCAGGAATGGGGCTGACGGAGGAAGAGTGTGAGGCTGGGATCGAGGTCAGACAGGTGCAGAGGGGTGGAGGGGGCTGTGTTTGAGGGCAGAATCAGGCGCAGTATTTTTATGGAGCAATAGCTGGTGTATATGGTACTGGGAAGTGGTTGCAAATGCCTACCTGGGTTGGGGCCTGCACATGAATGAAGGAGGCCTAGACAATATGGAAAGGGGGCCCAGAGATTAGGAGGGTTCTGGGGCCTGTCAAATTATTCTTTAACCACTGTGAGAAGCCTTTGCGTTGTAAGAGCAGTTGCATCAACAGAGAGATTTCAAAATGAAAGCATTAGTGTTGAAGTCAAAATCTGTGATGTGGCAGACAAAATCCAGGAACTGCAACTTTGCTGGTTCAGACTTGTGCAAAGAAAAATGAAGAGTACGTGGTGAAGATAACATGGCAGCATATATATATATATAGAGAGAGAGAGAGAGTCAGAATGAATTTGGCAATGGTCCATTACACACAAAGCCAGGAGTATCTGAGGTCATTGCCAGTGATTGGAGAAAGACCTTTATCCCACATTAATAATGTATTCTGTGAATTTAAGATATAGGTATATAGATTGAATCAAGATTTTTATAAAATGTAATGTGATATATGATTGTAATTTTATACAGACTATTTCAGTTGTCATACCAGCATCATTAAAAAAATATTTTAAACCCATTTTTTTGTTGTTGCATGCACAGACTGCAAAGAACAGTTATTCGAAGAACCTTAAACTGAGGTGTATAAATGCCACTTTGTGGTTTAAAGTCCTTTTAGTGTGTGTATGGTGCCTCGCTTGATCACTGTGGAGGAATTTCTGTCTGTCAAGTATTTTCTGTGTTATGAGAGTTGTATTGTAAATTTAAACTATATAGCCAAAAATGAAATCCATCGTAACATAATGCTGAGAACATTTTAATTGTTAGTTTACTCTTGTGATTACAAATCAGATCTTCTCTGCAATCACTGTGGGTTTTATATATCTACATAAGCCTGTTAGTAAATGCAGAATAGCAAGCCACCTTTAGAAACAAGTTTTGTTATTTCCTTTTAAACATGTTGCCATGCAAATGAAAAACATTCAGATTCTTTAAAAAACCATGAAGCTTCTCCTCTCTCCTTCACAACATTTAAGTAGATATGAGACGTTGTGTCTTTAAACTGTGAAGCTAAAACACTTGATCTGAGATGGATATTAAAGCTAAAGTAAGCAATGACTTTTTTACAAATTGACGTTGGATAAAGTTTGTTGCAGTATGTATATGGCAAAGACCTAATAATATGTAATTATTAGGAATATATGTTACCCTAAAAGGAATATAGGTTACCTTTATAGCAGTGTAATGGTATTAAAAGGAACAAAGTCTTTAAGCTATACTGTTAGTTTTCAGTAAAGCTTATCAACTATTATTTTGTGATTCTTGTTAACTGATGTTGCTGGAACAAGTACCAAATATAAATGTAATATTTAATTCTTATCTGTTGTTTTTCCCTGATGGACTTTCAGCCTCAACATAAGCTCAAATGTCAGAGGGAAACGTCAATCAATTTTTTTTTAATGATTTAAGTATTCACTATAAATGTAGACAAGGTACCTATTTGATTCTATTCACCTCTTCTTGTTGTTCTGGGAGGAAAAAATACACTCTTTGAATATTGGTTTCTATAGCCTAAAAAGAAGGGACTTCAGTAAGTATGTGAAAACTGAATGCAGAATTTGGAACTTAGTTTTTCCTATCTTTGAGCAGTTTTGCTGTTTTGAAGTGAAAGAATAGAAAGCACTAGAGAAGAGAAGAACTTCATTTCTTGTTTTTAAGGTAATATGAGTCAGAGATAGAATGTACGTTCTTTGGGGTATGTTCTTGAGACTGTGTAAGTTGTGCATGGAAAAAACATCAAACTGAATTGTTCAAAACAGTAACTTTCGCTGGATGTGACATGAGATGTTGATAAAACATCCCCAGAATGAGCATCTTTGTAAAAACTTTAGCAGGGAATATTCAATTAAAATGGCTTTTGACTTGGAAACTGGGGTCATCTGTGCTTGAAGCCTAGAGGAAAAGTTACAATACCCTTCATAAAACTTTGAAAAGTGCTGTTTATTCTGAATGTATGGACACAGTCATCCCTCTCATAATACTAGTAGGTATTAGTTCATTATCGGCTTACCAGGACATATCTTAAGTGTTAGACACTTCATTTCTGAGATGATAAGGAACTGAATGAAAGGTGCGTCTTGTTTTTTTAAATACAAACTATAGTATTAGTGCATTGTTAAGGTTGAAAAATTAAGCACTAAAAAGTTGGGAAGTTCCAGAAAGAAAATTTTGCTGTGTGTTCGTAAGTCTGCCAAACACACATTGTGTGTGTGTGTGTGTGTGTGTGTGTGTGTGTGTGTGTGTTTTTCAATTTTAAATGTTAAGCACACACAGTAATATGCATAGGTTTATACTTCACAAGGAGAACAAGAACAGAAGTACTACATGTGTGCTGCTTGGCAGAATTAAAGTGACTGCTGGAAAGGCTAGAATAAACTTTACTATGACTACCATAATTTAATTCAGTGTTTCATAAACAAACTGGTTTATTCATCAGAAGTGACATTCATTCACCTATAGTGGGCTGGGAGGCCTGCTGCATTATTTTAGTGCTCCTTGGGGACAGAACAGCCAGAAATCCCTGCATATGGTGGACTGACCATAAAACATGGAGTAAAATGAAGGAAGAAGTTCCAGCTCCACAGTTCCACACAATTAAAAATCTGAACCACTTTCTTCTCTATTCTCAATTCTCCCCTCCACACCCCCTTGTAGAGGTGTTGTAAATCTGCTGTGTCCTTCCTCATCCACTCAAGATCTGTGTGAGAAGAGATGAAGGTCACCTCACATTTACATAGAGTAAACCTACCAAAGCAGTTTTATAAAAATAGGTTTCTAGCAATTCAAAGGTGTGGAAAAAGATGTTTTTCCTTTTAGCATTAATGATGCTTTGACTGGCAGAAATGCCTCCATATCTAATCCATGAAATGCATGACTGAATATGAACTGCACCAGTTTTACTGCATGATTACTACAAAGACTCCTGCCCCACTCCACTATTATGGTGACTGAGCACAAACAGATGACAGTCATTAGGGTAGGGTCTTCTCATTTCTAAAGAATGTGCTTGAGTAGGCAAGGCAGTTACACAATAAACCTCTACATTTGTAAGGTAGGAACTCTGCTTAACTTGTTTTTGTTTTAACTCCTCTGAATCAGATTCCATAATCTGCATTAATCGTTCCAGAGTGGTGTTTTTCAGATGCTGTCTTCCGAATTTATAGAGAACAGTGGTACAAAATTACCTTTTGAGTCCGCATTCTATATTTATCCTTTTTGTCTTGCCTTATGATACTGTAGTCTCTGTGGGAGTTATGCTGAGCTATCTTATTGAGGGCAAAATAACAAAGAATAGGACAGGCAACTCTCAAATACTAGTGGTGGTTTCTAAAAATTAGATTCACCAGTACCACCACAACCAGCTTCTCAATATTGCCTTGGTTATCAAGAAGCCAAAAATGCAGTTCCCTTAAAGCCATTCAGCCCTCTAGCTTCTGTCTAGACATCAAAGATAAATTGTGATATGGATAAATGAAAGTCTTGTTGATTATATGAAAAAATTCTACTGATCCCCAAAGATGGGACACATTGTGCAGCAGGTGAATTAATATTTCATATCTTGCACAAATATGTGCTTACAGCCAACTCTTATTGACTAAACTAATAGGGTATGTCTACACTTACAGTTTAGTTTGAATTATTAGTGCATGTCCACACTAGCTTTCATTAGTTCAAACTAAGAAGTTCTCTTAGTTTGAACTAAGGAAAGCCTAGTTCAAAGCAATAAAACCTCCCTTAAGTTTGAAGTGATGGTTAATTCAAATTCATTAATTTGAATTAACTCAATGTAGCTGCGTTAATTCAAACAAACTTAGTTCAGATTTACCACAGCTTGATTTTTCCCTGTGCAATACTGCCCCCTACCTGATTCGAACTAGCAAGTCCTGTGCATGGACATGCTAGTTTGGATTAGGGTTTTCTGGTGTGGCTGTGTTAATTTGAATTAACGTAATTCAAACTAATAATTACTAGTTCAAATTAATTAGTTCAAATTCAGTTAATTGGAACTAACCTTCCATAGTTATTAAAAAAGGGAAAAGAGTATTAGTTAAAAGATTATTTACATTATACATATAGATGAGACTGACTCCTCAGATTAGTTTCATAGTAGAGATGGTAAACTGAGTTTCAAAAATTCTTTCTAGGAATCAGTACATAAATTATAGTCCAATAGACTTTGCATGTATAGAGTCTGTATAATTTCTTCCATGAGAAACAGCACAGAGAGCCAGACAAAAGCTCACAATTTATACTTCAAGCAGATCTAAGATGATAGAATTGGGGCTGTAGAGACCATTCATAGATCCTTGGTAGGCTTATTGATATTTTCCTGATAGCAGGAGTCTCCTGGGATGGAGAATAAGTAGCTTTTGAATAAACCCCTACTTCCTAGGCACATAACTAATTAGCTGCATTGAGCAATGTTATTATCCATTAAAAGATCATTATTACTCAGACTTCAAAGAGAAATAGAGACAATGGTATTCCATTCAAGTTCTATAAAAATGTTAATATCTTCTTTTGGTCTCTAAATGAAGAACAGTAACAGATGGTGAGATCTGTCAAGATACATAGACAAATAGAAACCTAACAATCCGAGTCTACATTTCAAACCTCTAGCCACATGACTAGTTAGGTCTTTATAAGGAATGGCTATAATTACCATTTCGGTACTTTTCTAACATGTCTCAGAGGTTGGGTTTTATTCAGCCTGTGAGTGACTTAACCTTTCCTCGTTCAGTGTCACATTAGCACTAGCATTACTTTACTTACGTGAGTGGGCTTAGAACGCCTTTCAGAAGCGTAGTGGGAGTCTCCCACTTTACCTTTTGGGTTTTACTGGTGTTTACATTTCTCTATGTCTATTCTTTGTTCTGGGACATTTGCAATTCTTATAAAACCAATATCACACCCCCCCCTTTAAATTTTTGTTGTTTAGTAAAAGATGCCAAATTAAAAGCTCTAGAGAGTGAAGTACGGAACAGGTACAACAAATGATAAACCCATATGTACAGGTTATAAATCATACACATATCCTCTGTGGAGGTAAGATTAGAACCATGATTCTTTTGCAGCAAAAAGGGGCTTCTACAAAATGAGCTGGCACTAAAAAGAAAATATTCTTTTTTATCCTTCATGAACTAGAACTGACTAATAGTCACCCTGGTGGTCTTTCCTTTCCCTGTCTCAAACCCTGCCATTTACAAGCAGAGTATGTTAAATATAATGGGTAGCAGCTGTTTGGCCTATTTCTCCAGTTACTTGTAGGAATCAGCTTCAGGAGTCAGGAGGTTTAGTTTTGATCTACGCTTGAAGTCATTCAGGAATAATTACTGAAGACTCTGAGTATAGAGACACTTCCGGAACATAAGTGTTTTGTTCCAGTGTGCCTTAATCAACTTTGAAGGTGTTGAAGTTATTCAGGAATAGCTATTGTGCTTTAAATTTATGCCTTGCCTTAATCTGGCTTAATTTTCAAGGTAGATAAATTATGTTCAAGGTTGCCAATTCCTTGGTGTCTCTTTTGCATCTGCCACCTAGAGTTCTGGTTATAGAGGTGATTTTATGTTGAGGACACCTGTTTAGTATAGCTGAACAAAGATCACCAACTCATTTCATGTGTATCACAGCAGTAAACTGGCAGTTTTGGCATTACCAGCTTGAGTTGTATGTGAACTGCTACCTAGATGTCAGCTTCTCAGAGTTGCCCAGTTTTCATTCCGATCATACCGTGTGTTCAGACAGGACCCTAATCAGTACTACTGCTGTGTGGTACGATTTCCAGAATGGTTCTCAGAAGGCCAATATGCAATTTGACCCTTTCGTCTGATGTGGAAATCAATTTCACTATAACTAATAAACCGTGACATTGTGATCATGAAGTAATTGGAATTTCTTCAGCATGAAGGATTTCTAAAGCAGAAACAAATCCTTTTCAACTTTTTCAAACAACTGTGCATGTTACCAGCATTTAAGTGTTAGACTCTTCACTACCCTGTGCATATTACAGTACAAGTAAAACACTTATAGTGGTCAGGACAGATTTTTAGGCCCAGTTTACACTTCTCATTAAACAAATACATATGGTCTTTTAGAAAGATTCCACATTCTGCAGCAATAGTAGCTCTTCTCAGTTTATGATATTTTGGAGATACAGGTTCACTGCTGGGCTCTCATCATAGAATCATAGGGTTGGAAGGGGCCTCATAGGTCATCTAGTCCAACCTCAGCTCATGATCTTTCTTTCTCTCTTCACCTATGCATGCAGTGGAGCAGACTATTAGGCTACCTCTATTCATAGCTTAATTTTATTTTAAAATTAACAATACAAAATATAGGATTGATGTGAATTCATTGTTCCATGAGAGAGGAATTACATACAAGTTACCTTTAAGTGTTTGTGAAGGAATCCAAACAGGCAACAATAGAATATGACATTTTTGTCTACCTTAAGAGTGCAGCAGAGGCATATGCAAATTCATGTATTGTGGAATTGCGAACCCAATTCATTTGTTTTTTGGTGAAAGTTTTATTTGCTTTCTGGTATCTTCAGTTTAAGTTATTGTTTTTTACATATGTTAATTGTTTGACTAACTTAGAGATATTAGAACATTTTCCTTGGGGTTTATGATGGAAGTTGCATTATGTTTAGAGCTGTTACTGCTATACAATAATTCAGACAGTTTTCGCTAAATATAAACTGATTATTTCTTGGTAAATGTTTTTGGATTCACAGCCAGAACAAAATTACTTCTGATATTCAAATCCCAGTACTGCAATACTTTCCCTTTGTTCTTTATTTCAGATCTTGTAACTCTTTCACTATGAAAAGTTTTTCTTAGTACTTTAGATAGTGATACCTGGGAACAAAACAGAGGGGTGAGAACTGAAATATAAGGCACATGCTGGAGACCATTTGGTCATTTATTAATCATAGGATTTAAATAGGAGTTTAAAAGTTTTTATGCTTTCTTGTATTATAACTGGAATTGTGTACAGTTTCAGTTACAAAAGTTCAAACTGGATCAATCTTGCCAGAATCATTTCAGCTTTTTCTTTTAATTTTTACTAAATTTCAAACCCAAACCTAAAAATAAAACTGGGGTAGTTCATGATGAATTTATACAAACCAGATCAAAATTAAAGACTCGCCTTTAGATTGTTGCATTGAAGTTTCATGGTACTTGTAAAGGGGTATATGCTTTACACAGCTCTGATAGGGCTAATGAGAGGCTAATTAGGTTACATAGCTTCACTTGAGAGAGGAAAGCCAGGTTAAATTGAGAGTGAAGCCTAGATTGGAAAGGGCTGGACCAGCACTAGCCACACTTGCCTGCTCTATCACATTGCAGCTCAGGGATCCTAGAACCAGCATTTCATGTATCCTCATTCCCAGTTTTTGTTGTTTTTTTTTTCCTGGGCTCCTCCTTAACTAGGCTCTCTTTCTTCCCTTGCCTGCTTCTGTTGCCTATTCTACTCTTGTCTACTTCATCCATTCCTAGCCTCTTACTAGATTCCTTACTCCAGGGCAGGAGCACAAAATTTACTGCCACCCTGCTCCTGATGGCAGGGATTATAGATTCCTCCTGCAGCTTCAAGAGAAGGAGCCACACCACATCACAGTATCTCTTCAGAAAGAATTAGTGTTCTGGTTTCTTGATCAAGGGTTCAGCTTTTTTTTTCCTTAACAAAAAACAAACAAACAAACAAACCAAACCCTGTGTGGTTTTGAGAGGAATCATTCTTCTGTCAAATAAACAGTGTGGCTTGTGTACAGGACTCTATGGGCATACAAATATCTTGGGAATGATTTAAGGGATCTCCTGGGTTCCATATTTTCAAAGATATGTAGCTCAACTTTGAAGTTGTGAATAAGAGATGAAAATTATCGCTAGTCCTCAGTGTTTTGATCCATAAAGATCTCTGACCAGTGATTGAGTTATGTGTAATCCAGGAGCTGGCAACTTTTGCTGACCCCTGTGCCAGCCCTGCCCCCTGTCTCTTTGCACCCTCAACAGGTGCCGGGGCTGGGCCATTAGGGGACACAGTGGCTCCTTTTCCCTGATGGCCCTGTCCCTCCCATGGGGCGTGGGGCCATTGAGGGGCAGGGCCAGTGGGAGCTACCATGCACACACAGCTCTTGTTGGCCCCAGGGGCAGGGGGCTGGATCAACAGGGGAGAGCAGCCACATGGCTAGAAGCCCAGTGTACCGCCCTGAATGGGTGTACGTACCATGCTTGGGACACGTGTCTGGGGTTTGCCGACCCCTGGCGTAGTCTCTCGCTTACACACAAGCATGCACACACTCCTTGCATCCTCCTTCCCTTTGTTAAAAGAGTATTAAGGTTGCAATGTCAAGCACGCGAAAGTTTAAAATATGTGACAATTAGGAGTAATTACGCAACTTTAATTTGATCTCCCGATGAATGCATCATGATATAATCTTTTTAATTGCATAATCACATACTAGTTTCCCTCTGCAGGATTCCTGCCTCATTCAGGGAATGGGATGGATGGCACTCACTTAATGAGCACTATTCAGTATTGTTTTATTTTCTTTCTTTGGTATGTGGCTCCATGCCTTATTGCTGCATGCTATTCAAACTAAGCTCTGAAGATGCATTAATTTCCTAATGGACTTTTTTATGGTACACATAATTACAGAAGCACTCAAATACCATAATATTAATTTGTTTGCTTTCACAGCACCCCAGTCAAACAAGGAGTGGTATTATCCCCATTTTACAGATGTGAAGTGGAAGTACTAAGATTAAAATAAAAAATTTCCATTAATTTTGGGTACCCAATTTGAGAGAGACAGATCCTGACTTTTGTAAGTTCTTAGTACTATAAAACACTTCATATGTTCCCAGTGTACCTCCCACTGACTACAGCTGCAGCTGTGAATGCTCAGCACTTGTGCAATTCAGATGCCAAGTCTGCAGTCAGGCTGACTTAAAATGAGGACCACACAACTAGGGACTGCCTGTGAAAAGTTGGTTAATTGACTTGACTTAGACTAGCAATATGAGAACTCTGACAGAGGCAGGGGTAGAACTGGATTCTGCAGGACAGCATTGGACTGCAGTAAGCAAGAGGTCATCCTTTCCTCTTCCTGTAGTCCCCTGCCTCATTCACATCATTCTGGGGCTGAAATGAGATTGCACCTGCAGTCTTAATTCTGGTAACTCCTCATTTCTGAGTGCTTGATCTTATATCTCTAATGTTCTTTTACTGTAGATTGTTTCCTACTTTTTTTAAAAAAAGCAAGCTGAAAGATCAAATTCTGTTAAGGCATCCTGTCAACACCCATGTTGTTCATTAGTGAGCTAGGAACATTTATGTCTTCCATATAGACCACTGCCACTTGAGCTAACAGTAAATTAGAAACGATAAATTTGAGAGGGGTAGCCATGTTAAGTCTATATACACTATACAGCAGAAATAACGAGAATTCTGTGGCACCTTAAAGACTAACAAATTTCTTCAGACATCAGTTTTTGTGGGCTGCAACCCACTCCACAGCTCAGCTCCATATCAAATCTGTTTCCCTTCCCTACCAAACCTTGGTTCTTGGTTCCAATCTCCTTGTTTAACCAATCCTAGGTTCCCCTCTCCTCCCATCTAGTCCCAGATTCCTGCTGTCTCCTAGTCCTAGTTTCCTTTCCCAGGTGTGCTCAAGTTTCTCCCCTATTTGCAATCCCGCTCTCATCAGATTTCTTATCCCACTCTACTCCTCTCCTTCCCCAAGTCCAACTCCAGCCCCTCAGTATTCAAATCAGCTGGCTTCCTGCCCCAGGCTGCTTGGGTGCCAGCTGGTGGGGTAACTGAAAGCACAGAAGAGGTGAGCCCCCTGCTTTGTTATGCTACCTGGTCTGGAGCAGCCATTACAGAGAATGTAAGGTGATGATGTCCTGTTCTTATTGGGACCATCTCGTTATTAGGCGCTTCGTCTTAAATATATATACATACCTGTCTCCCTCCCATCCCATCATGATTTTTCACACTTGCTATCTGATCACCCCAAGAGAGAGTCTGAGCCCCTGTAGCCCTTCACTGGTTCATGCTTAGTCACTCTGTGAGGATGGAGCACATGCAGTCAAGTCACACAGAACAACTGATGGGTTGGAGCTGTCAGAGATTTTAGCTGCTAAAAGCAGTCTCTGCTGGGCATGTGCAAACTTGATTCTTCAATGGCATAAAGATTTGGCTAGATTTGAACAGAATTGCATGCCCCTGCTCTGAAGTAGGGGCTGCAACAGCTTGTTCAAAGAAAGTCATCAAAAGTTTTTAACATGGACCGAACAGTTTATTTGCAAACTAATCCTCACAGTGCCCAATGAGAGAGTTAATATTAACTCTATTTTTACAGATTAAGACACTGAAGCAGAGAGGCTAAATAATTTGCCCTATGCCATAGACGGAGTCTCTATTAAAGCTGGAATTGACCCATTTTATATTGCAGTCCCCTCTCAAACTTAATACAATTCCTGTGGACCATTTTACGAGTTAACTAGTTTCCGACTTAATGATCTAATTTTTTCTTATTGGTTTAAATAAAATCTTGATATCAATTTAACATCAGAGGTCAGATGATTCCTTAAACATCCTAAAGAGCACAAAATTAATTATTTTCTAGATAATTTTAAAGTGTTACTGAGTCTTTTCTCTTTACTTCTATGTTCCTGAATGAACTCAAAAGTTCCTGATTTGTTTAATAATTGGGAGAATGGATGTACTTCACGAGCTGTTCACAATATACACACCACACAGTTTATCTGACCTTCATTAACACAGCCCTCCCTTTTCTAGTCTTCATCTCCTAATGTGCAATCTTTTCCAACAGAAAAATTGCAATCTGAATGCACAAAATATTTGTGTATCTCGTATTATGATTTATTAAATTCAGGTTATTAGATCCTGTGTTTCCCTCACTAGTTAGCGTGTCTGTCTTATTTCTGTATCATTAAATTGTAATGGATTTGTTTTCTGTGACAGCATAAAATTGGAGATATGGTAATATTTAGTTGAAGCAGCATGATCCTTTAGTTGGGTTAAGTGACTTGGAGTTAGAAGATCTGACTTGCATTCTTTTTTCTGCCTCTGACTTGTAGTGTAACCTTTGTCCAAGTCAGGTACTTTTTTTGTGGCTTAGTTTGTATAGCTGTACAGCAGTTAGAGATCCAATGCCAGGGCTGCACAGAAGCAAATTATTTAGATTGCAATCTTAATTTATTAAACTGTAAGGAAGCTCTCATTTATTTTATATTTGTATCACACCTAGCAAAAGGAGGCCTGGCTGGGTTGGAGCATATAGGCATGATTGCAGTGTTAATGTTTAATAATAATAATCTTTTCCCATAGGTATATATGAGGCCAAACAATTTTTACTTCGTTCTTCTTCATTTTCTTCGCTCAGCTGCAATTGTTTATAGTTTGTATTACAGCACCAAGGTGATTTAATCATGAACCAAGACCACATTGAAGTAGATGCTGTACGTACACACACACACACGGCAATCCCCACCCTAAAACCTTTACAATCCATGTATAAGATGAGACACAACAGGTGGATACAGACCAGCTGACAGAGTACAAGGAGACAGTGAGATAATATTGGTGGTCATGATAGGCTATTATAGTCAAACATATGTGTGTGTGCATGTGAGAGAGAGAACAATGAAGTGGTTTTAGGGATGTTCATAGAAAATACCTCCTAAAGCATGAAGGGTAGCTAGTAACTTCTGTTGTGGAGGCTGGTGCTATAACTGATGGTAATGGTTCTTATACTGAAGGTTGTTTTCCTTGCTATTATAGTTCTTATTAAATAAGTACAGAATAAGGAATAAGAACCACAATTCTGCTTGTGCAGATTTTGCTTCCTCAGGTCGGAAGAGAGGGTAACTCCCAAAGTACTACAGTTTCCCTGATGAGCCCGGAAAAGTATATGGGACCAATCTGAATAATTCACAGTGTGATCTGCGTGGGGAACCAGGGCAAATTAGTCAGTACAGTACTTCTGTAATCTAAATGTGTCACGGCTGGTGATCAGATCAGACCCTGTATCAGTTTTAAGATTTGCAGTTCCTAGGTGACACAGTATACATGGATGTGAGGGAGCTATGCTGATTCTTTACAAATAAACAGCTATTTAATTTAAGCAAGCCTGAACTGCTAATATGTTCAAAATTCTTTACATGCAAGTCAGATCATTAACTGGAAGCAGAGCAAGCTCTAGAAAAGCCTCAAGCATGTTTTTCCCTTCAATATAAATTAATTTTTTTCTGTAGATGATGTGGGTCTGTCTTATATAGTGTGATGTTGCAGGGATTCTAAAACTGGCAAAGACCTTCATGTTTGTTGGATTAACCTCCAACCTTTGAGTCTTAAAAAAATCTCTCTAAACATTAGATATAAAGAAAATATTATTTTGTTTTACAGCTACGTGTTGGATGTAATCTGTTTCATTTCTCATTTTCAGTAATTATTTTTCCAACATTTTTTCTGCAGCAAAGACAATATATGAATTTTAATAAACCATGAAAGGGAGTATGTGAGGAGAATAACAATTTTGAAACCTGGGGATAGGTTACTTGTCTAGAATTCTTTTTAAACAGAAGTTTCTCCCTCCTCTTTATTTTCCAAAGAATAGCCAAGGGGTCACAAAATTTGCCAACCCCTGTGCTAACCCTGCCCCACCCCCCAACCTCGAAAGTTGTCAGAGGCAGTCCCAGAAGGTGGCAGGAAAAAAGAACCCTTCCCCACCTCCCAGCTGGGGATCAGAGCCAGCAAAGGATGGGAGCTGTGTTCATGAGCTCTTCCCTGCTGGCCAAGCCCCCATGCTGAGGATCAGGGCCAGGAGAGGGTGGGTGCTGCATGCACAGGCACTTCCCTGTTGCCCTCCACCTCATCCTCCCACCCCCCCACCCCCCACTGGGGACTGGGGCCAGCAGGGGACAGGAGCTGCAAGCACAGGTTTCTTTACCCCACTGGTCCTGCCCAGGGGCCAGCAGGGGACTGGAACTATGAGCAAGGGCTCCTTTTCCCTTATGGTCCTGCTCCTCCACCCAAGCATGCTGGAGGTTGCCAAATCCTGGAATAGTCCCTTATTACTTATGTTGCAATCAGGCCCAAAATACATTGGATGCAGTGGCATTTTCTCAGAATAAGTAATTTAAGAGGACAAATCTCAGTGAACGTCAAAGGGACCTCTACACAAGAGAATTGGTCTACACACAGTTTTTATAGTGGTTTTAGTTTTTTCAGGTAGAGGGGTGACTGTCTTTTATTAAAATAATTAAAGCGATACACTTTCTAGTGTGGATGTGGTTATACTGATGGAACGATGGCATTTAGATGGTCAGTTTTTGCTTAGGAATGTTACTGCTATTTGGCTTTGTAATCTTACTTGGAAGCCCGTGTACTTGTCACTCTGTGAGTTTAAACTATGTATCACTTAATTGCTTATCTTTTCTTCTTTATGTGCTCGTGATATTATCTTGATTTCCCAATTTCTCCACCATAGCCTTCTGGTTAGTCAAGATCTGAGTTTCTAGTGAGGCATGAGCAGGAAAATGTGTGCATGTTCAGCCTTTTAGGCCCTCTTAATAACTCTGTTAAGAAATATGGGTTGGGTAGGAAAGAGGACAAGCCCGGTTTTAAGAAAAACCTTTACAGGTCATCTTTTAAAGGTGTAACTAATTGTGTTAAGTTACTAATGTAGTGCAATGTGTGTGAATTATTTTTCTTATTAGAGTTGTGACCAGGTCTAAAGAATTTTGTTAAATCATGTACAACAAATAGCTATTTGTCTTCAGTTTCTTGTGACCCTTCTTCAGTTAAATCATAATGAAGGTACCTGATGGAAGGTGTAACTAAGAATCTTATATGATACATTTTGTTTTTGTAGCTGGTGATTCGTAGCTTGTGCTGCTGCTATGATAAAATTACTCAAAGCTGATAAACAGAGCACAAAACATTTGGTTGGGTTTGTGTCCTGTGTAAAGTGCCTAGTGTGTTTTGGTGTATTCTGTAGCTGAAGTAATAATCTGATGGGATTAGTATACTTCATAGCCAATGGCAAAATATTTTTCTTTTTAATCTACTTGTCTTGAAAGAGGACAGTGGGGTCATCTGTCATCTGTAGAAATGTTTTGAAAGCATCTTCTCAGGCATTGAGCTTCGGGCAAGAAAAGTAGTATGAAATTTTGGAGGATTAAGAGGAGGAAGATGGAGGATTTTTAGGTATGATTTCATCTGGGACAGTGCATTTGAAACAGAAGTCAAATACTACTTTCACTGGGTTAACTGAATACCTGAATACTTAAAGAACTGCTATCCCAGGATCTCTGTAAATGTCTAGAAAGGGCTTTGCACTATTTTCAGAATAAATCCAGAAATGGTTGAATTGGTACATGGATGATGAAGAACAATCCATTCCTTGATTTTTAACATCCACATCCCCAGTGCAATGATTTTCAAACTTTTTTTTTTTGGGATCCAGTTGAAAAAAAGCCATTTGTCTGAGACCCAGCAACTACATCTTTGAGTCCTATATTCCATTCTTTTGGTGGTGGCAGCAGAGGGCCTTATGACCCAGTATCTGAGAGTCTGCGACCCAGTGCTGGGTCCTGACTCTTGGTTTGAAAACCATTGCCCTAGTGAATGGCTGCTTAAAGGACAAACAGTAGAACAAGGAAGGATATAAACTAGAATTTATAGTAGTCTGATGCAGGAGAGTTGCTGGGTAAGGGTCAGCTTGCTGGAAAGCGGCCTGGAGCTGGAGCTGGCCCCTTTTGCTGTCAGCCAGGCACCGCAGGTGGGAGATGCAGGTCCTGTGCCCTGCTGGCCACAGCACAGCAACGCCTCTGGTCTGAAGAGTGCGTTGCCCTGGATTTGAGACAGAAAAATAAAGAAATTTCAGCACATTCCTTGTGTGTTTTTCAGGGTATGCCTGTATTGCAATTTGAGGTGTTACTGCAGCTCATGTATGTGTACATACTTAAATCATTGAGTTTAAGGCCCGAAGGGATTACCAGATTATTGAAGCTGATTTCATGTATGTCATATGCCATTAGTCCTACCCGACCATCTACATACTATATCTAGCAACTGAAGTTAGACCAAAGTATTACAGCCCTTAGGACACTAAACTCTGTCTGTGGCACCCAGTAGAACAGGAAGGACCAGAAGATACCAGAGTCTGAGACTCCTGTGAAGGAAGGGAATCAAAGTGAGATATAACTGAGTGCAATGTCCTCAATTTCCTTATCTCTTTTTATGGAAGTTCATAAACTTTTAGAAATCTCTTCTGCCAAGTTCAGGATGTAAATATATGAATTGTTAGTAAACCTTGAATCTAGATGACAGAATCCAACCCTATCATTACCCTAGTTTGTGATAATATGGATATGTGAAATGAGGATATGCTTTTGGTGCATATTTCTAGAAGACGCTGAAGTTACTCTATATTTCAGTAGGACAGTTCCAGATTACTCAGGGGTAGATAGTGTGTTTGGTTTAGAAAATATTGTGGTATAAGTACACCCTTTTGCCTTTGGGGCAGGGCAAGGGTATGATGGCCCAGACCCTGGAAACCTCCAGACCACTACCATGCTCATGACAGCATAACCTGGTGAGTAAAAGACTCTAAAATTGCCTCTCTTCCTCGAGTCTGGGCTGGAATGTTTACCCCACATGGTGGTCAGCAGCTGGAGCCAGCCCAGCCCTACTGAATGGCGTGGGGGTGAACACTTCCTTCACTCATAGTATGGGGTTAGCCTCTTCTTGACCAGTGCAGGGTAAGTATACCCCATCACACAGAACATTTCTGTAGTATCTGAGTACCTCACAGTTTTTAGTAGTTTTATCCTCACATCATCCTTATGGGGATAGGAAAATGCACAGAAAGGTTAGGTAACTTGCCTAAGGTCACAAAGGAAATCTGTGGTGCCACAGGAATTTGAAACTAGTATCCCAATCTCTAGGCAAACATGCTTACCAATGGACTATCTTTCATCTGTATAGCTACAGAATTTGTCTATCTTGTTAGGTTGCTCGCATCTGAAAAATGGGCTGTTTCTCTTGAAAATGCTTATATTGGAGAAGCCAAAAAAGAAGTCGTGCTATTTTAATAAACCAGTGCCAGTATATACACTAGAGTGTCTCGACCTCTCAGTGAAATCAGTAGACTGGCCATTTAGCTGGACTGTGCTGCTTTTCTAAAGTTTGTACCCATCCGATACTGAGAAGAAACTGAATTTGGTTTTGTCTTGTGTTAGATGGGACTCCATTTTGAAGAATAGTAAAAGTAGCAAGAGTCCTGTGGTACCTTATAAACTAACAAATTTCTTCGAGCATAATTTTTCATGGGCTTCAGCCTGCTGCGTCAGATGCATGAAGTGGAAACTACAATGGAGAGGTAATATATACTCATGCCAGAATAGAGAAGGGAAGGTATTAGCAAAGTCAGTTCAAAGAGCAGATGAGGCTCATTCACACCAGCAGATTAAAGGGAGAGAATGTGTGAACAGATGAATCACTTTCTGTAGCGTGCTAACCATTCTAAGTCCCTATTCAGACCCAGTCTGACTGTGTCAAGCTTGCAAATTAGTTCCAACTCTGCAATTTCATGCTGGTCTGTTTTTGAAGTTTCTTTGTTGAAGTATGGCAACTTTCAAGTCTGCCACTGAGTGTTCGTGGAGGTTGAAGTGTTTTCCTATTGGTTTATGGATGTCGCCATTTTTGATATCAGATTTGTGTCCACGTATCCTTTTGCACAAGGACAATCCGGTTTGCCCAATATACGTGGCAGAGGGGCACTGCTGGCACATGATAGCATATACTGCATTAGTGGATGGGCAGGTGAATGAGCCCCTGAGGGAGTGACTGACAGCCTCCATGGACACTCAGTGGCAGACTTGAAAGTTGCTATTCTTCAACAAAGAAACTGGAGAGTCGGAACTAGACTCATAGACACTAAGCTCAGAAGGGACCAATATGATTGTCTAGTCCAGGGGTCTCAAACATGGCCCATGGGCCGCTTGCGGCCCCTAAAGCTATTCCCTGTGGCCAACAATGACATGATCATTACTGATATTTGCCATATCATTATATGGAAAGGCTTCAGTGGTGCAGCCCTTGGGCTACCATCCTCATGCGTCCCTCTACTAGTCCTCACGCAGTCCTCGTGGTGATTTGAGTTCGAGACCCCTGATCTAGTCTGACCTCCTGCACACTGCAGGCCATAAAACTTCCTGACCAACTCCTACAATGAACCTCAAACCCATAACTGAGCTATTGAAGTCCTCAAATCATGACTTAAAGACTTCACAGAGAATCAACTTTATACAGAGAATCAGCCAGCAAGTGAGCCATGGCCAATGCTACAGAGGAAGGCAAAAAAAACCCAGCACCAAAGCAATCTGCCCTGAGGGAAAATTCCTTCCCATCCCCAAATATGGTGATCAGTTAAACCCTGAGCATGAGGGCAAGTCCACAACAGCCAGGTCAAGAAGAACTTCTCTGTAATAACTCAGAGCCCACTCCATCTAATACCCATTCCCAGGTCACTATCATACCGATCACTAGTAGTAAAAGACAGACAATGGCCAAGCTACACTGTCCATCATATCATTCCCTCCATAAACTTATCAAGCTCGGTTTTGAAGGCGCCTAAGGTTTTTGCCCCTACCACTTCCCTAGGTAGACTATTCCAGAAGTTTACTCTTCTGATGGTTAGAAATCTGCGTCTAATTTCAAGCCTAAATTTTCTGAAGGACAGTTTGTATCCATTTGTTCTTGTGTCCACATTGGTGCTGTATTCAAATAATTCCTCTCCCTCCCTTGTATTTATTCCTCTAATGTATTTATAAAGAGCAATCATATCTGCTTTCAGCCTTCTTTTGGTTAGACTAAACAAACCAAGCTCTTTAAGTCATCTCTCATAGGAAAGATTTTCCATTCCACGAATCATCCTTGTAGCCCTTCTTTGCACCTGTTCCAGTTTGACTTCATCTTTCTTAAACATGGGTGACCAGAACTGTACACAATATTCCAAGTGTGGTCGCACCAGCGCCTTGTATAACGGTACTAACACCTCCCTGTCTCTACTGGAAACACCTCTTCTGATGCACCCCAGGACTGCATTAGCTTTTTTTCACTGCCACATCGCATTGGCTACTCATTGTCATTCTGTGATCAACCAGTATGCCTAGGTCCTTCCCCTCCCCTGTCACTTCCAGCTGATGCATTCCCAACTTATAAGAAAAATTCCTGTTATTTGTCACTAAGTGCATGACCTTGCACTTCCCATTGTTGAATTTCATCTTATTTCTAATGCTCCACTTTACAAGGTCATCCAAATAATTCTGTATGCTATCCCGATACTCCTCTGTATTAGCAATACCTCCCAGCTTGGTGTCGTCTGCAAACTTAATTAGCACATTCCCACTTTTTGTGCCGAGGTCAGTAATAAAAAGGTTGAATAAGATGGGTCCCAGGACCGATCCTTGGGGAACTCCACTAGTAACCTCCTTCCAGCTAGACAGTTCACCTTTCACTATGACCCTCTGTAGTCTCCCCTGTAACCAGTTCTTTATCCACCTTTCTATTTTCATATTAATCCCCATCTTTCCTAATTTAACTAATAATTCCCTGTGTGGAACTATATCAAATGCCTTGCTGAAATCTAAGTAAATTAGGTCCACCGCATTCCCTTTATCCAAAATAAAAGTTATCTTCTCAAAAGAGGAGATATGGTTAGTCTGGCATGATCTACCTTTTGTAAAGCAGTGTTGTATTTTATTGCAGTTACCATGCTCGTCAATATCCTTAAGTACCTTCTTCAAAATTTTCTCCAAGACCTTGCATACTGCTGAGGACAAACTAACAGGCCTGTAGTTACCTGGATCCCTTTTACTCCCTTTTTTGAAAATAGGGACTATATTAGCAATTCTCCGGTCATAAGGCACAACCCATGTGTTCACCGATACTTTAACAATCCTTGCTTAAAGGGCTGGCAATTTCATGTGCGACTTCCTTCAATATTCTCAGATGGAGATTATCTGGACCCCCTTGATTTAGTTCCATTAAGCAGCTGAAGATTGGCTTTCACCTCAGATATGGTAATTTCCACTTCTACATTCTCATTCTCATTCCCATTAGCTGCCCAACCTCTGTCCCCAGTCTCACCATCACCCTCATTAAAGATAGAGGCAAAGTCCTAATCTGCAAGCTTGACACAGTCAGACTGGGACTTAGAATGGTTAGCACCTTACAGAAAGTGATTTGTCTGTTCACACATTCTCTCCCCTTAATCTGCTGGTGTGAATGGGCCCCATCTGCTCTCTGAACTGACTTTGCTAATACTTTCCCTCCTCTATTCTGGCATGAGTATATACACCTCTCCACTGTAGTTTCCACTTCATGCATCTGACACAGCGGGTTGAAGCCCACGAAAGCTTATGCTCGAAGAAATCTGTTGGTCTATAAGGTGCCACAGGACTCTCGCTGCTTTTGCTATATGCAGACTAACACAGCTACCCCTCTGGAAACATTTTGAAGAATATAGCACCTTGCTCACACTGTCATGACTGCATGCAAGGTCAGACTGGTGGGGGTAGGAGATGGCATGCTCTTCAAAATGGGATCACCGTGCAAGAGAGGAAGATAGCAGGTGAGGTCACACTGGTGGGGACAGACCCATGGTATTCCCAGAAGTACTGGAATGTCCAGTATTCTGAGCATGCATGAGTAACCCTCTTAGAAAAATGTAGTTTTGCCCAAAGTGGGAAGTAGCTGTTTTTGTAGGAAGTGTATGATGATTTTGCATATCAATAGGGCAGAAAGAGGGAAGGCCACTGTATCAGGTTAAAACGAATGGGTAAGTCAGATGTAACTACCAAAGGAAACTTGTGCAGGACACACCGCTGCTATGAAAAATCCAGTAATGTTTTTAGTGACTACTAATAATTAAGATTTTTTTTACATTCAAAAGGTGGTGCTTCCTCTAGAAAACTAACTGCTTTTAATAGAGGCCTCCACCAATCAGTTTCTGGTTGCCATGGCAACCAGTTTTAGTACCCTGTCATGAGCTCCACTGCAGAAATGTAATGGAGGAGGGCCCTTTGATGACCAAAAGGAAAATTGCTAGTGCTTAGCTATAAGCCAGTTTTGTCCACCCTTGCTTTAATATCACAATTCCTGTGCAGTGTGGAAGAAAGCGTGACATCCTGGTTCTCTCAAACACCAGTTCCTGCAACATCCAGTGTGTGTCTTTGGAGTGCTGTCATCTATGTATTAACTGCCTGATCCTTCATAGTTTAGAAATTGGACAGTATCAGCCCATGGAGTTATGACCGCAGATAGAGTATGAATGTTATTTTGTATGCTGTAGTATGAGAAGTCACTCACCAATGCAGAGTGAAGGCATTATTCTTTTTCCAAACACATTCATATTGAAGTTTGTATGCTTTTCAAAATAACTGTGACACCTCCAGAAAGAATTTGGGGTAATTTAGTTAGCAGATATCTGCTTTCCATAGCTTTTGTTTTGTCAGATTGATGAGACATTTACCAAAAGCTCAACCATAAGAGATTTCTGTGTTATATTTGTAACTATTTTGAGCTTTGACCATTTCTGCCAGTCCTTTGGGAATGATTTCTAAATGAGCTTTTTAACATATGGGGCTTCAGCACAGTTGTTGGAAAATATTCATTGTTGATATGAATAAAATAAAACCATTTTATTTTTAATGAGATCATATGGAATGAGCTGATGTCGTTCATCCTTAGTTATAATTGTATGTTCTATAACATAGTTAAGTTAATGTAGATGTTATAAAATGTAGTTGCATAGTTTTCAATATTTGTAAACAATGACATTTCCCTATTTAAAATCAGTAGATCTCTTTTAAGCTCCATTATAAAGAATTTATTGTTAGCATGATCAGATCTCTTTTAGCTGTCCCTGAAAGAGGCTGGAATCTCTTGGTGGTAACATTTTTGCTTTAGAATTTTTCTGTTAATAATAAATTGTTTGATTTAGTGCTTGTGAAAGTAAAGTGCTAATTACTCTGATGGTTTGTGTCTCTTGCAACAAACTCAGAATGTCAAAATTCACCTCTGACATGTGACACTCCTATTATTCCTGTTCTGTATCTGTCATCAGTGTAGAACAACAGTCATACCCACGCTGATTCTTGATTTAGTGCAGTGGTTTCCAACCTATTGGGCTCAAGGGCCACAAATATCATTTTAAAAGCGTATACAGCATTAAGGTCTACAAATCACTATATATTTAAAGTTAACATATTGGTGCTTCTGGGCTTATTTTTACATTCATTATTTTACATCTACAAATAACTCTCAGTTCTTCGACGAGCAGTGTTCCTGACATGCTCCACTGAAGGTCTTTTCTGCGGCACCGCACCCCGGATCGGAGATTTTTTTCTCCAGCAGTGGCTCCATCAGCGGGGAGAGAGAGAGAGGCAATGACGTCCGGCATCTGAGTTTCCCGCCTTGCCGACGTCAGCATTCTAGTCTCCCCGCTCCCTCAGTTCCCTTTTACCGCCTCCGACTCCGGACGGAGTCTGCGGTGGCTCCCTGATCCCTGTCAGGATCGCTCGACTTTAACCTTAAAAAAAAAAAAAAAAAAAAATCAAGAACAAGAAGAAGGAGTGTTAACTCACTTTCAAACATGACTGAGCAAACCCTTATCTAAGTGAGACTCACGACCGCGGCTGTCTTCAAACGATGCGCCCCATGCAAAGAAGCCATGCCGGCATCGGACAGCCATCAAGCATGTATTAAGTGCTTGGGTGAGAGCCACCTCTCACAAAAATGCCAGCACTGTAAAAATCTAACTTCCAGGGCACGAAAGGAACGAGAGCGCAAGCTCAAACTACTCCTGCTTGAGGGAGCGCTTCGCCCGGCTTCGGAGCCGACTGCCTCTCCTCAGCCTTCTGAGGGAGCGCATAGGCGCCGCGCCGCTTTTTCCTCCCCGCCTGCCAAGCGCTCAAAGACAGTGCTCAAAAATGTTAATGACAGGCAGAGGGGTCCCCCTTCGGGATCGGCACCCCCTGCTAAAGCAAAACAATCTGCAACAACAAAAGGCAGACCGCGAGGCTAACTGTCAAGCCGCGGTCTTGCCTACGGCGCCGGGAGCAGCTGCGGCAGCGGAGCCGCCTAACGTGCCGCAGGCACCGAGTGCCCCTATGACTCCCGCGCCGGTCCACAGCACCTTGCCATTCATGGTGCCGACTATGGTTCCCCATACCGTGCCGCCGCTTGTCTCTCCGGCACCGATGGGTTTTTCTACTGCTGTACCGCCCCGCCCCCCAGCAGGCACAGCAAGCAATACTATCTGGGAGCTCAGCACAGCAAGAGCCTGAGCTGCAGCCCCAGCCTAAACACACAGCCAAATCTAAACACTTGGACCTGACAGAGGACATTATTATTCAGTCCACCCCTGGGTCCCCACTGTTTCAGACGGACTCTTCTCTATCTAGTCAGCCGTCAACGCCAGAATCCTCTTGTCATTCACCCTCAGTAGCATCAGACAGCCCTGTTTCAGCAGAACCTACCACTTCCTTACCCATGGCCATATCCACCATGGTGTTTTTACCCACCTGTGCCAGGGGCCAATTATCCTAACTGGGCAGGCATTACTCCTTCAGTACCAACCTATCTAACCGGTCATTTTACTGCACCTTATCAGCAACAGCATGCAAAACAACCGGACACTAACACGACGTCAGTATCATCAATTCCTGAACACCCTGAGGAGAGAGAGCTTCAGGCACAGGATTCCAAATCGGACAACATAAAACAATTCCGTGAACTCTTTAAAAGAGCTGCGGATACCCTGGACATTTCGTTGGACTCCCATCCCACTAGTCACCACAAACTATATAAAATACTGCAGGCAACTGAGTCCAGTAAATTGGCCCTCCCGATGGACATCGGGATTATGGAACCTGCAACACTTTTATGGCAGACTCCAGCATCTAACTTGCCATCTAATAAAAGACCAGATTAAAAAAAAAAAAAAAAATACTTTATAGCTCCCTCGGGCAATGAGTTCCTTTTTTCACACCCTCAGCCAAACTCCTTAGTGGTAGACGCAGCTAATCAGAGAACAAGACAAGTGTACTCAAGATCAAACCCATCATCCAAGGAGGATAAAAAAAAAAAAAAAAAAACTTGACTTACTGGGCAAGAAAGCTTACACGTCTGCAGCACTACAGCTTCGTATAGCTAATTATGCTGCATTACGATCAAATTATGACCACCATATATATACAAAAATAATGGACTTCTCGGACGAGCTACCACAGGACAAACGCGATCAATTTAACTCTTTAGTCTTGGAAGGATACCTGATCACACGAACGGCCCTCCAAGCTTCTCTGGATGCAGCAGATGTTGCTGCCAGAGCTCTCGGGACAGCGATCGTAATGAGACGGGCTTCCTGGCTCCACTTGGCTGAATTACCTAAACAAATGCAGCAAAAAATTGAGGATTTACCCTTTGATAAGGGTAACCTGTTTGCACAGCAAACTGATGAGGTCATGCACAGCCTAAAGGATTCGCGAGCTACCATACGTACCTTAGGTATATATACCCCCTCGGCGACAAAGCGGCGATTCTCGAGGAGTCAACTCTATAATTCCAGATTATTCCATGCTCAGCCTAACAGAAGATCCGAAGGTTATAGATCTAAAGCTCGTCAGTCTCGCAGGCAACAACCCAATCAACCCTTGCAGACTGCACAACCAGTCACCTCCAGACAACAATTTTGACGTTCTGGTAGAGAGAGCCGCCAACCAAACAAGATCGTACATCAGACAAATGGGTGCTAGAAATAGTTCAAAGGGGCTATGCAATTCCATTCTTAGCACGCCCCAAATCCCAACTCCCCTACCCGTCCCTCTTCAGGGACCCCGATCATGTACAAATTGTACAGCAGGAAATCCAACACCTCCTTTATATAGGGGCAATCGAAGAGGTACCAGAGCATCAAAGGGGAAAGGGCTGCTATTCACCCTACTTCCTCACTCAAAAGAAAACAGGGGGTTGGAGACCAATTCTAGACCTCAGATGACTAAATCGGTACATTCAAGTAAAAAAATGCAAAATGGTGACGTTGCACACAACCCTTCCAGCACTTCAACAAGGGGACTGGTTGGCCTCTCTCGATTTGAAGGACGCTTACTTTCATGTCCCCATAATCCCTGCTCACAGGAGGTTTCTTCACTTCCTATTCCTATCCAAACACTACCAATATGCGGTACTTCCCTTTGGACTGTGCACAGCTCCCAGAGCCTTCTCCAAGATAATGGCTCCGGTAGCGGCATTTCTACGGAAGCGGCATATCACTATTTTCCCCTATCTCGATGACTTCCTCATCATGGCTCCCACATATTCACAAGCGCAACAGGCAGTGCAGGTCACACAAACCCTGTTCCTTTCTTTGGGTCTGAACATAAACTACGAAAAGTCATCGTTACGACCCGTGCAAGAGATCCAATTTATAGGGGCACAGATTTACTCACCAGTAGCGAGGGCCTTTCTTCCAACAGACAGATTTCACAACATAACTCAGCTCGTCCTACAAATACAAAAATCCTCAATCATCTCTACATGTCTTTGCATGCAAATGCTTGGACGTATGGCAGCGACCACCTAGCTAGTCAGATATGCCCACCTTCGTATGCGCCCATTCCAAATGTGGTTCCTCTCCTGATGTCGTGTGCTTGGTTGATCCCTCAACCAGATGTTGAACATTCCAGCACCTATCCAACATTCTCTGTCTTGGTGGACAGACACCAACAACTTACTACAGGGTGTTCCTTTTCTTCTACCACAACCGCTTCTCGCCATCACTACCGATGCCTCCCTTATGGGTTGGGGACCATTCCTTCACCAACAAACCACACGGACAACATCACATGTATGTTTTATATCAATCGCCAAGGTGGGACCAGATCGACAGCACTCTGTTTGGAGGCAATGACCCTATGGGATTGGTGCATAAATCAGGCTATTCACCTTACCGCAGAATACTTACCAGGCAGAGACAACATTCTAGCCGACTCACTGAGCCGCTTCTTCCCGGTTCAACATGAATGGGAGATCCGCAACGATATCCTGATCGACATCTTCTCTCGTTGGGGCTTTCCCACCATGGACTTGTTCGCTACCTGTCAAAACAAGAAGTGCGAGCATTATTGCTCCTGAGGGGGCAACGGTCACGGATCCAGCGGCGATGCCCTCCTGCTACACTGGGGCCAGCATCTAATGTACGCTTTTTCCCCAATCCCCTTGATTCCCAGGGTCCTCTGGAAGATCCAGGAGGACAAAGCAAGGGTGTTACTAATGGCACCAGCATGGCCTCGGCAGACGTGGTATACTCTACTCAAAACCATGTCCAAGACCCCACCGATCACGTTACCCCTTGTCCCGGACCTGTTGCCGCAGAAGAACGGTACTCAATTACATACTTACCTGCACCGGCTTCACTTAACAGCTTGGAACCTCGATGGTTCTCTCCTCTAGAACTACAGTGTTCACATTCTGTACAACACGTTCTTCTAAATAGCAGGAAACCCACTACCAGAACAACTTACCCGCATAAATGGCGTCGTTTCCTCCACTGGTGCTCCAGCCATTCCATCGAGGCTTCCACTGCTCCTGTTTCTCAAATCCTTGAATATCTTCTGGAATTAAAACACACAAATATTTCAGTAAGCTCCATTAGAGTTCATCTCGCAGCTATTTCTGCTTTTCATGACCCAGTGGACAGTTGCTCTGTCTTTACTCATCATACCATCAAAAGTTTCATGCAGGGTTTACAGAACCTATACCCACAGGTACATCCTCCGACGATGCCGTGGGATCTCACAACAGTACCCAGAGCGCTTACAAAATCGCCCTTTGAACCTCTGGCTACGGTCTCTCTTTTACACTTATCTATGAAAGTAGCCTTCTTAGTGGCAGTCACTTCTGCTCGTCGCGTGGGCGAAATCGCTGCCCTTATGGCCGATCTGCCCTACACCATATTCTATAAGGAAAAGGTCTCCCTGAGACTGCACCCAAAATTTGTACCTAAGGTGTCATCTATTTTTCATCTTAATCAGATCATCCACCTACCAGTATTTTGCCCAAAACCACACACTACGTTACAGGACAGGACACTACATACACTTGATGTACAACGAGCGCTAGCCTTCTATCTAGATCGAACTAAATCTTTTCGGAAGACACCTAGACTTTTTGTATCAACGGCAGAGCGTTCCAAGGGCCAACCAATTTCCAAACAACGTATATCTCGATGGATCTCCACCTGTGTCCAAACCGTGTATACAACATCTCAGACAACCCCTCCACAAATGATACGATCGCATTCCACAAGAGCCATAGCCTCCTCGGTCGCTTTTCTAAACAGAGTGCCCTTGCATGAGATATGCCAAGCCGCGACATGGGCCTCATCCGAGACTTTTGCCAAGCATTACGCTCTGGAGCGCTTTGCGGCCATGGACACGGCAGTAGGACAAGCAGTTCTGAGATCAGCCTGTCACACATAGGGCGAAGTGCCCACCTCCATATGTGATAACTGCTACAAAATCACCTTCAGTGGAGCAGTCAGGAACACTGCTCGTCGAAGAAACGGAGGTTACTCACCTTCGGTGCAGTAACTGGGGTTCTTCGAGATGCGTGTTCCTGACATGCTCCACTACCCGCCCTCCTCCCCTCTACTTCGGAGGTTCAGTTTCTTCTGTAACTATTATACATATGACCTCCGCGGTACAAGGGAACTGAGGGAGCGGGGAGACTAGAATGCTGACGTCGGCAAGGCGGGAAACTCAGATGCCGGACGTCATTGCCTCTCTCTCTCTCCCCGCTGATGGAGCCACTGCTGGAGAAAAAAATCTCCGATCCGGGGTGCGGTGCCGCAGAAAAGACCTTCAGTGGAGCATGTCAGGAACACGCATCTCGAAGAACCCCAGTTACTGCACCGAAGGTGAGTAACCTCCGTTATGTCACATACTCTTAGACAAGGAAAGCACTAGTGTGGATGAATGACTGTCACTGCACACTGAAACACATGGGCTGGCAGCTGAATAATGGTGGGTGGCCTGCTAAGCAGTGT
Organism: Podocnemis expansa; assembly: GCA_007922195.1. NCBI lineage: Eukaryota > Metazoa > Chordata > Testudines > Podocnemididae > Podocnemis > Podocnemis expansa. The sequence continues at coordinate 4,239,460 of ML682006.1, forward strand.
TGGAACTGGGTATTTTGTTGCCCAGTGTGTGCCGTGGCAAGCGGCACAGAACGTGTGCCCCTCTATCAAGCGGTCAATTGGAGCTGCTGAATATAGTGCCTGGGGCAAAGCCCTGCTTGCCCCGCTCTCATTAGAGCCCTGCTGCTCGGTACAGGCCAAACATGAAGGCACGGATTTTCAGAGCACTTTCTCTCTCCTCAGGCATGGTCCTGGCTGCTCTGGCAGCAGTCCTTCCTCTTCTCACTGCAGCCAGCTAGGAGTTCAGCAAAGAGGCTACCTCTTCACTGATTTCTCTTGTCCCTGGCTACAGCAGGGAAGTCACATGTCTTGTAGCCCCTAGACAGGGGTCTCTAGGCAGTGGCTTCTTTCTGCTGTCAGGGATTGGAGATCAGTGCTCCACTGTCTCTGGCTCCATCAGGGATCCCAGCACCTAGGGACCAAGGCAAGAGTGCTTTGCTTGCTGTGCTCTCTGCTACAGCTGAGGAAGAAGGGGGGAGAGGCGGGTACTGATTGCCCATCCCCTTGGGTTCAAAAGTAGCCTGTGCTGGTTTTGTAGCCCAGCAGCAGTTGCCCTGCCTGTGTTCTGTTGCAGAAGCTTCCTTCTGCAGCTAGTGGGAGGGGAGCAATGGGCCACTTTGGAAGACCCTGCAGACAACTTTTAGGTCACAGGTTGGGAACCACTGGTTTAATGTAATGCACGAATTAAGAATATGATAAGACTGTCAAACATTTGTTCACTTGTAATATAAACAAGAAGGATTTTGGACTCCTGTTGTAAAAGATCAGTGTTTCTGACACAGTGTAAAGTCATGCTCCCTCTACCAGAGTTCACCTGGTAGAGCCCTAAATGCACTGCAGTAACAGTTGAGAAAGTTGTTGAGAGCAGCGGCAATTAGACAAAAACTTAGAACTGGAGGAAGATTCTGGTTTCATTTAGGAATGTGAGTGAGGAATCGCCTGTGAAAGTGTTTAAGGAGAAAAACCTATTCCCAGACACCATAAAGTTTAGCTTAGCATCCTATTAACAGTTTAGCTTAATACAGACATTTTCAGACTCTTCCACATATCAACAGTCCATTAGTATGGCAGTTCCAGAAAACAGTCGACCTTTAAAAGCTAATTTTCACTCTTAGCTTTTCCAGTGTGAGTAACTTCCTTACCTGATGAACTGTCAGTGTAAATAAATGTGATGGTCAGAAATCATATTTGTTATATGATTAATCTGTTTCATTTTCTAGAATACTCATAAATAGTGGGTTCATGATGCTACAAAAATGTACAACTATGCTTCTGCTAGAGACAGCAGAAGTACATAAATCCAGCTTTACAGAGTCACAAAAGTGCTATGATTTGATCAGTCCAAGCAGTCAAATGTATTTAAAAACTTTTTAAAAGCTATTCCTGAGTTTACATGCCAAGCATTTGTTGTTTTTATGTTGTGACATTCCTCCAGTCCATTTTTGTGCTGCTGGTAACCCACGTGACTTCCTCTTCCAAGTTTTAGGTAGATAGACATGGGGAAAAAAATTAAATGGTTTCTGCAAGTATCAGGTGGCAGAATGCTCACCAAAGCAAACTGTGGATTCAGTGGGCTTTCTTCATCCTTATCAAGTAGTGTATGTTTTCTAGCAAATTAATCCTTACTGTGGCTTCCCATTTTCCACCACATCAGATTTAAAGTTTTTGTCCTTGTTTTCAAAGTCCTACAAATCTTCTCCAGCCTGCACCTCTGATCCATTTTCCTTTTCCTCCATTACTGTTCTCCGTGCTGTATCAGCAACACTCTGTTCACTTCCTTCTTTCACTCCCAAATCTTTGACTTTTTCTGGACATCTTCGATGCATAAAATACCTTCCCAATTGTGTAAGCAACAGCTTTCCTCACTTTCAAGTCCCTCCTGCAGATTTTCTGCATGGTACCTCACCAGAAGTGAAATGTATCATTGTCTTGAGCCTGCCCACTATATTACCCTTTTCCACAGACATGTCGTTGAGCTAGGTCTTATTTACATTGTCATACTCTTATGTCTCGCATAGAGATTGGTTGTTGCTCAACAAATAATGAATACTATTGTTATTTTAATTTGCGTAACAAAATGGCTTCGGAAAATTTTATATGCTGAGCATGCTCAAACAGAGATATTTTGGAACTCTAATAAAGATCAGTTATAATTTCCTAGCTATTTAATTTCCATTGATGAGCTTCTTGTGAATTGTGTTAATAGGCAGGGTGATGAGGAAAAATTAAAGTGTTAGAAATCATGAGATTGTTAGAGAAAAATATTAAGACTTTTAAAAGTTAGCATGTGGATTATCTGTAAATGTTAATATTATTAGAGAAAACTCTTGATTGTTGTATTTCTTGATCTAGTAATGAGAAATGAATCTGAAAAAAACATTTCTAAAGACTTTCAGAGGTGCCTTCATAAGAGAGGTATGATATTATAGAACTGAACACAGCATACATTTCTAAGGATATAGAAATTGATTCTTTTCCTCAATTTGTTAATAAAACATGCTTCTTAAAACATACTTCTTAAGGTTCATTACAAATGTATATTAATAGGAGATTATTTGAATCAAGCCATGATCCATAATTGTAAATCTGTTACACGGTAGGAAAGCAACCTTTTACACATTATCTTGTCAATTATTCAACTATTGCAGCCTATCATCCTCATTTTCCTTTTCCTCCATTACTGTTCACATGTAGTTGAAATTGGGGGGTTGCTAGAATTTTGGGTCAATGAGGGGTAAGTTGTTGCTTTCAGCCTGTATTCTGTACATGGGCATGATTATAATGGTGCTCTTCTGGCTTCAAGAGAGACCTTAATTCTGCCCATTAAATTATCACAAAGGCTATGTCTACACTTAGAAAGTTAGTTCAAATTAACTTAATTTGAACTAATTAATTCAAACTAATTATTAGTTCAAATTAAGTTAATTTGAATTAACATGGCCCCACTAGAAACCCAGTTTGAACCAGCATGTCCATGGGCAGGACTTACTAGTTCGAATTAGGACAGGGGCACCATGGGAGGTGTGGCAAGATAGCCCCCATGCCCTGACCCAATATATAGGAAGACAAAGGCACCCTGAGAGGAAGAAGGTAAAGAAATGTTAATTCACATTAATGGTTAGTTCAAATTAACACAGCTACACTGGGTTAATTCAAACTAGTAAATTTGAATTAACCCTTACTTTGAAGTTGAGCAGTTTTCTAACTTCAAAGTAAGCTTTCATTAATTCGAACTGAGGAGTTCCTTAGTTCGAATTAATGAAAGCCAGTGTAGCCATGCATTAATTTAATTTGAATTAATCTTCATTAATTCAAATTAAATTGTAAGTGTAGACACACCCAGGGAGATGTTTGTGTAACAAGGATATGTCTGTACTGCAGCTGGGAGCAAGCCTTCTAGCTTGGGCAGGCAGACTCACACTGGTGGGGCTCTGTTAGCATGCTAATAAAATGAGTGAGGGCATTGGGGCTTGAGCTTTCAAGCTTGCCCAGCCAGTTGGTGGCTAACTTAAATCTCTGCTAAAGTAGCGATGTCCACCATGCTGTTTTTAGCATGGTAGCACAAGCAAACCTGTATCAGCTGCAGTCTACACATACTCAAAGTAACTATCCTTTATCACTTCCCTGATAGCCCAACATGACCTCCTTCATGTAACCAGTGTTCTGTGATTACTCAGAAAACCGCCAGACAATTGTGCGTGGCTTGTTGCAGTCTGTAATGCTTCCACAAAGTCCCTGGGTTGACCAGATTTTTTTATTTCTATATCCAAAACAAGAAAACTTGTATGCAAAACTGGAGAAAGCAGTAGGGTCAACAGAAAGTGCCCATTGTATGTGCCAGATGACCAAACTGTGAGTTTTTCTAGGCTTCCTTTTACAGAAACAAGATAACTGATTTCCCACAGAGAACTTTGTTCACAGTTAGGAGTGATTTGCACTGTTGTAGCCCTTTACCTGTCCTTCTGAAGTCAGAGGTTGTGGTGGTGCTGTGTTGTTGGTTGGGTTTTTTTTCTTTTCAATGAAAGGAATGGGTTAACTCTGGAAAACAGTCATGAAGTATGAATGCAAAGTTATTTCCATGTATTGCAAAATATAATTTTTCAGAAGTCTAAAAAGTGGCATACTTATTTAGTTCCTATTGGCATAGTCCACAGAAGAAAATTTGATCTCATTGTTATTGTCAGTGCTTGGGGGAATCTACACCAATTCCACCCTGTCACTTCATTATGACACAGTCTTTAGTTCTATTTTGTGAAATTGAAGAATGCAGGTTTGAATATATTGGGTTTGTTGTATGTCATTTGTAATCCAAACAAACTTGATCACTCAACGTGCTGCAGGCAATGAAAATCTTCAGAACATGAATAGATTAAACTGAATAATTATGGAAATAATTTCAGAAAAGCTTTTATTTAACAACAGTGTTTGATATTTTAATAAAAATGCAAAGTGCCACATCTGATGCGTTTTTTATGCTACTCTTCTTTAATAGACAGTGAAGAGGAAACCAGACACAGAATTGCTTGAGCCAGTTATTAAAAAGAAAAAAAATTAACCCAAGTTCCTTGCCATATTTCCACATTGAAATATTTTCTGAATGAGTATTTTATCAGTCTGGCAGAGCTGCATGGAAATTATTTATTATTAGGTTTTCTAGAGATTTTTAAAATAAATACCAGTTACTTGCTTAAGAAAGAAACAAACTGCAAGTTATTTAAGCAATATTTTGCAAGTACAGCATAGGGTATTCATTCTTCTTGGTTTATACAGTTAGACAGTACAATCAATGAAGGTACTCTGCAAAGGATGACATCTTGATATCAGGTCTCATGATACAGTTTCCAAGTGCAAACAAGGATGTTTCTTGAAATTGTAATTGAAAATATATTGAAAGTCCTTTAAAGTTTTGTTGCTTGACATTGCAAATCTATATACTTACATGCTTAAGACCTGTGATCCAAAGGACTGAGAAAAGGTAATAGGCCATAGCAATAAAACAAACACAATAACCTGTAATAGAAACAAAGACAACAGGTAATAGTCCCAAGTCTAAACAAAATACTGAACCAATTCCTTGGCTAAGGGTAGGAACTTGTTGCAACAAGTAGACCAGCAAAGGGGGCATAAAGCTCATCTTTGTGCTTTCAGAATTCTTAAGGTGCTGGGTTACAAAGCCAGTGCTGTTATATTGACTGTGAATAGAAAAAAGGGCCTGAGCAGCAGTCAGGAATCTGTGTGACTTAGATATGTCCCAGCATCCACCCTTGACTTCAGTCATATTCCCTAACTGGCAACATGGTGCATGTGGAGCCTGTACATCAGTGTTTCCCAACCAGTGTGCCATGGCACACAGGTGTGCCCTAAGGCCTGAGCAGGTGTCCCACAGAATTTTTTTGGAAAACTACTCAGAGTTCTGGATTGGCTCATGAATATTCATGAAGTCATATGGTGACTATCTGGTGGTGTGCCTCAAAATAATTAAAGAAAATAATTAAAGATATCAAGGTGTGCCACAGCAGAGGAGGAGGTGGAAACACTATTGTACATCATTGGAGGATCTCTTGCACAGAGGCATCAGCTAAACAGCCAAAATCCACTGATGACGTAGCATTAAATGATAGCGCTACAGTGGTGGATATAGCCCACTGGCCTGACAAGGAAGGAGATGCAGAATAAACTATTGGAAGATATGGTATTAAGAAGACAAAGGGAGAGGCTTGAGAATGAATTTAAAGTAATGGAAAATTTAATAAAGATATTGGGAGGGGAAGAGGTTTTCAAAGGCAAGGGAAAAACCACAACATTTAGAAATAGAAGAATGAAGAATGTAATAGATCAAGAAAAGTGTCTTATAGTTCCTCAGTTACACGTGGAAGCTCGTATAAAGCTTTAAACAATTATGACAACCTTTACAAAACAAGAAGTCAGTTCATCATACAATGTAATGAAGAATTTGTGTGTGATAACTTTTATCTAGTGAAATAATTGTGATTTCTTTTGCCCCTGTATTTCTGTAATTACTGGGTGTAAGAACTACATTTTTCCTATGATACTGTGGAGCTACAATCTCATGTTCACTTAGTTTATTTCACATTGTTTACTATATAGATTTCATATGTTATATGCCTATACCATAATTTGGTCTAGTCTCACTGTTAGATTTTTCTTTGTCCTTCCCTTAGAATTTCTTACTCAAGTTCAAACAAATTGTCTGATGCAAAACTGAGGGGAAAAAAACAGTAAAGATCCTCAACAATAAAGTGTTTGTGATTTTAATTACCAATGTACATCAAATTGAGCCTTTTAATCACTATCTCCTAAAGCAACTGTTCTGAAAATTTGATTTACCACTTCGCTAATATCTTCTGTTTGTAAGTGTTGCATATACATGTTTCTAAAGGGGGCTTTATGGACAATATAAATTGAAATAAGATATTCAGAAGAAGACTTGATTAAATTGTCTCAAGCTTTTACTTATTTATTTGGTACTGATGTTTTGTAGAGCATCTTAAATGGAAAATAAAATTGTGTTTCTTTAAAGTATAACTTTTGAAGACAGACAATGGTTACATTAAATTTATCACGTCATGCTGACTTTTCTTAGTTAATATGGTTCGATTCACTTTCTTTCCAGAAAAGTTCAGTTATAATGTATTTTAGCAGCTGTCACTCTGTAACCCACTATTTATTATGCAACCTACTATTTATTTTGTAGGAGCTTTTATTGTTGTTGTGTCTGCGGTGGGGTGGATTAAGAGTACTTAAGATTCAATCAAAAAGGCCAAGCAGGGCAAACTAATCTGGCTTTGCAGAACTGGTATTTACACTATGAGAAAAATTGGCATAATGCTTTGTTTTGTTCTGTAGCTTGCACAGCTATTTTCCATCGCTTTGGAGTACAAGTTCCTGTTTCTGATGGGAGCCTATTTTAGCAGTTCTTGCCAATACTCATCCCAACCAAAGAAGATTTCTTGGAAAAATTGGTTTCCGAAAATAGGTTAATCTCTGTTAAGAGAGAATCAGTAGGTTTATGCAGTGCCTTTATGTCAAGCAGCATGCTGTATAATGTCAAAAATTAGTGCATTTGCCTGCAGAAAACCTATTAGAAGTTAATGGTTCCACTTTTAGTAGCATTAACTTCTGAGCCAGAATTTTCTGTCTTTGGCAAAGACTGTGCAGCTATAGTCTGGCCTCTGGTGCACTGGATATCCAGTGTATTGTGAAAGCACACGAAGCATTTTGGGGCAGTGGGATTATCTTTTGTGTGCTTAACAACAGTACTAGAGATTTTAAAAATGAGTTCTTAAAATCCTAAATCCATATTCAGGCATCTAAACAAGCAGCCTGATCACCAAAAGCATCGAGCACCAGCAATTCTGATTTACTGTAGTGAAAGCTGCCTTTGATATACTTGATTGCTCCCTCTCCCTTTATGTCTTATCAAGGTGGATAAAACTTTTTTTTAAAGAATGTTTTATTTAAATTGGATTTTCTTGATTTACCAAGATTTATTTAAATACATTTTTGATTTTAAAATAAACCAGTCTAAATTAAATTTAAAATCGCGACAACTTATAAGACCTAAATTTATTATAATTATGAAGGCCATTTAAATTATATTTTAAAAAAATATTCATGCAGTATATGGGTAGTGATAAAGTTTTAGAGAAAGTCAGACAACTAAAATGGCAGAAGTCACTGGCTAAGCATCTGAAGCGTGTATGTGCTGGTTGCAAACCCAGCTTTTGACAGGAATAGTCTCTCCTACAGGTTCAGAGAGAGTATTTTCTTCAGTTACATTAACTATTTCAGTAAAGTGAATAGCTCATTGGGAGTGAAAAGAATAGGAAAGCTCGTTTTTCTTTTCTAATCTATGATTAAAATGTGGATGAAATCTATGAGTTCTCAAGTCCCATAGGACATTGTGACAAGAAATAATCAATTTCAAAAGGGATAGCCGTGTTAGTCTAGTCCAGTAAAAAAAACAACAAGGAGTTGTGCGGCACTTTAAGACTAACAGATTTATTTTTTGCATGAGCTTTCGTGGGAGAAGATCCCACTTTCTCAGATGCTTCGAAGATGGGTGAACTTACAGAAAGGAATGAAACTAAATGCAAGGGGGTGTAAAACATAGGATCAGGTCATAAAGTAACAGCAAATCAGAGCAGTTTACAGGCTCAAACCATGGGAAGCCTGAAGTCAAATTACCCTTTGTAATGGGAAAAGAACCCATAGTCTCAATTAAGTCCTGCTTTCACAGAATTTAGCTTGCATATTAATTCGAGTTCAGCTGTTTCTCTTTGAAGTCTTGATGTCCCAGGTACATCTCTAACGACAGTCATTAACAAATCCGTCATCGAAAAACCACGCTGCCAAGTCTGCCCACATATCTGCACAACAGACACCATCATAGGTCCTAATCAAGCCTGCTGCTCCATCAAAGGCTCATTTACCTGCTCATCTACTAATGTGGTCTATGCCATCATGTGCAAGAAATGCCCCAACACCTTATATATTGGACAAACAGGACGATCGCTCGGTAAGAGACTGAATGAGCACAGAGCTGATATCAGAAATCAAAGAACAAAGAAACCAGTTGCTGAACACTTCCATCTTCCTAACCACTCAGTGACAGATTTGTTAACGACTGTCGTTAGAGATGTACCTGGGACATCAAGACTTCAAAGAGAAACAGCTGAACTCGAATTAATATGCAAGCTAAATTCTGTGAAAGCAGGACTTAATTGAGACTATGGGTTCTTTTCCCATCACAAAGAGTAATTTGACTTCAGGCTTCCCATGGTTTGAGCCTGTAAACTGCTCTGATTTGCTGTTACTTTATGACCTTAACCTATGTTTTACACCCCCTTGCATTTATTTTCATTCCATAAGTTCACCCATCTTTGAAGCATCTGAGGAAGTGGGATCTTCTCCCACGAAAGCTCATGCAAAAAATAAACCTGTTTGTCTTAAAGTGCCACACAATTCCTTGTTGTTTTTTTTTAAAAGAAATAATCAGTTCCATTTCTTAACTAAAGATAATTCTTCCATTTTTAATAAATCAGTTAGTGTTATACGCAAAATGCATCTTGGCAAACCTTTTTAAAAAGCTATCAAGCAAATTTAGGGTAGTTTTGGGTTTTTTTTACAACTAAAACTTTTAAAATGCTGTTTTTATACATTTTAAATTTTATTAAAATTTCTATCTATATGTAGCTTGATGAAAATCTGATGTTTTAAAAAATGAAACAAACCTAATAATCTAGTAAACAAGAGATGTCCATAGTTTCTAATATAATAGAATAAAAAAAAATTGAATTGTGACACTGGTAGGTCAGATGACAGCTCTTGCCCAGGCTTCAGGCATTAGCTAAAAATGGACAGGTTCATAGCTGGAGACCAGACCAGGTCACCTGTGTGTTAGTTTTGATCAAAATATGTATTAGTCTTATAAGCTTGTATTTAGTGTTTATACTCTGAGAAATGTTTGTAAATTGCTGTATGCATTAATATCACTTGTAACATCTGTGTTCCATGCTATAAAATGCTGTACAACTTTGAAAATGTTTGCTCCAAACTTGTGAACTCTGGAAGGGGGATCATACCCCTGGCCATCTAGAAGAATCAAAATGAGATGGGTGGTCAACAATCACAGCAATACAAAACTGGTTAATGGTCCTGTTGCAGTCATGGAGGAGTATATGCAGAAGGTCTCACCTCATCTCTTTGAATGCTAGAAAAGAGAATTAAAATTGTTGATGTGAAGAGTTTTCTTCTTTTTGACTGTTTGAACTCTGAAGGGCCAGAGGCCTTAAACCAGGGGTGTCAAACATGTGCCTCAGCCTGTGAACCACTTCCATCTGGCCTTAGCCTGTGCTCTATGGGACAACACTTTCTCACTAATATAGTGAGAGAGTGTGGTCTCAAAGTATCACAGAGCATAGTCTTGCATACACAGTGCTCCATGATGGCATGAGAGTGTCGGGTCTTTTGACGTTGCGGAGCACTGGGTATGCGAGAGTGCACTCCCTGAGACTACTCTTGCCCTAAGAGAGAGAATGGTGTGTGTGATATCACGGAGTGCAGTCTTGCATAGACAGCGCTACACAATGTCACAAGAATGTCCTAGTATTTTGATATATGGAATATACAGCTCACTTGAAGTACATTTAAGTCAAATCTGGCCTGCCATAGCAAATGAGTTTGATACCCCTGAACTAAACTGAGGTTAAAGATCCCTGTGGCTGACTTCCAGGGCTTCCCTGGAAGACACTGTGAACTGGCAAATCACTTCAATGCTGTCATTCTTAGGATTTAGATGGTAACTTATTTGAATGTATATATTTGCTTGCTTTAACCTGTAAATAACTGTTATTCCTTTTTCCTATTTGATAACTTTTAAATAGTTTATTAGAGGTGTGCTGTGGATGATGTCTTTGGTGTAAGATCTGGGATACATCTCTTGGGATGGGAGGAAACCTAAATATGGTCTGATTTTTGGTGTAAGTGACCATTTATCACTAAGTCTAGTTTATCTGGGTGGCAAGATGGACTGGAAAGGCTAAGGAGACTGTCTGTAACTCCATGGTAAGACTGTTTAATTTATTGTTGACTTGGTAAAGTCTAATTATAGAACACACCACTACTTTGGGGTGTCTGCCCTTTTTTCGTAGTCTGTCGTGAGATAGGCAGTCATGAGCCACTCCAGGCAGCATAACAGGAATAAATGTATAGCAAGCCAGAGGTTTCCAAATTGTGAATCATGGACTTCAGATGGGCCACCACTACAAGTGCATTCTCCAGGAAAGCTTTTAGTAAATCTTTAACTCCATGTTACTCGTATAATCTAAGTGAAAGCTATATAAACGTAAAAGGCAATGTTTTTAGAGTTGTATATAGTGGACAGAGTATAGAAAAAATAATTTATTTAATTAAAAAAGTCACACCACTAAACTGGTGGACATCACTGGCTAAACATCCAGAGCCAGAGTTGCAAATGAACCAGCTGACATCCACTGAAATGTTGCTTTAGGAAAATTAAAAAATATTATTACAAATTAATTATTTTTCCTCAAGAAGTGTTAATAATGGGCTGTGGTAACTATTCCAGCTGCATGGTTGGGCCTCACGAAAAAAGCTTTGGAACCTCTCTCTTATGCTGTAGACATTTTAAAGCAGTTATAGCTTATCCTCTTAGTTAGCGAAAGAAATTATCAAATATAGTGTAAAAGCAACTTTGATCAGATCTAGATGTTCTATAATTATAAAAAAATTCAATTTAAAAAACAATATTCATGCAGTACAGATGTGTTGTGTGAAAAAAATAGAGATATGAAACTGGATTAAAGTTTATGATTTAAACGAAGGTTTCCTGATTGCTATTTAAATCATGTTTAAAATCAGTAATTTAAATCACTTTGATTTAAATTAATCCACTGTCCACCTTATTTCTGGGGTTCTGTGTGGCTATCTGCTGTCTTTGTTCTTTTCTTACTTTTCTGACCCTATGTCACAACCCATTTTGAGTTTGTATCTCCTCTCTCTGTCCTGCCCACTTCTCACTTCAAATTCATCCCCTGGCCTACATGATCTTTCACTCCTGTGACTTCCATTGTTGGTTAAATGCTAGTGACTGCAAAACCATTTTCTCGCCTCAAACCTCCATCTAGTCACATGTCTGGCACTTTCCAAGATTTCCTGTGATGATTCCATTAGCTGTGTTCAAAACTAAGGCTTTCTTCCTTCTGTCCTTCCCCCTGCATTTCCAACACCCAAAGATGCTGCCCTTTATCCCTTCCCCATAAAATTCAGCATTCCTGTCAACCATTCTCACAATTCTGAGGTCATTTTACACATTCCTCTCTCATTGTCTTGTAAAAATGTAGTGTGCTCTTCTACAGTCTGCCCCTATGTTTCAAACTCAGTTTCCAAAAAATTAGTCCATTTCTTAGTTGCCTGTTGACTTTGACATCACTAGCCTTCTACTCTCAAAGCTTTCTCCCATGTCCATCATTCCTGTCCATTCAGACAGAGCAACTAAAATAGTTTTCTTTTCCATCTGTTTTTCTGACCACAAATCATCCCTTTTTGAATACTTGTGTTTCCAACTTTAATAAAATTCAGGGTTCCCTACACTTCACCTTCAAAACTCTGTCCTGAGTTATTTCACTGAATATGAATAGTTTTTTATTTTATTTGTATTGCAGTAGCACATAAGAGTCCCAGATGTGGGCCAGTACTCCAGTGTGTTAGGTACCCTGCAAATACAGAGCAGAAAGATGGTCCCTACCTTACAAAGCTTACATTACGGCATTACAGGACATGAGGATATCGGTAGTTATCAATGCTTCACAGTCAATCTGAAAAAGAATATTAAGTGGAGTGCTACAGGGATCTATCCTAGATTCACTTCTATTAAATATCTTAATAAATTATTTGGGTAATGGCATAGAGAGTACATTTTTGAGTGTGCAGACTACGAAACTGGGAAAGGTTGCTAGTGTTTTGGAAAACATGAGTCAGTAATGTAGTACTGTTGCAATAATAACAAACTAATTCTGGCACATAATAGCAGGAGTTTGTAAATAAGATATGATAAGGCCTCAACTGCAGTACTATAGAAGAACCTCAGCATTACAAATATTTTGAGAGTGAAGGTTGCTCATAACCCTGAAATGTTTGTCACTATGATCAAAACTTTTTGGTGGTTCTTTCAAGTTTACAACTAAACATGTATTTAATACAGCTTTGAAACTTTTACTGTGCAGAAGAAACATGTTTCTTTTAACCACTTTAAATGAAACAAACATAGAAACAGTTTCCTTACCACATGAATTTTTTTAAACTTCCTTTATTTTTTAGTATTTCTTGGTTACCACGGTACTGTGCTTTACCGTATTTGCTTTTTGATGTCTCTGTTGCCTGATTGCATATTTCCAGTCTCATCTGATATGTGGTTGACTAGTCAGTTTCTATCTCTGGTGTTTGTAACTCTGGGATTCTATTATATGTCTGGTTCTGAGCACACCACCTTGTGAAAGATGTGGAAAAAGTCCAGAGAAGAGCAACAGAAATGATTGAAAGATTCAGAAAATGTGACCTATGAGGAAAGACTGAACAAACTGGGCTTGTTTCATCTGGAGACAAGTAGAGAAGACTAAGGAAGAACATAGCATTATAAGTTAAGGCTGTGTTATAAAGAGGAGAGTGATATATTGCTCTCCTTTATCCACTGAGGATGGGACAAGAAATAATGGCCTTAAATTGCAACCAGGGAGACTTAGGAAAAACTTGCTAACTGTGAGGGTAGTTTAGCACTGGAACAAATTACATAAGGAGACTGTGAAGTTGCCATCATTGAAAGTGTTTGAGAACAGGTTAGACAAACACCTGTCCTGGATGGTCTACTGTAAATAGTATTTAGTTCTGCCTTAGTGCAGGGGACTGGATTAGATGACCCATCGAGGTCCCTTCCAGTCCTACAATTTTATGTTGTAAACAGGCAGAGGAGGGAAGTGCAACAAAACAGTAATGGTATTGGTTAGCATACTGGTCAGTGGTTTCAGCACACCCCTTGCTGAATAATAAGTTTGTTGTAGGCATTACAACAGATGAGTTTTAAAGAGAAGTAGAGTCATAAAAATGTAACTCTGCAAGGGACCCCCATTGGGCATCTAGTTTAGGCTGCTGCACTGAGCCAGTGTAACCCATATACCTGATTAAAGGAGCTATGTCTTTTAGGGATCTCTTGGGGCTTGGTTATGTTGCTGGGCAGATGTGGTTGCTCAGGACCAGAAACTTCTGGAAATTAAGTGAGTGAGTGCATTGAGCATGCTCCACAAGGTTTTCTACTACTGCTGTGGTCAGATGCCTTGAGAGCACCAGGCTGTGAATTGCAATGAGAAGAGCCCATGTGCTCAGAGTGTGATGGGGAGAAGCTGAGCCAGGAGTGGACAACCAGATGTTTTCTCCCTGCTGTGGAGCATTTTGCAGCAGGGTTGTCTCATATGCATATGTTACTGATTGCTGGTTAACCTATAAACTGACTGGATGGTGCTGGTTCCAGAAGAGAAAGAAAAGCCTGCATAGCTTTCTACCTAAGATCTGTGCAACCAAAGAGGATTGCTGCTTCTTGCAACTCAAGCCTTTGGACACTTAACAGAGACTGAAACTGGGATACGGATGAATTCCACCAAAACTTTGGAACTCTTGGGTTTTGTCGCACACTGTTTCTTTGGGGACTGTTCTGTTTAAATACATTTTGTTTTTCTTAGGATAAGATTTATCATGTTAGTAGTTAATAATGTTCATTATGTTTGTTGTTAGGTAGTATTTTAATGTGGGGTGGTAACTGAACAATCTTCAGTGAGACCCTTACAACTGAGCCCTGGGTTTCAAGTTGCTTCTCTGTAGGAATTGTGTTTTAATTTTTTTTGCGAGGCACTAGAGAAGGGCAATTAAATGAATTCTAGCCCATCTGCAGGTTACACCAGGACCACATTATATATAAACCATATCCAACTAGGATTTGTTTAACCTGTTCTTAAAAATTTCCAATGATGAGTATTTCAGAACTTCTCTTCATAACCTTAACTATATCTATAGGTAGACAGCTTTTCTTAATATTTAACATAAATCTTACTTGCTGCAGGCTATGATTACTGCTTGTCTTAACTTAAGTTTCTGTGGAGAACGGTTGAGTACTGTCCTCTTTATAACAGCCCTTAATATATGTGAAGACTGTTATTAGGTGTCCCCCAAATAGTCTTTTCTCAAGACTAATATGCTCAGTTTTTTAACTTTACTCATAGATGTTTTCTAAACCTTTTGTAATTTTCTAAACCTTTTCTCTCCAGTTTGATAGAGGAGAAAGTGGTGGTGGTGGTTGTAAGGCAGAGTGGTGGAGTTTTTGTGAGAAGGTTAAATAAGAGATGTTTTCATCATTAGTGGCTCATGCTGATGGCTTGGCACCAAATTTAAGGCAGGCAAGCTATCTGGGATTTTTGTTTGGACCAAAAGATATAAGTTTGGAGTGGAGAGAGAGGTCTGTGAGTCATCAGAGAGATGATCCCTGAATTTGTGGTTTTGGATGAGATTGCTAAGAACCAATGTGGTGTGGTACAAAGCTCTGAGCCCTGTGGCACCATTGCAAAAGTTACGGATGAGGATGATATCCTGAATGGCACGCTGACACAGGAATTAGAGATGTGGAAGGAAACCAGGAGAGCTGTGAGCTTAGAGAGGGCAAGATTTCAAAAAGAAGTGCATAGTTGACCACATCATAATCAGCCAACAAGACCAGGGGAATGAGGATGAAGAACTTGTTCTGAGCTTGGCTAGGAAGATATCTGAGATTTCTGAGCCCCTGCACTCTTTTTCACTTTACTCAGGGGTCACTCCTGGCCATTCTTTTAATCTCCTGTCCTCACTCCCAGCTTTGATTCCTCCATGGCACCTCCAGGACTGGAACAACCTTTTTCTAACTTCAGAAACTTTCTTGAAATGCATATGACCTGACATTTTTCAGAAAAATATATTTTGACTGCTTAGTTTATGTATTATATTGTCTTGTCTGTGCATTACTATACCAGATATGTCCTAGAATGTAAGCTCTTAATGCCAGGAACATGTTGATATTCATCTAACATACAGTCCTAGAAAATTAGCATTCTGCAAGAAAGGAATGTTTTTTATATTGTTTTACAGAAACTCAGTATTAGTCAGTGGAAAGAAAATCCCCTGCCAGGACAAGTGGAATTATAAGGCTTTGGGACTATAGGTCTACAGTATTCAGTACCGTATGCACTTACGTTATGGCATTGCGCAAATAATGGACCATCCTCGGTTAGTCTAAACCAGGGGTACTCAAACTTTTTGCGAGCCGGTCCACATTCAGCCTTCC
>ML682006.1:4255778-4339339 GCA_007922195.1 Podocnemis expansa
AGGACCACTCCCACTAAACCATCCCAGTCATGGTTTTGTCCAGCCGGGCCTTAAACACCTCCAAAGATGGAGATTCCACCACCTCCCTAGGCAGCTCATTCCAATGCTTCACCACTCGCCTAGTAAAAAAGTTTTTTCTAATATCCAGCTTCGACCTCCCTAACCGCAACTTGAGACCATTGCTCCTCGTTCAGTCCTCTGTTATTACCGAGAACTGTCGAGCTCCATCTTCCTTAGAGCATCCCTTCAAGTAGTTGAAGGTTGCTATCAAATCCCCCCTCAAATCTTCTCTTCTGCAGACTAAATAAGCCTAATGCTTTCAGTCTGTCCTCATAGGGCTTCTGCTCCAGCCCTTTTATCATTTTGGTTGCCCTCCGCTGGACTCTCTCTAGCATGTCCCTGTCCTTTTTGTAGTGGGGAGCCCAAAACTGAACACGGTATTCTAGATGTGGTTTCACCAGTGCAGAATAGAAGGGAATGATCACATCCCTTGATCTGCTGGTAATACTTGTTTTGATGCAGCCCAGTATGCCATTGGCCTTTTTGGCCACAAGAGCACACTGCTGACTCATATCCAGCTTCCCATCCACCATGACCCCCAGGTCCTTTTATACACTGCTGCTACTTAACTGAATGTTCCCCAGCCTGTAGCAGTGCATGGGGTTTTTCCATCCCAAGTGCAGGATTTTACACTTGTCCTTATTGAAGCTCATAAGATTTCTATTGGCCCACTGTTCCAATTTATCTAGGTCTCCCTGAATCCTGTCCTTGCCCTCCAAGGTGTCTACTGGTCCCCCCAGCTTGATGTCATCTGCAAATATACTAAGAGTGCAATCTATTCCATCATCCCGATCATTGATGAAAATGTTTAACATTGTCTGAATCTTAAATGGTTGCAGACTATTTAGTTTTGAAAGTGAGATGGAATAGCAGAGAAAAGTCAAGAGCTGATTGACAGATGGGAAGTATGAGGAGCAGTTACTATGGGAGAAATGTGATACGTGTGTTGAGAGCAAGTATCATGGGCCTATAATTTTTGCCTTATTAAGGTTTTTCTCATTTTAATTGGCTAATAAAAGGGTAGGATAAGGCCTTCAAATTAATTGGGAGGCAGTGTTGTCCAGTGGCTAGGCCTTCAGATTCGGAGACCTGAACTGTGATCTCAGCTGTATCTCTTACTAGCTGTGTGATCTATGGCAGTAGTTCCCAACCAGTGTGTCATGCTGCGGCAACTCGTCCAGTGTGCTGTGAGAATCCCTGGAGCTACAGCCGTGAGTGGTGGCTCTGGACAGGGGGTTGCCTGGAGTCAGAGCTATGGCAGCAGTCCCATGTGGCCCCACCTGGGGATTTCCCCGGGCCATGGCAGTGGTCCCATGCGGCCCTGGCTGGTGGGTTCTCCAGAGCATCCCCAGCCAGAGAGTTCCTCAAGCCGGAGCTGTGGATGGAGACCCCATGTGGCCCTGGCCGGGAGGTCCCCCAAGCTGGAGCCCCGGGAGGCAGCCCAATGCAGCCTTGGCCAGGGGGTTTCTCCAAGCTGGAGCCCCAGCCAGCGGCTCCAAAACCGGATGCGATGGCTCATGAATATTAGTGAATTAATTTGAATATTGATTCTATATAGAATATATACATTCTATAAGAGCAGTGATATGACATAATTGAAGGCCTCAAGGTGTGCCACAGCAAAGAAAAGGTTTGTAACCACTGATCTAGGGCAAGCCACTTCCTTCAGTGACTCAGTTTCCCATCTGTAAAATGAAGATAATGATGTCGTCTCACCTTCAGCTACTCAGATACCATGGTAATCTGTGTAGCAAGAGAACTGAAGAGAATTTACTTCCACAGAGTGCACATAAAACAGTGCTGTGAGACTGGCATCCTTACACTCTTTCCTCCACTCACCAGTTTCAGAACAGATTGCTTCTGTTATGCATGCCTAGGCTCCATGGATTAAAGAGGTGGCAATTTTGAGGTCACTGGCGGCACTTGCTTCACTAGAAAGACAGGCAATACCCTATTCTGCTACCTAACCACTTGAAAAAGCAGGTTCTACATTTTACTGGGCTCTCTGAAGGCCAAATGTGTTTTTTCAGTTTAGAAATATTGGTCAGCTGTATTTAAACTCCTGTTAAAATGTTTAGAAGCTTAAGATTAAATATTTGTGGGAACTTTCCAAAATGTTAAGTTCTATTCCCTCAGTTGCTTTGCTACATGTTTCCAGTAATGGTATGTGCATTCCATCATCTTAAGACTCACTATGAAATCTGAAAACTTCAGGCTGTGTCACTTCAATATACAAACATATTGAGCAATACAAAAGGCTTGAAATCAAAGCAGGACTGTTATCTCTTCAGACCAGGAGCTTTTTCAGGGAGGTTCTGATGGAAAGGCAGAATAATTTCCAGTTGTGTCTTTGAAGTTTTCTGGTGTGGTATCATGGACATTTAATGCACACTGTGGCTGCTCTTAAAATAGTGAGAAATTGCAAAGTGAAGCAATTACACAGAGACAGTTTGAACATTTAATGACTCACTTTTGTTTAGAGTTTGCTCATTCACTTTTAATATGAAGCACACTGGTATCTTTTAGCCTCAGTGATGAAATTACTTAACTTAGGTGTAGCATAGTATGGAGGTGTGTTATCAAGTACAAACTATTGAATGTGATGATTACAACATACAGTTAAATGGTATTATTGCAAAGTTCATATTTAGTATCTGTTCTTACAGTTTTTGGGATACCTAACAATTTGTTTTGTTCATTCATGACTGTATCTTTCAATGCAATGGAACTGATTGTTTCATTAACTCAAATGAAATAGTTCCATTCTAATTATCTTTGGTTTAGTCACAATTTTTCAAATAATACCGAAATGATGTTTCTGTGACTAAAGCTCTGGGCCAAGAGTTGGCTGGAGTTCTGAATCCTAGTCTTAGCCCTGCTACAGGGTGTCTTTGCAACCTTACATGAATCACTTAATTTCTTAGCTTCAGTTGCTCCATTTGTTAAATCAAGACTTTAAAAATGTTCCCGGCCCTCTATATTTTTAAGGACCAAACTTACCAACCAGAGTGAAGATACCTATGCTGTTGCATCCATTTGATGTAAAGAAATTAAAACGATATGTACTATGTTGTCTACTGGAATTCATTATAATACATTTTAATCAACTTTAATTCCTTGGAAATCAAATGTTCATCTCTCCTGCTTTCATTGCTGATTTCTTTCCTTGCCTATCCTCCACCACGTTTTAACTTTCTTTTTGTTTTCCTATGTTCCTTTTTGGTGCTGTCTTCAGTGTCTGTTTCCTCTTTTTCTTCTTTCCCATTATTTCCTCTTATCCCTTTCTTTTTCTGTAGCAAGTTACTTAATCTTGCTGTGCTCAGCCACTTGGATACTAAAGTGATAGTGGTGGTATAACTATGTAGGTTAGAACACAGACAAAATACTGTTTTCAGTCTGACTTCAAAGGTGAGTGCATATTACTAAGACACCCCAATACAATCTGATATTCATGGCATCTGGGGAAGGTGAGAACAAACAGTCTGCACACAAACAAACAGTGCCACTCAAAGGAGGATAAAATTGAAGGATATGGAGAACTGCAGATGATTTCACTGCTTCAAGCGGTCATTCTCCTAGATTTTCCCCACATTCCCTTGGTTCTCCCACATCTCTCTGCTGCAGACAAGGTTTCCTTGCTCATCTGTTCCTGGCTGGGAGTTAGATGCCCATGTGGAAAGATGTGCAGCCAGCCTTTTTCTGTTTCTGTTCCCAGTCTCTCTTCCTCCCTTTGGGGGATGGAGAAAAAAATCCCCCAGAGAAGTGCTGGCATGGCATAGTCCCATATCTTCTACCCCTTCCTACCATCTCAATTAGATCCTGCATGCAGGTTAACAAAATAATCTATCAATCAAACAAAAACTATGGCCAAATTCTACACTTCGATGTGCAAGTGGAATTGCTATTTTCATAAGTGGGAGTTGAGTATGTATAACTGAGGACAAAAATGTGGCTCATCTGTTTGATTGCCTTTGGATTCAGTAATCTAAGGAGACATTGGAAACACAGACAAGAAAACCTTTTTAATATGACTTAATTTGCCTATGTACCTTATAATGTGAGACCACACAAGATAGTTATGTAATGTGTCTGGGTTTTTCTTATCTAGAGACCTTACTTACGCGTTACACCTTGCCATTCCCTAAGAATACTGGTTTACAGTTTTTCTGCATATGGAAATGGTAATGATAATGACTCCAGATGAGGGTATGCTGGGGATGTTATCTTTTTGTTTATGGATTTTAATTTGCTGTTTTTCAGTTTAACAAAGGTGCTTGTCTCTGAGTTTGTTTAATGGTGTCTATATTCTGTTGTAACTATTTCAGTTAATAATGCAATTACTATTTGTCATTAATCTTGCCCACAGTGGAAGGTTGTGTGTTTCTTACTAGAGGGTGTGTTTTGAGGGTTTTTTGTATTATTGATACTTAATACAAATTGAGAAGTACTGTAACTTGGGGGACCCAAAAAAAAAAGTGGGAGGGGAATGGATTCTAAGCTAAAGACATATTAATGGCAATGGTTGAGGCTCTGTGTGTTTTATATAGATGACTCCTCAGGCTTTTTCTTTTGTCTTGTCTTGTGGATTTTTATGGGGAAAAGAATTGCTATCAAATGTTTATCTTAGTGCAGGAGCAGGGAGAAAACTATTCTCTTGTATCTTATGTTTTACAGAGATTACTTTGAGTTACATACCCGGGCATTCAGTGCTGTCCGACAGCATATTTTTACCTGAAAGGTTGGTTCTTCAAAGCTGACCATTTACATTTGCTCCTCTGCTAAGATTTATTAAATATTAACTACTGTGAAGCTTAAGGACCTTTATGGAGCAGAGCTTTGCAGAGTGCCTGTTTTGTGGCTGTGCAATTCCTTGCAAAGTAGGCATAGCCTTACTCCTTCCTTCCCTGTAGTCAATGAATTCCTTCAAGAGTGGCTCAAAAAGGACTAACATCCTTTGGCTGCAGGTATTGGTCCATAGTGCTCTCAAAGGCTACTTAATGGAGCATAACCCCTTAGTGATCAGTCTTCCAGGGCATTTTCTACTCCAGGGTCATCTCTAGTTCTTACCATAGTCATAAAAGTACTCTGTTGAGACCAATGTTCCCTGTAAGCTGTGCTGGCGTGCTGCAGCGCATCCTGCTGCAGCCGCCAGCGCAGAGAAGGCTGCCGGCAGCGCACTGCTGGCAGCCAGATTCCTTCATAGAGCTCCTGTGGAGCAGGGAGTTTTGAAAACTCCCGCCCAGAGAAGCTCTATATTGTTATTTAGTTATAAGTGGGGTTTTTTTTGGTTGTTGGCTTTACACTGTTAGTTGGTCATAAGTGTTCTATATAGACCTTTGCTTCATATTGTTAGTTGATTACAAGTGTTGTCACATAGATTTCCTTGTTTTATACTGTTAAGTGGTTAGAGGTGTTTAAGGTGTCACTATAGAAGTAGCTTCTTCTTCGAGTGCTGCTCCTGGCCATTCCCTTGTAGGTGTCTGCACGCCACGTGCACGGCACACCGGAACTTTTTTCCCTTAGCACCCTTAGGGCCGGCCCTAGCGCCCCCTGGAGTGGCACCATAGCCACTCTATATATCCGCTAGCCGGTCCCTCCCTCCTCAGTTCCTTCTTACCGCCCATTGGTCGCTGGAACGTCTTTCGGCTGCGCTTTGCAGTTTGTTCTCCATAGTTACCCAAGTTATTTGCTGTGTTTCGTTGTTAGTTATAGTAGTAGTTATAGTTATAGTTGTTAGAATTTGTTATGCCCACTCTGGGCTCGGGGTCGGGCTATGCTGGGGTTTAAAACATGTGGGCATTGCAAAAAGCCCATGCCAATGGATGACCCCCACAGTTCTTGCTTGCTGTGTTTGGGGGAGGCTCATCTAGCGGAGTGGTGTAAACTCTGCAGAGCCTTCAAGCCATGGACTCAGAAGGATTGAGTCCAACGTTTGAAACTCCACATGATGGAGGAAGCACTGCGCCTGGCACTGGGGGACTCTGGATCGAGCTCAGCACCGTCGGTGCGGAGCACCCCGGTGTCGTTGGCGCCACCACTGGCACCGAAGCCCCCCCCAAGAAGCACCGGGAGCCCTGGCACCGCTCTGCGTCTCCGGTGCTGGCTAAAAGGAGAAAGGCCAAGGGGCACTCTCCTCGGCACGGCTCTGTGAGCCAGAAGGACACTGGACAGATGGACTTGACCAGCGATCGCTCTCCTTCCCCGGCGCCGGCGTTGAGGGAGGTCCGGTACAGCCCCGTCTTGGTGTCCTCGCCAACGAGGGAGATTCTGGAGGAGGACATTGTGTTGCCCACTACTCCAGAGGCCTTTTCAGTGGCGCAGGAGCTGTGCGGACCAGTAGCCCCTCAAACCCCGAGGCCGAGTCCCCCGGCACTGCGATTGGTACTGTCGCGCGGGAAGCCAACCCCGCTCGGGGCTCCATCCAAGCTTCCTCGTGCGGCACCAAGTCCGTCCCATCAGCACCGTTCCCCGATTCCACCTGTGGTGGTGGCGGCGGCAGGGGCCCCTCGATACCGCTCCCCGGCACTGGCACAGCGAGACCTTTCCCAGCGGTACCGGGAACATCAAGAAACCAGAGGGTACCGTCCGTCGATATCGTCATCTACGGCACCGCCATGGTCCCTAAGAAGCAGTCCATCTTCAAGCTCCGCGGAGGATGCTGGGTCGAGGCGTCATCGCAAAGCAGCTCAGCCTCCCCAGCCAACCCAGGGTGCTCGCCCGTTTCACCCCCAGTGGTCGGGCTGGCAGCCGGCCACGCAATGGCCTTTCTGGACCCCGTGGGCCTTTCATCAAGGTCAGGGACCCGGGGGTCTGACTTTTGTGCCACAGATTCACCAGCCTCCCTCGGCAACCATAAGTGCTCCCCCCTGGCACCGGAGATGGGTCCAAGGCGGACTCCCCTGGAGAGGACCAAGATAGTGTGTCTAGCATGACCCACAGTGTTCAGTCGAGGGCTCAGTCTGTGGGACTCGACCAGGGGGAATCTTCATTGTACCCCCCCGGATGAGGCGGTGGCAGGGACAAAGCCGTCCTCCTTCCCGGACAATTCCTTGGCTCACCAGGAGCTCCTCCGCCGGGTTGCCCGTGGACTGAATTTGCAGGCGGAGGAAATTGTGGAGGACGCTGACCCCATGGTGGACATTCTTTTGCCCGAGGGCCCGAGCTGCATTGCCCTGCCTTTTATTAAGACTATCCAAAACACCACAAAAGCCTTGTGGCATACTCTGGCGTCAATTACCCCAACGGCCAAGCGTACGGAGAAGAAATATTTCGTTCCCTCGAAGGGCTATGAACATTTTTATTCCCATCCCACTCCTGGCTCCTTGGTGGTGGCAGCGGCAAATGAGAGGGAATGGCATGGCCACCCTGCATTGACCCCTAAAGCAAAGGAGGCAAAGCGGCTGGACTTGTTTGGCCGTAAGACCTATTCAACCAGGGACCTCCAGCTTAGAATAGCGAATCAGCAGGCTATTCTAAGTAGATACATGTTTAACGCTTGGACATCCTTGGAGAGGTTTTCAGATGCGTTGGACCAGGGCTCTAGAGATGCCCTCTCGGCATCTATCAAAGAGGGCAAAGTTGTGGCCAAGGCCCTTCTGCAGTCAGCGCTGGACGCGGCAGATGCGGCTGCCCGCGCAATGGCCTCAGGGGTGACCATGAGGAGATGCTCCTGGTTACAGGCTTCGGGTCTTCCCCTGGAGGTGCAGGCCACAATACAAGACCTCCCCTTTGAAGGTCCTGAGCTGTTCTCGCAGCAGACAGACTCCCGGTTGCAAACCCTAAAAGACTCCAGGGTGTTGATAAAATCACTGGGCCTTCACACACCGGCTACTCAGAGGAAGACTTTCAAACCGCCTCCGCCCTCACGGCCGTTCCGCCGGCGCCAAGATGACGACAGACATCGCAGCAGGGGAGGACGTAGGGCTTCGGGACGCCAGTCGGGCGACCAAGGGGGCTCACGTCAACCGGCGTCTCAGAAAAAGAGCTTTTGAAGGTCAACCCGAGGGTGCCATACCACCCACACCAGATCCAGAGACTCCGAACTTCTTCAACAGACTTTGCCACTATTTCCTGGAGTGGCTCAAGATCACTTAGAACCGCTGGGTTCCAGAACTATTCGGGAGGGCTATTCCCTCCAATTTGCTTCATTACCCCCCGTCGGCGCCTCCGTCCCGCCTTTCGACTACACAAGGGGACCCTACACTTACAAGCCTGTTAAGGGAGGAAGTTCAATCCCTACTCTGAAAAGGGGCAGTAGAGGAGGTCCCATCCAACAGGAGGGGCAAAGGTTTTTACTCCCGTTACTTCCTGATCCCGAAGTCGAAGGGGGGGGTTTTCAGCCAATCTTAGACTTAAGACGCCTCAACCGTTTTCTCAAAAAGATTTGTTGCCGGATGGTTTCCCTTTCTTCCATCATCCCCGCTCTGGATCCGGGCGACTGGTACGCCACCCTCGATTTACAGGACGCGTACTTCCTCATAGCAATTCATCCGCGTCACAGGAAGTACTTGCGCTTTGTGGTAGGACGGGATCACCTACAGTTTATGGTCCTCCCGTTTGGCCTCCCGGCAGCACCGCAAGATTTTGCCAAGTGACTGGCGGTAGTGGCCGCCTCCCTCAGGAGGAAGGGGAATCAATCTGTTCCCGTACTTGGACGATTGGTTGGTAGTGGGCTGATCGCCTCAAGAGACGCTAGACCACCTAGCGGCAACACAGTCATTGCTGGACAGACTGGGCCTCTTAGTCAACAGACAGAAGTCAGTGCTATCACCCACACAAAGAATAGACTTTATAGGGGTGGTTCTGGACTCTGCTCTAGCGAGAGCGTCCCTCCTGACATCCTGCTTCCAAGGGATTCGAGAGGCGGTGAACTCACTAATAAGGTTTCCTCTAGTATAAGCGCGGGAGTGCCTACAGTTGTTGGGGCTCATGGCGGCCTGTACATTTGTAGTTCTACACGCCCGACTCCGCATGCGTCCGCTCCATCTATGGCTGTCAAGCGTGTTTTGCCCTGCAACGGACAGTATGGACGTGATGGTCACGGTGCCTGCACCCGTGTTGGAGTCCCTCCGATGGTGGACCCATGAGGAGAACCTCTGTTCGGGGATCCCTTTTCAGTGGGCCCAACCGTCGGTGCATCTAATGTCGGATGCATCGGACAAAGGGTGGGGAGCCCATCTGGGTGGTCTCAAGACCCAAGGCAGGTGGAAGGGAGGGGAGTCTGCCCTCCACATCAATGTCAAAGAACTAAGGGCAGTGCGCCTGGCATGCGAGGCTTTTCAGGGCCAGCTTTGCAGTCGGACGGTCTCGGTGCAAACAGACAATACGACGGCGATGTTTTATATCAACAAGCAAGGGGGCACCCGCACCAGACAACTCTGCCAGGAAGCCATAGCCCTGTGGGAGTTCTGTATTCGCCACAACATTCACCCTGTTGCATCGTACGTCCCGGGCCTCCAGAATACCATAGCGGACAACCTAAGCAGGAGGTTCCTGACCCACGAGTGGTCTCTCCACCCAGAGCTGGCGGAGCATCTTTTCCAGAAGTGGGGTCATCCCCAACTGGACCTGTTTGCCTCGCCATGGAATACCAAATGCCTCCAGTTTTGCTCGTTCCAGGGGCTTGGCCCAGGCTCGAAGGGGGATGACTTCGAAGTCCCATGGGGGGTGAAACTGTCGTATGCCTTTCCCCCGACGCCTCTGGTTCCAAGGACACTACAGCGCATAAAGGCGCAACGAGCAAAGCTCATCTTGGTGGCCCCAGCCTGGCCACGACAGTATTGGTACGCGACCCTCCTGAGGCTCTCCAGATGCAACCCCATTCGGCTGCCCCTGAGGTCCAACCTCTTGTCCCAGGACAGCGGGTCACTACTCCACCCCAGTCTGGAAGCATTGAACCTCCATGCCTGGCTCCTTCATGGCTGATGGCAAGTGAGCAACTATGCTCGTCCCTGGTGAGGCAAGTATTGTGCGGCAGCAGGAAGGCCTCCACAAGGGCCACGTACGCGGCCAAGTGGCGCTGTTTCGTGCATTGGGCTGCGAGCGAAGGTAAGGACCCAAATTCACTGCCCGTCCATGCCATCCTGGACTACATTTGGCATCTAAAATCATCTGGGCTGTCTCTGCCGTCCCTTAAAGTTCATCTGGCAGTGATCGCAGCTTTTCGCCGTGTTGACGAGCATCCCTCGCTCTTTTCGCTGCCTATAGTGAAAAGGTTTGTCAAGGGCCTGTCGAAACTGTACCCACCAATACGCCCCCCGGCAGCCCAATGGGATTTGAACTTGGTCCTTTCTTGTTTCTCTGGACCGCCCTTTGAGCCATTAGCATTGTGCTCGCTGCTCTACCTTTCCTGGAAAGTGGCGTTTTTGGCGGCGATCACTTCAGCAAGAAGGGTGTCGGATCTGTGCGCCCTGTCAGCGGAACCTCTGTACACGACCTTTTTTAAGGATAAAGTGCGGCTGCGCCCTCATCCAGCTTTCAGGCCTAAGGTGGTGTCACAGTTCCACATCAACAAGGACATATACCTCCCAGTCCTCTGCCCCAAGCCTCACGCGTCCGAGGAGGACAGGCGACTCCACAGGCTGGATGTCCGTAGGGCACTGGCTGTTTATATTGAACGGACGAAACCTTTCCACAAATCGCCCCAGCTATTTGTGGCAGTTGCTAATAGGAGGAGGGGACAACCCATCTCTACGCAGCGAATTGCTACCTGGATCATAGAATGCATTCGAGAGTGTTACAAACTTGAAGGAAGACCACTCCCGCATGTCACGGCCCATTCAATGAGGGCCCAGGCAGCGTCGACAGCATTCCTGGCAGGGGTCCCAATCTCTGAAATTTGCAGAGTGGCAACCTGGTCCTCGCTGCACACATTCGCACAACACTACACCATCACCCAATAGGCCCGACAGGATGCGGCGCTGGGGGCAGCGGTGCTGCAATCGGCATCCCTGTGATGTATCCCACCTCCAAGGTAAGGCTAGTGACTCACCTACAAAGGACTGGCCAGGAGCAGCGCTCGAAGAAGAAGAAGAGGTTGCTTACCTGTAACTGGTGTTCTTTGAGAGGTGTGCTCCTGGCCATTCCGCTCCCTCCCGCCTCCCCACGTACGATCAGGGAAGAAGGAACTGAGGAGGGAGGAGCCGGCTGGCGGATATATAGAGAGTGGCTATGGCGCCACTCCAGGGGGCGCTAGGGCCGGCCCTAAGGGTGCTATGGGAAAAAAGTTCCGGCGTGCCGTGCACATGGCGTGCAGACACCTACAAGGGAATGGCCAGGAGCACACCTCTCGAAGAACACCAGTTACAGGTAAGCAACCTCTTCTTTTGTTTACTTGAACTGGTGTCTATCTCATTGGTGGGTGTCACTGGTCCATCCCAGTCACATCACGAACCTGGGGTTCAACAATAACCAGAATATTTCCTGTAAGATGGGGATGCATTAGTTAGTGACAGAGGAAGAGAAGCATCTGGGGTGTTGGATGATCACTGTGAGCCACCAATGCCATGTGGTCATGAAAAAAGCTAATGTATTCCTTGGATGCATCAGGCGATGTATGTCCAGTAGAGATAGGAAGCAGTTGCTCGGGACTACTGTGTGCAATTCTGGTCCTCCATGTGTAAGAAAGATGAATTCAGACTGGAACAAGTGCAGAGAATGGTCTACCTTTGGACACTCCTTTTGCAGTCAGACCTTCTTTACCAGGACCAGCTTGGTGCTTTACCTGGACTTGACCTCCCTGCACTTGACAGAATGGATGCTTTGTGACTAAGCAGGGAAGATCAGCACTGTTCGGCTCAGGTTCAGAGGATTGTATTGCAAAGCGTAAAGCCTTTCATTAGGGCATCCTACCTGGCTAAGTGGAAGCTCTTTGCCTGATGGGCAACTCAGCACAACATCTTGCCAAGAAAATCACCTATACAGGTTATCTGGGACTATCTGCTCAGCTTGAAACAAGAAGACTGGCCTTTCTCATCTATTAACATATACCCAGCAACAGTATCAGCTCTCTACCCTCCAATTCAAGGCAGAACAGTTTTCATCCAAGATGGCAGTTAGATTCCTCAGAAGCCTGGAGAAGCTTTTCCCTCCACCTCAAGATCTAGTTGCACAATGGAATCTGAACTTCATGCTATCCTGGCTAACTGGACCACAATTTGAGCCACTGGCCTCCTGCTCCCTCATGTTCCTTTCATGGAAGGCCATGTTCCTATTGCCAATCACCTCTGCAAGACGATTCTCAGAGGTTAAAGCCCTAACCTCAGAGCCTCCATACATGGTCTTTTTAAAGACAAGGTCCAGCTATGACCTCACCCTGTGTTCCTTCTAAAGTTAATTTCCCACCTTTATGTCAACCAGGACATCTTTCTATACGTCTGCCATCCAAAACCTGTAAGGTCCAGTGAGAGGAGTGTCTCAAGCCCTCTGTTTAAGGAGGGCCGTGGCTTTCTACATTGGCAGGACCAGGCCTTCCCATTTCTTCACACCACTCTTCATTACAATTGCTGACTGAATAAAGGGATGTCCATGGTCGTCCCATCAAAACTCATTGTGGATTTCAGCCTACATTCAAGTCTGTTACGTGCAGAAAAGGTGCATGCCCCCAGCATCCTTTTTAGCTCAATCCATGAGGGCTCAGATGTCTTCAGTGACCTTCCTAGTGCATACCAATACAGGACATCTGCAAAGTTGTGCCTACATCTTGACATCCCACTGTGCTGTCATGCAGCAGGTTTGGGACAATGCTGGCTTTTCGCAAAGCAGTGTTCCAGTCGTCATGTTCATGAACTTCTGTCTGCCTCCAGGGGTACTAGTGGTAAATCACCTAATTCATGAGCAAGCACTTGTAAAAGAAAGAATGGTTACTTATCTCATAACTACTTGAGATGTGTCACTAATGTCCATTCCACAACCCACCCTCTTTCTCCTCAATTGGAGTTAAAGCAAGAAGGAACCAAGAGTGGGGGGTGTCTGGTGGCACTCTGTGTACAGGTGTATATGCACACTGCTGCAGACGGTACTAGAGCCAGCCCTACAAATACCTCTAGGGGAAAAATTCAGAAGACATGAGCAACATATCTTGAGGAACAGCAGTTACAAGGTAAGTACTGTTCTTTCTGCCTGCATACAACAGCTCCTTTTGTCAAATCTATTCTTCTTTTCCTGTTTCCTTCCCAAGTTCAAGTTTCCTTGTCTAGCCAGTTCCACTTTCCTCTTTTGCCCAGCTCCTCGCTCAGTCTGTTGTTCCTGTGCAGCAAACAGGCTTGCAACTCCCCCAACCCCTCTTTTTCCCTTCTGGTATTCCACTTCCTGTCTGCCCTGACACACTGGTTCCCAGTCCCAGTCTCCTTACCTAGCCATTCTCAGACGCAATTTTCTTTCTTTGCCTTCTGTTCCACTCTCAGCAGACTCCTTGTCTCAGTCTGCCCCTTTCTGTGCTGCCTTGGCCAGTTTCTGTTGTTTCTTCTTTTAAAAAGATGGCTTTGTCTTCTTTAATAAGATGGTTTCATCAGCTTCCACACTGCATGGGGTGCTTGAGCATTGATTGCACAGGAGAGGGAAGCTCTCTGTTCTCCTTTCCAGTACCTGGTCCTATCCCAGCCCATAGTAGCTGGGAAGCAGTCGTTACAGGGGTGGTCTGTCTTCACCTTTGTTGCCCTGGTCTGTAGGGAGCATGCTTAATATGTGCATGTATAGGCCAGTCCAGGTGTGGCCAAACTGAGCTCGGGAGCCACATGCGGCTCTTGAATGAAAAATTGTGGCTCCCAGAAGAAGGTCAGCAAATCAGTTTAGGAAAGCAGCCCCAGCCTAGGAGTTCAGGCGGGGGTCAGGATGGCGGGGAGAAGTGCGTTATGGTCAGGATTTTAAAAAACTCGCCACTAGCCTGCAGTCTTCTACGTCGAGCAACAGCTAAGTTTTTACTATATAGCCCTAATTTTCATGGCAAGTTTAAGTAATTATTAGAATCTGACATTAGTAGGATTGATATTTGTCCTCTTTTTACTGTAAAATTAGTGTGTGTAATGAATTTTAAAGTTAGTAATTTTGGACCAGGTAAAAGCATATAGCTACATGCCTCAGCATGGCTCTCAAAGGTTTGATCATCAACTTGTGTGGTTCTTGAGTTCCATAAGTTTGGCCATCCCTGGGCCAGTCACATGTTACCTGTGAGGAGAGAGAGTTTTGCTCTGTGAGGACGGTATATGTAAAGGCTGGTCAGCGCAAAGAGATGTAAGAAACTCAAGCAGGCTCAGTGAGTATGAACTCTTCAGAAGGTTTAGCATTTAATGCTATGAAAGTGTTTAGTGAGCAAGTGCAAACTGCAGCTTTTTTAGAGGCTTATAGATAGGTCATATTTGGGCAGATTTTCAGAGGGACGGTGAATGGCACAGCCCTGACACAAATGTCATCTTTTTCCAGATTTAGTATCTATACTGTAAATCATGGGAGCACCAGTGTTGGGCAAAGAAGCGATCACCAGATTTTTTTAAAACGGGATGGGGACAACATATTTTCCCTACCCACATTCTTGAAAACAACTGAACCATTTCTGGCTGAAAATAAATAAATAAAAATCAGCCTCAGCCAGACACTTGAGGTAAAATTTCAGTTCAAATGGTTAAATTTTGTCACTGTTATAAGAATTTGAAAAATAAATCATACATCTTTGCCTAAATAGAATTAGCACAGTGGAAGGCTCCTTCTAAAACTGCTATCTCCTACTGCTATTCTAGTTCAAAGTTATTGCATATAAAATTATCCAGGAACCTGTACAGAACCAGTTTAAGTATACCTTAGTTGCTAGTGGCATCTGTTGTTCTAAGATCTGTACTGATACAGACTGCATTATATTATATTATATTATACATCATAGATTTTCCCAGAGGTTGTATTTTGTGATACTTCACAAACCTTAATTCTTTCACCTCCTCGTTCAGTCTGTTTGCACTGTAAAATACAAAAAAGTTTAGTGACATTTATCTACATCGAATAAAAGGTACAGAAGTGTAGTGCTGAAGTGGAAGGGTACAGCTCTTATAGAAATAATTAGTGACATGATATCACCAAAATGTATCCATCTTTTTTCTATGTCTCTTCTACCAGTGTGCTGAAATAAATAATTTGATTCCTCACTGTTTAAAGTTGGTTATATTGATGGTAAAGTAAGATATCATGTGATTTAAGTTCTTGCTGCCTGGGTGAAGGTTTGTTGAGGAAAACCATAGGTGCTCAAGCGAACAGACTTTATCATTACTATTAGGGTGTTACTACCGTAGTGATCACTTGAGACCACAGTGCTTACAGTTTGAGGTGTAATAATGACCTTACACTGTTGGTTGCTAAAGGGCTTATCCTAGAAGTGTTTTACAAAATTAGTGAAAGTTTTTGAGCTAACAATTCATTAAATCGTTTGCATGTATTTATCTTTTTACTGTGATGGAGAGCGCTGGCTGGCTTGTGGTCTAGGCTCCAAACTAGGTATCCATGCTGCTGCCATTATGGGTGTGAGGAAGGGGGAGAATCCAGTTTAGCTCTCACAGTCTCATCCTGCTGTGCCATGGTTTCGCCAGCCTGGCCCTTCACTCCAGGGGTGGATCCCCCCCACATTAGCACCCTGCTGTGCCCAGTTGCTGAAGCCCTGATATTTGGTTTTCAGTCATTAGAAAGTGGGCAATCCTGAGTGAAGTTTGTGCCTTAATTCATTAATCTTGGTAAAGTGAGATATTTAGAGGAAAGGTAGTATAGAAGAAGTATGTCCCTTGTGCAAGATATAAAATATTATTTTATGTTTACTTCCACCCTTTCTGCTCTATGTCTTGAAGTAGAAGCAGATAGCATTTGCTTCCTAAATATTATCCAGCTGCTCTGCTATAAGCTTGGTATTACATAACAAAATTTTGTATGATTAACTTTGGGTGGGGACAGACAGAGCATGCAATTTTTACATTACAAATTATGTTGACTTTCTTTTTATCCTTTGAGATTTAAATAAACAGCTCATTTAAAGAAAAAGTGACAAGGGCTGTCTTGGGGAAGTAACTAAAATACAGAATTTAGAACCATAGATCATTAGCATTAATTTGTTAGTTTTACTTTTTCCATTTTGTGGTATCATTATTTGGAAGTGTCTGTAGTATATGTCCACACATAGACTATGTCAAGGAAGATTAAGCTATCTCTGCTCCAAGCATAAAATCAGAGCAAAGCTCTATAGCAGATGGCCTTTTCTTTCCACTTCATGGACACCAGTTTTCACTGGGCAATTCATTATTTTCTACAACTGAAGCAGCTGTGGATTACTGTAATTATGGACTTAATATATGCCTGACAATCTGGGGTGAATACTAATTCAAACTTGTCAGCTCTCCTTGAAACCAGGTTAATTTTCACGTGATTATGGGACTTCTGATTGATGGAAGACTTTGTGAAGCAAAAGTTGTTTGAATTTTTCTCGTTGAAGAACTGTGTGCACTGTTTACAGAATGACAGTGATGTTAATAGTGCTCAGTATTGTGATTGTCAAACAGAATTTCTGAACTCTGGATGCTTTTCATGCATCATCTTTTTTTTGTGAATTATTAGTTGGAAACACTGAAAATGGTTTCTGACTTTTTAAAAATTACAATGATCAACAGTAAATTGTATAATTCGTATGCACATATTTACAGTGCTCTTGAGTATTCTTTTATGGGCAAAGTACTACTGTTTTTATAACAGAAGTATACCAAGAATGCCAAAAATCTAATGCACCAAGGGAATGCTCTTTTTAAAGTGTTTCTTGGCGCATGACTATTTTTAAACATATTTCTTTGCTTTAAGAAGCAAATTCCTAACACTTTCTCCAATGTTATGTAGAGGTCCTGTAATAGGGTCTCAAAACCCAGATTATGTTCTGCTATCGCTTGAGCTCTTAATAGCTATTAATATCTGTATCTTCTGATTCACAAGGTTTTTGTACCCGTGTTATTCTGCTGACCTCAACTGAGGTATTCCTGGTTCAAGCTGGCATGAGAATTATAATCAGACCTTAAATATCTAGTGCCAAATTCAGGATTTGGATACGAGTTCAGATCTTTTTAAAATGGGTTGGAATGGCACATATGTGTTTGAAGGTAGAGGTTTGATATCTACTACAATCAATACAAACTCTTCCTGGATTGTAAGGTGAATGCACTGTGAGAAGACATTGCATCTTCAGTGAGTCTAAGGCCTGGTCTACACAGCAAAGTTGGACTGGCAGAAGTTGTCTGCACAAGATTGCCTATATCCACATGCAAATTTGTTGTAAAACGCAGACTCTTACTCTGTCCAAAATAAAACCATCTCAAGCAACATAAATCTTTTACCAAAACTTCTGCTGGCAGAATGGCAGCATAAACGCTGGACTACTAGCAAAAATAGTCCATTTAGTAATAGTCCTACAATGTCCGTAGCTTTGTGACAGTGACTACGCAAATCACAGTTTTAAAATCTTCTGCCCAGGCCTCATATTTATGGAAAAATCTCTTCAGATCCTTGCATGTTCTGGAAATGTGTCTCGTCTTCTGTAAGCAAATCTAGTAGCCCACCTCTGTGAACAGACAGCAATGGCTCTCCACAGAGATGAACGTTAGCTAACCCTTGTGCTGCTGCCTGGATCAGGAAAGCAGTTGAGATTCCTTTGGCCTGTGGGGAGAAGAGGCAGCATAAATCCAATTGTCAGATGATCCTGGGAATAAAGGTGTCTATGTGGATACTGCAGAGGGTGCAAGAACTGGACTATGAAAATGATGAGAAGCAATGCTGGGTGAAGGAGCTACAGTAATCATACCAGCAGGTGAGGGAGGCCAACAGAAAATCTGGGACCGTACCTGCACCATGTGGTAAGTTCCATGCTGTTTCTGGCAGATATCCCACCACTGTAATGAGTCATGTTCAGTCAGCCTTAGTGTTAGTGGAACATCCCTGGTGATCCACCAGCACTTGCATAACCATGGAAAAATATGCCTTTTAATTAACATGTAGAGGGTTTGTCTACATGGGACATTAGTGCACAGCAAGCTAGCATATGATTCTGCAGCACACTGGCTTGTTGTACAGTAATGTCCAAAGTGGACACTTCAATAGCTCACTGAGAGGTCTCTGAAGCGCTTTGACAAAATCCTATTTAGATGACAAAGCTCTCCATGGAACTTTCAGTGCACTATAGCAATGTGCACATGGAGCGTTACTACATGGCAAGCTGGTGTGCTATAGAGTCACATGCTGGCATGCCATGCACAAAGCCCTGGGAGGCCAGATGTGGGAGTGTGATGCTGAATCTGGATGTGTGTCCTTCCTATCATCCTATCACAGTTCACAAAGCCAGTTGCTACAAATCTTTCTCTTACTTCCTGAACATTTCTGGGAGTCTCAGTGCTGTGCATCAGGACATGCTTCATGGCCTTGCATACCAGGTTGACAACTGCTCTTACCATAGATTTTTCACCACCAAATTGATTGCGCAATGACCGACTGGAAGTGTGCAGCCTGGATTTGTAAATGTGATTGCCACCTACTCTTTTACCTCTGTTGAAGCAGACCTCAGAATGGTGTCTTGGTGCTGGATAGCTGGAGCAAATTCATCAGATAACTCCAGGAACTTGACCTTCTGCACCCAAAAGTTCTACAGCTGCTGCTGATCACCCTAGATCTGCAGCATGATCCCACCGCTAAGTGCTCATTATGTCATTTGAGACGTTGTGCTCCACCATGTGAAGCTAGTCAACAAACACAACTCCTTGTGGTTTTTAGGCATTGTTGGCATCATCCATTCTTCCTTGTTTGTCTTACCTTTGTCACAGCACTAAGCCACTGTGAGCAGTAGTAGTTCATAGAATCATAGGGTTGGAAGAGACCTCACGAGATCATCTAGTCCAACCCCCTGCTAAAGGCAGGACCACTCTCACTAAATCATCCCAGCCAGGGTTCTATCTAACCAGGCCTTAGGTGTTTCCAAAGATGAAGATTCCACCACATCCCCAGGTAACCCATTCCAATGCTTCACCACCCTCCTAGTGAGAAAGTTTTTCCTGATATCCAAGCTAGACTGCCGCAGCTGCAACTTGAAACCATTGTTCCTTGTTCTGTCCTCTGTCACTACTGAGAACAGCCTAGCTCCGTCCTCCTTGGCACATCCCTTCAAGTAGTTTGAAGGTTGCTATCAAATCGCCCCTCAGTCTTCTCTTCTGTAGACTAAATAAGCCTAGTTCCTTCAGTCTCTCTTCATAAGTCATTTGCCCCAACCCCCTAATTATTTTCATTGCCGTCCGCTGGATTCTTTCTAATTTGTCAACATCCCTTCTGTAGGGTGGAGCCCAAAACTGGATACAGTGCTCCAGATGCGGCCTCACCAGTGTCAAATAGAGGGGAATAATCATATCTTTCAATCTGCTGGCAACATTCCTACTGATGCAGGCAATAGGCCATTGGCCTTTTTGGCAACAACAGCATATTGTTGACTCTTATCAAGCTTCCCATTCACCAGAACCCCTAGGTCTTTTTCTACCGAGCTGCTACTTAGTGGATTGCTCTGCGGTCTGTAGCAGTGCATGAGGTTTTTCCATCCCAAGTGCAGGACTTTGCACTTGTCCTTGTTGAACCTCATGAGATTTCATTTGGCCCAGTGCTCCAATTTGTCTAGATCTTCCTGAATCCTATCTCTGCCCTCCAGCGTGTCTGCCATTCCCCCCGCTTGGTGTCATCTGCAAATTTATGGAGTGTTCAGTCTATCCCATCATCTAGATAGGAACGTTGCTGCCCTGGGGGAAAGACCTGGGCCATGGGCACGGGCCCCACACGCTGCCCACGATCTGGTGCCCGGGCCCAATCTGGCATCAGATTCCTGCTGCCACCTTCCTGGCTCCAGATCCCCGGCTGGGTTCAGGGCCAAGAGAGGTGGGCGCTGCTGCAGGCAACCTGGCCTGGATCCCTGGTCGGAAGCAGATCTGGGAGAGGTGGGCATTGCCACAGTCAGCCTGGCCCTGGGTCCCCAGTCGGGGTCAGGGCTAGGAGAGGCAGGGCCTGCCCCAGCATTCGGGCCACTGGCGCCGAGACTTGGGGTACATGCCCCGTGTGCCAGGCGCCAGCAACGCCCCTGCCTCAAGATAATTAATGAAGATGTTGAACAGAACTGGCCCCAGGACCAACCCTTGGGGCATTCCACTAGTTACTGGTTGCCATCTAGACGTTAAGCCATTGATCCCTATGCACTGAGCCAGATGATCTAGCTGGCTTTCTATCCACCTTACAGTTTATTTTTCCAAACCATACTTCCTTAACTTACTGACAAGAATGCTTCAGGAAAACATACCAACCGCTTTGCTAAAGTCGAGGTATATCACATTGATGGCTAGTCTCATATCCAGTCATCTCATCATAGAAGGCAATTGTGTTGGTCAGGCTTGATTTGCCCTTGGTGAATCCATGCTGACTGTGTCTGATCACTCAGTTTGCCTCCAAGTGCTTCAGAATGGATTCTTTGAGGACCTGCTCCATGATTTTTCCAGGGATTGAGGTGAGGCTGATTGGTCTGTAATTCCCTGGGTCCTACTTTTTCCCTTTCTTGAAAATAGGTACTATATTTGTCTTTTGCCAGTCATCTAGGATCTCCCTTATTTGCTATCAGTTTTCAAAGATAATGGCTAGCAGCTCTGCAATCACCTTGGCCAACTCCCTCAGCATCCTTGGATGCAGTTAATCTGGCCCCATAGGCTTGTGCACATTCAGCTTCTCTAAGCAGTCCCTAACCTGACCTTCCATCACCAAGGACTGTTTTCCTTCTCTCCATTCTGTGTTACCCAGTGTGGTAGCCTGGGAGCTGATCCTGCCTATGAAGACTGAGGTAAAAAAAAAAGCAATGAGTACTTCAGCCTTTTCCACGTCATCTGCCACAAAGATACCTGTCCCATTCACTAAGGGACCTACACCATCTCTGATCCTCTTCTTGTTACTGACATACTCCCCTTCCTGTTATCCTTTACATCCCTTGCTAGCTGCAGCTCCAATTGCCCTTTGACCTTTCTGATTTTATCCCTGCAGGCCCAAGCAATATCTGTGTACACCTCCCTAGTCATCTGTCCAAGCTTCCACTTCTTGTAAGCTTCCCTTTTGTATTTCAGCTCACCATAGAGTTCTGTGCTAGGCCACACTGGGCACCTTCCATATTTGCTGTTCTTTCTGCACATCGGAATGGTATCTTTCTGTGCCCTTAGTAGGATTTATTTAAAATACAGCCAGCTTTCTTGGATGCCTTTCCCCTTCAGATCAGCCTCCCAATGGATCCTGCCCATCATTCCTTGAAGGAGCCAAAATCTGATTTTCTGAAGCCTAGGGTCTGTGTTCCGCTACTTTACTTTCTTCCTTTGATCTGGATCATGAGCTCTACTATTTCATGGTCACCACTGATCAGGTTGCCATTCACTTTTACTTCCCTGATCAATTCTTCTCTGTGAGCTACAGGTCAACAGGTGCAAGGCCCCTAGTTGGTTCTTCCAGCATTTGTACCAGGAGGTTGTCCTCAATGCTCTCCAATGCTTGCTGGATTGTCTGCGTACTGACATATTGCCCTCCCAGCAGATGTCAAGGTAATTGAAGTCCCCATAAGAACCAGGGCCCATGATCTGGAAACTTCTGTTAGTTGTCCATGGAATGCCTCATCCACCTTCTCTCTTTGGTTTGGTGGTCTGTATCATACGCCCACCATGACATCACCCTTGTTGCACTCTCCTCTAAACTCAGCGGTGTTGCAGACGCTGAGCACCAGGGGGGTGGGAGCTTGTGCCCTGAGTCCCAGTGCCAGTGCTCCGAGTGCCAGGGACCTGGGGCCAGGCTGCCCAGAGTGGCAGCTGTCTTCCCTGGCCCTGGGCTGACAGAGGCAGGACCCCAGTCTTGGAACTGCTTGGGGCCCTGGAACTGAATTAGGACTGGGGCAGGGCACAGGCCCTGGGTCTTTTCCTAGGCCAGCGTCTCTTCTGTCTAAATTAACCCAGAGACTTTCAACAGGTTTGTCTCTACTTCATAGTGGAGCTCGAGTAGTCATAAAACTTTTTTACATGTAGTTTTGCTCCTCCACCTCTTCCCTTCCTGTTTTTCCTGACCAGTTTATACCCATCCACGGCAGTTCTCCAGCCATGCAAGCTATCCCAGCACATCTCTGTTATTCCAGTTACAGCATAGTTCCTTGTCTGTGCCAGTACTACCAATTCTTTCTGCTTGTTTCCCAGGCCTCTTGCATTTGTGTACAGGCACCTAAGGTACTGGGCCGATTGCCCTACTTTCCCCTGCCGATTGTCTCTGCTGTTTCATCTTCCTCCTCATGTTTTCTCCCAGTGTCCTGCTTCCCCACGCACCTCAGGTATTAGGGCTTCATTAGGACACCTAAGACATTGATTTGTTTTCCCTCTCGCTTATCCACCCTCTCCTTACTAGACTCTCTTTTATCCCTGCTGTTACACTCAGGGTCCCCCCAGTTTCCATGCCTTCCCCAGGTCCCCCTCATTGTGACTTACCTGTGGGCTTTGGTCACCTTCCCCCTTCAAACCTAATTTAAAGCTCTCCTCATTAGGTTACCCAGTCTGCGTCCAAATATGTTCTTTCCCCATTCTTGGTAGGTGGAATCCATCTTTGCTTAGCAGTCCTTCTTCCTGGAACAGCACTCCACGGTTCAGGAAGCCAAAGCTCTCCTGGTAACATCTTCCTCGCAGCCAGGCATTCACCTCTAGGGTGCATCTGTCTCTGCCTAGACCCCGACCCTAGACCAGAAGGATTGAGGAGGACACTACTTGTGCACCAGAATCCTTCACCCATGCTCCCAGAGCCTTGCAGTCACTTTTGATCTGCCAAGGGTCGCATCTCACAGTATCATTAGTGCCCACATGGATGAGTAGCATGGGGTAATAGTTAGAAGGCTGGATGATTCTTGACAGTCTCTCTGTAACATCTTGGATACAGGCCCCTGGCAGGCAGCAAACGTCTGAGGATGCCATGTCAGGGCAACAGATGGGTGCCACCATCCCCCTGAGAAGAGAGTCCCCAAACACCACTACCCTATATTTGCTCCTGGGTGTGGTGGTTGTGATCCTCCCAGTCTCAGGGGTGCATGGTTTGTCTTCCATTTCATGTCCTGTTGCTAGGGGTGCATAACAGTTCTTCATCACTGTGGTGGGTGGGACAGGAGCAGGGGTGGAGCACAAACTGCTGCCAGAAGCAACCAGCTGCCAGTGTTCTCCCTCTAAGAGACTCATGTGCTCCCTCTCCGATGATGTGACAGCAGCAGTCCTCCATAGTTGGATAGCTTCCTCAGCCTTCAATGTCTCTTCATGAACGTTCTCAAGGAATTCTTCATGAGCACAGATGCTTCTGTGCCTAAGCCACCACCTCCTGGAGATCTCCCACCTGCTTCCTGAGAGATTCCACCAGAATGCACCTTTTCTACTGGATGATCCCCCCACCCCCCGCCTGGTTATCTATGAGTGGAAAATGTAGGCCACAATCTGCAAATCCACAAGAGGATTTGGGTAGAGATAGCCATGGTCATAATGTCTGTCTCGATACAGGTGGAGGAGACAGAAGACATGCTGGCACAAGTGATGCAGCTCATCTTCACCATAGTGGTCCCAAACCTCCCCCACAAATTCCTTCTCACAAACTCCTCTGTTTGCAGTCCCATGTTCGGGAGCTCCCCCTGGTCACTTAGCCTCTGGCTTTTACAGCCTTCTCCTCCTAGGTCAGCCCTTGTGCCCTGTTTAAGCCCACAGGGGAAGAGTGATCACAAGACTGATGAGGCTGGTCAAGGGTCATCAGGGGACAATGGCACAGACAGCCTCCAGACACACAATCAATCACAATCCCAATTTACACAGTAACTGAAATAACAGAAATCACCTGAAAGACACAAACGCACAGTCAGCAATTTGCTTACCCTCCCCCCTGGTTCACTCTCTACCTTACTCCTTCAGCAAGGGGATTTCCTTTCCCTTCTAGTTGCTGAAGTCTGGCAAATACAAAAGAACAGCGTGCCCTGTCTCTAAAACCGATGTGAGAATTCTGCTGATCTGTGCAGAATGCACATTTCTGCTGACAACATGTTGGGATTGAAAAATGGCATGTGAAACTTTTTAAAGATGGCATAAAAATTATAGGATGTTTGGAATGGAAGAAAGGGAATACTGGGAACATGATTTAGAGAGTCCATAATTCTTTGAGTATAGTGCTGGTATCTCAGAAGGTAGTGTGCTGGACAGAGGGCTGACCCAGGGTTTTTAGGCACCCTAGGCAATCTATGACTTTGGTGTGTTCCTGCCTCCCCCCAATATTCAGTATGGGGAGAAATGATAAGATTTTTTTAAAATAGAGAAAAAAAATTCACTTACATCTGATTTGGTGCCCCTTAAAGCCTGGCACCCTAGGCGAAAGTTTGTACTGGTAAAACTTTCTAGTATAGATAGGGCCAAGTTTGCACTGAACCAGGAATCCCAGGGGCGTCTTTAAGCCATCTTACTTTCATGGTAGCACACAACAATGTTGCTGCACCAATTCTGAGATGTCAAGGGACAATGCCTTCAATTATTATAGCAAGGTGACATGAATACACTTTTTCCCAAGTGTTCTAATTTTCTGTACTTCTCTTCTGTTGCACACTAGCGTCTATCACAGGTATTAAAAGGTTTTCCTGTAGAGAAATGTAAGCTTTAGTTTGAGGGAAAATCCGTTTAGAGTCCAATTTAGACTCATTTAACTCTCCTAAGATATGGGTTGCTGTCTATAACCTGAAAATCTAGAAATGCATCTACTGGCATAACACTGACCCAAGTTAATGTACTTAGTGACTTATTTATGCATGTTCACGTTGGGGCTTTCATCAGCCGTGTATGCAAATTTTTTGAATGTTGTGAAAGAAGTTAAACACAGTATCTGAAGAAACACAAAATTTTTGCATTCTTTTAAAAAAAATTGTAGTACAGCGAACCCAAAGGGTATTAAACTTAATTCAGTAAGTTTTGTCCAGGATATTGCAAGAAATTGCTGCCATCTTTGTTCTGAAAGAAGTCGCCTTCCACCTTATTGTGTCAATGAACTAATGAGCATATCAGTTGAAGGACTGTGAAAGTACTGGACACATGAGAAGCCACCAAGTATGAATGCACTGCATTTAAGAAGCTCATTAACAGAGTTGTGCAAAATTACAAAAAGGAATCAAGAAGTTTGTAGAGATGGTGCTTCATAGAAGGCTTGAGTAGCTGGCATTAGTTTATGTGCTTTTAAAACATGAGTTAAATCTAATAAAATGGTCATGATACGTTTTTCAGTTTTTACTGTCATTTAATGCAGTTTATCTTTGCCCCCACAATCTTCACCCCTCTGTAAATTAAAACCTCCACTCCCTAATTTCAGTTCCTGGGGACAATGCTGCACCCCTGGATGGAAGGCCCTCTTCCCTTTCGATCATGTGAGTTTCTACTATTGTCTCTTAACAGCTAAATTGGGGGCTTTACAAATGCTTGATGTAATTGATAAAAGTACTGCTCAGGAAAGGTGGTAGACTGATAGCTGTGAAAACAGAAGTCCTCCTAGGAAGAAGCTAACTTTGGTGTCGACATGAAGGGAGTGGTTGCCCCAAAGATCCTTTACAGAGAGAGAAACATATGTAGAAAAAAGAATAGAGTGAAAGCTTAAAGGAGAAAATGTGTTTGTTTTTAAATCTTCCATTTAAAGGTGCATAAATAGACTGTAGCAGAAGAAATTTCAGAAGTAAAATCCTCTCCTCTTTCAGTCCACTCAACACAAGCTTGTAGGGCAGACACAGTGAATTATGTGCCTACAGAGTACAAAGTTTGTGATACTGCTTTGTTTCCTGCAAATCACTGGATGGGGATTCTTCATTCCGCCAGTTCTCTACGTTGGAAATCTTTTTTTATAAATGATGATCCCTTTCAGTTAATTAGATTCTTTAGTTGCCTTATGAGTAAACTTATCATACCGGTGTCTGTTGCAGTAAAAATGGTCCATTCATTTTTCACAGGTTCTGAGGAATTGCTTAGCATTTACCTTTTTAATGTACACAAATTATGATAAAGTGTTGTGGTCCGTTTCTGTACATGAAACCATTTACAAGTGTGCTCATGGATGTGACTTTTCTGCGTATAAGTATTTACGGTTTTGATGTTAGAACCACTCTGATTTTTGGAAAAGAGGCTCAACTGTGAATGGAAAATTATGTAATTCAGTGTATGACAGAAATGTTGCATTCCTCCTACCCACTTGCTCTCTACGTTCAGCAATCGCATTACCATCTGTCAATGGTGATGGAAGAGAGCATATAAGAGTTTGCAATGAGCAGAGCAGATCCCCAAGATCATAGTGAGTTTGAGAAGATTTGCCACAGATGAGTTTTTATTCTGATATGTATAGTTTAATGAGACTTGCTTGTTTGTTCCGTGTGTGAGAAATATTCAAGGTCAATGAGTTTGCCTCAATGAAAGGTTCTGAATTTTGAAGGTTGAACAGATTGGTAGTTCTAGGCTATAAAAACTTTTGAGCTGCAGCAATCTGTGCAGAATCTGACAAAAATGAAGATGCACGTAACTTTCCTACACATATGGAGTTGTCTTTCATGGGTCAGCTGCTCTCCTCATCTTCTAAATAATGTCTCTGCCTGCCTCCATTTTAAGATTTTTAGTCACTGTTTAGACAATACCAAGATCCATTCAACTACCATTTGTAGTTTCAGATATTGCCCAAACAGCTTACAGAGCAATTTATAATATTGGCAAGAGGTAGGTAGGAAAGCCCTCATAAATATATGAAAGATTGGTACAGTGTGTGGAATATGAAATATGGGTATACGGTGTATGATATGCTGTCCTTTTCCTAAATGCCCCACTACTGATGTTTGACAGTCTATTTGAACCCATCTATTTATAGAAAATCAGAGTACCTTTTCTCTGATCCATTCTAACTTGCCCTTTAGAATAGATTTATGAAGAAACATAGTAATTAACTGTTTCAGATTTTTGCTCATCCACATGCAATGAGATTCTCAGT
Organism: Podocnemis expansa; assembly: GCA_007922195.1. Lineage (NCBI taxonomy): Eukaryota > Metazoa > Chordata > Testudines > Podocnemididae > Podocnemis > Podocnemis expansa. The sequence goes on from ML682006.1 coordinate 4,282,899, forward strand.
TACACTACAGAAAATCAGACCAACCTCCAGTGATGTGTAAGTATGGATTTTTAAGCACTTTTAGTTTGAGTATAGATTCTTCATCAAGTAAACGGACATGACATGGAAAAAACTATAGCTGTAGACACACTAATTACCCTTGGGATTCAGGTTATTACACAGCATGATGTTCCCTAGTGTGATTTTAATCCAGGCTTATTCAAAGTAAATGGGAGGAAAATATATGATTTTGCAACCTCTGCTTTCTTCACTGCATGATCTTTTAAAATTCACTTACGTTTTACCTAAAAAACATTTATGTATCTATAAATATAAAAAGATACTTTAAAATCAGTTAGGTGCTTTTTGAGCAAAATTGGAGTGAAGGCATTTAGAAATGTAGATAAACCCAATAAGAATTCAAGCTGCTGCATTTTCATTTATTGGGATGAGTGGTCAGAAACATCCTCTACCCCAAGCATATCATGGGTACTATAGTTGATCCTAGAAATGAGTCAGTAATCTACGTCTCACACTTGCTCCTTTGAAACATTGATTTCTTTGAGGAAGGAATGGAAGTGGATTTCTCCAAAATACATTGCCTAGAAGCTACTAGAATTCAACAGCTCATTCCATTTAATAAGTAAAAATTTTCTAAACACGTCACAGTGTTGAGTGTCATGAGGACAGTCAAAATAGGATCACGACATCTGTTTGGGGGTCAGAATTAAACAAATCTGTGTAGCAGTGAGAATTGAGGCTGTATTAATAAAAGTGTAATGGTTCAGTGCTAAATACTTGCAGGATTCCTGAATCCATGGTTCTCTCAAACTGTGTGTGCTTGGATAGAGGATTTGTTCTTTACAGTATTGTTCCGACTGAACAAAAACAAAGAGTGCTGTGGCACTTAAACCAGCACATTTATTTATTGCATGAGCTTTCGTATCTCCCTCATCTTCAAACAAACAAATCACAAGGTTTCATCCCAAGACTCTCCCTGATCATTATTTTTCTTGTTTCTCTCATTTTCTATTAAATGAGAAGTGAAGTTGCTACAAAGGGTGGACTGTAGAGAGTAGATATAGAATGGAAAGCTGTCTTCAATTAAGACTACCATTGTTTACATATGCCCAGTGGCTTCCAGTCTTTTTATGCACATGTGTAAGGAATCTGTAAAATTTCATAGACAGTGGTAAAAGAAATTGTCTAGTATTGTGTATCGTGTCTGCAAAAATATCCAAATACTTGACTTTTCACAGAAAATATTTCCTCAGATCACTGTCAGTGCAGAATGTTATTTCACCTGATTTATATACCTGTAGGCTGTGTAAGAACTTTTAGAAGCATCTATAAATCAAGTGTATGTCCTTTTGTGCAGCTGCACTACTGAACAATCTGAGCTTCTCTCAAGATCAAGCTTTAATGCTTCAGTCAGGATGGAGGCAAAATTTGTGAAGTTGCTAGAGAGTTGTTTTAGTAAAACCCACAGGAATTTTAATATTGATTGTATTTAATTCATAATTCAACTGATTAAAACCAATCATGTTATGCACAATCATGTTTAGAAAGTAGTTTGTTTATTATGGATGTGTTTTGTTTGAATCAAGGCAAGATCCGGAACCATTCCTTTCTGTTGCAAGGTCTAGGTTTGCCTCGTGTGGACAGACTCCTACTGAAGTCATTCAGAACTGTAGGACTGAATTATTTTCTGGTGACAAACAAATTCTGTCTTGTCTGGCTTCCTTATGTAGGACTAGATTATTGGGGTGTGTCTAGTCAGAACTGTCTGTATGGTAACTTATGCAGTTCCTACCTATATTGTGTGTGGTTTTAGCTAGTAGCATTTATAACTCCTTCAATTTCATCAGTTTGTATTCTCTCTCATTTTAAACTCTTCAGAGAGTGAAGATGACTCCTTTCTTTTAATAAGAATTTCACTATAAAGTTGCACATACTGCTCTTCAGGGCTGTAACTATGGCAGGGCCGATGGGGCACAGCCCTGGGCTGTCCAAAGCAGCTCAATGGAGCAACGCTATTAAAGGGGTGGCCTTGCAGCGCCGGCTTGGAGCACCACTAATGGGTAGGCGGCAAAACGCCATGTTACTGCTCTGCTGCTCTTGTTCATACTAGCAAAAATGCCACTAAAGGCTTGCCTGCCACGGCGTAATGGACTGTAGCCCAACCCAGATTTAAATGCTTACAATATAATGCCTTTTACACCACCTCCCTACTGCAGGACTGGATTAACTAGACTGGTGAACCTGGGCTGCAGCTCCACTGCATGGGGCCTAGCAGTCCTCCAACCATGGCACCTCACCTTCCCCCATGCCTGGGCCACACGGGCCAGCACCTGCCCCCTTGTTGCTGAGGGGAAGGGCCCTGGGGTCAGAGGGAGCTCCTGCCCAAGCCCTGCTCTGGCAACTTTGCTGCGGCAGGCCCTAGAAGACCAATGTAGGACCAGTGGAGGCCTCACCAGCTGCAAGCCAGCCCCCCCACCCACTTCCCCCAATGCAGCAAACAGGCGCTGGCCCACTTCGGCCCCCCAGGGCAGGCCAGCTGGCCCAGAGACAAGGTGGAGTGCAGGGCCCAGCCCCTCCCCACCTGCGCTCCCCCCCCAGCGCTAGCAGTGTAGGAGCCCTTTCAGCACTCGTGCCCTGTTGGTGCTGAGTGAGGTGGGGGACCTGGATTATTGGAGGGTTAGCGGCTAGAGCCAGGGACCCCCTTTTTGGCTGGGGCCTGGGGTTTAAGCCCCTAAAGCCCCTTTGATAATTCAGCTCTGTCCTACTGGGCAAGTGTACACAGGCTGGCATTGTTTTTCCAAGGAGCCTGCAGCCAAAAAGCAGCTGTCAGAAGTTTAATGATATGCTGCTGTAACAAAGATGAATTTCAAGGTAGACAGAAGTAAATTAAAGTATATGCTTCTGTTACTGTTGCCAGATTGTCGCTTCATACTGCTTCCTGCAAGGGCAATGAAACCTTGACTGTGCTGAAAGTACGACAGAATATTAGTCCTCTGAAATACCCTTTCATGAAGGGCAAGATGCTGGCAAAGTTTCAGGAGGCTTGTGTTAAATCTCTCAGGTTTAAATTATATGTATAACAGAAGAACTTGCAGATCTGATCTAATTTATTTTGCAGTATAATCTACCCTTATTTATCATTTTTTTAAATATTCTCTTCTTTTTTTCATTGCTGCACCTTGATTCATCTTAGTTCTATTGCTGTCATGCGCTCCTTTAGCAAAAATGGTAGGTGAATGCTGTCTTTTGAGCTGAAACTCTTTTGCTAGTGGTGGTTGTTATGGGAGCATGCATTTGTCTTAGTACTTTCTTATGCTTAAAAGACAAACACTGAGCTTCCATCAGATTCAAGACTTGTGTTCTGTGGAAATTTAATGCCATTCCTCATTTGTAGGCTCCCGGATGATAGCACAAAGTGTTGTTATGCCATGGAGGAAGCTAGTTATTACTCCCACCATCCAATAAAAAAGAAAATGCTAGTTCTAATGGGGCTTGAAAAAATTATTTGTCCTATTCATTTCAGTGCAGCAAAAAGATATTTCTTTGCTTCCTTGACCATATTTCAGTAGTTTCTGGAGTGAGTAGGAAATGTGGTTTGATTAAATCAGACTAATTTGAAAAATTCAGATTCTTGAATTTGCTTTAATAAGAGCAGTCCTAAAACCTTTTAAAACATGTTTTCTATGGGATATCATGTTTATCATAGTAAAATACTGTTCTGTAATATATGGGGTTTTATACTATGCTCGTCATCCATAACTGAGTACAGTTCAGTCATACATTAAACAGTGTCTGTCACATGTTTTGCTCTCCTTGTGTCACAAGAGGGAGAAGCATGTACAGAAGAGTGATTTGTTTTGGTAGGATGTGGATTTTTCTTTATGTCTGTTACTATATGTGTGTTAGAAAAGGTGAGGTCAAAGAAATGTACCTTATGGTTGGAAAAGAAAAAGATGGAATTTGTGAATATTTTTAATTCTTTCAGATTTTGTTTCATCCTCTTGAAGTACTATGACACTCTGTAACCCTGTGCTCATCCCTTTTCATAGAATCATGGAACTGAAGGGACCATAAGAGGTCATTCAGTCCAGTCACTTGCACTCATGGCAGTACCAAGTTTGATGATGGAGATTCTACAATCTCCCTAATCAATGCAGAGTAGAGCAGAAGAATTACTTGTCACGTCTTTCTTACAATACTATTAATATATCTCAGAATGGTGTTTGCTTATTTTGCAACAGCCTTACACCGTTGACTTGTATTTAGCTTGTAGTCCTTTATGACAGCCAGATTCCTTTCCGCAGTACTTCTTCCTAGGTAGTCATATCCCATTTTGTATGTGTGAAACTTATTGTTCTTTCCTAAGTGGAGTACTTTGCATTTGTCATTATTGAATTCATCCTGTTTACTTCGGACCGTTTCAGAAATTTCTCCAAATCGTTTTGAATTGTGATCCTGTCCTCCCAGCTTGTATAATCTGCAAACTTTATAAGTGTACTCTCTATGCCATTATCTAAATCATTGATGAAAATATTGAACAAACCCAGACTCAGAACTGATCCCTGCAGTATCCGCACTTGCTATACTCTTCCTGCATCACTGTGCATAACTTTTATAGCAGCGGTTCTCAACCATTGTGTCATGACACAAAAGTGTGATTTAAGCTAAGCTCCCATGTGGCTGCAGAGCTGTTGCAGCACCAAGGAGCTGCTGCTGCTGCTGCTGGCAGCACTGGCAGACGGTCTGTGTGGCTCAGGCAAGCTGCTGATTAATCTGACATGCTAGCTGCTGGAGGCGGGGCGTTTTTAAATTTCACCTTCTGAATGCCAGCAGGGGTCAGAACTGTGGTGGCAGGGCCACAGCAAGAACAGAGTAGAGGGGCTGAGAGCAGCAAGGGGTCCAGAGTCGAGGCAGAGGGCCTGTAGGGCTAGGAGGGGGGACCAGAGCTGGGGGGGGAGCTGAGGTGGAAGGGCCACAGCAGGCCTAGAGTGGAGGGGGCGCAGAGTGAGCCAGAGCTGGGGCAGAGGGGACACAGGACGGGGTGGGGCCCAGAGCTGAGGTGGACGGGCTGCTACAGGACCACAGTGGAGGGGCCACCAGGAAGGGAGAGGGCCAGAGCCAGGGCAGCAGGGTGGTGGAGCTGCAGCAGGGCGAGAGTGAAGGGGCCGTGAGGTGGGAAGGGGGCCACAGGGGGAAGGGGGCTTGCAGCAAGAGTTGGGGCCACAGCCAGGGCTGGAGTGACAGTGACTGCTGGATGGGGGGTACAGACTCAGGAGTTGGAGGCTGTCATGGGGAAAATGGCATGCGGGGAAGTGAGTAGGTGGCTCCTGGTGGGAAAAATGGGGTGGAAGAAAAGAGAATCAGAAGCCACTGAGGTTGTGGGGGGAGAAGAGACTTGAGGGGAAGGAGACATGCGGCTGTTGAGGGGGGAGAGGTGGGAGAAAAGAGGCGTGGACGCTGCTGGGCTCGGGGGAAGAAAAGACTTGTGGGGAAAGAGACAGCTGCCTCGGGGTGAGGGAGAGCTGCCAGGGGAGCCTTGGTGTGTCACACATGGTTGGGAACCTTCCCAGCTGTGCCACGACTCTGAAAAGGTTGAGAACCCCTGTTTTATCAGACTATAATAAAACTTGGCTTGTGAGGTATCATTTAGAGAGTCATGATTTGCTAATCATTAAGACCTGTTAAAATATGTGGTAACGTATGTAAAAGTATGATAAGATTGTACTGTATTATATTACTGAGACATGTTTCAAGTCTGGAGGGCAGTCACAAATCAGTTACCCAGAGACAAAAGGTTAGCTAACATCTAAGCCAGCATTAACAAACTCAATGGACCATCACTTGATTAAGCAGCCATACTTTGGCAGGAAAAAGGATGAGGGCAAAAATCTGCATCTTGACAAAGCAGTAGTTGGGGGGGGGGGGTCCAGTCCACACAGACTTTCTCTCTCCTGGAGATGATTCTCAAACTATAAGAACTATAAGAAGCGAAGACAGATGCCCCGTATTCTCTCTCCCTTTCTCTCTGCTTGTGGGATCAACAACAATTGAAAAACAAGGGAAGTTCCACTGGACTGAGGGAGGGATCCCAAATGAAAGAAATTCTTCCAGTAAGACTATTGAAACATGGTGAGAGTGACTTTGCTTTGAATTCACTTAGCTCGTTAAGTTGGCATTAGTTTCATTTTACTTTTATTTTCTTGTAACTAGTTCTGACTTTTGTGCCTTGCTACTTGTTGATCACTTAATATCTTTCTGTTGTAGTTAATTAACTTGTAATGTTTTATCTAAATCAATGCATTTGAATTGAAGTGATTGGGAAACTGCCTTTGAGGTAACAGGATTTGTGCTCATTTTCCGTTAATAAAATGAGACTTTATATGAGCTTGTACTGTCCAGGAGACAGGTTGGCAGAACAAGACATGCATTTCTGGGGGAAAGTCAGGAGCTGGGAGTTGATGGTGTTGGTCTGCAGTGAAAGTCAAAAGCAGCTGGCTGTAGCACTCATGCAGTATACTAGGAGTAGCCTACATATGCTGGAGGCTGTAGGAGAGCAGACCAGGAGCAGTAGCTTTCACAATGAAGAAATGTAAAAGGCACACAAGGTTGGAGGAATGAGGGGATACAGCTGTTCACCAATCCAGATTGTATCCTGATTAATGTCCCAATTACACCCAGAGAAAATTCTGTTTCCTGCACAGATCAGTTTTACATCTATTGTTGAAGGTTTCGTTGTGCTCAAGAGCATAGCCGTTGATCAGTCTTGGTTCCAGAGGTTTAGATTGTCTTTTAGATATCCAGGGCCAAGGATCTGGAATCTTAGAAGATGAGAACCAAAGACCTTGGAATTTATTTGGAATTCTGTAGAGGCCAGTGTATAGAGTCTGGAGGACAGGGTTAATGTGTTCAGGCACCTATGTTGCTGAGTAGATACTCTGCAACATTCTGTACTAGTTGGATATTCCTGAATGCTGGCCACCTCCTGCCAAGTTATGTCGTATTGCTATAGTCCAGGCAAGAAGTGATGAAAGCAAGAATAACTGAGACCAGGTCTTAATCCTCCAGGATGGAATGGAGTCCTCTAGCCAACTGGAGACAGCTGAAAATGTTACTCGTGGATGCTGTGAGAGCTCAGCGTCAGCTAGGTATCCAAGAGTACTCCTAGACCAGCATTTCTCAACCACTGCTTCACTACTCAGTGGTAAGTGTGTCACAGAGAGCTGGGGAAATAGCTGGAATTGGCCTGAGGTGTGTGGGCTGCTGTGTTCTGTAGGGCAGTGGTTCCCAACTTTTTCTCTGCCATGGCACACCTTGATACCTTCAAATTTTTCGAGGCACATCTCCATTAAAAACTTATGAATATTCAAATTAACTCAAATTATTTAGGAATATTCATGAACCATGGCACAGTGTTTCGGAAATGCTGCTGTGTGGGGTAGGAGGGCTAGCAGAGCAGGGGTGCAAGAGAGGAGAGGTCAGGAGTTGTGTGCAGTGGCAGGAGTGCGGGGAACAGGACAGGGTGGCAAAAGCGGACAAGGGCAGCCATGTGTGGAACAGCACAGAGGTGGCAAGAGAGGAGAGAGGAAGGGAGAACAAGAGAGGCTTTGTGGGAGGGGTGGGGGAGAACCTGGGGAATGGGAAGATAGGGTAGGGGATTACGGCGCAGCACCCACTTCTCCCTTCTCCACAGTGGCTCCCTTCCACCCAGGGCAAATCCTCACCCCACTGCTGCTCCCTCCCACCCCAGTGAGTCCCATCCCCTCCCAGCCCCCTGCTGCCTGTGATGGACCCTCCCATCACTGCAGGGGCCAGAACCAGGCCTCCAGCCCCCAGCTATACTCCACCCCCAGCTGCACACACCCCCAACCAAACAGCTACCCCACAACCCCAGCTACACACCCTCTCCTACACAGCCACTCCCACCCACCTCTGTTACACACACACACACACACACACACCCCTGCCCCACACAACCCCCAGCAGCACCTCAAAGCCCTTTACCCAGGCTGTTTGCAGGCTGCCTGACACAAGCTGCTCTGCCCTGCAGGGAGAGATTCACACTCCTGGCCTCCTCCCCCCTCTGCTGGCTGGGTTAAGGTGGAGTGGGGTTTAAGGTGGAGCCACTGGAATGCTGCATTCGGGCTGCTCCTGCTATTTTTAGGGGAACCTCTGGAACTCCACGTTCCAGTACCTTCCTCTATTTTTAGGGGGTCTGGAATGCTGCCTGCCTAAAAATAGGGGGCCCTGGATCTGTGTTCCCATGCCTTCCCCCTGACTTTCACCCCTGTTTTTTCCCAGCCCTGCATAGCCCACATGGCTGGGCTGAGCAGGGAGGGAACTTCAACTCCAGCTCTAGGGGATGCTTGCGGCATACTTTGGGTGTTGCCACAGCACACCAGTGTGCCCTGGCACACTGGTTGGGAGCCACTGCTGTAGGGTACAGTCTGCCAAAGGCTGAAAATCACTATCCTTGACTATGAGCTGAATAGATCAGGGTTGAACATGTACCTTCAAACAAAGCAGACTGCATAGTGGCTGCATACTCTTCCTGCATGCTTTCCTATGCTCACGAGCGTCACCTGTGTCTTCTTCAGTTTCAGCCAGCTATGTGGTGAAGGATGGGTAGAGTTGTGTGTCACGTGCATGTTGCTGGCACTTGAGTCCATATTATCTGACCAGTTCTCTTAGTGGTTGCATGCAGGTGGTGTAAAGGACCAGAGAGAAAGAATTAATCCTTGTGATATACACAGTTGAGGGTATTAGTGATAGAGGTGCAGTTTCACATTTCTGTTTGTTGGATGCATGCCTCTAGGAAGGCTTTAGTCTATTTTAGTGCAGTACCTTCATTCACCTTAATCACAGTCGTGGGTTTTCTGCTCATCTGCAACCATGAGATTGCCTAGAGGACCTTATGTCCTAAAATTGTGCTTGAGAAATTGTTTTTGCTTGCTTTTAACACTTAGTCATATGGTGACCTGAAGTCTGACATAAATAACATATATTTCTTTTTTGTAAAGAGTATGTAACACGCATTTCTTTAATTTTTTTTTCTTTTTTCTTTTACTGGATGTAAAAGTATATTAGTTGAAAACAGACTAGATTTTCACAGGCTAGTTGCAAACAGAGAGGTTGGTTTTTTGGCTGGAAGTAAGGGAGCTTTGGTGAATCTTCTTAATGCCACCAAGAACTCTAAAGTAGCGGCTAACACCTCTGCTTAACATGCAGAAGGTCTTGGGTTCAATTCCCAGGGGGTTGGACTTGATGATCTCATGAGGTCCCTTCCAGCCCTATGATTTGATTTGATTTGATCAACAGAGGTCTCCTTAAAGCTACTGTAAGTGCCAGTCACTGCTTTTGAGATAGGGCCTGCTGAGGACAAATAGAGTTGGGCTCCAGGGTAAAAATCTATGTCAGTCACATTTCATAGTAGTACTAACCTCTTCTTCCACTAGTTATATTTTCAGCCACTAATTTTTAACTATTAAATACATTTACTTGGCTTCCTTCTCTGGTTCACAGAATAGATTGATTGGTTACCAAGGGTTAGGAAAAAACTTTAACTTATGCTCTTTTGTTTTTTTATTTAGTGTGTCAACTAATCTCATCACTAGATATATCGTTTTTGTGCTTGATTTTGGTCTATTATGCATCAAGAAACAAAGAATCTTAAATGGCATATTCAGATCCACTGCAGGTGCTTAGTAGTCATGTTAAAATAATTTTTTAGTCTGGTCACAGTTATACTCAGTTTTTTAAAACCTATAGAGATTATCTATCAAATTTCATTACTTAATTTTGCTGTCTACAATAGATGTAATATGTAATGGCTGCTGGATTTGTATATGTTTCTTCTAATTCTTTAAGAAAACTATATTGTACGTGAAAGATTGCACGGAATTTTTTTCAACAATATTTCAATTTCTATTTTAAGCTGCCCATCAGATTTTGTTTTGTGCTCACCGTCTATGTAGTCTTTCATGTGGTCTTGTCATTGCTTATTTAAATAAGTAGATGGTGTCAGCCTTGGCTTAGAAAGTTAAAGATCAGTCTAAATTCTACCCTGTTAAGAATAATTCCTCAGCCTGACAGTGGTTTCTTGATAAATATTTGGAAATATGAATCACCTAATTTTTTCTGTACGTTTAAAAAAGTACCAGCTTTAAAGTAGACGCTAAAGTATTATGTAATTTTCAGTTCATAACAATATGCACTGAAATGGCATGTCTCAATTTGGCCAATTTTGAAGGGATTGCACAATCATCTTGATAAGAATTATAAATTTACTATGAAATGTGTGACTGTTTTAAAGAGGAGTTTCTGGCCAAAATTCAGTTGTATCCTTTTTCAGATTGTCTCAAAAATATCTCTATAGAAAACATATATTATTTTTCAGAAGAATTAATTGTAAATGCCTGAATTTGACACCAAGATGGGTAGTGGCTAATTATTTTATGATGTATCTTTTGGCTTTCTAGTACTATGGGAAATGACTATTAAAACATAGCATTACATATATTGCACTTATATAATATGTTCTTGTACATTTGTGGAATAATATCATTTATTCTGCACAGCCTAGCTTGCAGAAAAATTAAAAGCAACTTCAGTGATATTTTAAGATGTAATGTAATCACCTTAGGGATTTAGGGATACTAAATACAAACGTGGGAAGTGTGTATGTGCAGAACTAAAGGAGGTCAGTCAGTCCCAAGCCAGAGAAATTTAAATTTTTTTCTTCTTTTTCTGGTACTGGCAGTGAAACCCAAGCGCTGAGCAATGGCCTTTGCCATCTCTTTCCTTTCAGCTCTCTTAGTATGAAAGCAGCAAAAAATACATGCCAAGAGAGAAGAATTTTGCGTGTGAGTGAGTATGGTGTTCATGAAAGTGGCAGCACTGGAGAACAGAAAGCTAGCCTGTATTTCTCCATAAAAAAAGCACCAGAGCTGTCTTCCCTGACACTGCTTCACCAAAGGATCTCATCCCACCTCTGAAGGAATTGCCTCTAATAATAAGATGGTGACTGAAAGTCTCTGCTGACACCAGTGATAAAAGAACCAATTAGTTTTAATATTGATAATGATGTGGACACAAATTCAGTCATTATAGACTGCCAGTTACAGTAAATTTTAGCTCGAAGCCCCATAATGTGGTACAGTCATGCCACCTTGTGTTAATTTGTTTATTTTGGGCTTTGATTGGGCATACTGAGGTAGTTTTTATTTTATTTATTTATTTTTTACTTTCTCGTATATAGTATTTTTGGATGCTGTTAATTAGCTACATCTACCATCTTTCTTAGAGCTGTGTGCATTTCAACAATGGGAGAAGTGATAGCTTGGTGTGATTTGAAGAGTGCTTTAAGTTCATATAAGACTAATTACTTGGTGTTGTGAAATATAATATTTTAAATCTGTAGATGGATGTGAGATAGAGAGACTGTAGCTGTTTTTATTATAAATGACTGCAAAAGCATGGGTAACAGTCACTGAATTACTGACACCTAATGTTACACCTAAAACTTCCTGCTGATGAATTCAGATATGTCTCAACTAGAGATTGAGTCAGTCACTTCAATATATCTCTGATTCATTTCAGAGCAGATATAGTCCTTTCATCAATGAATGTGTATAACTCCCAATTACATTAATGGAAGTGCAAGGTACAGAACAAGGTGTTGTTATAGTAGCTAATTCCAACCTTATTGTATTCAGATTATTTGCATAAGATGTATCACTCAGATATACAGTTGTCTTTTCTGGTTTGGATTGTGGCTAAATCATAGCAGGTCCATGACTGAGGCTGAGATTTTGCATTATTAACAACTATTTGTTTATTATAGTATTAACATTTAGGAGCCCAAACCATGAACCAGTTTCTCATTGTGTTAGGCACTGTACATACACAGGACAAAAAGATGGTCCAAACACTAAATCTGTACATATAAATAATATAGGCCATTATTGTTTGGAAGGGGCTTGCCAAATTATGAGATTTAGAAAGCCACATTATCACAGCATGGCTGTTTATCACCCTCTAGTGGCTAAAGAAAATATGAAGATTTAGGACAGCTGCTGCAGTCATGCGTGAGACCTGGGTCTGTAGTTGAGTTAGTAGAGGCTCACACTTTTACTCCCAAAAGCCCCAGATTCCCTCCCTACATGTTATCCAAATAGTAGAGGATAAAGATACTAAAAATCTAATCCATGTTTGGTGGCCCTTACCAGTAATTAGTTTGGCAGCCAGTTCTAGCCCTGATGAGCATCTCCACACAGCAAAGAAAAACCTGCAATTGACTTGTGCTCAGGGGGCTTGGGCTGCACAGATGTTTCATTGATGCGCAGGCTTCTGGGTTTGAGCTAAGCTCTGAGACTCTCCAAACTCACTGGGTCCTAGAACCTAGGATCCAGCCTGAACCTTGACGTCTACTCAATAATGAAACAGTCCTGTGTGCCAAGTTTTTTAGTGCAGGACATCCACAGGTTTTTCTTTGCTGTGTTGACATATGCTGTGTCTCAAACTCGCTGCTGTGCTTTGCACAAGGTTTTAAGTTATTTGGTCAGAGACTGTCTCTTCCTAGGTGTATAGAGCCTAGCACCAGAACACCCCTTGTCTCAGATGGATTCTCTAGCAACAACTATTGCAGCAGGGGACGAAATCACAGTACTTGCAATAAACTTGTGAAAGTCAGTAACAATGTATTTCCAAAGAGATAGCCGTGTTAGTCCAGTCCAGTAAAAAAACAACCAGCAGTTGTGTGGCACTTTAAGACTAACAGATTTATTTTTTGCATGAGCTTTCGTGGGAGAAGATCCCACTTCCTCAGATGCTTCGAAGATGGGTGAACTTACAGAAAGGAATGAAACTAAATGCAAGGGGGTGTAAAACATAGGATCAGGTCATAAAGTAACAGCAAATCAGAGCAGTTTACAAGCTCAAAGAATGGGAAGCCTGAAGTCAAATTACCTTTTGTGATGGGAAAAGAACCCATAGTCTAGACTGAGTCCTGCTTTCACAGAATTTAGCTTGCATATTAATTCGAGTTCAGCTGTTTCTCTTTGGAGTCTTGATGTCCCAGGTTAACAAATCCATCATCGAGTGATTAGGAAGATGGAAGTGCTCAGCAACTGGTTTCTTTGTTCTGTGATTTCTGATATCAGCTCTGTGCTCATTCAGTCTCTTACGGAGCGATCGTCCTGTTTGTCCAATATATAAGGTGTTGGGGCATTTCTTGCACGTGATGGCATAGACCACATTAGTAGATGAGCAGGTAAATGAGCCTTTGATGGAGTAGCAGGCTTGATTAGGACCTATGATGGTGTCTGTTGTGTAGATATGTGGGCAGACTTGGCAGCGTGGTTTTTTGCAGGGGTGTGTGCCTGCTTCAATGTTTTTGTTGTTAGATCTGTAGTTGCTGGTGAGTATCTGTTTAAGATTAGGGGGCTGCCTATAAGCAAGGAGTGGTCTGTCTCTTAATGCTTGAGAGAGAGAGAGGGATCATCTTTTAGAATAGGCTGTAGGTCCCTAATGATCTTTTGCAGAAGTCTGACTTGAGGATTATATGTGGTGACTAGTGGTGTTCTGTTGCTTTCTTTCTTGGGTCTCTCCTGTAGTAGATGACTTCGGGGAACCCATCTAGCTCTGTCAATTTGTTTTCTTACTTCCCCAGCTGGGTACTGTAGTTTCAAGAATGCTTGATAGAGATCCTCAAGATGTCTGTCTCTGTCTGAGGGATCAGAGCAGATGCGGTTATATCTTAGGTCTTGGCTGTAGACAATGGATCGTGTGGTGTGTTTAGGATGGAAGCTCGAAGGATGTAGGTAACTATACCGATCAGTAGGTTTTCGGTATAGGGTGGTGGTGATATGTCTATCCCTGATTTGTACTGTAGTGTCAAGAAAGTGGATCTCCTGTGTGGAGTGTTCCAGGCTCAATTTGATGGTGTCGTGGAAATTATTGAAATCTCTGTGAAAATCTTCAAGAGCATCCCTGCCGTGTGTCCAGATGATAAAGATGTCATCGATGTAGTGCAGGTAAAGAAGAGGTGTCTTGGGATGAGACTTGAGGAAACGTTGTTCTAAGTCGCCCATAAAGATGTTGGCATATTGTGGGGCCATGCGGGTGCCCATAGCAGTGCCACTGATTTGGAGATATAAATGATCCTCAAATCTGAAGTGGTTGTGGGTGAGTACAAAGTCGCAAAGTTCAGTCACGAGCTGCGCTTTGTCATCATCTGGTATGGTTTTTCTAATAGCTTGTAATCCATCCTTGTGTGGGATGTTGGTCTAGTCAGAAGTTTAGACCAGGAAGTATGATTTAATACATAATACTATTATTTTTAGGGACCTAATCTATGGTTATGGCACTTTTGGGGGATGATAGCACTAAATGTGAATGTTATTTTACCTAATTTCCTTCTTCTCTTTCAGTGTTTACAGTGTGAAGAAATATATTTTAGGAAACTTCACTCTTAAATTTTAAAACATTTTATGTGGATGGGAGGGATAGATTATAAGGTGAGAGTAGATAAAGCTGTCCAGAAAAGGTATGAACTAAGATCTAATTGAGGCATTTTCTTCTTTTCTATATAGTCAGCAGCAGAATATGTGAAGTCCCGCTTGCCTGAAGTCCTCAAACAACATCTTCAAGACTATGAGAAAGATAAAGAGAATAGTGTGTTGTCCTACCAAACCATCCTAGAACAGCAGATCCTGTCAATTGACCAAGAAATGCTGGAAAAGTTGACTGTATCGTATGATGAAGCAGGTATTATCACATTTCTTTCTATATTGCAACTAATGGGAAAAATAGATCAGCTTTCCTTCTGTCTTTCTTGAAATTCTTTTAAGTTGCTAATGGTTATGATGGAAAATTTAGACATCAGCCTCAAAGATATGAAGTAACTCAATAAAACATTTCTTCTATTAAAATCAAGAAAATGCCCCCAGTCCAAGGGCTGAATATTAACTAGAATAACAGCTATTTTGCTATTGATGGTTGTGTCTTTTTTGACGTGGTGGTGACTGATCTATCATTAGGAAAGTAAGAGATCTCCAAATTTTGCATCTCGTAGCAAATACTATAGCCTTGGGGCCCTACCCACTGGAATCCTAATCCTAACAAAGAAGCCTCATTCTCTGTAACCTGATACTTCTCTAACAAGCTTTAATCTTCGGAACCCTAACCTGTTCTAGAAACTGAACTCTGAGAGGCCCTACACTCTGGAGCCTTAGCCTGGAGAGCTTTACCATCTGAAATCCTAACCCTTGCCTGCATAGCCCAGTTCTCTGGAACCTAATTCCATTCTAGGGTGTCCTGATCTTTGGAAACCTAACACTAGTCCAGGGAACCCTAGCCTCTGGTATCCTAACCTCCATCTGGAAAATCAGGCTCTCTGGAACCCTAATCCATGGCCAAGAAATCGATAGGTTAGGTCCTGAGGATATTGTCTCAGTTTAAGAATGTTTTATATCCGGACCTCTTATCTCCCAGTTTTTCTTAAAACCATCTATCATCCTTTTTTAAGCTGTCAGAAAAGTATTATTTAATTCTGCTTGTTTTAACACATAAATGATGCTACTGTGCAAGCAAAGAATCATATAAAAGTGGACTTTATTTGTTTCAGGATTAAAATGATGTTAAAATAGCTTGGGATATGTATGTACTTAGATACCCAGGGGTTAAAGTAAACTGGAACGTACTGGAACAGTGGTCTGGGGCCGCTATATTTTAGGGGCTCATCGTTTCAGGGCCTCTAAAAATAGAAAATGGAGCCAGAATGCTGCATTCCAGGGCCCACCATTTAAAAATAGTGCATGCTGGAAGGCAGCGTTCCAGCTCCATTTTTTATTTTTAGGGGCTCATCGAACACTAAGCCCCTAAAAATACCAGGCCCTGGAATGTCATTCCAGCGCTTTCCAGCAGGGCAGAGAGCTTCATGCTCAGAGAGCCTCTGAGCATGCTCAGTCAGAGCAGGCTCTGGGTGGGAGCCATAGCCTGGGCTGGGACTGCTCCGCATGACAGCTAGGTAAGGGGGTCCTGAGGGCCAGTTCAGGTACAGGTGAGTCAGCCTGGTGGGGAAAGGGCACAGGGGAGGGGGAAGCTGGTGGAAGGGCCAGGCGTTAGGGAAGGGCCCGAGGGACCGTGAAGGGGAGTGGGGGGTGAGGGAGGGGCTTCAGATGTCAGGAGAAGCCAGTGGGGGGCCTTGGGGTGTCCGAGGGAGCAGGAGAAGCCAGCGCGGGGGGGCTTGGGGAAGCAGCATGGCGGGTGCCCCAGAGCTGCACACGGAGCTGCTGCGCCCCAGAGTGCTCCCCTGGAGACGGGGATGGCCCTTGCTGCTGGGCTTTGGGGGAGGGAGGCTGCTGGCCTCTGGGATCGGGAGGTGCTGGGGGACATGGAGGGAATGCTGCTGGTGGGGTTGTGTGGGGCTGGGGGTATGTGTGGGTGTAGCAGAGTGGTAACCGATGCATGTGGTATTGAGAGGTGGTTGCAAATGCCTATATGGGCTGGGGCCGAACATGGGTGGAGGGAGCCTGGAAATTTAGGAGGGTTCCAGGTCCTGCCCAATTATACTTTAATCCCTGTAGGTCCCCATATGCAAATATTTTAGAATACCCTGCCACTGTTCCCTCTTATCTGTGCGCACATGCACACGCACACAGGTCATGAAACCTGCGCACACAACGAAATAAAGTGTGCACAAAAAAATTCAATAGTGCTAATATTGGTGCTGACAAAGAAATGTTTTTGTGCACACAAAGAAATTGTTTGCGCACACAGTCTACGAGTAGTTAGAGGGAACATTGACCCCGACCGTACAGTTGAATCTATAAGGGTGGAACTCTGTACCTGTGCAGAGCCCCACTGATAGCACTGGGGATCTGCCCATAATGATACAATTGAATTATTAAGACCACAATTTGGTTTTTCTTGTGTATATTACAATTTGATGTTGCAGATTGGGTATCTAAGGATATGTATTATGTATGAAGTCTTAACAGGGACTTCTGGTCTCCAAAATTTTAATTACTTGTTGAAATTAGATAGTTTATAACATAAACAAACAAAAAACATAGATACCAATCCTACAGTCATGTTTTTAGACACTTTGATTTGTGAGGAAGGAAAAAAAGTTGAGAAAATTGACAATTCTTGTTGGATGCATGAGAAGGAAAACTGTTTTTCCTTATTCAAAAATACATATCTGTGCAATGAAAATGTAGAGTAAAATCACTCAATACACATATTGGGGATTTGAAGTGAAGCAATCGTGCAGAGTAACTGCATATATCACTGAGTTAGAAAAGTCTCTCTCAATTTGTATAAATTTTTTAAAATATATCCCTCAAGTGCACACTGTAAACAAAAAGCAGATATTGAGAACCGTAATTGGGAAGAGTAACTTCTAATGGTTAAAAATATTGAGCTGAAGTTGCCTTAGTATTTTAATCACATCGCTTGTTTACTACAAAAGAAGCAAATGATGCTACCTGTTCCTGAAGTGGATCTGATTGCAAGTATAGTGCAAAATGTGTACACTTAAAAATAATTGCTGCAGATGTTCACAATTGCAAGTCCTTCCGCTTTTTAGTGATATAACAGTGGGATTGGTAACACCACTTTTTCCTGTTGTATAGGAGAGAAAAAAACTGAAGTATATTTGCCAGACTCCTTTAAAGTAATAAGGTACTCAGACCATTTCCAGTACATGTGGAATATAGAAATAAGGTGATGTAAGACAGTCATTTAAAATAGAACGATTGTTATAGTTTAATATGGAAGTACAGTTGAATCCTTTTACAACAGCAGGAGATTATGTTGGATGTCAACCAAATGTATTGTATGGCTGACTTTTCACAAGCAGCTGAGGTTCTGTTATGTGTCAGCTAAGAATACTGAAAAGTTGAAAATATGGAGTACCTGATACACTGAAACTTGATTTTGGAAATCGGCTTTAATATGTCTGTATATCCTTAATGATGATGCACTCATACAAAGACGAAAAAGGTAGATAAGCATCTAAATTAGTATTTTATGTGGATTAAATAAACGTTGATTCTCATTCTTATATTGAGAGGAATTTTATCAGTCATCTCTGAAGTTAAACTGAAGTAATGTAAAACAATCAAGGAGTCTACTGGCAGTTTTAAAGACTAACAAATTTGTTAATGGAATAATGTAGAGCTTCTACTTGCTTTTGGGAGCAAGTACGTTTCAGGCTCCACGTGCCTTTTCATATATCAGTAAACTGCTTGAAGGAGAAGCACATTGATATTTACACTTTGATGGCATAGCCAGATGTTTTCCAAAAAAACCTAGTATAGGTGGTTGTAAAAATCTGTTTATATTGGTTATTCCTTCCTTATTACATTATCTCCTATATCTTGCAATATATTTCTCCTTGTAGAATTCAGATCTTTATAAAACAACAAATTATTTGATTCCAAGTACAACTGTATTTGGAAAATACCGTGCTAATAGATCTTGGGTTTATCGTACAGTTTTGCGTGTCAATTTTGCCTTTCTACCGTAGTGTGCTGTATTAATAATTTCAGTGTCAGTGGAGTTAACATTCCTAATGCCTCTGCTTGTAAATCTCTCCCTTTAGGAAACAGTACATCAAAGTAAGCATATAAATGAGATCACCTAAAAATAGTCATATGTTGACAAGCTTTTAGTGAAGGTTTTACTAAGAAACCTTCCCAAAACAAAACCAGGCTAAATGTGACAGATGGGTTCAAATCCTTTCATAATCTTTAAATCCCGTAGTTTAAAAAATGGTATTCTTGACTCACTAAGGTTGACTAAATTTTGTTAAAGGGTAATTTTTTTTTCCTTTAGAGCCTTATTGAATGTTAATCCTCTTTGTTATATTTAGTGCATCTCTGAATGTCTGGCACAGTCAATATCTACTCTATACAAATAAAAAGATTAGGATATTTCTAAGACATAATGACACTGAATTTCTGAGTATGCTTTTAAAAATTATGCAAAGGCTGATAGGAGATTCTTGTGGTATTCTCTGCCTCCACCCCAATCCAGATGCTTGATTTCTCCCTGTCATCAGCTGACAGAAAATGTTGAAACTGGAACGATGTGATTTCTTCCTACAAAAAAGTGCCTGTCAGAGAAGAGATCAGCTGTGGTTTTTTAAATCTCTCACAGGTAAAAGGCACCTCTGTAGCAATCCCTTTGGCATGGGAACATGGGAGGTCTTGGGGAGCTGGCAATTTTAAAGCCTGATGGGTGCTACTGTGCATGCGTACTCTGCACTCTCAAAAGTCATTGGAAGCATTATAACTGTATGAGGCAATAGCTAGGTTGTTAGTGTGTGCTGAAACTTCTTGTTATTGTTAGAGCCCTGCGTGAATACAAATATGTGGATCTGTATCTGAACTGCATCTCCAAGTTATAGCTGTGGCTATAACGCAGACATCCACAGATTTGGAGGGCTCTAGTTATTCTTATTGATAGATTCCATATTATCTTGTCCTCAACACTCCTCTATCCCCATTTGTTTGTTATCCATAGATTGTCTCATCATAGGCCAAAATTTTAAGTTACTTTTCTGTTATATGCTTCTACGGTGTCTAGTACATAGGAGTCTTGATCACTAACTGGGACTTGCAGCTGATACTACAAAACCAATAACAATAAGGCTCAGTTCCCGCACCTGCAGTACATTACTTCAGAAGGTGATTGCTCCTCATTTCTACAAAGCACTTTCATTGTATTTATCTGAACTGATACCCTATTTGAGGGAAACTGGTGACTTTATCTTATTTCAGTTGTTGACACTGTTAGTTTGCAAGTCAGCTGCTCCTATAAGGAGTTCTTTGCTTTACAAATTATCCTTTTTAAGCTACTTGCTCAGCATTTTTCCTTTCTAATTCCTTTTCAGTATGGCTGGGCTAAATTAAACGAATCACATCTGAGATTTATTGTCTCACTCTGTGTGCTCTGTGGGCCCTTGCTCTCCAAAACCTCTGATTTTAGGAACAAAAGTCACTTTCAGCTGAGGAACAACAGAGGACATGTCTATGGAGCAATTCATTTGTCACTGCGGCTTGTGCAAACAACACTTGGCTAGTTCTGATCCAGCTTGCGAGCTCAAATAACGGTAGCAGTGAGGCCTTGGCAGCGCAGCCTGCTTAAGCCCTCCCAGGATCCTAGGTATGGCCTTGAGCAGCTAGTCAGTGTTGCCACCCATGTTGCTATGGCTTCACTGCTAATGTTATTTGAGCTAGCTAGATTAAAGACAGCCAATGGTATGTCTACTTGTGCTTCTGCCACACTTCTGACTGTAATGGAGGCATCAGTATTGCACTGCATCTTACACTATTTCAGAATGAAATCAGGGTTTTCACTTGGCTCCTTCATCTCATCAGTGGATTCCCACCACTTTATGAGTCACAAAATGCCTCAAAGCATCCTAGTCTCTCCTCCATCCATGCAGGATCAGACGATAATTAGGCCTCATCAGATGGATTCTCCATACCTGACCCAGCGCTGGTTAAGCTGCATCCTTGTGTAAGATTGTTTTAGGACTCACCGTTCTACAAACTACATTGAGTCCAAATTTAGAATTACTGGATTTATCTCCAATTTCAGGATTGGAGACTGCTGGCAGCCTGCCTAAGTCCAGTGTCTTGGATCTTTGAGAAGCTGCTACAGTGTTCTGACTGAAATTCCAAGAGGCAAAACCATTTGAGATTGGTGTAACCCTTCTGCCAGGGCATATATCTAAGGATTTCCAAATAATGTTACAGCATCAACCGGCTTGAGCCCCCACTCAGTCTGCTGGGAAACCCTGCACTATTCCCTGGGCACCCCAAAAGGGTAATGCTTCCCTGCTCGCAAGCACAAGTCTGAGAAATTTTAATAGTAATAAAAACAGTATGTAAAAGGCCCAATAATAAAAATCAGCACTGATCTGGAGGATCAGTGCAAAACAGGTTTCCAACATGATTCCACACAGCATAACAGCACATGTGAACTCAATAGCAAACCCAGCACTGATCTGGAGAATCAGTGCTAAATAGTCTCCCCAACAAAGCCCAGGGAGTGTCTTTCATGCCAGCTAAACAGGCTCCCCAACAAACCCCAGTGAGTGGTTTCACGCCAGCTGTCTGCTGATGCCAACCACTGGTCATTTACTCCATCCACTAGCACCATCCCTTGGCTCTGCCCACTGGTCAGTCATGCTGCCCAGCTTGCTGCTGGCCGCTCTCACCGTCCACTGGCTCCACCCACTGGTCACTCATGCTGCCCAGCTCACCACTGGTCGCTCTCACCGTGCACTGTCTCCGCTCACTGTCCACCGGCTCCGCCCACTGGTCACTCCATCTGCTGCTCCTCTTTGGTGATTTCAGCTCAGAGGAAGAATTTGCCTCTCTCTAGTGATTTCAGCTCTTAAACCTCAAGTAGGTGCAAACAGCTACTTCCATTAAAATAAGAAAGAAGGCCTCAAAGAAGCCTAGCCAGCTCTATCATTTGACAGTGGGACCATAAGGTAAGACAAAATGCCTCAAGCATTGCTCCAGAAGGAGCTATGCAAAAGCCGACCCCTGTCTTAAACTTTTCCAAGCTGAAATAGCCAGTGGCCTCTCTTACAAGTTTCTTTTCAGTTACGGGTAGCTTTTATCCTTTAACTAACCCAAACAGATTTGGAACAATCAGAGAGTAGCAATTCACGAAAGACAGTATTTCATATTTCCCTTCAGCAGAATTACAGATACTGACAGATTTGTGATCAGATTAACCCCAAATACCATGCTAATGCCTAATTGTGCTCTTTATGCTCATGCTAATACAGGACCCATGCAGATTAGTTGCTCCTCCTCAGAATCTGTTAGGAAGAACTTCTAAGCCTGCCTTACATTGACAAATCCATCAAGCTCACAAAAAGAGACTCTGATAAGGTGGTTGCTCTTAGAAGAGGGTCTATTTTAATTTGTAAGGGATCTGGCAGTGCGTCTAGCCGTCTTTTATTTACAGAGTTCCATTAAGGTCAGATCAATCTTGTTCTACTTGAACTGCCTGACTATCATAATTTATGCAAACAAAGAGCAAAACTGAAGCGAGGACATGAAAACAAAAGTATGAGGTATATTCGAAGAAGATAAATTTTTCAAAAGCCTTAGGGCAGATCATGTTTTCTGGCTAAGCCACAAGAGTTCAGTTTTTAAACAATTAAAACTCTACCCTTGAACTAAGAGAAAGTTCAAGAGGAGCTGGAAAGTAGATTTAAATCTTTGCAGCTGCTGAAGAATCTTCCCAGACACACTCATTCTTTTCACTTTTATAGTGCCTTCGATCCAAGTGGGTCTCAAGTATTTTATAAACATTAATTAATTATAGTAAGAACAGGTGTTATGTTCATATTATAGATTTAGAAACTGAGGCGTAGAGACTCAAGTGAGCTCTCCCCCGTAAGAAGAAAAGGGTTTAAAAAAAAAAATCAACTTCAAGGCACACACTAATTTCTCATGTAGATCCTTACCTTGGCCAATCACTGCACAAGATAAAGCATGCAAATCAAGGAGGAGGATTGTGCTGCTGCATACTACTCCAGGAAATAGATGTTAGCTTTTGTTTTCCTAAACTCCAAGGTTTGTCTTCACAGTTAGGAAAGACGCAATAAGAACGAGCAAAGGCAGCAACATCCTCCCATCTAGCTTCCAAGATTACTTCTGTATTATAGAGAAACAAGTGAAATATATGTATTTTTGAAGTATTCATAAAAAGTGTGCCACTTAGCCAAAGAAATGCTGCTTGACCAGGGGTTAAAGTAAGGTGGAACACCCCAGAACGCCATTCCAGGGCCCATCATGTCACTTGAATGGCCCCAGTCTGAACCTGCTCTCACTGAGCATGCTCAAGCTGGAGCCTCAGCCCGGGCCGGGGCAGCTCCCTTGCTTCCTGGAATGCGGCAGAACGCCATTCTGTGGCCTGCTATTTTTAGGGGCTCAGCATTGGGGCCCCTAAAATAGAAAATGGAGCCAGAATGCTGCATTCAAAGGCCCACTATTTTTAAATGGTGGGCTCCAGAATGCAGCATTCTAGCACCATTTTCTATTTTTAGGGACCCCAGAATGCTGAGCCCCTAAAAATAGCAGGCCACAGAATGGCATTCCACCACATTCCAGGAAGCAAGGGAGCTGCCCCGGCATGGGCTGAGGCTCCAGCTTGAGCATGCTCAGTGAGAGCAGGTTCAGACTGGGGCCATTCAAGTGACATGATGGCCAGGTAAGGGAATCTGGTGGGGGGTGGTCAGGGCAGTATTGTCTCTAGGATTTGCAGTTGGGGGGCTGTAGGGGGAGATTTGAGAGGTTTAAGGGGGGCTCACTAATTTGGTATAACACTGTTACTAGCTGACAACTGGGGCAGTGTTGGAAAATTCTGAGGGTGTTGGGGGGGAGTTACGGAAATCCCTGGTTTGGGGACAAGTGAGCCTGCCTGGTAGGGAAAGGGCGTGGGGGAGGGGGTCGGTCCAGGGCAGCAGGGGAAGACTGCACAGCACCGCAGGGAGTTGGGGAAGGGTTGGGGGATCAGCAGTGAGACGGGGGCCAGGGGCAGTAGCTTGGGTAGTGGGTAGGTGTGTGGGGAGCAGTGGCTGGGGTGGGTGACAGGTGTTTGGGGGACAGTAGCTGAAGTGTGTGAGGGGGACCTGCACTGGTGTGAGGGGGCCCCACCAATTTAGGAGCATTCTGAGGGCTGCCAAATTATACTTTAACCCCTGTCCTTGACTGAATTGTGCATATAGCCATTCTAAGGATGCACCCACCTAATATCAATTTGTAGAAAATACAGTACTTAATATATTATGTTGATTAGGTTGTTAAACACACTCATTGGCAAGGCAAATCTGTGTAAACTAATATCACCATAATCTATCAGTGGCAACATTTACTGCTGTGCCAGAAACTTTCTTGTAGTAAAAACAAAAATAGTCAATAGATCAGTATAAAATCAATTCTTTTCATTGAATTTAAGTTAGGTTAGGATGATTTAATTTCAGGAACATCATCTAAAGCAACTTTATTCCGTTAATTTTCCAACAAGAATTCAGTGTTGTAATTATCCTGGATAACAGAGTAAGAGTGTTATTTGCTGTTTATAGCCAAATGAATACTGCCGATATTCTCAGTGTGATACTAGAGTGCTGATGCATCAGCACAGAGTAACTTCAACTACTTATTAAATATGTGCATAGATTAATGTTTTTTGAATATTGTATAAACATTACTGATTAAATATTTTATCTGACACTGTGTCTTATGTTCCTAAGCTTTTCAGT
This sequence comes from Podocnemis expansa, assembly GCA_007922195.1. NCBI lineage: Eukaryota > Metazoa > Chordata > Testudines > Podocnemididae > Podocnemis > Podocnemis expansa. The sequence continues at coordinate 4,307,194 of ML682006.1, forward strand.
TTACGTAATTTGTATTCCTTTTCTGATTTAAGCCATACTGTAAACTTGGTCATTTTAAAACCAGTTCTGTATTTTTCTAGCCAGTTGGCACCTCTAACAAATACAAAATAAATCAGTAAGGATGTCCTCTTGCAACTGTACACATAAAATTAGTTGTTTGTACTATAATTGCTGCATTACATTTGTCTTTATTGAAATTATAATTTTGAAACCATCCTGATCATTATAATACAAACACTTTAAAATGACATTTTTCAATATTTTTTCATGATGTACATGATAGTTCGTACCTTTGCTACATCTTTAGAGTCACTTGTTGCAAATGAAGAAGTTGAGTGGTTTTCCAGTATTTTTAGAACATTGTCCTTATTGGATGTTAGTATAGGCTAGAATCTATTTGAGACTTTTAGGGTACATTTTATTTCTTTCACTAAGGTAACATTTTTTTAATTCCATTCCAACAAAGCTTCCACTAGAAACTCAAAACAAAAATAATATTTTGACATTCAGTTCAAGTGCCTACTTGCCTATGAAATATTCCTAACTTTCTGCTCTACCCTTTAAATGGACAGTTTGCTATTTTATTTTGCCAGTCAGCACAGATCTCTCAGACAATTGAGATCACTACATTCTTAATCCAGTGCATATTTGGCATCTAGTGGTTTTAAAACATGTGAAAAGCATTTTAATGAATCATGGTTATAGTAGATTATCAAAAAAAAAAAAAAAAAAAAACCCAAGGAGTCATGTGGCCTTTAAGACTAACAGATTTATTTTTCACATGAGCTTTCGTGGGAGAAAATCCCACTTCTTCAGATGCTTTGAAGATGGGTGAACTTACAGAATGGAATGAAAATAAATGCAAGGGGGTGTAAAACATAGGATCAGGTCATACAGTAACAGCAAATCAGAGCAGTTGTTAGGTTCAAACCCTGGGAAGCCTGAAGTCAAATTACCTTTTGTAATGGGAAAAGAACCCATAGTCTGGATTCAGTCCTGCTTTCACAGAATAGGACTGAATCCAGAGTATGGGTTCTTTTCCCATTACAAAAGGTAATTTGACTTCAGGCTTCCCATCGTTTGAACTTAACAACTGGTCTGATTTGCTGTTACTGTATGACCTGATCCTATGTTTTACACCCCCTTGCATTTATTTTCATTCCATTCTGTAAGTTCACCCATCTTCAAAGCATCTGAAGAAGTGGGATTTTCTCCCACGAAAGCTCATGTGAAAAATAAATCTGTTAGTCTTAAAGTGCTACATGACTCCTTGGTTTTTTTTCTTGACTAGACTAACACAGCTATACCTTTGGAAGCTGATATAGTAGATTATGTCAGTGAGCAATTCAGTATATTTGGTGCTCTATTCAGTCATGGCATATAAGTGCTATATGTGTCATTCATCCTTGCCATGTATAACATATTTCTTTAAATCTTAAGAAAAATAATAATAATCTTGCCAAAAAAATCCTGCAATATAGTAATGAAACCAATAGTGTTCTGCAGAAATTACTCTAAATCAATGGTTCCTAGCCAGTGTGCCGGGGCACACTGGTGTGCCATGGCAACACCCAAAGTGTGCCGCGAGCATCCCCAAGAACTGGAGTTAAAGTTCCCTCCCTGCTCAGCCCAGCCACATGGGTTGTGCAGGGCTGGGAAAAGGCAGGGGTTAAAGTAAGGGGGAAGGCACTGGAACACAGTTCTGGCGCCCTATATTTTTAGGCAGGGAGCCTTCTGCCCCCCCTAAAAATAGAGGAAGGAACTGGAACGCGGAGTTCCAGGACCCCCCTAAAAATAGCAGGAGCAGCCCGAATGCAGAGTTCTGGTGGCTCCACCTTAGGCGCAGCCAGCAGAGAGGGTGGGAGGCTGGTAGTGTGTGAATCTCCCCCTGCAGGATGGAGCAGCTTGTGTCAGGCAGCCTGCAAACAGCCCAGGTAAGGGCTTTGCGGGGGGGTGGGGGGAGGGCTGCTGGGGGTTGTGTGGGGAAGGTGTGTGTGTGTATAGCAGAGGTGGGTGGGAGTGGCTGTGTAGCAAAGGGCGTGTAGCTGGGGTTATGGGGTGGCTGTTTGGTTGGGGATGTGTGTAGCTGGGGGGTTGGGGTGGCAGTGTGGGGGGGGTGTAGCTGGGAGCTGGAGGCTTAGTTCTGGCCCCTGCAGTGATGAGAGGGTCCATCACAGGCAACAGGGGACTTGGGGAAGGGAGGATGGGACCCACTGGGGTGGGAGGGAGCAGCAGTGGGGTGAGGATTTGCCCTGGGTGGCGGGGAGCCACTGTGGAGAAGGGGGAAATGGGTGGAGAAGGGGGAAGTAGGTGCTGCACCATGCTCCCTTGCCCTACCTTCCCACTCTCCAGGTTCCCCCTGCCACCCCACAAAGCCACTCTTGTTCTTCCTTCCTCTCTCCCCTCTTCCCACCCTTGTGCTGATCCCCACATGGCTGCCCTTGTCCTCTTTTGCCACCCCTCCCCTGCTGTGCTCCCCACATTCACTCCTGCCACTGCACACTACTCCTGACCTCCCGTGTTTTGCCACCCCTACTACCCCACATAGGAGCATTTCCAAAACACTGTGCCATGGTTCATAAATATTCATAAGTAATTTAAGTTAATTTGAATATTTATGAGTTTTTAATGGCCATGTGCCTCGAAAAATTTGAAGGTATCAAGGTGTGCCACAGCAGAGAAAAGGCTGGGAACCTCTGCTCTAAACTCTCTGAAATTAAAATAAAATTATATTTGTCTGTAGGTTGTTTTAGAACTTTTTATTAAAAATGTATACTAGCTCTAAAATTTCTATACATTCTTAAAAACATACTTTGAAAAGTTAGAATTTCTATTAAATACAGTAAAATTTTCCATAAGAAGAACGTACGCATTAGTCAAGATCCAGAGAGGTAGCCATATTAGTCTGGTTCAGCAAAACAAACAAGGAGTCCTGTGGCACTTTCAAAGGCTAACAGATTTATTAATCGCATGAGCTTTCATGGGAGAAAATTCCACTCCTACGAAAGCTTTTGCAATAAATAACTCTGCTAGTCTTTAAAAGTGCCACAGGACTCCTTGTTTAGTATGCATTAGTGTTCTTGAATTCTGCTATGAACTGTTACCTTGGATGAAGAAAAATATGAATTTTTGGTACAATTGAATTCTTGATTCAAAGAGTAAATGTAGAAATCAAGAGGAAAATATTAATATTTTACTGCTTTAATGTATGGATTTATTGATGAATGTCTAAACAGCATCTTTGATTCAAGGCATTGTTTTATAGAGACTTTCTTAGCTCAATATTAAATTTTGATAATGATAGCTTTAATTTCAGTATCAGATTGGGAAAAAAAATTCCTGTTCCAGGTTTCTGATAGAAAGCTGTCGATCTGTGCTTTGGAAATCTTTTGTTGCCTGGTGACTGATAAGGAGATTAATCCTGGGAAGGGGTCTAGTGAATCATAAAGTAGAATGTGGGAAGATTGCTCTGCCTAGAAACTTCACATAACATTTAAAGTTCCTTTTGTATGAGAAGTTCTCTTGCACTGTAACCCAGAAAGGTCAAAAAATTGTGCCAATATGCAAAATGTTGAAGTAGGATGCAGCAGCATGGAATCACTTTCAGATATGCTTTTGTAATGCGCTCCCCTCCCCGTTTTGCTCACAGAAGTGGTACCCTGTTATACATGTGGTATTGCGGGACCCTGGTGCTGCTGTCACAAGTCATGCGGCAGATTTAATAGCTAAGCTGCCTCTGAAAACATTTTAATGATAGTTCCAGTGTGCAGAAAAACACACTGCAAGATATATAGTCTGTTTGTGCAGTCCATCTAGGTGTTGTGCTGCTTGAACTTGTGATTCCTGCTTTATGTGCATGCAGCATTTCATGCCACAGTAAATCATTGCTTGCAAGTTTGTCATCTCACTCCTCCCCCCATTCGGAATCCATCTTTGATATCACGTGGCATTTGTCAGTCATCAGTTCAGTATATGTTGTGCTTGTTCAATCTTGGCATATAAATGCTATATGTCATTCATCTTTGCTGTGTATAACATAGTTCTTTAAATCTTAAAACAACAAAAATAACATTATCCCTACCAAAAAAAAAAAAAAGATTGTGCAATACAGTAATGAAACCAGTAGTGTTTTGCAGAGAGAAAGCAAGGTAGAGGATGCAGGCAAAATGGAAGTTCCTTCAAAGTGCACCCTACAGCACATACCATCCCCCATTAAAATAGTGAGATTGGCCATAACCAGCCAAAGCTCTCTCCTTTATGTTTTCATGTTCCCCATAACTCCCCACACCATTAACATATAGGGTGCCCCACATCTTACCTAGGTACAGCAATGCTGGTTCCTTTTCCAAATCCTCTCTGGTATGTTCCCAGATTTCCTCCTCAAAGAGAACCTGCAACTCCAGCCAGAGGTTGTCCAAATAGAGCCCTGAAATAGTCAGCATCTGATCCATCTTTTCTAGTCCCAAAAGTCCAATAAGTAGGAAGGAAAGCTAAAATGCTGAGCATGTGGTCAGACTTATTATAGAACAGGCCTACTTATTGTAGAACAGTGTTCCTCGGTGACCAGTCCCTGACATAGGTTAGGAAGGCAGCAAGTTAGTCCTGGTGTACAAAATGTTGAGAAACATCGCTCTAGAGCAGCGTTTGTCAAAGTTCAGGTGCTGACCCAGTACTAAGTCGCACACCTGCAGGTATTGGGCCACTGGCAGGGGAGATGTGAGGGAAGGGGAGGGAGGGAGGTGCTTGCCTCTCACTGATTTGCAGCCTCTTATAACATAGTATCAGCCTTCAGTAGAGAGCACTGAGACAAACAGGAATGTGAGTCATTAGGATTAACAATGAGATGCTAATTGTTCAAACAGTCTCTGTGCCTCCTCTCCAAGTCAGTATCTCTTTGGGGTTTGCTCATTCGTATGAAAAAGACTGAGCTCATTGGCAAGCAACCCTTGTGTTTTTTATCAATAGACCCAATGAAGAAAAGAACAAAAAACTTTGAACACCCCCTTATCCCACCATTTCTGGGATCTAGGGATTGCAGTTATTTTTGCAAATTAGGACTTGCTTCTCTTCAGTGGGTTGAGAATTCCCTTGTGTGCAACAAAAATTACAATTTGTAGATTTTAATACAAACACTTTCAAGAGATTTTTTGACTGATAAAAAGAGAAAAGAAGAATAAACTGCTGTAGTAGGAGCCTGTGTTTAGAAAGAGTGGTATTTTTTCTGCCATTAGAAAGCCTAAGTAACAGAATAAAATCCAACTCAAGGATGTATCTGCTGGAAGGAGAAATTATAACAAAGTCCCAACCTGAAGAGGAGTGGATAGCCCGATTGTGTTGCTGCCTGATGCACACTTCCAGCGACAGGGGGTCACCAGACCAAGCAGAGAGGGCTAGCAGCCCTTCAATCACAATATTGTGGACAATTGTGTGTTCATGGACACTCATACAGACTAAGGGAGCAGATGAAGAGCAAAGATGAGACTGGAACCCAGAGGGGCTGCTTCAGTTCCTGGGATTTGGCAGTGGAGAAGGGAGCAGGACCTGGAAGGACTTGGACAGGCTCAGCAACAGATAGGAACTTCCAGGACCTTTCTTTCCAGCCTGGCATTGGCTCTCTTCTCCTTCACCTGTCTCAGCACTTCCATCCCATTTCTCCACCCAGGTCACCCACCATTTTCAAGGAGCTGCCACACATACACTCTGGGCTACTACATGCAATTTTAGAGACTTGACATGCTTCTTGATTTGAGACAGGAGTGTGGCATATGGGATCACCCTCTGCATGTTCCATGTAGGGGATCTCAAATGAGATGTGTAGGGAGAAGCAATGAAAGCCATGAGGGATTCCTACTCCCACCTCACTCCCCTGCAGCCTTGATCACTGTTCAATTTTCTGGCAGCAGATGCTTTTTTTTGGTGGAGGGTTGCCGCATGGCAGAGCGGTCTGGAGCTGGGCTCCTGAGGAAAAAGGTTTGACAACCACTGCTTTAGAGAGCTCTGTCCTCTGGCAGTTTCTTGGAGATGGTTTCATAGCACAGTGGACTTCAGGCATATTCACCAAATTTTGGGTCTTACTGATTGCACACCAGATCCTGGATGTTAGCATTTGGCCAGCAGGCAGCATGCTGGTAGGCAAATTTCTTGGATGGCAGATCTGTTCAAGTGCTGTGAAAGCACAGTAGAAATGTATCCAGGTGTGTGTAATGTGGGGGGTAAACACTATAAAAATTGGAAGGTGCCTTCTGGTGCAGAAGAAGGAAGTAGGAAGAGGATATGAAAATACAGGCCACATGGAATTGTGGGAAAGCATTGGAGGAGTGTCAGAATCTGTGCTTGATTAGCCCATGTCCTCCCTACAAAATGGGTAGGTTTCCAGCTTGGGTTCACACCTCTATGTCTAACCTGGCCCCAGGTTTAGATCACCACCAAACCTGTGTCAGCATTTCTGTGTGTGGGCGGTAGGGCTGGATAGGGGGCATCTTTGGTGAAGATTTACCCATACTGGGTCCATCAAAATGTGCCAAAAACAAACCTAAGTAACCACTTAAAGTTGTTGTACTTTTCCTCTCTTTTCCCTGTCTCCCCAACATCTTTATTCTTTCCATTGCACAATATCCAAAAGTGGATTAACTCTTTGGGCAGGATCCATCTTTTTGTTTGTTTTTTAAAGAGACTACTTTGGGTACTGAATAAATAATTCTTAAATACTTACCTATTGTAAAGCCCTATTTATATGCTAATATGTTTTATTTGTTTAAGAATTAATGGACATGATTTCTTACTTAAGTACATTTAAGACAGTAGAAAAGTACTGCTGTTAGTTATTTACAGTGGTCCTCAGTGAAATTAGCTGCAATCTGATGTATGGTTATTCTACCTATATTTGTTAGTCCTTCCTAAAACCTAATTGCTGGAGCCTAGGATTAATGCATTTGTAGTAAAAAACAGTTTGTCAAGTGTGATCTCCAGTTCTGAAGAGGATTTTCAGACAGATGTGTCCTGTTAACCCCTAGTGCTGACTGAGCAATCAAGAGATGTTCACAGCATCTATAAACTAGCTGTTGTTTATACTTTGTGTGATGGATTTGCTAATTAAATCCCTTAAATTGATTTTAGCACCTAACAGCTGAGACCTAACTCACAACTGATGCTTATTAAGGTAGATAGCCCAGAAAATCTAGATTCACTTTTTGTTCCAGGCTAAATATTTTGTTCCTGATTCTCTGCTTCCTAACAGCAGTGTAAATTAAGAGTAACTTCTTGGAACTCAAACAAGGAGTCCTATCGCACTTTTAAAGCGTAACAAATTTATTCATTGTATGAGCTTTCGTAGGAGAAAATCTCACTTCGTCAGATGCTTGAAGATGGGGAATGTACAGAATGGGAGCAAAATAAATTCAGGGAAGTGTAAATCATAGGATCAGGTCAAACTGCTGCAGCAAGTCAAAGCAGATTTAAATGGTGGAAACCAGCATATAGAGGTAGGTGAGGTCAGATCACCAGTTACAATGGGCGTTGGGGGGGAAGAAACATAGTCTTTTTTTTAGCCCTAAGCTGATGGTGTCAAATCTGTATATGAATTCCAACTCTTCAGTTCCTCTTTGAAGCTTTGATTTGTTATCCATTGGAACCGATTACAGTTGTATTAGTATAAACCTGGAGCAAATGGGCGGAGAATAGGATCCTTCTTATGTTTTCAGTTTTTCAACTGTTTTTCCTAGTCCATTGATACGCCTATTTAACTTTCAGTCTTGATTTGATTGCCAGGCTAGACATTCCAGCTAGCTGACATCTGTTAAATGCCTTCTGTGTGTTATTCTAACCAGTTACTGTAGGTCACAGAACTCTGCATAGGACTCTAAGTCAGAGGTTAACCTTTGACACATGTGACTTGTGGTTGTGTCCAGCCTCTTCGTTCACATAGCTTTATAGCCAAAATCATTTTAAAAGGATACAAAGGTGTATGTTAGCCTGTTTGCAAGAGAACAGAGCACATACTGGAATACTGAAGGTCAGGGCTGCCTCCAGGCTATTTTTGCTCTTCTGAGAAATATATGCACTTAACAGCAGAACTCACAATCATCAGGGCCATACCTCGGGGCCAATGGGGTGCAGCCCGAAGCGGCTCGATAGAGCTGCGCTATTAAAGGGGCAGCTTTGTGGTGCCAGCTCTGAGCACAACCAATGGGAAGTGGTGTGTTCTGATTGGAACACACCCTGGGTGGCAAAACGCTGCATTTATGGCTCTGACAATCACTGAATATTTTGCTGGCCCTCTACTGCCCTAGGCAGTGTGTTCTGTTTAAAATGTAGACCCTTACTCTGCTGCTGGTCATTGTCTAGTGCCACTTACTTCCTCAAAAGCAAATTAGTGTCAGAAATATAAATCTTGAAATGTTAGCTGGCTTTGAGGTTATATCTGCTGTTTTGTCTGAAAATACTAAAACGATGGTACGCCTCTGCAGATTCTGTTTCACATTGATATTTGTATTACTTCCATACTAGATGTAATCTTGGCTTAATGAATTTCTTTTGTTTGGCGAGGTTGCTGTAGCTTTATGTACTGTATGCAGGGTTCTGATTTTTTTACATTTGTGTCTCATATCCATATATAACTTTATTTTTATTTAATGATTGCATTAAAGTTGAGCATCTGATAGTCTTCTAGTTGACTCCCAGTTAATATGTTGCCTGAAAATTATTCAGTATCTTTGTTAGTGATTTTTATGGAGGAAATAAAAATGACAGTTTCTAAGTTACTTGGGAGATGTGGTTTAGTGACCAGCTCAGTGCTTGAATAATATGGAATGAATTCCACCTACTTGTCTGTCCTTGTTTTAAGTGTGCATGTGTGTTTGTGTTATTAATTTAAATCAAATGTACTTCTAAAACAATAATCATTTCCTCTAGTTGCAGTGCATGGAAAACGCCAGTGATGCTAAACTTCTGATAGTGTTGTAGTTCGTAGTGGCTCGATAGACACAATGTCCCCACAATGATACATCAGCCTTAGAGACATTTAACTGAGTCTGGGGTCTCTCTCAACCAGGGGTTAAAGTAAGCCAGCACACGGTGGAATGCCATTCTGGGCCCCACCATTTTTAGGGGCTGAGTGTTCTGGGCCCCCTAAAAATAGGAAATGCTACCAGAACACTGCATTCCAGGGCCTGGCACTTGAAAATAGCAAGCTCTGAAACTCAGTGTTCCAATTCCATTTTCTATTTTTAGGGGTCTCAATGCTGGGCCCCTAAAAATAGCAGGCCCTGGAACGGCGTTCTGCTGCAGACGGGGTGGGAGGTGGGCCTTGCCCAGCCAGCGTGCACATGCAGGCTGCATACCATATATACTTGCGTATAGCTGAGATTTTTGTGCCTGAAAATTGGTTTCAAAACAGGTGCTCAGCTTATACACGGGTCAATATAGTAGACAGCCCCAGCCCAGGAGTTTCACTGGGCATGCTCCAGGCTGGAGCCCTAGCGTGGCCAGGGCAGCCATCTTGGGCAGTTGGCCTGGGCTGGAGTTGGAGTTAGGAAGGGACCCGGTGTCTGGAGCAGCCAGGTAAGGGGGCGGGGGGTTGGAGAGGCCACAGAAGTGGTGGCAGGGCCCCAGGGTTGGGGGGGGGGGGGGGTTTGAGAGGCCAGGAAAAGTGGGGGCAGGGGTTGGAGGGGGATGGGGAAAGGGGTGGAAGGGGGGTTGGGGAACAGCAGTGGCAAGCAGGGAAACAGCAGGGGGAGCGGACAGAGCAGGGGGACAGCAGGGGGAGTGGAGAGAACAGGGGGAACAGACAGCAGGGGATCAGCAGCAGGGAGTGGAGAGAGCAGCGGGGGACAGGGGAAAAGCAGCAGCAGGGGTTTGGGGGTTAGGGAGGGTGTCAGGAACTCTGGGGGAAGACAAGTGGCGCTGGCTGAAAGGGTTAGGCCAAGGCCAAAAGGGGACCTTGACTTATACACAGGTCACCCATTTTTGCCTCTTTTGGAGGCTCAGAATTAGGGGGTCGGCTTTGTCTGTGACTCATAGCAGTTACTTTGATGGCCGCCCCTCCCAGGCCATCATTAAAGTACATAGAACGTGTGAAGTGAACAATGGCTCCTTCACCTTAACTAGATGGCCCCCTTGAACTCAACTGGATGGCCATTACCACCCTGGGGGCCCATTGTTTTGCAGGGCTTGGTGTAGGTGGGCTCTGCCTAACTGCAAGGTCCTGCAGGGCATGACTCATACCCCCATTGTTCCCCACATTCCCTGTAATCAGGGAAAGGCGGGAAATAGTCTTTAAAAGCTGAGGTTCTGGGGTGCTCAGGCAGGATGGTTTTCAACATCTCTCCTGGCCTGATCAACCAGAAGCTGCCTCCTCCGCTCACGAGTTCCCCCTAGAGCGTATCCACGAGTTACCCCCACGAGTTACTGCCGGCCGATTATGAGTCTCCTCCAGCCTGTAAAGCTGTTACCCTTGCTGCTAGGAGTGGTAAGAGTCTGCCCTGCAACCTCTCTCTAAGAAAAAAGTTATTCTATTTTTTTAGGGCTGCTTTAAAACTGCTTTCCCCAGCTTTACAGGCTTGCGTGTGTACCCTTCTGTTTGCTTGCAGCTCCAGTTTGTGTTAGGAGCTCCCCGTGTCTGTAATTGCTTCTTGCTACTTTGTATCACCCAGTGTATCTCTTTTCCTCCTGGGTTGTTTGAACTTGCTTTAAGAGTATTGTGTTTTGCAACATTGTATAAAGTTAATTGGTAGCCTTAGAAGTCTTAAGTTAGCTGTTAAGATTGTTTCCTTTAGTTCCGAGCCTTTAGAATTGTTTGGTTAAGTTGCCTTTGCCCTCCCCTCTGTAACCTCCCCAACTTAAATAAACCTTTTTCTCTTTAACTTTACTTGCTCCCTCTTCATTTCTGGGATCCCCGGTGCGCTTCAACTTTCCTTCTGTCCCTGTGGCTCCCCGCTCCCGAGCCGCTCTCCCCGCCCCGCTACCCTTGTGGCTCTCTGCGGCTCCCGAGCCGCTCCCGCGGCCGCCATCGGTTCCCCCGATCCCCCCGGACTCTCTAGCGGCCCCGCCGCTTTTTCCCCGGCTCCCGCGGCAGCCCGCCAGTCCTCCCCGTCCTCCGCCGCTTCCTGCGGTTCCCGGCTTCCGAGCCGCTCCTACGGCCGCCCTTCCTGCCCCGGCTGCCAGCCGTTCTTCCTCACCTCCTGCCCCCGGCTCCTGAACCGCTCCCGTATCTGCCGCGTTCCTGCAGCTCCCGGCTCCCGAGCCGCTCCCGCTCTCCTGCGGCTCCCCGTGGGCTCCCCGCCCTAGCCGCCGCTTTCCTGCGGCTTCCCGCGGGCTCCCCGCCCTTACTGCGGCTCCTCCACCGCTTTCTGCGGCACCCCGGGTCCCAGCCGCTTTTCTGCGGCGTGCCGGGCTCTCCAGCGGCGCTCCCGCTTTCTTTGCAGCTCCCGAGCCGCTCCTGCGGCCACCGCTGCTTCCCTCGAACTTCTGCCTTCCCCGCCAGCAGCTTCCCCCGAACCCCTCCTGCCTTCCCTACCATTTTGCCCTCCTCTGCTTCCCTCACAAACCCCTGAATCCCCTTTCAGCCCCTCCTGCTTCTCCCCATTGCCCGCACTCCCACACACCTACAGCCCCCCTCCTGCCTCTGTCCCCTTACCCCAACCCCCAAGCACCTCCTCACCCCGCTGCCTTTCCACACACCCCCACTTGCCTTTACTCCTCTTCAGGCCCCAGCTTCCCTGCTACTTATCTTCTCTGCCACTGCGGCACACTAATTTGCATTGTACCCCCCCCTTTTCCTATAGCGTGTTAACGTAGCCTTTAGGTTATAGTGAGTAGGGCTATAGTGTTAGTAGGTTAGTTGAAGAACCCCATTGTTCCCCAACCTGTCCCCACTCCTGAAAGTTAGGTACCCCCCAACACTTTACAGAAACCACTGTGACAAACACGACATACACCGACCACTGCTCACCTTACCCTATACTCATTTTAATAAAGTGTACCCCAGATCCACCCCGTACCCCACAGGTGCAGTGGTTGCTCCCCAAGATCCTCAAATCTTCGAACCTGCTGGCAGGGTCAGGCTTATGCATGCATCGGCTTTTACATGAGTCTATACAGTAGTTTCCCAGCCCAGTGCTTGGTAGCGCATGAGTACTGGGGCGGCCCGGCTCGCGCTGGGGGGTGGGTATTGGGAACAGGGGAATGGATATTGGGGGCAGTAGCTGGGGTGGAGACAGGAGGTGGGGTGGGGGGAAGGCTTTGGCTGCAGGAGCTGGGGTGGGGGGCTGGCATGTGGGGGCACGAGCTGGGGTGCAGAGGGGGCCCACCCGTGCGGGAGGGTTCCAGGGCCTGCCAAATTATACTTTAACCCCTGGTCTCAGCCTAGTATACATTAAGTATATCTTCCTGCAGGACCTGCATTAGTTTTTGCTTCTCCTTTAAACTATAGTCATAGAATATTAGCGCTGGAAGGGACCTCTGAGGTGATCTAGTCCAACCCCTGCTAAAAGCAGGACCACTCCCACTAAATACCACCCATTCTTCCCTAGGAGAGTTAGGGACAATGATTCTCATTAAGTCACCCTGTTTTTTCAGTCTGTCCTATGTAGGTTCTTATATCACCACACTTATTGTCGTATCACTGCTTCTGGTAGTCATTTAAATAACATGACCAACATCTGTCACATATTGTTTGCTTTTTTGCTTTCCCTCCAGAGGGAGGAGCTTGTGTAGTGAAGCATCTTGTTTTGGAAGTGTTGTTTCATATGGGAGAAAAATATAGGCATCCATTGTTATTCACATTTGTCAGAGGAGACAAGGTCAAAAAATGCTCCTTGCGCTTGGTGCAGAAGGTAGTGACGCTTGTTTTGGTTCTTACTTCCTTGGGGACTTCGATCCCAAAGTCAGATTGCACTTGGACAAGATTTGTGCCCCACACAGACGAGGTTTGGTTTGGGTTTTTTTTTTTTTTTTTTTTTTTTTGGTTGAGAATTCCATTGTGCCAGAGGAGGAAGCTGTCAGTCATGATCTTCCTCTTGGAGCTTTAGAGACAATCTTTCAGATCTCCTGGAATCAGGCGTGGAACACTTTGAAGATGAGGATTGAGACCTTCATGTGCTTTGAGATAAAAGGCAGTGGACAGGTTTGACATGTTTGTGGTAGTCTGTGTGGTGAGGAGATGCAGTAAATGCCATACAGCCTTTTTTTATATGTTCTGGACTAAAAACTGGGTTTAAAAGAGAGCCAATATTTTCCTGTAATGGAAGGATAATTAGCTAATTTGATTCCTCTGCTATGTTAATCCAATAGAAAGGCATCTACTTTGCTCTTATCAAGACATGCAACCTTTGAGATTATTCAGTACAGTTGTCAAAGTAAAATAAAATTCAACTAGCATAGTGAGTTGAGTTAAAATCACTTTGAAGAGTGAATCCAAATCAAAATAGATAAATAACATTATATTGCTCTTAGACTTTAGCTCTTCTCTTTAGTGTAAGAACTGGAGAAAGCACATTTAAGAGCAAACTAAGAAAGATAAAATTAATCCCTAGTTTGCCGCAACAAGTACAGCTACTGGCTGTGCAAGAAGTCTTGGTTTTTAGTTTACAGGCCACAGTACAACTCTGACTTTTGTGTGTGAAAATATTAAATTCATATCCTTTATTTTATTTTGAATCATCCAGCCATTTGTTTTAGGATTAATACAAAAGAGTGACACTCTCTATTTGTATAATTGTAATTTCATAATGTACTCTGTACATATATGCATTGTTAACAAAGTAATTGAAGAGGAAAGAATGTTCTGATTTTTAGATTAAATCCGGTTAGCAATGTTTATCATTTTGTTTTTAGGGAGAATTTTGGTAGGATCATACTGATGTAACACATTTTTGCTGTAAATTAATTCTGTAGCTATTGTTTCCACTTATCAGTTAAGACCTGAAACTTCAGCCAAGGCAGGGAGAACTTCTGAATTGCATTTTAATTAGTTTAGTGCTGCTTAACACATGAAAGGGAAAACAGAGGAGCTTTGTGGGTCAAGATCTGTGCATGCTACACAGTAATTTTCTTGTCTGTTTTTTTGCATAATATTTTGCAGGTTTCTTCTTTATAATGTTGGCTGTTTGGTTGAATTTATACTGTTGACTTGTGCTGGTTAGGAAAAGGAATATTTTGTCACGACCAAAGTAGTTATTGCACAGACACATTAGCTGTTTGCCTCTTTAAAAAATGAAATAGAAACTTTAGGAACTTGTATCTTATGGTATGCAGAATATATTCATGATATGAAATTAAGACTGTTCTATGTTAGTGTACTGTGGTTTGAAAGCTCTTTGAAAATAGTAATATTACAATATAAAACGTTGGAATTTACGGTTGTGTTATAACATTGCAGCCTTATAAAATTGTCACGAAAATGCATCAGTGCAGGCACAAAAATCTATTCTCCTTGATGATGGATAATGATGAATAAACTGCTGATGTTTTAGACAGTCATCAAAAGAAGAAAAATTCCTCAATCTAGGCAATTTTTTTAAAGATCATAATTCCTACAGAGTACCTTCTCACAGCCCTTCTCTAATATGAGTCAATGTATGTGTTACATCACCTTCCTTAGTAGTAAACCTTTTCTCACTCTTTTGATTGGGGGAAACAGACACTAAGTGACTTCTTCACATTGACACAAAATATATGAGAGCGCCCAAAATACAACCTAGGCCTCCTGTCTCCTGATCCTCTACTTTAACCATTTGACATGCTTTGTCCATTCAGAAACAAATTAGATCAAGTCCCAAGATGTTTTAAAGTAACACTGAGAGCTTTATTAAGCCTGCCATTAAACCTAAGCTTTGGGACCCTCCCACTTTACAGCCAGCTGCAGATTTTTAATTCAAGTGTAGACATACCTAAGGTCTTCCTGAAGGAGCCTTTGCTCATTCTCCGTAGACTGCCACAGCATCCTGGCTTCTTCCATCAGTGCAGCCACCTGCTGCCCTTTAGAGGGAATTACCTGTTTCAGCTCAGGTGTTCCTTTTTCTGTAATCTTGACTGGCAATTCCCAATCTTCATGGGTGAGCCCACCCTGTTACAATTCACCTCACACTTCCCTTGTTTCCTCGGCAGTATGAAAAGTAAACAGCCGTAAAAACTTAAATTTGTCAGTAGAGACAATAGACATGGGAATGAATGTGAGGCGGGAAGATGCTGAGTTTTTGTCTGATTTGTGTTTTGCTTAACTACTTTTTAAACTTCTCTCTAACCTGGATGCTTCATTTTACTATAAAGAAAGATTTTTTGTTTCTTTCTTTCTTTCTTTCTGTGGCTTGGGTTATTTAACAGTCAAAAAACCATTTTACATTTGAGCAACAGTAGCCATGTACATGGCTACTGTGAATGCTGTGTACACATAGTTACTTTTGTTGCTAGTGCTTGGAGGGATTTTATAATTAGAACGTTTGAGATTTGTTGCTCCTATATGAGTGGCTGTGTTAAACGGATGATTTACATTACTTGTTCAGTCTCTATACGGCTCACCAGGAAGCTTTAGCAAGAGATTTCCTTTTCTTTCATGTGCAGATCTTGCCAAGACCATCCTGTCCTTTGATATTTGCAAATTAGAATGCTGCAGCAGAGCATGGTGAAGGCTGCTTGGAAGTTAAGGCTGGCCAGAAAAAAAAGATTTGTTTTACCAAAAAAATTTAAGATTTTAATATTTGTTTCCATTCCACATCAATATGTGAAAAATGAGCATGTCCCAGAACAGCCAGTAGCCCCCAGCGAAGTTCTTAACTGGCTCTAGTTGAAAGATTCTAATGCAGAATACATTGTCCATCTGTTGAAATGTATTTTGCCTGTGTTCCAAACTAGCAGTTAGGTGACTCTTCCATATGACATTCAAATTACTGAGGAACAAATAAAGAGTCTTTTTAAAGGCCTTGACTAAGCTATCACAGAGGCTACCTCTCCTCCTCTGACCCACATGCATCCTGAACACTGCAGCTAACTGGATCTTGCACCAGGAATGAGATTCTCAGCGGTCAGGATCAACATGAATGATGCCAAGAAAAAGATTTTTGCACTAGCATAAAGTTTTCTTCTGTACTCATTCTCTCTCTTATGAGAAGAAATTAATCACATTGGTTTTGACTGGTGTGAAGATTGCAGTACCAGATTGCTATCCAGTTTTGTGTTGTGAGAGCTGGGCTGTATTGATGAGGCAATATGGTGAACGGTCTAGAAGATGGAGAGGCTGTTCATAGAATTCCATTCATTCAATAATTAACTTTCCCTGCTTGGTACCGACAACTTAGAATGTGTTGATACTAAAAATCCTACAGCAGCACTGCTGTAGCACCTCAGTGAAGCCACTACCTACCATATACCAACAGGAAGGGTTCTTCCATTGACCTAGGTCTCCTACCTCCCTGAGAGGCTGTAACTAGGTTGAACAGAGAATTCTCCCCTTGATCTACAGCGTTCTGTTCTGGGGTATGAGTCAGTTTAAAAGCAATGCTCAGAAATGTGGATTTTTCACACCCTTGAGTGCTGTAGTTTTACCAACCTAATTTTCTAGTGCAGACAATTTCTTATTGTAACCAGAAGGGTTTTGTTGTTTGCTAACTGTTTGCATATCCAAGAAATAACTATTTTTATATTCTTTCATTGTCCTGCTGAGCTTGTCTTCACAGTACAGTAATTCATGCTACAGGGGTGGGATTTGTAAAGTCCACTAGAGTATTGCATACTAATTGGCCAATATAGACCCTGCGGGTTAGTGCTAAAAGTTCCTTAATGAGCTTTAACATAGTACCATTTGAAATAGAATAAACCCAGTGTGTATTTTCAGAAGTAGTTTACATCAGCCAGTGCACCTCTTCTCACAGGTCCAGTGACAGGGCTGGAGCTGAATAAATTCAGTGTTGGCTTCAAAGATTGTCTTGTAGGAGTGGGTTTGTCTACTACTCATTGCCTTGCATGGGGGTGTCATCTCAGGCTAGTCACTGCCATCTTAAGGTTAACGCAGAGAGATCTTTTCTAATCCTTTGGAGAAGGGTACCCCTAAGTCAACTACTACAGAAGAAGCCCAAGGAAGAAAAAAAAAAAAAAAAAAAAGGAGTGCCACTGGTCATCACATACAACTTCTGAGGTAGACCTCTGCAGCACATCATTAAGGATCTACAGCCTGTCCTACAAGACAATCCCTCAGTCTCTCAGGCCTTGGGAGACAGGCCTCTCCTTGCTTACAGACAGCCCCCCAACCTTAAACAGATACTCACCAGCAACTACAGACCTAACAACAGAACCATAAAAGCAGGCATATACCCCTGCAACAGACGACACTGCCAACTTTGCCCACTTATCTGCACAAAAGACACTATTATGGGACCTAATAAAACTAGCTACTCTATGAAAGATTCATTCACTTGCTCATCCACCAATGTGATTTATGCCATCATGTGCCAAAAGTCCCCCTTTTTGGACAAACAGGACAGCCTCTGCACAAAAAAATAAATGGGCTCAAATCTGACATTACATTTCACAGCATTCTAAAACCAGTTGGTGAGCATTTCAGTCTTCCTGATCACTCCATTGACAATTTACTAATTGCTGTGCTCAGGCAATGAATAACAGCCCAAGGCTTCAAAGAGAAACTGCAGAGCTGGAATTTATTTGCAAATTTGTCTGTGTTACTTTAGGGCTAAATAAGGACTTATGATGTTTTTTCTCATTACAAGAGGTAATTTGACCTCTTCCTCCATAGGTGGTTCCCCAGTGTTTGAATCTTAAAACAGCAAATCAAAGCAGTTGTTACAATGCGACCTGTTTTCATGACTTATACTGCCGTGCATTTATTTCCTCCCATTCTGTAAGTTCCCTCATCTTCAAAGCATCTGATGAAGAAGGATTGTCTCCCACAAAAGCTCATGCAATAAACAAATGTGTTAGTCTTTAAAAGCCACAAGACTCCTTGCTTGTTACAGCAAAGAGCTACTCCCACCTCCATCCTTCTCAGGGACTCCTTTGGGGGGTGAATTCAGAATGCAGATTCCGGATGCCTGGGTTCTGTGCCCAGCTCAGGGGCTGGGTTTTTAATAGTTACAGCAAAGGGGGCTTGGAGTTAGGATACCTGGGTTCTGTGCCCAGCTGTGAGAGGGAAGGGGGAGGGTGTTGGGGGCGAGGGCTGGGAGCCAGGGTGCCTGTGTTCATGCCCAGCTAAGTGGAGGAGGGTCTCTAAAGCTTAGAGGAGGAGGAGTTCCCCTCCCTGCCCCAGAGAGATCCTCTTGATAGCCAGGGGTTTTGGGGTGTCCCCTGTGGGGTAGACTCACCCTACTGTTGGCTCCAGGGATCCAGCAGGCTCCAGCCTCTCTGGAGCTGGGTGAGGCAGAAGACTGCTGGGAGCCGGCCAGGACCTAGACCCATGTGCTGCTTGGATCGCCCATGGACTGGGCTTAGCACATCCCGAGCCCGCCCAGGTCATGAAGATTGGCTCCAACTCGCTCCTGCCTCAGGTAGCACAGAAACCTGCCATCCCCCCCCAGCCCCATGCTGCCCCCCAGCCCCACATGCTTTCCTCCACACCCTGACCCCACAGGACCTCCACACATGCACTCCTTGCCCCACACTCACCACTTGCTGGCCCCCCACACCCTGAACTCACAAGACCTCCACCCATGCATTCCCCACCCCTCACTCCACTCAGACTTCCCGCCCCCCAAAGTGTGCCCCCACTGCCACCACACAGTCCCTGCTGCTCCCCCATGACTTGCCCCAGCCTCCCACAGCCTGCTCCTTCCAATGACCCTACTTTCCCCACACTCTGACACTTCCCCTGTACAGAGACAGTGGTGCCCCACACACCCCCCTAACCCCCACTGTACCCACACTGTCTCTCTCCCTTCCAGACCCTGCCTCTCCCACAGCCCTGGCAGCAGTGCCAAGGATCCCAGCAGCACCAGCATGACAGGGACTTGCACTGTTGCACACAGCCCTGAAACATGCGTGAGCCATGGTCCCTGCACACACACACCTGGGCATGCCAACCCTGGCTGGGGGATGATGTCTGTGGGTACGCTGGCTGCACCCTGCATTCAAAGGAAAGGGAATGGTCCTTCACTGGAAATGTCATCAAATCCGCAACTGAATGCAATGGTCATTGAGATTGACTATTTAATGATTAATGAAAGACTCTAGCATGGAGCTGGCCTGTATGTGACCAAATGAGTGTCAGGACACCCTACCACAGCTTCCTGCACCCCACCATCCTCCACCAAAGCTCCAGCCAGGCCCGCCACTGCCCCAGTGGACCTGGGTGGGCCCTCCACAGCCCCCGCCACTTTGCTGCAGCCCCAGCCAAGACTCCTCATGGCCCCACCATGTCCCAGTGATAGGATCTGCCAGCAACCAGGGCAGGGCAGAACATGCAGTTTGCTGGATTTTTTTATTTTTCAGGGGCCTGGAATGCTGGCCCTAGAATGGTGTTCCAGGGTGTTCCACCCTACTTTAACCTCTGGGGACAATAACAGGAATTGTGGAAATGGCAAAAAGTGCTGAATAGCTTTCGTGGTTGGTTCCAAAGGGGTAGTTGTGTTAGTCTAGTTCAGTAAGTTCCCTTATTTTCAAAGTGTCTGAAGTGGGATTTTTTCCCACAGAAGCTCATGCGATACATAAATTTGTTAGTCTTAAAGTGCCACAGTACCCCTTTTTTGTTTTTCTTGGTCAGTTTTCTCCAAGAAGTTTAGAAGCAGTTGGATATCTGATTAAATGAATGTCAGAGAAAATGAGGTAGAATCAGAAGTGAAAATTGGGAAAGAAACAGTTAAAAATTACTTAGGAAACTTAAATTTTTTCAGGACAACAGGGCCTGATGAAACACTCTAGAATACTCAAGGGCTATGTTTACATTTGCAAAATTTAATTCAGACTTGTTAGTCCAAACTAAGAATTTCGAGCTTAGTTTGAATTAACCTGAGGTTAGTTTAAACTGACCTCCCACTTCTAAGTTCAAACTAACCACGTGTTCTAGTTGGAGCTAACACTTAGTTTGAACTAGAACATGCGGTAGTTTGAACCAAGCATCAGTCCGGTCTTGGCCAGACTTAGTTCGAACTAGTGTTTGAACTAAGGTGGTTAGTCTGGACTAAGTGCCAGTACTACCTAGTTCAAACTAAGCTTTCCTTAGTTCAAACTAAGCAATTTCTTAGTTCAAACTAGGGAAAGCCTAGCATGGCCATGGGCTATATTAATCCGGACTAATTTGTCAGTGTACACCAATGTTCCCTCTAAGAGATGGTGGCAGCTGAGCAACTCATGTTGCTCGCTGCACGGCCCCCCCGCTTGCTGCGATACCCCCCCATGGGCCCGCTCCTACCCCCCGCCCCCTGCTCTCAGCTGCCCCCCGCTCCCAGCCGCCCCCCTGCCCCCTGCTTCCAGCTGCCCCCTGCAGACCCCCCCCTGCCCCCGGCAGCCCCCCCTGCTCCCAGCAGCCCCCCCGTCCCCGTGGGCCCACTCACAGCGGCCCCCCCATCCCCGTGGGCCTGCTCCTGGCCACTCCCGCTGGCCCACTCCCGGCAGCCCAGCAGCCCCCCCGTCCCCGGCCGCCCCCCTACCCCCGCGGGCCTGCTCCTGGCCACCCCCCCCGGCCCACTCCCAGCTCCCTAGCAGCCTCCCCGCCCCCACAAACTTACCTTGTGGCTGGAGCCGCACGGCCCAGCCACAGCTCCTGGGGCCAGAGAAGCTCTATGGAGCATGCCCAGATTTTCTGGGCATGCTCCGTTAGAGCTTCTCTGGGCGGGAGTTTTCAAAACTCCCAGCCCCAGAGGAGCTCTATGGAGGGTCTCTGGCTGCCGGCAGTGCGCTGCCAGCAGCCTTCCCTGCGCTGGCGGCTGCGGCGGGCTGCGCTGCAGCACGCCAGCGCAGCTTAGAGGGAACATTGGATACCCAGGGAGACATCTGAGCCATTAGCAATTATCTCGAGAAAAAAAAAGTCCTGGAAGACGGGAGAGATTCCAGAGGACTGGAAAATAGCACTATATTTGCCCATGTGTTAAAAAAGAGCATATGTGCAAACTTAAGGAGTTGTAGATGGGTCAGGTTAACTTCATTACCTGGAAAGATAATGGAGCATATAATTAAAGAAAGTACTTGCAAACACCTATAAAAAGGTGCTAAGTAATAGTCAGCATGGATTTGTCAAGAACAAATCATGTCAAAGCAACCTAATTGCTTTCTTTGACAGGGTAACAAACCTCGTGGATGGGGGGAATGATAGATGTAGTATCAAGGCTGTAACTATGGCAGGGCCAATGGGGCTTTGCCCCGGGTGCACCGGAGCAGCTCAATGAAGCCACTCTATTAAAGGGCGCATTTTGCAGTGCCAGCCCGAAGAACCGCTAATGGCAAAGGGGTGCATTCCAATCAGAATGTGCCCAGGGCGCCAGATCACCAAGTTACGGCTCTGCATGGCATATCTTGATTTTAGTAAGGCTTTTCATACTGTCTTGCATGACCTTTTCATAAATAAACTAGGATAGAGATCTTCAACCTGTGGGGCACCTTTCCCAAGAGAGGCATAGAGAAACGTTTACAGAAGTAGTCAGGCTCAGAACCAGCCCCCACAGGGGGTGAGAAGGAAGCGCCATTTAGCCACGCTCTGCCTCAGGCTTGGCTGCAGCCTCCAGCCCTGGCTTCCCGTTTGGTCTTGGCCTTGGCTCCTGGCCCCCCCGTCACAGCACATATACTCAGCCTCACCCCTTGTTCAAGATGTATGTGGTCAGTCTCAGCTCCTGGTTGCTTCATGTGTGTCCAGCCTCCAGTCCCTTCAGCCAGAATGCCCCCTGGCTGTGGTCCTGTTCCTAGACACAATCTCCAGCCCTCACTCAGACCCTGCTTCCAGGCCTTGCTGGGTGGAGGCAGAGGGGGCATGGACCGGGATTCAGAAGAGGGGGAGTTTGCGCACCACTGAACTGGGGAAATATAACCTAGATGGAGGTATCATAAGGTAGGGTCATAACTGGTTGGAAAACCCTTCCCAGAGAGTAATCATCAGTGTTTCAGTCAGGTTGGAAGGACATATCAGGTGGGGTCCTGAGTGATTCATTCAAGATCCAGTTCTGTTCACTATCTTCATCTATGATAATGACATAGAGTTCACTTATAAAGTTTGCCAAGTTCCAAAGGGGGAAAACAAGCAAGGAGTCCAGTGGCACTTAAAGACTAACAAATTTATTTCTTGCATGAGTTTTTGTGGGACAAAATCCCACTTCATCAGGTGTTTTGAATAATGAATGTAACATTTAGGAAAGATGTGGACAAATTGGAGAAAGCCCAGAGAAGAGGAACAAAAATGATTGAAGGTCTAGAAAACATGGTGTGTAAGGGAAGACTGAAAAAGATTGGGTTTGTTTAGCCTGGAGGAGAGTAGACTGAGGGATTGTGATAACCATGTATGTAGCTGAAAACTGCTATTACAGAGAGAAGGGAGAAAATTGTTCTCTGAAACCTCTGAGAACAGGACAAGAAGGAATAGGCTAAATAAGGATCAAAGATAGTTTAGGTTGGACATTAGGAAAAGCTTCCTGACTGTCAATGTGGTTAAGCACTGGAATAAATTGAGTAGGGAGGTTGCAGAATCTTTGTCACTGAAGATTTTTGAGAGGAGAACTTTTGGTAGTGTCAAAGAAAAACAGCTGAACCCAGCTTGAGTGCAGAATCAAACAGCTAACAGTTTATTATAGAACAAAACAAAACAAAAAATACACACTGCAGTGGGGGAGAGAGCAGTTCGGTGCTGGTCTCCGCCCCGTGATGTATTACAGAAACTTTTATAGCTTAACAGCAACATTAACATACAATGCGTATATATAAGTGCAAACTAATATTATTCCATAAAAGGGACCAAGGTCAGGAGGGGTAAGAATCTCACATAACATTGCTGATAATGTCAGGATTGAGGCAGCTCAGACTGGTATGATAAAACAGGATGGTTATATGTCAAGTATATTTGGTATTTGGAACAAGGGGGTTACAGAGAGGCACCAGTCAAAATACCTTAGGCCTTCACTTTATCACAGCATTCTTAATAACATTCCATTTATCTTTGAGTGCATTCTTTTACAACCCTCCCCTCTCTGGCACACTAAGCCATCTGTGTCTCAACACTGTCAGGTCTTAGCTACGAAATTCTTCCACAGTAGGAATGCTCTAGATGATACTTAATACTGCATTCAGTGCAGGAGACTGGACTAGAAGACCTCTCAATGTCCATATGATCCTCTGTAATGACTTGTAATCAGGTTTCTCTTATTTTCTAGTGAATTTTTCTTTGAACAAAATAATGATGTAAAACCCAGTAGAGCCGATACATCATTGTCTTTTACCATTTGCAGTGTTTAACTCTAAATTCTAATTCTAATAATCATATCCTACTTTAAAAAAAGGGAAAAAAACCCCACTGTGCAGCTGTACTACAGGGTTTCAATTTCCTGATGATTTCTTTTTAAACTGCTTAGCAGGCTATTATTCAGTTGGCTGCAACTAGGGACTAATACAACATGTGTTCTCAATTTCAGACCCTTTACGTTGGGAATTTTCCACTGTGCAATTACATTAAATCTGGAGGCAACTGACAAGAGCACAATGTTTTCTAACTCTATACAAGGTTAAATGAATAAAACAAAAATAGATGGAAAGAAAACAAAGTAAAATAAGTTTTTCTCCTCATGCAGTGGCAGGGTGCATGGTAAGGTCAGCGATTCAGCCATCATTCAGGCACTGTAATAAAGATTGAAACTACTGAACTTTCATAAATCACATTGGAAATTATCTTCTGTCTTCAGTTCTTTTCTCTTCCACTCAAATAGCACATATATACAGAAAGGCAATTTCATAGTTAAAGCCAGAATTACAAACATTTAAGGAAAATTACATTGATGAAATTTTTCCTTTGTAAATTTCTGATCTCCAGAGTGTCATTGGTAATATTTTTCTTACCAACGTGTGTACCTGATGGTATTTTTACCTTATCTACGTAGCCTATGGGGAGAATATATGGTCCGTTAACATCACTAGAAAAGATGATTTGCTGAGTCCCAAGATAAAGTCATTCACATAAGAGACAAGTGGATTCAGTTAGATGTCAAACTAAGACCAGCAACTAAGGTTCAAAACTAAAGTTTTGTTCTATCCACCTACTTTCCAAATACTGTGTTTTATTAAAGTTACTCTAGAAACTCTGATAGTAAAAAAATAATTGTAAAGGCATGGCAGCCATACAGGTGATATCCGCTGTTATGCTGCTTCTGAGTCCTCTAATACATCTTGGTTGCCACTCCGGATTTTACTCCTGAGATGCAGAGTCCTTTTCAGATTTATTTTCACTTTAAATGGGTTATTTGATCTTTATCTTTGCTCCCCCATGTTTGACTTGAAAACAAAGCTTTTAAAATATGTGAAATAATCTGTTTTATTTGATTTTTAGGAGCATATACACAAAGGCGGTTTGGATTCAGTGGATTCAGCAGATTTCAGGATTCTGTAGACCTGGGTGTATCAAACTCATTTGCTATGGCAGGCCAGATTTGACTTAAATGTACTTCAAGTGGGATGTACAAACCATAAGTCAAAATACTAGGGCACTCTTGCAGCGTCGCCGAGCACTGCGTATGCAAGACTGCGCTCCCTGATGCCACTCTCTCTCTCTGTTCGGGAGAAAGTGTGGTCTCGCAGAGTGCAGTCTTGCATACCCAGTACTCCGCCATGTTGCAAGACCCAACAGTCTCGTGGCATCATGGATCACTGTGTATGCGAGACCACGATCTCTGTGTTAGGGAGAGAGTGTGGTCCCGCAGACCAAAGTCATAGGCCAGATAGAAGAGGTTCATGGGCCACATCCAGCCCATAGGCCACATGTTTGACACCTCTGCTGTAGACCCTTGCAATCTGATACCTCTTTACTATTTGTACCTCTCTTACAGAAAATTTAGTAAATGAGGGCACATGAGGATGCAGTCTCCTGCGTTAATATTCTTATTCAGAAAGAAATTTGTGCAGTTGAAATACTGGCAGAGAACTCAGTGACCCCAAAGTTGCTGTATGTTGTTTCTTAGTTTAAAGAAACAACTGCACTACATCAATATAGGTTGCATCCGTCATTTTGAAATGCAAACTAATGCACTTGCTGCCTATGGTTCTGAAAGGTCACAGAGTAGACTTTTGATCTATTTATGCTATAGTCATCTGCATTCTTGTTGTTCATTGCTTAAATACTGATTTTAGTCATTTTGTACATAGTTTGAAAGACATCTGCAGTGGTAACTGGTTATTTTTTAATATTATCTTTTCAGTTTTTAGAGAACTTTAAAAAAGTAGGAGCTGTGTTATGTCTTTGACCTTTGAAGTCAATGGCATGCACAAAATGAAGTGGGAATAGAACTCAACTCAAAGCTCATCCTATACAAGGAGTCAGCTCCAGCTGGCAAATCCCTGTCATTGTAAGCACTACTACTACTACTACTACTACTACTATTATTTAACAGGAACACTCATCCATAGAGCTCAAATAACTTCACAAGTACAGGAAAGTGTTATCACCCCTCCTTTACAAATGGAAGTAAGTAAGTAACGAGGACGGTATACACACTAGACTTTAAAATACAAAACAAAAAAACTCCACCATTGCTGTTACTGTTGTTATCTCCATTAGCAGCAGGTAGTGTTGGGCATGCTGGTATAAACCAGTGGTATTCAGCCACAGGACCATGAGCCATTTCAGGGGGATTGCAGGTGTATATAGCTGAAGCCTGGAGTTGTGAGCATCAGGGAAACCATGTGGGGCTGAAGTCTGGAGCTGTGGGGCTGAATCCCCAAGTTCCAGTGTCCCTTGCAGTGCTAAAGTCGGGAACATTTCATTTTTTAAAAAAAGATGATGGAACTGACATATCTGTATTGACCACTATCCTCTGTGTGAGTGAATGAGACATATTAAGGGCCCTGATGCTATGAGTACTTTGAAAGTATTTAGCCATGCCTTCTGAGATTTCTTTGTTGCATCTGAGTTCCTGCTGGCAGTTTGCATTGATGGATGTTCTAGGCATATAATCATTCTCTTCAGTAATTTATGAAGCATAAATTCTGAAAGGCTTGAAGTGGCACGGGCTTTGCTGCCGTGTCCACTGTATATATGTTGCTTGCTGATTTTCACTTAACAGTACAGTATCTGAAATAGATACATCCTATTCTGTAATCCAGGGTACTCTCTGTACCCTGAGCAGTTTGTCTGGAACTATGTATCTTGCCTGAAACAAAACTTGCCAGTACATGTATGTCTTATCATCCAGAGATGAAGACACAATAGATGTCTAAAAGAGAGGTGTATATTGTTGCCAGCTACACTTAAATAGTGTAGATAGGAAGGTAGGGAAGGGATAATCAACAATTGTCATTCAGAGAAGTATGTTTTAGTTAGGATGACCTACAAGATTTCAGTGCATAGGGTTTTCTTGACCCCTGGGTCCAAGAGACTAAGGAGTTTAGGGCTAAGAGGTAGAAATGAGGGGACAGAAACAGCAATTACACCTGCAAAATGTTTAAAAGATAGCAACATTGCTCCCTCTGATACCCCACAGTAGCATTCCTATATTATTTATTCCTAATAATTCCTGATTCTTTGCTGCCTGTGGCAGTATGAAATGTGAGTATGTCTGCACAGGGGGACTAACAGTATTTCGCAGTCTATAAGTTGCTGTAGTAGCGTGCACTTGGAATGCCTGTTCCATTTTCAGATTGCATTATGTGTACACACAGTGGCGGTTGCCTGCAAAGAGTGAGAGAGATGCATTCTCAGGGCTGAGTATCCCATGGTCCTTTCCTTGGCAGCTGAATAGAGTGCATCCATGAGATTGGTATTGCTGTAAATGGTATGAGGTAATGGGAGAGCCGGGTGGGTTCAAACATTTTTAAAAACTCATGTTTCTACTGTCTTCATCTCATGCTTCTTTTCTGGCAGATTAGCACCATTGCTGTTTGCCAGCACATACTCAGAAATACACTGCGCTGCCTCAGTGGCGGGTGCAGATATATAGACTGCTTTGCTGTATTGCAGCATTCTAAACCAAACACATTTGGCATTGGACCTTACCTGCCACCCTACTGGACAGATGGTGCTGGGTGCAGAACATTCACCGGCAGCAGAATTCTCCAAAAGTGTTGCAGAGGACGAGGATACCCAGCTGTTGCCTGACTCAGCTACACGGCATTCAACACAGTTTCTAGGCCCAGCAAACCAACATGGATAGGTGGAAAAGGATCAGTTTGTGGAAACTGAGGTGACCAGCAATTGAGAGAATATTTCAGGCTGGGGAGAACCATCCTTTTCCTAGACCTGTGCAGAACTGACCCTGGAGCTGCAGCTGTAGTGGAGATAAGGTATAGTCTAGCTGAGTTGTAAAGCCGTCTCTGAGATTATTTATTGATTTTGTGTACATAGGGTTGCATACATAGGGTTCCCAAACTGTACTGCGGCAATTGATGGAACATATGCCTATCGTTTCTCCCTTGCACTCCTAGAGCCCTCATGATGTTGATCATCATAGCAGGTTTACAGATGTAAATGTTAAGTGCAGCAGAAGGATGTGCAATGTGAAGATCTTTCAGAATGTGGTTTTATTTGAATTAATGGACCAAAGTGAATTTTAAACAGTTTTGATCATGAAACAATAGAAACAAAGCCAAAAAATCTACTGACTAAGCAACAAAAAAGCAAACTTTTAAATAAAACTGCAAACCAAACTGAAAGTGCAACAATGGATAAATAGCAAGGGCAGCGAAGGAGGAGACTTAATGTTACAGGTGTACATAGGTCTTCCCTCTTTCTCTTCTTGTATGTGGGGGTTCTGGGGCTGAGTGTGGTGGCTCAGAAATTGCAGTTGTGTTGCAGAACTCAAAAGTTGTGTGCTTCTGGAAACCAGTGTTCTCTGTGGGTGAATGTTGGACCTGAAAAGGAAGTGACCTCTGAGAGAAGTGCTGCCGGGGGATGGCAGGAAGAAGCTGCTGCTACTATGAATACCCAGTGTTGTTCAGTGACTGAAGGACATGGCTGGGTACCAAATTATGGGACCGCAGGGGCCTGCTGGCTTAGCAGGGGCATATTTTGTAAAAGAACATTCTAGCTCAGAGAGCATCCATGAATTATTCTGCACTTCACCATTTTTCTCTGTGCTTTCCCTGGCCATGACTCCCTGAGAGATGGCAAGTGGTCTGGGTGTGGTGGTGATTCTGGGTGCACTTGAATTTTGTCTTCTGCTTGGAAGGTAAGAGGAGTTGGCTGGGGTTGAGTTATGCTCATGTGCTGGTTTTGCAGTTTTGTTTGAGTGATGGAGGTGCCTTTGTTTAGGAGGAGTGGGGGATAGATAGTAATCCCCTCCTCTATATCCCCTTTAGGCTGTGCTGTCTCTGAATTACATTACACTGATCAGATTATTGGGAAGCAGATAGAATAGTCTTATTCAAAGAGGCAAAGGCAGAGCAGAGAGGGACACTGAAGTTGTTCACTAGGATGGTCCCTGCCTCTCTGGACTGCTACAGAGTGGAAGTGGTTTATAAACTATGTGGAGGGGTGTGGCTACTCCCTATAATGTGTGAAACAAAAAGCAAGCAATTTTTCTGATTTAAGTTCTGCTCTGTCTTCTCTGCAGACATGGAGAGAAAAATAGATGGGATGCTGCAGTGGTTGTCAGCAAGAATGTGTGTTGCAATCTGTACCTCAGTGGGAGGCATTATTGCTTGTGCCTTTACTGACTGTGTGATGTCCATGTATACCTCATGGAAACTATGAAAAATAACCAGGCTTCATTTCCCATAACACAGTCTCAGTAAACTGTTGCATTTAGAACAAATGATTTTTTTTCATTATTTGAATGCACTGGGGGAAGCGGTACAAGGGTAGAAACTGTGACTGCTCCATCCTGCCAGCTGCAATTTTGGGCTGGTGAACAGAGTTGGAGGGGACTGTTCGCTGCTCAGGGCAGATGAGAGAAAAGGAAAACAAGCAGATGGGCAAGTGCCTTCCATGCCACAGTCCTGAAAACCACCAGTAGTCCTGGCTTTAGCATGAGATAAAAGTCAGTGGCTGCAATGGAGTATCCACCATTTTGGAAATATATATGAGGTGCAAAACAGGAAGCAGGAGATGACAGAGGGAGGGACGAGTGTGGAGTTACTGCACCGTGATGGATTGTGTAATGTATATGTAACTGTTTTCAAACAGAATTAGCTCAGTTTGGTCCACTTTAAGACCTCCATATAGACAAGCTGATAGTCTCCTGTCTGCTTTCACTAGGCTTGGTCAGTCCTGCCTTCTCGTATTCACATCTCCTAGTTGATGCCAGTGAAAGTTTAGCAGAGGTATCAGAAAGCAAAATGGAGCCAACTCGGTAGAAAATGAAACAATATGAAATACCTCAGTGTGTCCTTCCACCTATTTTAAAAAAACTTCTAAATTGTATATGCACATTACTCCATTTACTTTTTTAAAATATATTTAGAGATTTAGAGGAGAATTGGCTAGTGGTTAGAACAGAGGCAAGTAGGTCAGCCGTGTCACTGACTCCGTACGCAAGCTTGAACAAATCATTTAACATCCTTGTGCCTCTCTTTCCTCATCTTAGTTATGGATTATAATACTTAGTTCACAGCTCTGTTGTGCTGTTCTTCATTACATAATATTATTCATTTTTATTTATTTTGCAGATGGTCTTTTTATAAACTCAAAATCTTATTTTATTTCTGTGACTCTGAAGTGTTCTGGGGCATTTTATGCCATTTTATCCAGGTATAAGTGGAATCCATAAGCATTAAGCATTAATGTAATGAAAATTTTGAAGTTACCTTTTGTTTCAAAACTTCATATTTTCAAATAAAAAAGTCCTCTGGGTCTCCAGGTCCCACAGTAAAGTCAAACTGAAATTGTATCTGGCTTTTACCTTCTCCAAACTAATACAAAATACAGTGTGTATATAAAGCTTTCTACTTACAATCAAAGTTAATCAGATTCCAAACTGGAAAAATGGAAAACATGAAATAGTAACTTGATTAAATTTGACCTTTTTCCATTTCCATTTCTACTAAATGAGCCGCAGTAGCTGAGCATCTTTATTTCTTTGAGATAACCGATGGCCATATCCTTCAGACAGATTCCTTATTTACTAACAGTGACCTTTACCACCTTGCTTTTGCCCTGCCATGGAATATATGGTGCAATATATCCTCAATTTTGCCTTTACCACAGAGGCACTATCTTAATTCGTATTTATACCATGATATCTGCCCTGCAGAGAAAGTACAACTCTTTGCAGGGTTTGGTGTGCCCAGATGTACATAGGCTCCCAATTCTGACAGCAGTACTTTCTGTAAGGGCACACAGAAGGTTATTCTTGGACCAAATTTATTTTAGCCATGCATTTTTAAAAAAAATAGTAGTGCTATTTAAATAAAGCTGCTGCTAGACTGTTACGCCAAGAAAACTTTTCTCTCTTATTTTCCTACAAGAGAAGATTGCTATCAGGTCTAGACTGACAACTCATTTCCCTCATCCTAGCATTTGGAGCCCTTTCTTCTCCTGCTAGTGAATTTGATCAAAACTGAGCAACAAACAGCTTGGTTTTTTAATAGTTATTTTACTCATCCTCCCATGAGAGAGAAATACAAGCTGTATCATGAAAGAAGTTTCTGTTTCCAAGCAGCTTTATGCTATGGAATCGTTAAAAAAAAAAAAAAAGTCTAAATGACACAGCAGATGAGAGATGCTATGTGGGAGAATGACTCTGTAATCCCAGCCTATCAGAGTTAAACGACGATAGACTTAAAAATATTGTTAGAAGAAACTGACTGTCACATTTGATCAGTGCCCTGAAATTGACTGTCATCGGAGTGCTAGATATTTCAGTTAGATACAAATGCTGCAGCTGTTCCTAGTGGCTGCTGTATACAGATAATAACTGGAAGAAACTGCAGTGTAACTAGTGAGGATTTTTATTTCATTGTCTTGTCTCTTTTTCTCCCCTTTGTTTTCAGGTACTACCTGTTTGATTGCATTGCTGTCAGATAAAGAACTTACAGTGGCCAATGTTGGTGATTCACGGGGAGTCTTGTGTGATAAGGATGGAAATGCTATCCCTTTGTCACATGATCACAAACCTTATCAACTAAAAGAAAGAAAGAGGATTAAAAGAGCTGGTAAGTTTATAAACCCTTCTTTTCAGTCTAAACAATGAATTCTTAGTACTTTATTCTGTAGATAATACACAATTATTTCTGCATATGTGATGCATGCTTGTGAAAGGTTCCAGGTTGGCAATCTTGCAGAACGAAGTTTTAATGGTACAGAATATTTAGCACTTGCATAGCACTTGTCTGCTATAGCTCTCAAATACAGGCACAGGAAGTAAGTGATATGTCCAAGGTTCCTTTACAATTCAGTAACAAAGATGGCAATAGATTCAAAGTCTCCTGATGCCCCACTGAGCATCCTATCCACTGCATCCTATTGCTAACTTCCATTGAATAGGTTAATCAGTAGCAGCAACAATGCAAGCCTCTCCATACAACACCAACAACCTTGGTTGCAGGAGATCACCTCTAGGAGTAAGGGCAGTTGAGTCTGTGAGACCTATTCAAACTTCACAACCTCTGCTGAAGCTGATTCCAGTTGGAATTGAGCATTCAGAACACAACATGTGTGATAAGCTGAATTTTGAACAATCATGAAGCGTTTTAGAAGGGGCTTCCTATTTAGTGAGTGGTACACACTGTATTCCTTTCTGGATACAAGAATATCCGGTTACAGTGATAATCCAGTTGCTGCTAACAAAGAATAGTGGAATGGAGCTAAAACCATATGCTTTAAGGTTTAAATCAATCTACGAGGATTAGAATGAGACTTTCACAGGGTCAGATTATCTTATATCTACATATTGCAGGGCTTCTTCCAATCTCATATTCTGGGTGCCCCTGAACCCCTGACAGCCACAAGCTGGACAACAGGCAGATGGATCATTCAGCATTCTCTGTCTCCAGCATTCTTGCTGCTCAAACCCACCTCTTTCATCTTCCTCGTTTCTTTCTGTTTCTTTCTAAAAATAAGCCCCAAAGCCTCATTCTGATGATGTTTTACTCT
>ML682006.1:4339439-4366590 GCA_007922195.1 Podocnemis expansa
GAGCTTTCGTGGGAGAAGATCCCACTTCCTCAGATGCTTCGAAGATGAAGCCTGTAAACTGCTCTGATTTGCTGTTACTTTATGACCTGATCCTATGTTTTACACCCCCTTGCATTTAGTTTCATTCCTTTCTGTAAGTTCACCCATCTTCGAAGCATCTGAGGAAGTGGGATCTTCTCCCACGAAAGCTCATGCAAAAAATAAATCTGTTAGTCTTAAAGTGCCACACAACTGCTTGTTGTTTTACTCTCAGACATCACCCATCATTTAACAGTCATCATTGTCATAGTTTAACACAACAGCACCTGTACGTTCCCTTTATGGTCAATCAAAGGCACCCACTATAGGCTCCTGGTTCCTTGGCTGTCATTTCTCATGTGGAAACCCCACAGCTCTCACTTCTGATCAGGGATTTTTCCAGGCTGCACAGTTCCCTGCCTATACTGTAAGACTCCTAGTAAACCGCACTGCCTAAAGGAGTACAGTGCATACCATCAGCTCTGGCAGTAAAGATTAGAATAAATGAAACAGTATGTCAGCTACATCAGGTGTCTCCTCTGCAAAGTCAGTCCTTTCCTTACATTATCAGTTGTATTGTGTGCTCTAAAATGAACTTTCATTTACTGCAATTTTTGCTTTTCCTGTCATCCCAACACATATTCAAGACTACATTCAGAATATTTTTTCTCTTGTAGTCATGATTTTTCCCAAATTTCTCTTTGTTGTTGTTCTGCACAGGCATTTAAGAGCACTGGCTGCATGAAGTTCAGCCAAGAGTTGCACATAACCCTGCCCAAAATTTGCTTGACTGCATATTTGAAAAGGTGCTTTATATTCCAGTCTCAGAAATTTCTTTGTTGGGAACCATGCATATCTTCAGCTGAGGCTTCATTTTATGCACTCTTCAGTAGAGGTGGCCAGATAGTAAGAGAGATGCACAAATTTTCAAATTTTGAGACATCAGAACAGAATTTTCTTGCACGTCCCTCTTCATTCACTTTGCAAACATTCAGGCAAAATCACTGTGCACATACTGACATTCACATAAATGGAGTTCTTCTTCGAGTGGTCCCTGTCAGTGCTCCACTCATGGTGTCGCATTCTTCAGTGCCTGCTGCCGGGGACTTTTCATAGCAACTGAAGTAGAGGTTGCCTTGTGTGCACCATGCAGGAAGAATGGTTGGAGCTGTCCATTAAGCGCACATGTGGCGCGGTCCCTCCATTCCTTCTTCTACCGCTGGAATGGAGGGATTGTGCTGCGCCTGTGCTTAATGGACAGCTCCAACCATCCTTCCTCGGAGCACCATCAGTCATTCTTGCACTTCTCTCTTCTGTACCTTGTGTGTCACTCTGAACCTAACCTTTTCCTCATACATTTCTTTCAAGACCCTCCTTTAGCCATTTAAAAAAAATTTTTTTTCTTACCATTCATTGTCCCCTCAGCTGGTCGCCGATCTCTCCCAGTTAATTATCCACTAGTGTCTGAACCGAAAAAGAGAAAAGACTTACATTTGCGTTTAAAAAAAAAAAAAAAAAAGGAGAAAAAGAAACAGGGCAAAAAGAGCTGAAGCACAATAAACAAAAACTACTTTCATCATGCTGTCGTTGCCCAGATTCAAATGTTGCAGCACTTGTAATGATGCCATGCCAGCGTCGGATGAGCACTCAGTGTGTATATGCTGCTTGGGTGAGTCTCATTTCCCAGCAAAGTGCCCGCATTGCAAAAACCTCAGCACCAGAGACCACAAAGATCGCAAGCTGCGCTTAAAATTATTTCTTTTAGAAAAATCCCCCAGACCAGCATCTAACTCAGGACCCACTGATCACTCCAGTCAGTGCCTGGGAAGAAAGAGGTCGAGGTCCCCAGCTTCCTCCCACTCATACAGGAGAAGGAGACCATCACTGTTTCGGTCTCCTGACGTTCGTGCCATGCAGGCTAAAGGGCCCTCTACCTCTTGCACTCCAGGGTCGTCCAGATCTATGGACCACCTGCATAACGACCCTGAAGCCACTGATAGAGGCTTGCTGAGAGAGAAGCGCCACACATTGGAACCAAGAGCATGCTGCTCACACACAACGACCTTGCCGGTTCCATGCTCGGCATCTGCACTGCGTCCGCTCCCTTCACCAGCAGTACCGAATACTGCTGCTGCCACAGCGCCACTGCTTTTCTTCATGGAGGTGCTGCCGCCTCCTGCAGTGCCATCGACCCAGGTATCTGGTCGGTTCCCAATGCTGACTGCACTGACAAGGGTAGCTAACACATCATTAACAGCTACAGTCCCTCCACCATCAGAGCCAGTTTCACAGCCTTCTCAGGGAGAGACTTCTAACAGCGGCTCCTGCACTACTCAAGCGCTTAAAAGAAAATCAAAGAAAACTCATCTCGACAGCTCTCCTGGACATAAATTTGCCAGACGGCAACTTCATTCACTGTCTCCATCATTGCAGTCTTCACTCAGCTCACTCCAGGACAGGTATTTCTCATCAGAGCACTCCTCCCTGGTGAGGTTAACTTCTGATTACTCTCATTCAGCTGTCCCTGCAATGCCTGAACAGCAGCTGTATTATATTCCCCCGTGGTATCCAGCAGCTCTTCACTACCAGATAAGCTGGAATCTGTATTATATGTATGGCAACCTCCAGCCTCTAATACCACCTGTGCACCCAAGACCAGCGTCTCCCTCTGTACAGCCATCTTCCTGTGGTACCATTTCTACTGCCTCTAGACATTCTCAGTCTCCCTCAGCATTAATGGATTTCTCTTTAAACCATCCTGGGTCTCTTCCTTCACCAGAGCATGCAGTAATCTTGTCCAAGAGCTCCTTGTCAGATGATCCCAAGACCTTTAACAAATTGTTCAAATGTATTGCCAGCAACCTTGAAATTCCTCTGGAGGAAATCAAAGAATCTGAGCATAAACTGTTAAAAATACTCCATATATCCAGTTCCTCCAGAACAGCCATTCCCATGAATGCAGCACTTATTGAACCATCTCAAGCCAAATGGTCCACTCCCTCATCGATTGCTTCTATTAGTAGGAAGAATGATAAAAACTATTTTATTTCACCTAAAGATATGGAGTTCCTGTTTACACACGCTACTCCCAACTCACTAATGGTGGATACAGTGATGCATAGAGCTAAATTCTCAACTAATAAATCATCCCCATATGATAAAGACTGGAAGAGGTTAGACCCTTTTAGGAGGAAAGGTATATTTGTCGGCCACCTTATTGTTGAGGATAGCTAATTATGAAGCTCTCTTGGCGAACTATAATCACGGTATTTATGAAAAGATGTCATTATTCATGGACAACCCTCCTGCATCAAAGGAGAGAACAATACAATTGACTCATTGTGGAAGGCCAGTTGGTGGCTAGAACTTCCTTACAAGCAGCCATGGACACAGCTGACACGCGGCTGCCAGAGCTATTGCCTCAGCAATTGTAATTAGAAGGTCTTCCTGGTTTAACAGCACGGCCCTACCTAAAGAGTTTCATGCCAAAATTAAGGACCTTCCATTCGACAAGGTTCATCTCTTTTCCGACAAAACCAACAAATTATCGCATTCCATGAAAGATTCTAGATCAATCTTACGTTCTGTAGGGTTATACACATCTTATCCTAAGAGATCTCAGTAAAGATTCTAGCCTTATAACCGGAGGTTTCCATTTCAGTACAAGGCTGGGAACACTGATGCTCAGAGGCCCAGACAACGGCAACAATGATGCAGCAACCACAGCCCCAGAACCATTCTCAGGCAGTGCAGTCTAAGCCTCAATTCTGAGGCATTGGTTGATAGTTCAAGCCCTCCCCTCACCCCATCACAACCATTCCAGAGGTCTTTAGAGTTCTTCCTGAGACCATTTCTAAACAGCTGGTCCACAATAACAGTGGACAGATGGGTTCTTCACATAATAAGAGTGGGCTACACAATTCCCTTTACTTCTACTCTTCCTTCCCATTACCATACCCCAACCCTATTCAGGGACCACAATCACGAACATCTCCTACTAAAGGAAATTCAACACCTTCTTGAAAGAGGAGCAGTAGAATATGTTCCAGACCACCTAAAAGGAACAGGGCTTTATTCCCGCTATTTTTTTATTTGGTAAAACTCTGGAGCATGGAGACCTAAGGCCTCTGAACAAATGTATAGTAAAGGAACAGTTCAAAATGATAACCTTAAACACAGTTTTACCATCGCTGCAAGCAGGGGATTGGTACTCCTCCCTCAGCCTTCAGGATGCCTATTTCCATGTGACCATTCATCCGGCCTATCATCGTTTCCTCCAACTCATGGTTGCCAACAGACATTTTCAATAGCAAGTGCTTCCCTTTGGCCTATCCAGAGCACCAAGGGTGTTTTAAAATATCTTAGCAATGGTCATTGCGTATCTTCGCAAACATGAAATCATCATTCACCCCTATCTAGACGACTGTTTAATCAGAGGCACGTCCATTTCACAAACAAAGCAGATGACTCTATTTACAATAAGAACGTTCCAATATCTTGGTCTTCAAATCGATGAGGAAAAGTCCATTTTGGAGCCCCCACAAAACATTCAATTCATAGGAGCTTGCCTGGAATCTGTTCAGGTGAAGGCTTTCCTCCTGCATGACAGAGCAATGGCCATTCACGAATTGATCAAGGAAGTACTAATACAGCCTTTGCTTCCAGTGCATACCATATTAGAGCTCCTGGAGCATATGGCGGCTGCTACTTTTGTAGTACCTCA
Source organism: Podocnemis expansa (assembly GCA_007922195.1). NCBI lineage: Eukaryota > Metazoa > Chordata > Testudines > Podocnemididae > Podocnemis > Podocnemis expansa. Next base: position 4,344,181 of record ML682006.1, read on the forward strand.
TGCCTGTCTTTGGATGTGTCCTCTGCAATTATGGTTGACCAGTGTATACAAGCCAACCACTCACTGTCTACTCAAGCTCATCAATTCCATCCCAAATCCAGGAGTCTTTACAATGGTGGACGCTAGACCACAATCTTCTCAAAGGAATGAGCTTCTCTTCCCCAACACCGCCAGTGGCTATAACCACAGATGCTGTGCTCCTAGGCTGGGGAGCACACATGAATAACCAAATAGCTCAAGGTCAGTGGTCATATCAAGAAACCACACTTCACATCAATGTGTCAGAACTCAGAGCAGTTCTCAAAGCCTGCAGGGCATTCCTCCCTTACATACAAAACACATCAGTAAGAATCCTCATGGACAATGTGGCGTGTATGTTTTATATAAACCATCAGAGCAGAGCGAGGTCTCGTCCTCTCTGCGCAGAAGCGACCACCTTGTGGATGTGGTATTTAGGCCACATCATCATGATATCCGCCATATATCTACCAGGAACCCACAATGCAATAGCTGATGGACTAAGCAGGAAATTTCCGATTGCTCATGAGTGGGAGCTCAACGACACAGTGTTGCGGAATGTATTTCGCAGGTGGCATTGCCCATCCATAAATCTCTTTGCCACAGAACACAAATCGCAAGTGTTTCCAATATTGCTCAAGGGCAGGAATAGGCAACCACTCTCTCGGCGATGCATTCCACTTGGAATGGAACAAGACTCCTTACTATGCTTTTGTGCCATTTCCACTGTTTCACAGGGTGGGTCTCAAGATAGTACACAACAAATCACGGCTCATTCTTATAGCCCCAGTTTGGCCTCACCAAACCGGCTATTCTGATCTCCTGTATCTTTCAGTCCTCCCTCCAATCAGATTACCGAACCAACGGAATCTTTTGCAGCAGTGTCACAGGATGTTCCACCCTGATATTCAAAGACTGCACCTCACAGCATGGTTTCAGGATAGCTCTCTCAAGAGGCGCTACAATGCTCTGAGAAAGTCAAAACATATATTAATGAATAGTACAAAGCCTTCTGCTCAAAAGATCTACCTCTGCAAGTGGAGGAAGATTCCTTCACTGGTGTGATCAGAGATGTCTGGATCCATCCTCCTGTCTCATTCCTATGATACTCAAATATTTGTTAACATTAAAGGAATTGGATCTCTCAATTAATTCAATCAAAGTCCACCTACTGGAAGTCTCTTCTTTATATCAGAAACAGGATGGTAAAAATAAATTCTCTCACCCAATCATTAAGCATTTCCTGCTAGGACTCAATAATCTGTATCTGCCATTGCAACATGCCATTCCTCACTGGGACCTACAGCTTGTCCTCAGAGCTCTAATGAGAAATCCATTTGAACCTTTAGCAACCTGCCCCTTCATTTACTTGTCCATGAAAACCGCCTTTCTCACGGCCATTACTTCAGCGAGGAGGGTCATTGAAATTAGTGCTTTGATGGCATACACAATATTTCTGCACAACAAATCATATTAAGACCTCATCTAAGGTTTATACCAAGAGAGGTATCTGGTTTCTGTATCGACAAGCCTATTCACTTATCTTTTTTTATGCAAAAGCTCACGTGTCTGATGAACAGAGCTCTCCATATACTTGATGGTAGATGAGCCCTTGCCTTTTACCTGGAATGCACAAAACCGTTCAGAAAATCTGATAGACTTTTTATTTCCTTCACGTCTCACTCCAAGGGCTCAGCGGTGTCATCACAGAGAACTTCGAAATGGATTACTTCTTGTACACATGTCTCCTACAAACAAAAAGAGATGCAGCCCCGTCTGTCATCACAGCTCATTCCAGGAAGTCAGTGTCTGCCTCGGTGGCTTTTGCAGCTGGCATACCTCTCATAGACATTTGCAAGGCTGCAACATGGGCTTCACTGGACACTTTTATCAAACATTATGCACTAGATCATCTCTTCCTGCAAGACTCCCTTTTAGGTTCCACTGTACTATTTTCAGTAAAAGGTGTTTGAACTTATAAAGCTTCTCCTCCATTTCACGATATTGCTATAAAGTCACCATGAGTGGACCACCCACAGGGACCATTTGAAGAAGAAGAAGGGATTACTCACCGGCTGCAGTAACCTGGCTTCTTCGAGATGTGACCCCTGGGGGCACTCCACGACCCACCCTCCTTCCCTCTGCATCGAAGTTCTCTTGCAGATCAAGATGGAAGCTTCATGGTAGAGGAGGAATGGAGGGACTGCGCCACACACTTAATGGAGAGCTCCAACCGTCCTTCCTGTGTGGCACGCATGCAGTGACCTCTACCTCTTTTGCTAGGAAAAGTCTCCAGCAGCAGGCACCATGGAGTGCGACACCATGAGTGGAGCACCCCCAAGGACCACATCTCAAAGAAGCCAAGTTACTGCAGCAGGTGAGTAATCCCTTGTTTCAGTTTTTGACCAAGAAGCAATTAATCATTAACTGAAATACAAGTTTCAAGTTAGGTCATCCATCTTGTGAACAAGGAATTATGCAACTTAGGTCATCTGTCACACATGCCCAAATCATTGGTTGTGAATAACATAGTTGCAATAAATAGCGTGAACTAAGCTGAAATTTATCTTAAAGGCAAAAAACATAATTCTGAATAGCAAACAAATTTGTTTAAAGAAATCTTTTTATGGACAATTTGTAAATCAGGAAAAAAAATGCATTTACCAGTGGTGAACTTTCCATGTATCTGGAGTCCACAGTGAAGAAAAAATGATAATTTTACTGATTCCCCCCACCCCCTTTTGGATGAGAAACTTTTATAACATCAGTGCTTGTGTTTTAAAAGGAACATGATTTGGAATCCACTGCAAATAGTATCTTAAAAATGAACAAATCTTATTCTGTCATTCCATGCTTTGTCCTTAAGTGTTCTTTAGTTACCTAGCACACACAAAATGCCTTTTTAAATCTTACTGCCTAAGGACCAAAGCCTGGCCATACCGAAGTCAGAAGGGGAATTTTGTCATTGACTTTGTGACTGTATTTGCTCCTTTCTCCCTTCATTCACTCCATGAAGTATGCCTAATTCTGAAGATGGTGCCGCTATTTGTACCATGCATTAAACACCCATACTTGTATTTTTCTGTGCTGACAGAGAATTGTTTTCAGAACAAGAGTTTTCTGGGTCATCATCATTATAGCTCATCCAAGACAACTTAATGGAGATGTCCATAAACGTTTTTGTACACATACCTCATAGTGAAATTTTGGGCTTCCTGTATGTATGTATGTCCTTCAGACATCCTCCCAAATGAGGGAAGACCTATTGCCAAACTGTACAAAGGAGATATAGCTCTTCATTTAAAACTGAAATGGAGAGATTCACTTTCAGTGTATTGTCTTAGCACTGACACCAGGCTCACTGGAACGTAAACTGCTTAAAAGAAGGGAGACACCAGACTCATCTAAGGAGTAAAAACATGAAACTGTGCTTCATTTTTAAAGAAGGGCCATTTGTAATATTGTTTCAGCCATTTCAATAGCACTGGTGCACAGCAGACCCAGTCCGACTCTTCACTGCATTGTATTGCTGTTTATCTTGTTTCAGACATCTTCTGCTTTTTGAGATATGTAATGGCTATTTGTTGGAATGTCCCGTAACAGATTTTCAGTGAATCTGGTAGTAAGCCAGAGATGCAATGTAACAGAGTTTGTGTTTCATTGCAGGTGGATTCATCAGCTTTAATGGCTCCTGGCGTGTTCAGGGGATTCTGGCTATGTCCCGCTCACTAGGAGATTATCCACTTAAAAATCTGAATGTTGTAATCCCTGACCCAGATATTCTGACCTTTGACCTGGACAAACTGCAGCCAGAGTTCATGATCTTAGCATCAGATGGCCTGTGGGATGCATTCAGCAATGAAGAGGCTGTTCGGTTCATCAAGGAACGCCTGGATGAACCACATTTTGGAGCAAAGAGTATAGTTCTCCAGTCATTTTACAGAGGATGTCCTGATAACATAACGGTTATGGTGGTGAAGTTTAGGAATAGCAGCAAAACAGAAGAACAGTGAATTTATAACAGCTCTCTCCCTCTTCTCTGGTGAACTTAAATGAAACTCTTACATTTTAATTTAGTAGGAAGTTCTAGTAATTATCATTAAGATTGTATGTAAAAGGAATGGGAAAGATCCCTTTTCTGTTCTTTGCTGAACAAAAGGAGCAACATGGCAAGTATGTGAAGGTTATAATAATCATGTTCTCCACATTATACTGCCTGCCATGACCTGCCCCTCCTTCGAAATGGAAGATTTGTTGGAGTTCATTTCTAAGTTTTAAAATCCCTGCCTGTGCTTTTTCAAATACCCATGATTTAACTTTTCTTTCTAATAGCTGAAGCTGCGTTCAGGCTGGCACTGATGGCGCAAGCCAGTGATAGTGAGTAATGACACTGCTTTTCACTTATAGAGGAAACTTATATCACAACTACATCATCCTTTTTCTGTTCTGCAGAGAGAGATTGAAAAAATTTATCATTACTGCTCTGTCTTTTACATGGAGAAAAAGGAGAAGCCAGACACTGGCTTTTGTCAGTCCACAATGGTCACCCTCTTTTTTTTTTTGTTAAACAGTTAAATTTGTCCTTTCTATTACATGATTGGTAAATGACTGAGTTCCCTGCATCCGTGTGGCTCTCCAGTCTGTGCATGATTTTCATTACTCTTTACATGTGCCATACTGTATTCAAATTGAGTGATAAACTCCATCGTCAAACTCTCAGGTCTGATCCGTCAGTCACCGACAAACTAGATCTCATTGCTGAAGAATGCTTAGCATTCATTCACTTCACATTTGCTTCTGCTTTTCTAATCAAAGAATTTTCTTAGACAAAGATGCTTTCCTTTAAGGCAGAGCTATTATGATCTAGGGAATTTCAGTAATGCTGAAGCTTAATTCAAAATATTTCTCAAGGAAGGAAAACCTAAAACAACATCTGAGGCTCAGCGTTCAACTCTGTACACCATCATTGCACTGTAAATTATCGGGAATATAGTTTAGTGGTGAAACATTCTCAGAACCATAACTAAGAAATTTTTAAGTTCTGATTTTCAACAATAATTGTAATTTGGAACCCATGAATTAAAAACATTTTATTATAGATGGCAGTTTACCAAATCTGCTATAGATCTGGAAATTTAGACATCACCAGCTGCTGTATCATATAGTAATCTGAACACAGAACAGTAACAGAGAATAGGTAATGAGTTAGCAGATGTATTGGATTCTCTTTGTGAATAATAGGCCACACATACTAATGAAAACTTGTCATCTAAAACAGAAAGAACCAGGCATCTTACATCATTTTTGAGACCTTCATGGAATTGATTCTTTAACTGAAAAATTTAAGTAAAAGAACCAGCTGCTGTGCTGCAGGAAAAAAGATCAAGTTTAGCTGATTTTTAATTGCGCTTTGCAGTCAATTTGTGAAGTGGTAAGAAGAAATATTAAAGATGACAATTCAGCTAACTTGCACCAGTCTCATTCCTAAAGATTTTCCCTGGTAGAGTGCTTGAAAATATGAATGTCGTGCAGAGGATTCATGATGGCCCAGTGAAATGTAAAATCCTGTACAGTGCTAGAGTAGCAGTTCTCAAAGTGGGCTCCAGGAAGCACTTGCTGGTCACATGGTAACGCCTTTGCCTTCCTTTTTCCAGACGCTGAGAGGCAAATAGGCTGCACAGGGAGAAGGCTAAGTAGACAGTGAGCTTTTCTGTAAGGGACCACTACAAGTTATGAGGAGGAACCTGTAGGCATAAGTAGTGAATATAGCCCTGGAGCTATTTCAGTCAAATATTTCAGCAGAAAGCTGAATATCTTCAGCCAATAGCCACAATCTTGCCATAACAAATCTATGTATTGAAGAGGAAAAACGCTCTTATCAGTTACGACTTTCATACATGCACAGGTGGGGAGTTGGAAGTAGGACTCTGATCCTTCAGCTACCAAAAATAACCACTGCCACCTGAGCTAAAGGAAATCTCTCATAGGAGGTACTAAGATGAGGCCCTCTATCCTGCCTGTAATCAGCCAGTAGATCAGAATAGAGAGCTCCAGAGTTTTACAGGAGGCCACCTATTTGTGGAGCCACTAGACTTGTGTAAGGAGTCCAGGAAAGGAGATTTGAGTGCATTGTTGCTAAATGTCCATGTACAAATTCATGTATCGTAGCTGCCACAGATACGATGTGCGGGATGGTGATTGGAAAGGCAAATAGGTGGTCCATTAGAAAGGGTATTTTAAGGGTGAGCCACAGCCTAGAGCCCATTCCCCCGTTCCCATCATGATTGCAGCAGGTCCTGTGGGATCCTAGTCATCCTGCAGTGCTCTGGCCCAGTTTAGAAGCATTTGAGAAAACCCAGCACAGAATAGATTTGGGGGTGGCGCTAACCCAGGTATTTATTTCAGGATTAATTTGTTTACACATGTCTCAGAATTTACTCTTCGAGTACTTGTTCATGTCCATTACCAACTTTTGTGTGCGTGTGCACACGTCACATACAGTGGTGCCAGAAGTTTCCTCTACTGGTATTTGCAGGGCCTGCTGTAGCACCCTGTGCAGCGGGAGCTCTCAGCATGAAACCAACAATGAGATCCCCCCTGCAATCTGATGCACTGATCTCGTTTGATCTCCAGATCCACAGCACTGGTCCACAGAACTGCACTGTGAACAGATGTGCTCTGGCCACCAGTCTCCAACCCCTTGGCCCTGGTCTCTGGGAAACAGCACCATTCCCTGGAATGTCACGGATTTCCCAAACCCTGACTCTGATCTCCATGTAGCCAGCACAGATTTCTGGTATTCCAGTCACCAAGCCCCTACAAGAAACAAAAGGACAGGATCTGATAGGAATGGCATTCAGGCTCCTGGCATCGCTCCCCAGCATGGGAGCATCCACATTCTGGCTACATGTTGGATGCCTTGGAGCTAGGATGGGGGCAGCCCACCTGAGTTTCTTCAGGACTCAGGACCTCTGGACTACAAATCAGCTAACGTTTCATATCAATATTAGGGAGCTCAAGGCAATTCAACTGGCCTGCAAAGTGTTCCTGCCCCAGCTCGCCAGCAGGGTGGTTCAGGTAATCACAGACAGTATGATGTATTGTATCAACAGATGGGGATCCACTGTCCCTTTTAAAGAGGCAGTACCTGGGGAACTTCTGTGTGAGTCATGGAAGTCACCTGGTGGCTATGCACCTCCCAGGTATCAGAACATATCAACAGATCACCTCAGCAGATGCTTTTGCTCTAACCAAGCATGTTTGTTTCACTCGGAAGTACCCAAGTTTATCAACCAGAAGTGTGGGGCTATTTGAATGGAATTGTTCCCTCCCAGGTGGAGCAGGAAGTGCAGTCAGTTCCACTCTATGCTGAGGAATGTGGTTCACTGTCAGATGCTTTTCTTCTGCTGGGTTTGGGCAACCTCATGTATTCATTACCATTGCTATCACTGGTCCACAAAGTCCTCAGAAAAAGGAAGAGGGACAGGGCATGGATCATCCTCTGTGGATACACCTGGACTGGTTTGTGTTGGTTTTCAATTTATGCATAGCCTGTCCGTAGGCATCCCCACTGTGACTGGATCTTCTCTGCTGGTGCCAGGACTGCTTCTTTATCCAGACCTCACTTCACTGCAGCTGGCAGCGTGGATGCTCTGTAGCTGAGCCTGGAAGAACAGTCCTGCCTGGCACAAGTCCATTTGGTCCTGCTGCAAATCAGGAAACCTTCCATCAAAGTGTTGTACCTGGCCAACTGGAAATACTTCACCTGCTGAGCAGTCTTCACAGCATCTCTCCCCATCTAAATCAGGCATCCAAGCTGTTTTGAATTACCAGCTCTGTCTAAAACAAGAAGGTTTGGCCTTGTCATCATTCAGGGTACACCTAGCAGCTGTATCAAACTTTCGCTCCCCTGTATGGGGCAGAAAGGTCTTTTTGCATGAGTTGATAACCAGATTCCTTAAGAGCCTAGAAATGCTTTCTGCAGGTGCAAGACTCTGTTCCCCAACCAGAACTGAACCTTGTCCTCTCAGGCTCACAAGAGCCTCCTCCCCACCCTTTGAGCACTTAGCTTTCTCTCCCCTGCATCTGTCACGGAAAGTGACTTTCTTGGTGGCTATCACATTGGCAAGGAGAATCTCAGAGATCAGTGCTTTGACCTCTGAACCTCTTTACAGTTTTCTAAAAGAACAAGGAACAATGGCTTTCATGCCCAGCATTCCTGCTAAAGGTAATGTCTCATTTCTATCTAAATCATGGTACTTTCTTCCAGGTCGTCTTTCCAATGCCCCATTCTACTGGAAGGTACCTTCATGTCAGGTGGGTTCAGCAACAGCACCAAACATTTCTGTAGATCCACGCAACTCTTTGTTGCAATTGCTGGACAGGTGAACAGGCTACTGGAAAACTTCTTCCTGGAATGTCACCTGCATCTGAGCATTTTATGAGCAAACAGGAATCACACCTCGTCTCCTTGACAGCTCACTCGACAAAAAGCACAGGTGGCATCAGCAGCCTTCCTGGCTCAGCTTCCAACCCAGGACATCTGTAGAGCCACAAACTGGTCTTCAGTGCATATTTTAGCATCCCACTATACCATTATGCAGCAGTCCCGGGCTGATGTTGGTTTTGGCAGAACACTACTGCAATCAGCACATCTGTCAACTCCTGCCCATCACCAGAGGTGCTGCTGGTAACTCACTTAATCTGGAATAGAGATTAGCAAGCACTCAAAGATAAAATGGTTACTTACCTTCATAACTGTTGTTCTTTGAGATGTGTTGCTCATGTCCATTCCACAATCCACCCTTCTCCTCTGCTGGAATTCTGGCAAGAGGGAACTGGTGGTGGGGGGGTGACCCTGCAGTGCCATATATAATAATACATTCATGCACCACTGCAGAGGGCACTAGAGCCGGCCATACAGATACCATTAGGGGAAAAATTTCCAGGACTGGTGCATGTGGTGCAGACAGACAACTAATTGGGAATGGACGTGAGCAACACATCTCAAAGAACAAGTTATGAAGGTAAGTAACTGTGCTTTGTCTAAAACAAAGCTGCTTCAGCCCATTATGTGTTTTCATGTGAGATCATTATTTTTCCATCCTTTCCTGAATTCTTTATTTTGTTCATTGACCATCACCTCCTTTGCTGTGCACGGTGTATGTAACCTGTGGCTCTACCAGGCTGCAGCAGCACCATCAATTTGCCAAAGAAATTCCCTTCCAGTGCATGTGTTGGCTGTGACTGGTGAACTTTATTGTTTAAAAAATGAGTGAGCGAGACAGAGATTCCCTTTTGGGATAAAGAAGGAGATATATTAAAGATGGCAGGGATTATGCAAACTTGCCCCCACACTCTGTCAAGGCATCTCTCTTAATGATTGCAGACCAACTTTTCTAGCCCTCTTCTAAATAAATCTTGCCAATCACACTGATTCATGCCACAGTCTATAGTGACTTTGTATGGTGGACAGCAGTGACAACAGAACAAAAAAGAACACTCACTTGGGCTATGGAAAACCAGGGCTCACAGTCCTGCTCTGCATCCAACAGTTTGAAAATACGCCTCCCACGTCTCAGAATAACCCCCAAGTTACTAGGCTATATATAATGTGTATGTATTTTATTATATATATGAAAATATAGAGAGAGACACATAGATATATGAAATCTGATCTTGTTGCCCCAAACTGTCTTTATGGGTATTAGGTGGACGCAGAGCATATCTATCAGACCAGGCAGTGTAGGCAAGGAATGTTTCACTTGCACTGAGCAGCTTGGTGACATCATTGCATCTTTTACGCATGCCCAGCAGCAGAAATTTAGGCACTCACAGTCTAGGCAGAATCTGAGCAGGGGTTCTGAGGACTTCAGTAGCACTGAATTGTTGGACTTAGGCACCTACAGCCCTTTATGAATCTAGCCTAAATTTGCTGTGTCCATGTTGAAATATCTGGTCCCTTGAGTCTGTGTCCAACTCTGAAAGGTTGCTGTGTTAAACTAGTGCCAGTGTCCAACATAACTGCTTCAGTATTGTTCATTATTAGCTATTGAAACATTGTCATTGCAGCATCACATTTTTAAAAACATGTTGGCAGTGGCATTCTAAGCTGGTGGTTTTCCAGAGCTCAATTAACTTAGTGCACTTCTATGTATATATGTATCCTTATAGTAGGCCCATAGAGTTTTCCTGTTTTGCATGATACTGGTGCTGTACTGTGACCTCTTTGCAAGGACAAGTGTTTTAATTATTAGAGAGCTATAAGCTAATCTCATATTGACTGTCTTAGAGGGTCTGATGTGAATATACTGGCTGTGATCATCTTTCCAGTGCAGGGTGGCTCTTTCACAATTAAGTACAGCCCTCATGCCTTCCCTGCCACCAGACTGCAGTGGGGAGCTCAGAGCTTCTGCTGTTCAGCAGGGTGGTAGAGCTCAAGGATTATGCCCAGTGAAGAGAGATTTTAGGGGATGGGGGCTCAGTACACTCGGCCACTCCTGCTTTAGTGTCTTGCTCCCTATAGCAGTCTGCTGAGAGTTAATAGTTGCTCGTTTAGCACAAGTAGATGCACGTGCTTTAAGGGCACAATTTAACCCTGTGCAGAAGCCCTGGTGTGGGTCTGTACATGCCTGCTGCACAGAAGTGCATTTCATACTATTGCCAAAGATCCCTGATTGTCTCCACTGATGACTATGGTGTCTGGAAAAATGCATCCAAGAGCACAATTTAGCCACCAAAAAGAGTTTGAGGACTTACTTGGTGTTTAAAGCGATGTCATCAAGATGCCCTGCATTACTTAGTGGCTAGCACCTCTGCTTAACATGCAGAAGCTCCTGGGTTCAATTCCCAGGGGGTTGGACTCGATGATCTCACGAGGTCCCTTCCAGCCCTATGATTTGATTGAAATGATTGAATCTCTCCTAACATAGTTGTCTTACCTTCTTGCATTGGTGACTGCATTTGAAGCAACTTAACTGTTTCTGGCATCCATAAGTTTGGCAAGAGTCCAGCTTGTTCAGGCCACTTCTGTTCACAGATCATTTCTGGGTTGGCAGCACCTGTTCTGTTTGTCACTTCTTTCTCTGTAACACTTTGTATTAAGCACAGGGGTTTGAAATGAAAATTTCTAGTCAGTAACATACCCCGGAAAATTGTTTTAAAAAATAAAGGGTCAGAGTGGCAATCCTGCTCCCACTGAAGCCAGTGGAAGATTTGCCATTCATTTAAGTGAAATGGTTAATGGTAAACCCAATATTATGTTATTTAGTATAGACTGACATTTGTTTTATGGCAACCTCTAGATAAGGCCTTCAGTATTAATTCTGTATAATAAATAGCTAACTGGAGGTGCTTTTACTTTGTTAGAAGCTCAAGAAATTCTTTGGTTTAGAGCAATTAGACCATCTTAAAGCAAAAATGTATTTGCTAAATCAGTTCTAACTGTATTTTGAAAATATAAAAAAGCTTTCAAAAAAGAGATGCATTTTAGCATATAAGATATTGCTGCGCTAAAGAATATGATGATACTGGTGATACATTTGTGTTTATTTCACATTGATAGGAAAATTTTCAGTATTTGCTTATATTTTTCTTTTAAAACCAAATCTTCCACTTTCTAAAATAGGTTTTAGGTCTCAATCTCAAAGGTAGTTATGCAGGGATCTCCCATTCTAGATTAAGTTCCTGGATCAGGACCCAAAAATATTGTTTTGGAAAATCGAAGGTTCAGATTTTTATTAAAGTTACAGGCCATTAATTTTACTAGTAGCTCAAGATTTACCAGACATGTAAATAGAGCTGCTAATCTTTAACGGTTGTTAATAAGTTTGTAATTAATTATCTTTCCAAATCTAGACTGGAACATCATAAGATATTTAGATTTGAAATTAAGTGTATTGATTTGTTAGGTTTATTTGTATAACATTCAAGGACTTTTCCTGTTTCATATACTAGAGTTTCATTAAGCCGGAAGGATGAATGTGCAGTATACACAGAATCAAATATTTACATGAGTATCTTTGGTACAGTAACATGTACAAGGTCAAAGCAACTGAAGCTTATCTAAAACTATAAATATGAACATCACATTAGAGGCCTTCTGAAGCAAAAAGGTTTGAATTCTAATTTTGGAAGAGGATTAGTTCTTGTGTCTTCTTAAGATCAAGAAGAAGTTCTTACTCCTTGAGCCACACAGGGAAAGGGGGGGCAATATTTCCCTGCATTTATAAATTCTAGGTTCCAAAATCCCTATTCCCATGAACTTTTGGAGGAACGTTAGTTTACAGGGAATCAGCTGCTCAGAAATCCAACTCTGTGTGTATTCTATATAGGTAGTTTGCAATAAATCACTAATCAGTTATGGTTAGATGCTTTATAAATCAAAATGCAGAATCTGTGCCACCATAATACAGTGGTTTTAGTTAATGGTCAAATACTTCAGTCCCAGAATAGACAATCACGTCTGTCTGTCTGTCTGTCTGAGTAGAGTCCCTAAATAAAATACCATTTTTAAAAATGTTATCAATGGTGTTTAAACCTTAAATATCTTAAGTGTTTTTTTGTTCTGTATTCAGTTAATTCCAATACTCTTGACAAACTACCCAGATTATACAAGTGTGAGATGTGAAATATAGGCAGTGGTTTATCAAGGCTGGTTTTACCAGTAAGAACTAGCTTGTCTAGTTTCAAGACCATTCCCGTTTTAATTTATTATAATCATGTTTGGTTCCCTGTGACCCTGCTACTAGAGTGCAGTGAGGAGCAAGGACTGTGACAGGTGAGGGGACTTCAGAAGTAATAACACTAGGAATAGAATTGCAGTTAAAGATGGTAGAACCATGTTGGGCCCTGCTATATGGAAGAGGTCTCAGGAAAATATGCATACACTTTCCCATGAGTTGCTGTTTGTGTGTTGTTAGAAACCTGTAACATCAGTACAGTGTGTTGTGTTACCTTTTGGTGCGTTTTAAGACCAGACCCTGAGGCATGTGACAGTAACTGAACCATACTGTTTAAACAAGTAGTGTTGTTTAAATAAAATTAAACTCTGCTACATCATCATCTCCAAGATCCTCTTCATACTTTACAAAATTTGCAGGTGCTTTGCATTCAAAATCAAAAGCACTTAAAGTTTGCATTTTTAGTTCAGAAATCTAACTTGTGAGAGAAAGGTCCTCATTATAAGCTTTAAGGACAGCAAGTCCTACGGAGGCCTACTGATTAAATTTTTCTTATCCTGTAGTGAGTCAGAATGTATGTATGATTGACCCACCCCCAAACATTCAGAAGTCTGGCTAGTAAGAATTGGTTAGTTTAACATGGATTGCTGTAACATAGTAAGTAAGTATGGTTACAAGGCTGCAGATACAGTGAGGTTTTATCTATAAACTACAACACTTCCACCAGGCCTTGACAAATGATATGTTTCTGGTTGCCATGGCGACCAGTTTTAGCAACCTGTTGCCTAGCTCCACTGCAGAAATTTAATGGAGGAGCGTCCTCTGGTGATCAAAAGTATACTTGCTGGTGCCTACCTCTGAATCAATTTTGTCCACCCCTGACTAATATGCAACTGAATTTAACTTATTTTCCTTGATATTTTCAATATGTTTCAGCATTTGCTAGTTTTAAGGATACAAAATAAAGCCCGATAATTGATGATGAGGCAAACCATAGTAATAGCATGTTATATTCTCTCTGAGATGAGAGAGATACATTCTTAGCAGGCAGCTACCAAAAAATCAATCTAATACCACATGAGCCTGTTAGGGAATCCTTTTAATTGTCAGAGGCCCAACAAGTAGTTATAGACTATCACAGAATTTTCATATTTTAGAAAACTTGAATCCCACTACATGAATAAGACAAAAACCACAGATCCCTGCAATGTTGATTGTTTTGTTCCATGACATATTAGTACTAGTATACAATTTTCAGCCTTCAAAGTGTAAGATATAAAACTGCATCAACTAGATCATTTTAGCAAGCAGCACACAGAGGAACACATCTCTCCCAAATCATATATTCTACTTCAAGAAAAGGAAGAGCTACAGTTTTCTTGTAAGGGTCCAAAACATTACTCAGCCACAATGTCTTGATGTCAGAAAGAATCTTGCCTTAGCAGGGAGTGCAGCTTGAGTCCCACATTTGCCGTTTTATAGTTTAAGCAACATACAGTAACATGTCTAATATATGAAGGATTAGGAACTGTGTTCACATCCTATTTAGTTTACTGCAGTTTCTAGTTTGAGAGTGGCATATTATTTACACTGCGTATCAAGACTTAAAATTCATTAAATTCTGTTTAAATTGCTCAAACTTTTAAAGAGACTAACTAGACCAAGATAAAATTAAACAGGTGATATAATACAATTTACTATCAATGTTATTGTTTATTCACTTTTTTTATGGCAGACGTAGAACAATCCCAAAATAGTGTGTTGGCAAAAAAATAATTGTAGTCTATAATTTTCATTAAAATGGGTAATCCTGCAATTCATCTAGTCATTCTAAGTATTTACTATTTGTATTTAAAGATATGCAGTTAAATTCCCCTCTTACATCAAGTTTTGTTTTAAAAATAGCCAACATTTTCATTTAAGTAACATGACAAACTATTTTTTGTGCTTCTAGTAATGAATAAGTTCAAATCTTTGGAAATGGGGAAGCAAGAAAAATGTCTAAGTTATTAAGAGGGTGTTTCAAATTAAAATATCAGTTTAAGTAATTGTTACTTTCAGTTACAATTTCAGGTTGAAAATTTGTGTACAAATCTACATTTTTGAAGACAACAGCCCTGCAATCAATGATCAAAATTTCTCGGTTTGAGCCATAGAACCTCATCAGGCACCAGAGTATCTTACGGAAAGTTACTTTTCTCTTACTGTCATTACCTAGCTTGTTTTCTCAGCTGCAGCAATCTGCATTACCTCAGCTTTCTGAAGATGGCAAAGTCTTTTGTGATTCCACTCAAGTATTTTTTAAAAAAGCAATACCAACCACTGTTTGACCATACTGAATATCCATGTTTATGTGGCAAGCACTCACTTGTATTAAAATAAATGTGCAAGTCATGGTAGGTTTAAAATAAAATATTTTTGTAGGTGAGAATTGTTCAGTGTGTTCCCAAACTGAACATGTTCCCTGTCACCCAAGACCTAACCACAGTGATAAACTCAATCAAATCATAAATGGATCCCAGAAGTTTAGGTGTTGTAGTTGTGTCATAACGTCTAGTTGTGAAATTACAGCAATAATCCCTCCTTACCAAATTTAAACATCTCTTACCTATCTATTAAACTAAACAAGCTAGTCTAAAATACAACAGACACCTTGTCTCTCAACACAGTCACCGTGACCATCCTGCTAGCATAAACTCCTCAAAATATTGCAGTCTACAATTTGTGCTGGTGAACACAATTTTCTTCCTTCAGACTCTCAAGATTCCACTGCCATGTTTAAATTCACCTGTAAGATTACATCCATACTGTTATCAAAATTCAACACTGATCATAGTGCACATTAAAAATACTGATGAAACCTCATTCCTGGTGGTGGTAGAGTTTTTTTGTCTTTTGTTTTTTTTCTCTATTCCACATTTGTCTCTAAGAGACTATTTGAAAGTCAAATTAAATATAACATTAGCTATAGTACAACTAACAGTAAAGTGGCAGGGCTCTGTCATTCTAGATGTACAGGACTGAACTCTTGTATCTTTGGTATGTGGTAGATTGTCGATGTGTGAAGAATAGTAACTGTGTCAAA
This sequence comes from Podocnemis expansa, assembly GCA_007922195.1. NCBI lineage: Eukaryota > Metazoa > Chordata > Testudines > Podocnemididae > Podocnemis > Podocnemis expansa. The sequence goes on from ML682006.1 coordinate 4,359,964, forward strand.
GCAACCGCAGATTCTGTATTATTGTCTACCAGAAGTGCAAACTACTGGAAACATGGCCTTGCTGAAAATAAAATATTCATCTTTACATATAAAACCACCGTTGTTTTCTTTTGTTAGAATTCCTGTTAGAATGTTATTTCAAATTTTAGGCAAACAGCAAGCAAACGGATTATTTATTTTGCAAATGGAAGCTCATCTCAGCATTTGACAAGACATTTAAACTCATTTAAAAGTTTTACAGCAAGCTTCATTCCTTTCTCTCTCTGTGTGGATTCTCGCAGGTCTGGAGATGGGCCTATTAGTTATAAATTGTGCTGCGCTATCTTGTAAAATAAATATGTTACACTGGTGTAGTTCTGTAGTAACTGTATCTGGCCATCTCTTTTAATATACTGAGAACACAATCATCATTACATAAAATAATTCAGATATCTGAAGCCATGAAAGCAATTCTATAAAATACATATGTAGACACCTAAAAAAGCAGCCAGATTTTCAGAAGTGTTGGGTGTCTAGAAAATTCTGCTGACCTCAAAATTAGAGGAGCCTAAAGTTAAACAGTCATGTTTTCATTGAAAATCCTGGCACAATATTTCTAAAGGAGTCATTGGCACTGACTGAGCAAGCAGCTTTGAGCTTCATGCTCTGCAAAGGGTGCGTTCATATGTTGATAGTTGCACAGGATGCAGCAACATCTCTCGAGTGGGCTGGGTCTCCTATGAAGGAAAACATAGGAGTGTGCCCTGAGGTCTAGCTTTGTGGGCCGGTCAGTTCTTTGAGGAAAAAGTGCTACTTCAGTTGCTGCTGTAATTCCGTAAACCTCAGGAGGGCAGATTGCTGGCAAGAAGCTCAGACAAGATGATGCCAGTTTTCCAACAGACTGGTCAGAAATGAACCAAAGAGTCTGAGGGGGCAATGTACCATTACTATATAATCTAGATAATTCAGGGATAAAAAAGGTGCTATATAAAGTCTCGTTTGCAATTTAAAAACATCATACTGAAAACACACTACAGGCATTTTGCTGTATCAGCTGTGCCTACTAATCAGGATAGTTCCCTAAACCTGAGTGATCCTACATAAAACACCATTTTCAGTTCCTCATTCTGCAAAACTTACTTTGAAACACTTTCTACACTGTAATTCAAACCAACAGGCCAGCGTAAAGGCAGGCAGTTTTTGACAGACCTATATTAACATAGGATCACGGACAAGCAAGTGAAGTGTCTGTCAATAAAACATGCCAAAATCTAATGATTTCCCTTGAAGACAGACCATGTACTGCAATCAAGTGTCTATACTTACAGATGTTAAAGTTAATTTTGTTCAAAAAGAAGAGCTGTGTATCTTCTGGAATATGGATGTTCACACTGAGCATTTTTAAGCAAAGTCCAACATAAACGTCTTCAAATTTAACAGGTTTGATATGATTCATCATTTCATAAATCCTCAAAGCCAGTCTTCTGTCAAGTATATATCCCATTCCACTACAGTATGGAGGATATAGCTTAAATGGATATTCTTCATAAGAAATGAATGCTTTTCTGTAAAACCCTCTGTAGGAAAAGTTATCAATTAAAGGGTAACCAGTGAAGAAATTGTCTGAAGAGTTTACATTTTGAAGAAATGTTATTAAGTTACCAATGTTGATGAATACATCAGAATCAGTCTTCATAATGTATTTAGCATTTGAACAAAACTCAGACACCCATCTGAATGCCATGATTGTTTTCAAGGTAAGATTGTTGTAAGTGTCCATAAAATCTTGGCGAATTATGTCACCATACAGAATGCTTTCATCTTCTACTGATAATGCAGTTAAGCTCTCTTCTCTTGCAGCTTCTTGTCCTAATAAGAACAGTATTAGAACCTGATGCCCCCACCAGGATTTTTTAGAACCCCATGTTACTCTAATGGCCTGCCTTCCCTCCACATCCATAGGTTGTGAAGAAACCAGGATGACCAGAAATGGATTTGTATCATTACATTTCAAACGCTCCCGTAAAGTGAAGGAAAAATTCTGCTTGTAAATTGGCTCATAGTCATAAAAATACATGACGTTTGTGTGTTCTATGACACTATGGGAAGGAAGTATCGTGTACCATGTCATTATTATGACAGAAAGCATACAGAGTACCAAAAAACTCCATTTTAAGTATTTCACAGACATACTCCTCAGAAGCAGCTAGGAGACAGATGAGCGTGTAGCAGAGCTTCAAAAGCCTTACAAAATGTTGGGTCATAAGTGTTGGGAGCAAGCTTCTTGCTGAAAGAAATGCAGATGGAAAAGATTAGTACATTAGGAATGAAACTGTACTCATTCTGTTATCTACCTCAAATGGCAACCACAAAACATGGTTGATATTGTGATGGCAGAAACAGAAAACTACAGCAGCCCAACTAAATGCTGTTCTCTAACCAGAACAGAGACCTTGAACATCACATTCTGATTCTGGCTGAAGTTGTTTGCTGTTTACTAGAGGGGTAGTGACTGATCTTATCGATAGACAGCTTTCTCCCTGGGAGCCTGATCTAGTAAAGCAGCGGTTGTCAGACTAAGGGTCAGACCCAGTACTGGATCTCAGACCCTCAAAGCACTGGGTCACTGCCCCCCTTGCTGCCACTGCTAAAAGACAGGGGTGCATTGCTCAAAGATGTAATTGCTGGGTCATGGGCATAAATGATTTTTTTGAACTGGGTCACAAGGAAAAAAGTTTGAAAAGACCAGGTATAGCACCCTCAATTCCAGAGCCAGTTGTAGCCTTTCGGCACATTAGCCCAGTGCCTTAAAGCTTAATACTGAAGAGAAAGTGGCACACAGAAATAGATGGCTCTAAAATGTTTTTTAAAATATTGCTCCAACCCTGCAATTGTTGGCACTTTCTTTTGATGGAAAAGAGAAAAATAATCCTATTACAGTTGTAGTTATTGAGGGATTATATATAAGAAGTGATCACAAACATATTAAAAAAAAAGACAAAATCAAGTGCAAACAAATAGGCTGTCTCATCCCATTTTTAGACGCAAAACAGCCTCATCTCTTCATAAACAGCTTGCTGTTGGCTGAATGTGCCCGTGAAGCGTAAACGCTTATAAGCAAATGAATCAAATCATATTAGCATTACAAGCCTATGTGCATGAGTATTTCAGTGACAGACAAACCAAGTCATTTATAAAATGCTGATCACTCAAAGAAATGGCTGTTTCCTACAACACAAAATAGCTAGATAATAATCAGTTTGTTTAGCTATGCACATGCTGAAATAGCCAACTCCAAAAACAGACGAGTTACCCAATCCTGCCAGAAAGCTTTGTCATTGACTTAAATAGGAGCAGGACCGGGCCCACTGTAAAGCGAGTCAGGTTCAAAACTTAAGGTTTGTGCCAGAAAGGTTTGCAAACTTATAATTTAAACACACAAAGCCCTACAATAAAAATACCCATCCTCATGAAATAGATTTAAATTTCAATGAAGGAATGTTTTGTTTATATTCAAATATTTCCCTGTAGTGGCTCTAGCCCCTATATTGAGATGGTGCCAGTGCACAAGAGCCAAAAAATTAAATAGACTCATTCTTTTTCATAATTCAAGCTGCGGGAAATGCAAATAATAAGCAGTGGCATAAATAGTGCAGAGTTACACAAGTTTTTCAGCTAGATTGGGATGTCAAACTTACGGCCCGTGGGCCGGATTCAGCTCGCCAAAAAGTGCTGATCCGTCCCCTGGAACTGCTGCCTGGGAGCTCTCAGCAGCATAAGCAAAGCAGACAGGCTGCTGCAGACAGAGCAGGGCCAGGCATGCTTCTGACTCACTCGCATGATCCAAGTCATGGCATGGGGGAAGAAAGGAAGAGTTCCAGCCAACCCCAACTCAGCTCTGCTGTGCTCTGCCAACCACAGTCTCAGTCACAGCAGGCTAGGCTGGCTCCTGGAGAGCCACCACACCACACCCCAACCTAACTGTTCACTGTCAGTCAGTTTGCATGCTAATTTAATTGACAGCACATTGCACAAATCACTAAGAAAGTAAGTGAGCCCTGCCAAAGGCCAGCATGCTGAATGACTGACAGTGAGTGGGCTGGGGGGAGGCAGGATCCCAGCATGGCTGTGACTGAGACTGATTGCCAGCATGTGGTAAAGGAAGTGGAAAGGCAAGGGGTTTGGGAGCCAGCATGGGGAAGGGAAAAGGGAAGGTGTCAGAGAGCCCGCGGGGTAGGGAAAGGGAAAACAGAGCCTATGCTGCACAGACACATGGCCTGCATCAGGTACCCTGCCCTCCAACATGGCCTCCTACGCTGAGTGAGTTTAATAACTCTGAACTAGATACTGGCCTAGCTTCTGGTACTGCAGTCAAATTTATGCAGGTATAGTAGAGCTCTGTGGACTCCACTATAAAAATCTGACTTCAGGATCAGCACCCCAAGGTGATAATAGGAACATCTGTAAGGATCATGTTTAAAAATAATTTCCTTAACCTAATACAGTACTCAAAAGTAGCAATATTTATTGTTTATCATCTTAGTTTTAAAAATTAATTTGCTGTGAATATTATACTGTTAAGAAATGACAGTCATTATTCCCTATCAAAGAAACAGGAAGCCACAAGAAGCATGGTTTCCAAAGACTCCTATTGTTCTTCCTGGCATTTCAAAGTCCAAGTTAATGCTCAATACACCAATAATAAAATATTAAATAATAAAAATTCATGATAAGAAAAAACATGCATGTATGGGATAGTTTAATGTCACAGCATGATTACATTTTAACTGACTTTAGAAGTTCATAAATTATTTTTTAAGCACCAAAAGAAAAAAAACCCACTATTACTACTATGGGATTGTGCAAACTTGGTCAACCAAGTCTGGCTGCCTTGGAGTCCTGCAGATGTGAGACAAGATTTGGACCTACGTTAGGTGATTCTTCACTGGATTATTTTTGGACTTTATCGCATCAGTGTGGCACAGTGGATTCCCGGCAATGTAATAAAGCAGTTCTTCGCTTGGCAGTTTTTACAGCAGACCCATTATGACACAACTGGAAAAATGCTATCATTTCTTAAAACACTAATTATTGGGATTCTTTGTATCACACCCTAGGCCCCCCAGAAACCATCTCAATCCAATAGACCCGACTCCTCTCCCATAGCCAGGGACAGAGCCCAGAAGTCCTAATTATTGAGATGAAATCCTAGTAGTCCCTCTGCAAAATCTTTGATATACTGCATATTTGTGTGGTGGTTTGCTTCCTCTTTTCACTATCTCCCATCCTTCCAAAACAGTCAGATGGCAAAGCTATTTAATTTGGCCAGTTAACAGCCCAGTCCTTACCTACACAGATCTACCTCTGAACTCTGCAGTTCTGTCTGTATGGAGAATGTAATATCAGACCCCATGGCTAACCTTTTTGAAAATGGGTATTTTTCCTTCACCTCTCTAAACTGTTCTCTCCAACTTGAATTTTTCTCATGTGAAATAGTTTGGATCAAATTTAATTTATTTTGAAAATCTAGGTTCATTAATAAAAAATACAATTCATATAGGATTCAAAGAGAATCTTTTACTAAATAAAGGGAAATTTTTCTGTATTGGATAATTTAGTTAAGATCTTTGGGAATATGTATAAGTTATCCTTGTCACTGGACAGAACCAATATTATTCCATTTAATGGAAAGAGACAATATTGAAAAAAGAAAAATTCCATAAGAAAACTGAATATGAAGTTCTTTCTCCAGCATACACTAACACCTGGAAGCCAAGGATGTTTCATTAAAAATCCATTTAATTGACTGTATTTGCTCACTGATGAGGAATGAGAATATTTTAAAAGTGAATCTGAAGCTAAAGTTTGGTAGCAGCAGGACAAAGCAATGGCAAAGATTCAGGAGAAAACTTATAGGAGCCTGGCCATACTGTGAACTAGTTCGGGTTCCCAGTTACAACACTGATGGAAGATTCCCATCCATACAGTCAACTTAGAGAAGACAAACAAAGTTTCCCTCAATTTCCTAACTCTGTACAGCTCCTTGTTTCTAATGACAACAATTCAGATCATCTAATAAAAATCTCACCTTTGATTTATACACTGGTAATGTTAAGTAAATAGCATGCCATACTTTATGTCTCACATGCTTAACAACCAAAGTGTACAAAACAAAAACGACAGTCTCCCCTATTGCAGATATGAAAGGGAACAAGTTCTTCCAAGGAAGATCCCTATTTACTTAAAAGGGCAGAAAACATGATTCCAAACGTCAAACAATAGGCTCGAGAACAGTGTGCTCCAAGAACTGAAGAGACCTCTGGGGAAGAGAAGAGACTAACATGGAACTGCTAATTAATAGAAGCCAAAGTATGTGAAAAATCTAAAACATTATGAACCAGTTAACCTCAGACCCAATGAGTTCAGTGTAAGTAAAAGCCTGTCAGTGAGAAACTGGAAAGGAATGGCACTTATGAATCCTCATTGTTAAAAAAAGACTGATTAAAGATTGAAGATGGAAGATGGAAATCAGTCATGATATTATAGTTTTGGACTAGTACCCAGAAGGCCTGCAGTCTATTCCCAGCCCTGCTTCAGGCTCCCTGTCTGACCCTGGGGACATGATTTTCAAGACAACTCAGCACCCAC
>ML682006.1:4366600-4505644 GCA_007922195.1 Podocnemis expansa
CACATTTATTAATCACATGAGCTTCTGTTAGTCTTTAAATGTGCCACAGGACACCTAGTTAGAAATGACAATACTTTCTTTCACCAACCCTTATCTGCCTTTTATGACTTCTTGCCCTGAAAACTTTGCACTGTGTGGCTTCAGTCTCAACTGAGCCTGCTGGGGGTGCTCTTATACAATAGTAGACAGACACCTGGTCATCTTTAGGGAGGATGCAGGGTTCACAAAACACTAATCAGTAGAATGTCCTCTAATGTTATTTTTAGGAACATTTCACACATTCCACCATAGTGGTTTTGGTTTAGTATAGCCCCATTTTTGACAGTGAAAGATGGAAAATTATTATAATCATCAGATGATAAAGTGACCAAGGGCACAATGAACAAGTCAGTTTAAAGCAAAAAAGAATCCCCCCTCCCCAGAAATTCATAACCCCTGTTCTTTAAACCCAGATGTTTACAAACATTGTCTTTTTTCAAGCTAACAGTCAAAATTATCTGAAAACACAATGAATATTTTCTTTGCTTCTGCTTGTTTTCCTGAAGGACACAGGTCACCAATGGAATGTATATATGGCATCTTTTGTAAGATGCCACCCCGTAATGATTTCTAGAGACGTAACTGTTTGAATTTAAACAACTGCTTCAATTTGCTGTAACAGTCTAATCTGATCCCATGACTTACACATCCTTGCATTTATTTTCCTCCCATTCATCTGTAAGCGTCTGATGAAGTGGGAGTTTCTCCCATGAAAAGCTCATGCGATAAATAAATTAGTTAGTCTTTAAAAGTGCCACTAGACTCTTTATTTGTGTTGCTGAACTAGACTGACATGGCTAACCCTTTGGAACTTGTCAAGGTGAGTCAGGTAAATTCGGATGGCAAGAGAAGCTTCTGAACTACAAAGAGCTCTTCCTCACATTTTTAATTCAGGTATATTTTACCAAGACTTTTAAAAACTACTTATCTTTTGAAAGTTTCTGAACAATCTTGAATTTTTTTTTAAAACAGCATTCTATGTATTTACAGACTTGAAAGTTTAAAATCTTAGTTTACTGAAGAAATCTACTGCCCCCTGCTGAAGTTAAATCAAAATAGATTCAGACCACTTTATTTAAAAAAACAACTGTAGTATAGAGATTTTAATCACTATGCTTTACCCTCATCATTCAGATGCGAGCACATACAGTACACTGCGTATTCTGGGCTAACTGGACACCTAAGTAGTTTTCAGCCCAACACATATTTTTGTAAAATAAATAAATAGTGTTAAAACCCAGAAAGAAAAAATCTTAACTAAACTGATAGGTCTGTAAAAATCAGCTTAATCTAACCTGACACTATAAACACTAAAATCATAATCACAGGGTTATTGTGTGGTCCTGCTACAGGGCTTAGTTAAGGTTGTGTGCTTTAACCAAGCTTTTCCATAACTTAACATTTTGCTCTTAAAAATAACTTATCTGAATTCCTGGGTTTGTACTAACCACAACACTTCTGAAGTGTTTTTACTCAAGTTACTGATATATATTTTCAACATTACAAGACAAAAACATGTTGAAATGGAGGTAATGCTTTGACAAAAAGCTGAAACATTAAATTAATCAGATACAGCAGGAGAATGCAGTTGACAGCAGTAAGTATCCTTATCTCCATATTCAAAAGTACAATAAAATTGATAAGATTTTGACCAAGTAAGGAAAAAAAAAAAGGAAGAGCCATAAGCAGCGGAACAAACTGAGGAAGCTATGGTGGAAAAGGCAGTTACTGAACTCATTGTTAGGCTGATAAGTCTATTCACAACAGATGCACTTACTCCTGGGCCTCGAAGGACAGCATGGGACCTCTGAGAGGAAGTCATATCCCAGTTAGCAATTCTCCCCCCTACGGACAGGAAGAACCAAGCACGGTTTATCTGAAAGGAAAGACTAGAGTCAGTCAGTGAACAAAGGCACCCTTACTCCCTAACATCACAGACTCAAGCAGCATGCGAGGGAAGCTACCAGTACACCACACTGTCATAACCAGCAAAGCCATTCAACAAAAAATACATAGTAATCCCATTCCAAAATACTGAGTCCAGACAGTCTTGTGGCAAATGTGGATCATGGCATGGTCCCAAACAGTGTTTTGCCTATGGGAAACTCTGTCATAACAGTGGGAAACTTAATAATTTTGCAAACTGCTGCAGATCCCAAAGGCGCAAAAATAAAGCGCATTTAGTTACTGACAGTGAGACTGAAGAGTGCTTTGTAGATGTACTGGGATCAAGCAAACCTAGTGAGAGGGACTGGATACTGCCTGTCAGTGAATGGAACAATCATTCCACTGAAACTAGACACAGGAGCTCAGGTTAACATTCTGTCTACATGAGATTATGAAAGACTGAGAATAAGACCCAAGCTTGGACCAGTACTGAGAAGATCTAGTCAAGTCATCAGACTTCCAGAAAGAGTCACAGAGACTTGCTAGGATATGTAAGGGAAGTGGGTGGTAAAGACTCACTTGAGAGTGATGTGCTAGTAACCTCTCCTCTCTAGGTAGTTCATATCCTGGGTTTATGAACCATGTTCTTCTGCATGTTTTTTTTTTTTTTTAGATAGCTGTTACGTGTTGTTAGATGTTAGTGCATGTATTATTAGCTAGCTTTTATATGTATCTAACTGTTTACTTCTTTTCCTTAAGGGGGAAGATGTAGTGATATGCTTGTAGGAGCCTGTGAATTTAGAGACACTCCCTAGCATGGGCCAGTGTTGTGTAAATTGGGAGAGGAGCCCCAGAGAAGATCTAACATGGCTGCTCTCAGGTACACACCTGGATACCTGTCTGTATGGTTAAAGTTCCATTCTTTACTCATTCAGTAGTATCATCTTTAAAGAACCCTCAAGATCATTACAAACGTATGCAGCCCTCTGAGACTCTTCTCCCTCCCTCTTCATTAAGCTATGTGGAGACACGATGGAACACACTTGCCTCAGAAGAAAGGAAGAGCTGCAACACAGCTACACGTCCCTCTATATCATGAACACACCTTTCAAAGAAAAACCTATATGAGAGCTGAAAAGCATCATTCATTATAAAATGAAATTCCATCAGTGCTTGAGGGCACGCAGCCCCTACACCAATGCTAAGGACCAGCAGCACTCAAGTACAGGGTGTCATGTGAGAAGACGCTACAGCTACGTCTACACTAGCAAATTAGTCAAGATTAAAGAGGCTTGATCCAAACTAATTTGGTCCCTGTCTACTCAAAAAAAAAATCTTTTAGTTTGAACTAAGCGATATAGCCATGCTAGTTCAAACTAAACAGTTAGTTTGAACTAGGCACACTTTTTAGTTTGAAATAAAAAGTCACAGTTAGTTCAAACTAACCTGGAACTGCTTACTTTGGACTAAGCAAGTCCGAACTAAGCTTTCTAATGTAGTCATAGCCTACCTATAGAAAAAAGCTGACGGAAGGCAAAGTTTGCTACCTTCACCTTTCTCCTTGATCTGGTCCAGAAGCAACAAATTATAATAAGAGGTTTGTCCTTCTCAGAATTTGCTGCTGCTCTTTTTCCCCCCTCCTTGCAGTGTCAATTTCTAATAAAATTTGACTTAATGCTGCCTAATGAAACTATCAGTAGCTGTTGGCCATAGTGCTGTCACACATACATGAGGGAGGACTAAGAGTCCGTGCCATTGTTGGAGTTCTGATCTACAGATTCAAACTCCAGCTCTTATCTCTGTGTACACCAGCTGCCATTATCTGTTATACTGAACTCTACTGAACTGAAAGTGTGACACTGTGATAAAAAAAGAGAAGCATATGTACCTAGAGAGATCAGATATGTCTCATTTTCAACACTGAGCTACATATCAGTCTGGGATGATTTCATAGAATCATAGGGTTGGAAGGGACCCCATGAGGTCATCTAGTCCAACCCCCTGCCAAAAAAAGCAGGACCACTCCCATTAGATCATCCCAGTCAGTGTTTTGTCCAGCTGGGACTTGAACACCTCCAGAGATGGAGATTCCACCACCTCCCTAGGCAGCTTATTCCAATGCTTCACCACTCGCCTAGTAAGGAAGTTTTTCCTAATATCCAGCCTGGACCGCCCCAGCTGTAACTTGAAACCATTGCTTCTTGTTCTGCCCTCTGTTACTACCGAGAACAGTCGAGCTCCCTCCTCCTTGGAGCAACCCTTCAAGTAGTTGAAGGTTGCTATCAAATCCCCCCTCAGTCTTCTCTTCTGCAGGCTAAATAAGCCTAGTTCCTTCAGTCTTTCTTCATAGGGCTTGTGCTCCAGCCCTTTGATCATTTTGGTTGCCCTCCTCTGGACTCTCTCTAACTTGTCCATGTCCTTTTTGTAGTGGGGAGCCCAAAACTGGACACAGTATTCCAGATGTGGCCTCACTAGTGCAGAATAGAGGGGAATGATCACATCCCTTGATCTGCTGGTAACACTTCTTCTGATGCAGCCCAGTACGCCATTGGCCTTTTTGGCAGCAAGAGCACACTGCTGACTCATGTCCAGCTTCCCATCCACCAGGACTCCCAGGTCCTTTTCTCCAGTGCTGCTATTTAGCTGATCACTCCCCAGCCTGTAGCAGTACATGGGGTTTTTTCGTCCCAAGTGCAGGATTTTACACTTATCCTTGTTGAACCTCATGAGATTCCTCCTGGCCCACTGCTCCAATTTGTCTAGGTCTCCCTGAATCCTGTCCCTGCCCTCTAGGGTGTCTACCGTTCCCCCCAGTTTGGTATCATCTGCAAACTTACTAAGTGTGCAATCTATCCCATCATCCAGATCATTAATGAAAACATTGAACAGAACTGGCCCCAGGACTGACCCCTGGGGCACACCACTTGTTACTGCCTGCCAACTTGACATGGAGCCATTGATTCCTACACGCTGAAACCGTTGTTCTAGCCAGTTTTCTATCCACCTTACAGTCCATGCATCTAACCCATACTTCCTTAATTTGCCAATGAGAATGCTGTGGGAAACTGTATCAAAAGCCTTGCTAAAGTCAAGGTATATCACATCAACGGCTCTTCCCGCATCCACAAATCCAGTCATCTCATCATAGAAGGCGATGAGGTTGGTCAGGCATGATTTATGTGGAGCAGGATCAGTGAATGTAGGTAACACCTATCTGCTTAGGGAGACCTAAAGCCAGGTGTTCCTGCAGCAAAGAGGAAGAGTTGGACTTTTTTGTATAAAACTCCGGTGCTGTGTTCCCAAACTGTGCTTTAGCTTTCTAAAGATAAAGCGGTAGTATGTATCTTATTGGTGCATTGCTCAAAGGGAAGAAGGTTAAGATCACATTGTGGGAACAACCCATACCTTCACTGTGTACCTCATGTTTTTGTGGGGTTTTAAATTTAACTACTCTCTGTATTCTGGAAGGGAATAAAACAGCACTGAGCAACCTTCATTCTGCATTTACCAAGTTTTTACACAGTTAATTTCCTTGGAGGCTTTTTTGGGTTTTTTTTTGAAACACACATTTCTCAGCATCTCCACAACCCAACTCTTCCCATCCACTTCCTCCAACTCCCTGGCAATGATAACCCCAGCTATAGAAGACAGTATTTCATGTTAGTCCCTTCACTGCTCAACAGCATCTCCCCACATCAGATGTGTCTCTCTCTATTGTTCACAGTCTGATCTTACCTGCCCCCCATACCACGAAGGACATCAGAAGTCGTGCAACTCAAGAAGCTAGGGAGACAATGCAGGAATAGTGCAAGTTCCAAAGGGGCAGCTGTGTTAATCTAGTTTAGTAAAATAAACAAGGAGTCCTGTGGCCAGGGGCGTTGCTGGATAAGAAAAAGATCCGGGGCACAGGCCCAAGCCCCACCCTCAAATCCCACATGTTTGAAACATGCTGTGCTGGATGCATTTATATTCCTGAAACAATTTAATAGTAATGGAGTTAATTTAAATAGCATAACCAATCTGCTGCACATGACTACGTGCTGGGCACTTCCTGGTGGTGGTACTGTGGAATTAGTCTCAACTGGTCCCTGCCATGTGCTCAGTGCTCCAACTGTTCCATGCTGAACTCTGGTCCTGAGTCCACTTTTAGGACATTAGCCCCATGGCTAAGTCCTCTAAGTCCACCCTTTCCAGAGTGAGGTTCTATCCAAGGGTTGTAGACACGAATTAAAGCAAACTAAAATTAAAGATGAGTCAATTAGGCAATAATTAAAGTCAACTTGAAGGTTGCAGGCACTAACTGAAGTCAATGACTAGTGAGCTTGCCCACATTTGGCTGTCTAGGGGAGGGGCAAAGGCCCATCCTCGTCTCTGGGCCCCAGTTTCCCACAATTGTGGCACTGTCTACCACCTCCCACCAGTCTGTGTCTCAGTCTGCTTCCCCCACAGCTTCCAGTCACACACAGACCCTTAATATGCTAGAGAGAGTTCAGAGGAGGGCAACCAAAATGATTAAAGGGCTAGAGCACAAGCCCTATGAGGAAAGACTGGAAGCATTAGGCTTATTTAGTCTGCAGAAGAGAAGATTGAGGGGGGATTTGATAGCAACCTTCAACTACTTGAAGGGATGCTCTAAAGAAGATGGAGCTCGACTGTTCTCGGTAGTAACGGAGGACAGAACGAGGAGCAATGGTCTCAAGTTGCGGTTAGGGAGGTCGAGGCTGGATATTAGAAAAAACTTTTTTACCAGGAGAGTGGTGAAGTCTTGGAATGAGCTGCCGAGGGAGGTGGTGGAGTCTCCATCTTTGGAGGTGTTTAAGGCCTGGCTGGACAAAACCCTGACTGGGATGGTTTAAGTGGGAGTGGTCCTGCCTCTGGCAGGGGGTTGGACTAGATGACCTATGAGGTCCCTTCCAACCCTAGGATTCTATGATTCTATGAATACTGTGGAATCTAGCTGCTGTTCCTGACTCAAAAAGCCACTGGCCACACTGTCAATAAACTACACCTTTCTGTACAGGAATGAATTCTTTAGTTTTCTGACACTGGTCAGAAATACACCTGAAACTGGCACTTTTTTCCTACTGGCACTTTTAAAGACTCATGACCCCCTCCCCTCATTTTCTAATTTCCTTGGAAGTGGGAATTCAACCACAAGAAGCTCTGAAATAAATATATTTGTTACTCTTTAAAGGTGCCACAAGACTCCTTACTTGTTTTGTTGAGCTACACTACACTAATGGCTTGACCAATGAGAGTGGCCAGACTCCTGTGACCCCTCGGCTACCTAGCCCCCGCCAACCTGGTTACCAGACTAGGGTGATAGCTTCCCATCAGGGTCCAGACAGGAGGGATTGTCTTATAATCTAAATTTGTGGATTACCTATTTTATCTATCTAAGTCACTAGCTCCCCTGACTTGATATACATTCTGTAATTAATGTTGTCTTAGCAAACAGTGACTCTCACAGAGAACTTCCAAACAGAAATTACTCCATCTTGCAATTTCCTTTACACAAGCCTGAGTAGTATGCCCCCCCATCTCACCCAAGTCTAAAATATGCCCTTCCTTTAAAAAAAATCATATTTTTCTAGTTGTATCTTAAATTTTTGGCTAAACTGCAGTTGTATCTATGATCTATTTACCCAACGAAAGTTACAGGGCATCACCCCGTGCCACCAGAGGCTGAATTTCAACAACACATGACTATTCAAGTTAGATGACTGTATAACTCAAGGCTGATTTTGGCTGGTTGGTGCTATATGAAAAAGAAAGGATAGGTATTGTCATATCTGGGGAGAAGTTACTAAATGAAAGTTATGTGAACAAATCTGGTACAAAGCATTGTCACTGTTTTGAAGAACAACTGTGCTGTGATGCTTCTCTAGGCAGGGACTAAGGATTTAATGACAAAAATGGATTATTCAGGAAAAAATTAGAGAATTGCTTCTGGAGTTAACCCCAGTCTGCCAGTCCTGGCAGCTTCTAAAACCAATCTGTGTAAATGTCTGGATGGGGGCAGGACAGGTTAATGATGGAAGTTTAACCCTTATGATTTGGGCTACTGGTACCTATACAAAAACATATCCTGTACTTCTAATAATATGTTTTATGTTTATAAAATACAAAGTTGTTATACTTGCTTAGGTGTGTGTGACAAAGAGATATGACAAAGAAATGGTAAGTCCCTCCTAAGAGCAATCTAACTTAGACTTAGGACAAAATAAACCTGGAGTTAAGGGCTAGGAAGAACATATAGAATTTCTTTGGTTATCTTTATTATTGTATAGCACAACTAACTAAACATCTGTATTGTTATATTTCCAAACATCTTGGCTATAACATACTTATAGCTATACCTTAGGTTTCAGTAAAGGTGTGAACAAGTTTATAACCCCAAATCAATCCCTCCCACACCAGGCCCAGGCCCTGCCCCGACCTCCGTCAATTGCTGCCACATTGCCAGCCCCCCTCAGCTAGCCCAGGCCCTGCCCCAACCCCCCAACTGCCACCAGCCCCCCTCAGCCCCTGCTCCCCTGTCGCTTGCCCAGGCCCTGCCCCGGCCCCCCAATTGCCACCAGCCCCCCCAGCCCCTGCTCCCCCACCACTAGCCCAGGCCCTGTCACAGGCCCCCAATTGCCACCAGCCCCCCTCCTCAGCCCCTGCTCCCTTGTCGCTAGCCCAGGCCCTGCCCTGGGCCCCCAATTCCTGCCAGCCCCCCCATAGCCCCTGCTGCTAGCCCAGGCCCTGCCCTGGGCCCCCAATTCCTGCCAGCCCCCCCCAGCCCCTGCTCCCCTGCTGCTAGCCCAGGCCCCCCAACTGCCACCAGCCCCCTGGCCTCAGCCCCTGCTGCTTGCTGCTAGCCCAGGCCCTGCCCTGGGCCCCCAATTCTTGCCAGCCCCTCTCCCCCAGCGCTAGCCCAGGCCCTGCCCCGGCCCCCCAATTGCCACCAGCCCCCTGGCCTCAGCCTCTGCCCCCTACCGCTAGCCCAGGCCCTGCTGCCCCACCCCCATTCCCAGCACGCCAGCCCTGGGGTTACCTGGTGTCCTGAGCCGGCTGCTGCCATGAGGAGACAAACTAAGTTCTCCCAGCCATGTGGGAGCTCAGCTCCACCCCCGCCTCCTCCCAATGAGCTGTGGGCTGGGCTGGAGCTTCCCTCCTCCCTCCCAGGCAGTACATGCTTCCGCAGCATGTACTGCCATGCCTGCCGGTGCGCAGGAAAATTTAAGGGGTGCATTGGGGTGCTGGCACTGGGCAAAATACATCGGGGGCACCAGCCCCAAGATTCGGGGCACGTGCTCCGCGTGCCAGCGCTAGTGACGCCACTGCCTGTGGCACTGAAAGACTATCAAATTTATTTATTGCATGGAGTCATTTGGTCTATTTTTTTTCAAGGGAAACAACTGGCATCAAGTGTGACTCTAGCTATTGAATATTTCTATTCACAGCTCTTACCTCCCCACTTTCCTGCAGCAGCAATGGCAAGAAAGGGGATCCTGGAGCACCTTCCTCACTTCAGAAAACACCACAATTTAACCTCAGTCATTATTCCTTCTAACATTTTAACCTGTAACATGAAGTTGCTCGAAGGCAGGGGTCTCAAACTCAAATGACCACAAGGGCTGCATGAGGGTTAGTACGGTAGCCCAACGGCTGCACCACTGAAACCTTTCCATACAATGATATTGCAAATATCGGTAACGATCGTGTCATTGCGGGCCGCAGGAAATAGCTTTAGGGGCCACATGTTTGAGACCCCTGCTCTAAGGTAATGACCCCAAACTTTTTCTTTGTGCCTCCCTTCTCCAGTCTGAGCTTCACTGGGTCAGGAACACAGTTGGGGCTGGACCTGCAGCTGGGAGCGGGGCTGCAGTTGGGGCTGGAGACCAAGGCCGGGTCAGGGCAGCAGGTGGGGGCAGATCTGGGGCTAGGAACAGAACCAAAAGCAGAACCATGGCTGAGCTGAGGTGTGGGGCCAAGCCAGGGCTTGGAGCAGAGCTGTGGCAGAACAGGGCTCACTGGTGCCAGGCCTCCCAAACATTCCTCACAGGGGAATGCATGCCCCAGTTTGGGGATTTCTGCTCCAGGACAATTATTCCTTGGAAATATCTAGTCTGTTATTTAAATGGATAAATATATAGAAATATATAAAATCTTCATCTGTAATGTAAAACAATTAAGGGAGAATAAATTCCTGTAATTTTAAATCATTAGACTAACAACCTGTTAACCTCAAAAGGATTCATTATTTAGATTAATTTTTCCACACTATCACTTCGTTATAGTGCAGCTATACAGTTGCAGGCAGCGCCAATAAAATATTAATCTTCTCTAATCACTCAGTTAGTAGGCCTCTTTTTTTTTTTGGATATACATTTCACATGCCACAGTAGACAAATCCACAAAAACCCCTAGTAAAAATATACTGTAGCAATATAATCTTGACTGGTGGTAGTTCAGCCTGCCTGTTAAATGTCCTGATTAGCTAATGTGCATTATAAAGATCCTGAATGTTTGCACTGTTGCTGCTCCATTGACTGGGCTAGGTAAACATACAAGCAGGAGAAAAGCGGGTCTGGGGCTGTAACATTGGGATATGGCACAAATCTGAGATCAGGTAAACACACCCGCCCTTCTGCAGGGCGTTTGCCAAGATAAGCACCAGGGTGCTACGGGCATTAGCAATGAAAGGCCCATTGTGGCGAGCTCCACGTTTCCAGCAGGTAACCAGGAACGCCAGGCGGGCGCTCCCATGGCAGATAAGCCAAAGCTGACCCGCCAGGAGGCTCTTGTGCCCGTCAAGGCGTCCTGGTGGCACTCGCTGCTCTGAGCCTGTCCCATGGGTGTGTCAGGCGAGGCCCAGCGCTGTGCCTCCTCTGGCACCTCAGTGAGGCTGCCAGGGGCTCCCCCGGCCTCTCTGGCCACAGCCTGGGGCACAGGTGCCTGGGCCGGCCCAGCCCCTCCCCCACCGCCTGGCCCGCCTCTGGAACCTTCCGCGCCCCGCCCCGCCCGCTCGAGGGGCCACTGCGCATGCCCACTAACGGCCGGGGGGGTCCCAGCCCCCTGGCGCCGGCCTCGTTCTCGTCCACCACAGCCGGCCCGAGCCGGGCCGGGCGCTCGGCCGCCCGCTCTCCCTCTCCTCAGAGCTCGTGTCCCTACCGTGTGCGCCAGCCCGCTCCGCCGCCGCCGCCGCCACCGCCTAACTCCCACATGCCTCGCCGGGTCGGGCCGGGCCGGCTCCCAGAGACCGGCCGCACTGAGCATGCTCGTGCCGCCCCGCCCCGCCCCCACGGCGCGGCCGGAGAGCCTGCGGGGCGATGACGTCGGCGGGAAGGAGCCGGGGCCTGCAGGGGCCCTTGGCCGCCTGAGCGCGAGCCCGGCGCGGGGCGCTGCTTGGCGCCGGCGAAAGGTGAGTGGGAGGCTGCGCGCATGGCACTTGGTGCCCGGCCCGTCAGCGGGTCCCGCGGGGCGGTGTCAAAGCACCACAGGGACTGGCTTCCCGAACAGCACAAACGAGGTGTTCTCTGGCACTTAAAGGCTAACACGTATATTTCTCACACCAGCTTTCCTGGGAGAAAAATCCAGCTTCCGCAGACGCTTGGAAGGCGGGGGAGCTGACAGAATGGGGCTCCCTGTTTGTTTGGCTGAGCTGGACTAAGGGCTGCACGTTGGGGGGGGGGTCCCTTCTAAGGCTGAACAACAGACTCGTGAGAAAGATACCCTTAGTCCTAAAACTGGACACTTTCTGCTTCATTTTCATACTGTTCTGTCAGTTTTTGTAGTGATAAAGTAGTATGACCACTTTAGGAGGTATAAAGATACATTCCTGGGGGTGGTCCCCTCGGTTTATGGGAATAAGATTCATTTATAAGAATTTTTATAGTAAGAGATGACATCAGAAACATTAGTAAACTTCAAATTGCAGACCCAAATTCTAGTTTAAGTAGCAGTTGTGCAGTTTTGCTTCTGGCACATAGCCAGTACATATAAATATTTGCCAGTTAAGGTATATCAAGGCATACGGCCCCAAAACCATTAGCGTAACTAATTCACTAAGAGTAACCCTAGAGTATAAAGATATCACAAGACAATGCTTTAATGTCCGAACTGCTGATTAGGAAACCACAAGATGCTAGTTTATATCAAAATCCAAAGGCCTAGTTGTGTTAGGCTAGTTAAGCAAAACCAACAAGGAGTCTGGTGGCACTGTTAAAGACTAACAGACTATTTTGCTCCCATTCTGTAAGTTCCCTGCCTTTGAGCATCTGATGAAGTGGGATTTTCTTTCAGGAAAACTCATGCAATAAAGAAAAGTGCCACCAGACTCTTTGTATTAGTTTATCTCAGTTTGGGTTTTATTTCACATTAGGAACATCAGCAGCTTTCTGACCACAAGAATACCTTAGGAATTGATTGATTGTATATGCCAATAATCTTGAGGTGAATGAATATATTAGTAACCTCTGGGAGAAGTTAGCCCAATAGTAATAAGATGAGATCACATAAATACAGAGAAGAAGAAGAAACTCCTATCAAATATGCATTAGGCATAGTGTCATCAGTATAGCATATTATAAAAGCTATCCCCAAGGCACCAGCTTTTGTGCCTTGGAGAGATGCAGTTATTGGGAGACACTAGGATGATGACTACTAGTGATGATAACAAACTAAGAGGAGGAGGAACATAATAATGACGTGCTTCAGGTTGTTCTGCAAGGGATGGTGTGAATATATGGCTGCTCAGACATATATTTTCTATTATCTATACCCTGTTAAGTTGAAGTGTTTGTAACTCTGCTAATTGTATTAATAAAACTATTACCAAAAAAAAAATTATTTAAGTACAAGTTGCAACCTTATGTATGAGTTCCTAAAAAAAAAAAAAAACAAAACAGTAATTCTCGTAATAGTGGGCCTGATCTTGGGACAAGAACCTATGGGAATCCTTGAGTAATCCCGTGTAAATTACACACAATCCACAGATCAGGCTACAGGTGATTAGTTATAAATGAGCCTTCAGCTGAGCAGTAGCATGGGGTGTACCACTAAAACTAATCCTTCTAAGCCTATACATAGTATAAACTTTACAAAGATGCCAGAAAGACAATTATGTAAAAAAATTGGTTCAGGTACACAATGATTACAGCTTAGTACTGTTTTAGTTAAGACTAACCGTGATCCCATAGAAGTCAATGACAAAGCTCCCATTGATGGGAGTATGGAATAGAATTTAATCCTAAATCTGCTGGGAAAGAAAACAGCTTGATTTTTCAGATCCTAAGATGAATTAATAGTTGGGGGAAGAAAAAGAAGACATTTTTATTTGCAAGCTAAGCAAAGTAGATTTGGCTGATATGGATCCCCATAACTATATTTTTGCAATCATTATTGAAAATTCATGGTAAATTATCGTTATCTCAGGCATCATAAACAGTAGTCTATTTGATAATAAAAGGTAGCATGTTAAGTCTCCTTATCATGAGATAGTTTGACCTAACAGCTGCATAAACATTAATCTGAATTCTATCATCCTTTCTTGTAGTCTGCTACAAATTTTACAACCAGGCTGTACGGGTCATATATAGTACAAATATCCTTTCTCTGATAAGGATCTTGGGAACCATTGATGTAGTTCTATTGCTTACAACCTTTAGAAAGGTCATATTTTATTTAAAAAATATCCTAAAAACTGGCCCAGTTCTTCATATACTGACAGTCTGGCATAGGCCTGAAATCACAATCAATTTCAGAGATGTACTAGTTGTAACCCACCAGAAATGATCGGGGAAAATCAAAAGGGAATTCAGGAAATATTTATTTTAATCAATTAATAGCTTTTTAATTACAACAGTTTTTTGCAAAAGTTCTATGGTCAGCTAAAACTTTTTCTTGGTAGTTTGTCTCCTTCATGTAAACTTTCAGATTTTCATGGTTTCTTCCCCGAGCAAGCAGCACATACAATTGTCTGAAGAGTCAGTGTGAAATATTGGAAACACCTGAAAGCATAGCTGAGAGCTTTATAATTTTGACAAGTTCTAAAGGGGCAGCCGTGTCACCAGAGTGAACCCACCCTGGGTTTCATTGGCTGTTTCTGTCCAGTTTTGAAATCCCCAGCCATTTCGCCTTTATGTATTACAGTGAGATATGCAGCTATAATAAGGTAGGTACAATAAGACTCCTAGGCCATCATGATGTCAGAGGTAACTCAACCGATTGCTCATAAAGAGCAATTGGTTGAGTCATCTCTGATGTCACAATGGCCTGTCACATGGTACAGTTCACATTACATACACACATAGCAAATAGGAGAGTTGGTTGCCTAACTCCTATGTGCCCTATCACACAGTGGAATTAACAGCCTTGTGTTAGGTGCCCAGGCATTATATGGGAATGTTGGGTGACCAAGAAAGAGATTCATAGAAGCCAGCAAGCAGATTGAGGAGTCACATAAGCTAACCAGTAGGGTATTCTGTGGAGAGGCATCTGTGCCTGAATAGGATGCACAGCCTGGATATAGACACCTAAGCCAAGTGGTCAGTGCTGTCTGCCTGTTACTTTTTTATGAGAGAACGAGAGAGAGAAACCCCCCTTCTCCAGCCAATAGCCCACTAGTTCAGGCACCCATCTGAAATGTAGGAGACCTATCTTACTGATTTGAAGCAGGGAAATAAGATGGGTATTCTACATTCTGGGGGAGTGCCTTAGCCACCAAACTATTTGGTATTCTAGGGTGGGACTCTGGATCTTCCCTGTTGAAGGTCTTCAATTGTGTATAAATAACTAAATATTTATTAAAAACAAACAAGGAGTCCTGTGGCACTTTTGAAGATTAACAAATTTATTTATTGCATGAGCTTTTGTGGGAGAAAATTCCACTTTGTCAGATGCTTTGAAGATTTTCTCCCACGAAAGCTCATACAATAAGTGCATTTGTTAACCTTTAAGGCTATGTCTACACTTACAATTTAGTTTGAATTAATGAGGATTAATTCAAACTAAATTAATGCATGGCTACACTCGCTGTCATTATTTCGAACTAAGGAATTCCTTAGTTCAAAGTAATGAATGCTTTTGAAGTTATAAAACCTCCCTTAACTTTAAAGAAACGGTTAATTAGAACTTCTTAGTTCGAATTAACCCAATGGAGCCATGTTAATTCAAACTAATGATTAGTTCAAATTAATGTGGTTTGACCTCCTTCCTCCGAGGGTGCCTTCCCAGGAACACAGTGTGGCAGCAGGGGCAAGCAGCCCCAAAGGCGCCCCCTCCCACCTGGGCCCCAATCCAACCCCAGTCACCTAGCAGAGTGGGGGGGTGCCTTTCCCACCACCCATCAAGTGCAGCCAGAGCTGGGAGGGGGGCTCGTGCCCTGGCTCTGCTGAGCTGGGCAGCAGGAAAAGTACCTCCCGCCCAGCTCTAGCTGTGCTGGGCTGGGCAGCCAGGAAATTACCCTTCTACCCGGCTGTACCCCTGCTGAGTTGGGCGACAGGCTAGAGCTGGGTGAGGGGTTCCTTGCCCAGCTCAGCAGGGCTACAGCTAGGCAGGGAGTGCTTTCCCCACTGCCTGGCTCTGTGTGGCTAGAGCCAGGCAGGGGGGTGCCTTCCCCTCTGCCTGGGCAGTGTGGCTAGAGCTGGGTGGAGGGATGCCTTCCCTGCTGCCTGTCTCAGTGCAGCCAAGGTGCCTGCTGCCCAGCTCTGGGCTGCACTTGGTCAGTGGCAGGGAAGGCATCCCATGCCCAGCCAGGGGACTGGGGCTATATCAGGCCCCGGGCCAGATCAGGGCTTGGGGAAGGGGGCGCCAGAAAAGCAGTTTATGATCCTGACCTGGGAGGAAGTGTTTTCCTCTTTCTATGAGATTGAGTGGGGGCATGGTCCTTCTCGCGGGTGATATTGCCACACTTCCATGGTGCCCCCACTTAAGCCAAGCTAGCAGGTCTTGGTCATGAATGTGCTAGTTTGAATTAGGTTTCTAGTGAGGCCATGTTAATTCAAACTAACTTAGTTTGAATTAACTAATATTGCTTTGAATTAATTAATTCCAACTAATTTGGTTCGAACTAATGTTTTAAGTGTAGACATAGCCTAAAAGTGCCACAGCACTCCTTGCTTGTTTTGCCGAATTAGACTAACGTGGCTACCCCTTTAGAACTTGTAAATATTTATTGAACCAGAGGGCCACAGCAAGCCAGGGACGCTGTAGCATGGTGGCTAAGACATTCCAAATGTGGGAGCATCAAGTCCTGGCCCCTGCACTAATAATTATTTAATTTTTTTATTTGAAATGAATTCCAAACATTGAGAGAGACCCATCCCAGAATACCCATAGATTAGGTGTTGCTGTAAGTGGATGATAAACTTGGATGTTACCTTTTAATGTTTTTGAATTTGCCAAACAAAAGACAACTGCTGGTGGGTGGCACCTGTCTGAGATAAAGGAGATCTGGATTCCAGTCTTTGCTCTACTTCAGGCTTGTCCAACCTGCAGCCTGGAGGCCAGAATCTGGCCCACCATTGGGCTTTCATCCCGCCCGCGGAGTCCTGCCAGAGCCAGAAGAGCCTAAAAGCTGAGCCAGCTAGGTGGTGTGTGGTGGGGGGGGTGTCAGCTGAGCTGACATTATGCTCAGTCTGGTTGGTGGGGTGAGGGGGTAGAGGAAGACTAAGGCCAAGGGCAAGTGGAATCCAGGAAAAGGAAAGCAATGCCAATGCTGACTGGGGGTGAGAAGAAGATGGGGACAAACACAGGACAAACTGTGGCAGTTCTAGGAGGGTGAAGGGACAGAGGAGCAGTGTGGTTGGTTGGTGGGACCCAGCTACTTCCTGACCTGGACACCCCCTCAGTTCTGTCTCTTCCCACACCCTTAACCCCAGCACCCCTGGCCTTCCCCTCACCTTAGTGGCAAAAGTTCTTCTGTAGAAATTGCTACCCATCAATGTTTCTGGTACAGAGATGCCCAGTGCCAAAACCTGTGACCACTCCAGAACTGCCAGGGTTTCTGTTCTGTTTTACTCTGTTCTCCTCTCGGTCTCCACAGCACTGCTCTCCTTTTCCTGAGCAGTGCTTGACAGGGAGTGAGGAGAGGAGAGTTGGTGGGGTCGCTGTCAGGAAGTAGATGAGTCCTGCCACCCAGCTGCTCTGCTCCCCCCACCTCACCCTTCTTCCTCTTCCCTTCTCTGTCATACTCCCCTGTCCTGCCTTGCTCTGCACACTCTGCCTTGCCCCCTCACACAGGCACCCCTGCCCCCCATCCTCTGTATACTGTGCAAGCAAAAGAAATACTAAATATCACACTAATCATTATTTTATTAAAGTTTATTAATACAACTGATTTGTATGTCTTATCTGTCAAAAAAATTTCTCACTGCCCACCCGACTGAGAAAAGAATTGCAATGTGAGCCCTCATCCAAAAAGGGTGGACACCCCTGCTCTACATGAAGCTGATGGGGTCCTCAATCATAATCACCACAGCCCAGCTAAGTGTGCAAGTCACAAAGGTATTGAGAAACACAAGCATAAAATGTACTACCCTGCTTCCTTTTTGTGGATGGTGACTGATTCAGTAAGCATGAATCCTGAGAATCCTGCCCTTGCTTACATGACAGCAATGATGTTGAGCAGCTATTAGCTGTGCAATAGTCAGAAGTTAGACATTTTTGGCCACCAGCTTAAGCACGTAAGGAATTTAGATGCCTGCATGGTCAGGCAGGAGCTATGTGGGGAGTTTAAGAATTTCAGTGGCATTTAAGTGTTGGATATAGGAATCAATCCCATAGTGCTTACTAGTCTAAACAGCTCCATTTACTTTATTTCCAGGCGTGACTTAATCCAAATTGTGCCACTGAATTCAGCTTTACTATTCATGAGTAAACACTCCTCTTGAGAGTGGTAAGTATTTGAAATCATATCTACACTTAGAACATTAGTTCGAATTAACTTACTTCGAACTAATTAATTAGAACAAATAATGGTTAATTCAAACTAAGTTAATTCAAACTAACCTGGCCCCACTAGAAACCCAAATCGAACTATCATGTCCCTGGACAGGACTTGATAGTTCAATTTAGGAAGTGGGCACCATGGGAAGTTTGGCAACAAGGCACCCAAGAAGAGCCATGCCCTCACCCAATACATAGAAAGAGAAAGGCACCCTGGGAGGAGGAAGGGCAAACTGTGTTAATTCAAACTAACGGTTAGTTCAAATTAATGTGGCTCCATTTAGGTTAGTTCAAACTAATAAGTATGCCTAACTGTTACTTTGAAGTTAAGGGAGGTTTTATAACTTTGAAGTAAGCATTAATTACTTCAAGCTAAGGACTTCCTTAGTTTGAAGTAATGAAAGTCAGTGTAGCCATGCACTATTTTAGTTTGCATTAATCCATATTAATTCAGACTAAATTCCAAGTGGAGACATAGCCTGAGGAACTAGTGTCAAAGCTAGAGTACTAACAGCTGTGTCTTAAAGTAAAATGTGTTGCTTTTTTGAAGAAAAACATTGGCTCCCTTTTACGAAAATCCCATATCTCACTACTAAAAGGTAATAGAGGGGTCTGAACGGGGCCTCAGATCCAAACGTGGAGTCACATGGATTCATGTTTGGCTGTCAATTTGCAACTGTCTTTTTCTTTCTCAGCAGTTTGTTTAATGTACTTAACCAGATTTCTGAATATGAACACCATTAAACATTGGAAATTTGGCCCCAAGCCAAACTATACCTTGGATCCATGCGTAGCTAAAAGGACATCAACGTATTTCTCAGACCTAGAAAGCCCTAAGTGACCTAGAAGGTGTGGGCTAGATTCACAAAAGGACCTACATGCTTAAATCCCAGAATTAGACTTCACTGTTAGTCACAGACTTTAAGCTCCTACATTTCTGCCGCTGAACATGCACCCTGCAGAATCAGTCTTGGTATTTGGATGCCTCAGTTCCAGTGCAGTGCATAAATCAGGGAAGATACTTACTCCTTCAGCTAAGCTGGCTGTGGGGAACAATATGGTAAGCAGCGTTGGAGCCTGCTGTTGGATTGGACTCTGCACACAAACTCACACAAAACAGCTATAGTGGGCAGGAGGCCCATAACTTTTAAACTAGTGGTTAGGGCACTCACTCTTGTTTAAGTTTCCCCTTTGTCTGAACTGGAGAAGAGATTTGAACAGAGACCTGCCATCTCTTAGGAAAATGAGCTAACCATTAGGTTTGGGGCTTATTTGATGTGTTGAAGATGTTCCACTGTGGGTAAATAATTAAAGAATCATTGGAATAGCCAAACTGGCTCCTGAGTCTTCCACATGGTGGATAAGTTTTGGCCACCAAGCTATAGAGTTACTGTCTCTTGCTGATCCAATGATTCTTCCCTCACCCATCCACCCAAATGGTATAGATATCTCATTCCAGGAAATGGCTTTGTTTTAAGAATCCTAAACCTGAGAAGGAGATGCCTCCCTCTAGTATGGATTTTATGCCAAATTTCCTGAGAAGGACGGAACTTAGAACATCCCCTGCTCTCCTTGGCTTCTCCCATTGCTTAGCTAAGGTGGGTAGCTACCCTCACGCTGTCTCGTGCAAGTCCTGTTCTTACGTGCCTAACTCTTCCCATTCATTTTATCAGAAATCAGAGCTTATAAGTCAGGCTTTGTGAATCCCAAGGATTGTTTCAGGTGTGAAAGAATCCCTTAACTGAGAACTGACCAGGTTGAGACATGAATGGCTTAACCGGCCTGAAAGAGAGAGGATTTAGAAGAATGCACTCTAAGACAAATAACAGTGCCATTAGAGATATGGTGAAGAACTGCAGACCTGAAGAATGTAATCAATACCTCTCTGTGCCAGCCTACCATGTCCTTGTTTTTCCCTCTCCAGATGTTGTGCTGACATCCTTGACTTATTGTTTATTAAACCTGCCTAGATTGTGCTAACTTGTAACACTGTTTCTCTTGACTCTTATATGAGGTTTTCCCCTTCTGACCCTGATTCCTTTTAGGGAACTGATATTAGTTTGTACCAATTAGAGAATGTTAGGTCTTGTTACATCTACCTATGTATATGCATGTATGTTAATGTAGCTGTTAAGCTACAAAAGTTTCTGTAATGCATTTCAGAGACAGAGACTGGGATTTTATCTGCTCTCTCCACTGCAGTGTAAATAAATAAGCTGTTGGTTTTGCACTCAAAGTTGGGTTCAGCTGTTTTCTTTGACAGTTTTGGTGCCAAAACCCAGGAACTCGGATGGCAACTACCTGGTGACTACTCCAGCTGGTTTGCTCCTGCTGCACATCGACCATGTCCAGGAAGGCACCTCCTCTTGCGACCCTTGATCGGGGTGAGCGGACAGGGAGAGGTGGGGAGGCATCGGGGAGTCTGCATACCAGACATATTTGTCTGAGTGCAATACCAACAGTTCTGGTAGGGATGCTTCATTAGGGTCCTTAGGGTTTTTTAGAGCTCTCTGGCCAGGTTTATGTTTAGTCGACTGTTTGGAGCAGGGCTCCGGGTTATTGGCCAGGTTTTGTGTTAGTCAGCACTGGTAGGAGCAGGGCTCCATGGTTAAAGGATCCTGATTTTTGTGTGTTTTAAATTTGTTGTGTGCAAGTGAGATGAATGCCTGATTGTGTTCCATTTGTATTCCCCTCCGCTGACCAGAGCTGGCCGTTCACTGTTTCAGCCACACCAAGCCCGCTGCAAACTTAACGGTAATGACCAGCGGACCTTGAAAGCAAGGAAGGCAGTGGGCGGATTCGTGCTCCAGCAGGAAGCACGTGCTGTAATTGTGAAGCATGTGGTCTGAGTGGTTGAGAACAATGGGGATAGGTAGAACTAAGATCGCAGCCCCACCTTTGGGCACCCCCAGCTATTATATGTACACTCATTATGAGCCTGATTCTTGTTTATTCTTGTTTAAATGGAATTGGTATACTAAAGCTGTTAAGATATTGTATTTAAGGGAGGCTTTAGAAGCCTTAGGTGCAAAAATTCCACAAAGACAATGGCAAGTGCATTTTTATGGTATGATGAGACCTTTAAGAGGGAAAAGGAGTCACTTATTAAAAGCAATTAGAAGCAGCTCAGAGCAGAGCAGTGCAGGGTTTATATCCCCAAATACCTTCTGCACAGACAGTTAAGGAGGATGAGGAGAATAATCATAGCCCTGACATATTAGATATGTGTTGCCCTTTTCCACCACCTGGCATAGGGGCTTCAGCACCACCCCTTGAAGAAGAGGGAAATAGAGAACCGTCTGAGTTACAAATGTCAGCTTCCATAATATACAAAGATTGAAGACGAGAGAGAGCAATCAGACAGTATGGGGGGCAGGTCCGAGTGGCTTATCTAAGCGCACAAGACTCACAGAGGCAGAGAGGCTGAAGGATAGCCTGTCAGCAGCCTTTAAACCTAGCAGTGACTAGAAAGATGCCACCGCACCTTGCTGTCTGCAGACACTCCACTGGAGATGAGCCAGATCTCACACTGACACCCCTACGATTAGTGCCTGGACCAAATGGCTTAATCCAGACCCCTGTCCCTTGGAGTCCTATAGATCTAAAAAAAAAAATCTGGTAACAGGGTTTCCTAATATTCGGGAAGATCCGGGGAAATTTAAAAAACAGCTTGAAATTACAATAGGGTGCTATGATCCTAATTATGAAGACTTAAATCAATTGCTGAACATGATTGTGCCTGATGAACTGTTCCAAGGAATAAAGAATAAGGCAGATTGGCCTGAGGCTAGTAGATGGCATCTTGCCAGAGTATCGCCCAAAACTTGACTGGCCAAAAATTTACTTTTGCAAGCAAAAGGAAGGGGAAAACCCAGGAGATTATATGGATAGACTGAAAGAAAACTTTTTAAAATATTCAGGTATCCCTGAGCCTGCTACTACTGCCCCCTTAGCAGTTGTAAATGCCTTTGTCAGTGGATCACTGCCTGACATTCAGGAGCAATTGAAAATTATTTGCATAGGGTGGCAGCGAGAGCCATTGGATAGACTGGTTGAGGTGGCAAATCATTGCCAAGAAAATCAAAAGAAAAAGAAGAAAGCTCTGGAAGCCTGCTTAATGCTGGCACAACTGAAACAGGCAGAAGGCTGTGTTAGACCCCCCAACTGTGTAACTACTAGATGGGACAGAGAAAGGGGCAGACCGATAAGTCGAGGACCAAATGGCGGTAATGATGTGTGCCATTATTGTAAATAGCCTGGACACTGGAAAGCGCAGTGCCCTAATAGACCACAGTCTCAGGCAGACCAGACGCTAACTAGACACTCCTGGCCCATACCTCCAGAGATGAGTGCAGTAAAGAATCAGCCTGCATCTCAAGTGATGACAGCCCCAGCAACTGTTCCTCCAGCCACAGTGCCAGTGTTTTACAATGATCAGTACTGACAAAGCCTAGACACAGCTTCTGGTTCATCATTTTTAGTGTACATTTCTGTTGATCAAAATGGGTCATATGTGAGAGGTGTTATACAGAATACTGATGCTCCTTTTTTAATTGACACGGGAGCTACTCGATCCACTCTTCAAGTGCAAGATTTCCCTGCTCTAAAACCTACTAAACAAACTGTGAAAGCTGTTGGGTAGATAATTGAGTTGAAGAGTATCGTGTTTCAGAAACAACCAGCATTCAGATTGGTCCCTTACAAGAGCAACATGCATTCCTTCTCAGCACCAGCAGTCCGGTTAATTTATTAAGAAGGGATTTGCTTTGTAAACTCGGATGCACTATTTACAGTTCTCCAACGGGCATTCATTTGGGAGTTCCAACCCCCAGTGAACAGGAAGTGCTACCTATGTTACAAGAAACAGAACTGGCAAAGGATACAACAGAATCAATAAATCCTAGGCATTTAGAAATGCTTAAAGCTGTTCCATTGCAATTATGGGCACAACATAACAATGAAGTTGGAAGAATATTAAGCGCCTCACCTCTCAAGATACTAATTGATCACAGCAAGCCCTTGCCTAAGATACGACAGTATTCTTTAAATCCAGAAGCAGAGGCAGGAATTGCTCCAGTGATCGAAGCGTTGAGGCAACAAAAACTGATTGTGCCAATTCAAAGTCCCTGCAATACACCCATTTTGCCAGTTATTTAAAAAAAAAAAATACTTACTGGTTTGTTCAGGACTTAAGAGCAGTAAATGCCATTGTTTTAAAAACCTTCAGTTTTGCAAAACAGAAGTGAAATATGTGGGACATACTATTTCTAGGGAAAGAGACAAATTCTACCCAGCAGAATTCAAGCTGTATTGAAAATTCCCAAACCAGTTACACAGAAGCAAGTTCGTGCCTTCCTGGGACTAACTGGGTACTGCAGGCAGTGGATTCCTAATTATGCTGAAATTGCAAAGCCGCTTTATGCGCTCACAAAGAAAGATGTGGAGGATCTGGTCCCTTCGTCAACTGAAGCAGAGGAAGCCTTTGTGCAGTTAAAGTAAGCTCTCAGTGCTGCACCCATTTTAGGACTGCCAGACTACAGGAAGCCATTTATCCTGTATTGTCATGAGAGGAATGGGGTTGCATCAGGGGTGCTAGTGCAAAGACACAGGACCCATATGAAACCAGTGGCATATTACAGCACCCCTTTGGATAACGTAGCCCTCGGGTTTCCCCCATGTCTATGTGCAATGACAGCTACTGCCCTGCTAGTGGAACAGACTTCATCTGTGGTGCTGGGAAATTTGTTAACTATTAGAGTGCCTCATGCCGTATTTGCACTTTTGCTAAATGATAAGACTCAACATCTTTTAGCTTCTCGACTTACTCGATATGAAGCTATTCTGCTGTCCTCCCCACATATTAGAATTGAAAAGGAGAGCGTGCTCAACCATGCCACTTTATTACCTGTTCCTGGAGAAGGAGCGGACCATCTTTGTGAAGAAGTTCTGCAATGTTTTGAAAAACCCAGAACTGACTTACAAGACACCCCCTTAGCCAACCAAGACGTTATTTACTACACAGATGGCTCCTGTCAGCAATCACGGGGGTGAACTGGTAGCTGGATATGCCATGTGCACTTTGTATGAGGTGGTGGAAAATGGAATAATCACAGAGAGAAAATGTGCACAGGTAGCTGAATTGGTAGCCTTAGAAAGCTTGCATTAGCTGAAGGGAAACATTTATACTGACTCTAGGTATGCCTTTGGAGTGATGCATGATTTTGGGCAATTATGGAAAGAAAGGAATTTCTTGAATTCTGCAGGGAAAAGAATAAAAAAATGGGATACATGTTAATTGTTTGTTAGAAGCAGTGCAATTATCTAAAGAAGTAGCTATCATGCATTGTCCTGCTCATACAACAGGAAAGGATGAAACAAGTAAGGGTAACGCTTTAGCAGATGCAGACGCTAAAGCTGTTGTAACCCAGTCTCAGGCTGAACAAGCTTCTGTTTTGTTAGTTCAATAAGAAATGCCTCCTCCTGATGAGGATTCCAATCAGGACCTTGGCACAGTACAAGATCTGGCTCCAGAAAATGAAGAAGCAAAGTGCAGGAAGTGCACCTTGCACCCAGACAAAATATGGTGAGACAGGGACGACAGCCCTGTCGCGCCTTTGAGCTTCCTGCCTAATCTGCTAATTACTTATCACAGTTTAGCACACATAGGCAAGGGAGCCATGGCCACCCTGATGGCCAAAGATTGGTATGTTCCAAATCTGCACAGCCATGTCAGCTCATTCTGTGCCTCTTGCCCTACTTGCCTGGCTCATAATGTAGGGAAATCTGTAAAAAGCAAAGGAGCAGCACAACCCCCACCATGGGATCCTTTTGTAAACATGCAAGTGGATTTTGTCCAATTACCTAAATGTAATGGATTTTAGTATTTTTTTAGTAATTATTTGTACGTTTTCAGGCTGGGTGGAGGCTTGCCCATGTCTCAAGGCAGATGTTGCTGCAGTAGTCAAATGTTTGTTGAAAGTATTTATCCCGAGATTTGGGATACCTTTGGGTCTAAATTTGGATAGAGGGCCTCACTTCACTGGGAAAATTCCGGCAGAAATCTGTAGAGTCCTTGGCATGCAACAACGGTTCCACTGCCCTTATTACTCCCAAGCTTTTGAGAAAGTGAAAAGAGCAAATGGGGTTTTAAAAGGAAGGCTAGCCAAGGGTTGTAATTCTACAGGATTAAAGTGGGCTGATGCTTTACCCATTGTACTGATGTCTCTAAGAGCAACTCTTAATCAGAAAATTGGCTTATCTCCCCATGAAGATACTAATGGGAAGGCCCATGCCCATTTTGCGGGGACCATACAGAACACCCGGAGATTTACAATTCACTCATGAAGCAGCTATTCAATATTGCCTAAAACCGAAAAAAAAAAAAAAATCCAAGCAAATTGTCTTTACAGGTTAAGGAAGCCTTACCAACATCCCCTGATCAAAAGTGTCATACCCTAGACCCAGGAGACTGGGTGTATTTAAAATCCTATTAAAGGAAAAACGCTTTAGAGCCCCGGTGGAAGGGACCTTTCCAGGTACTTTTAACCACTCATACTGCAGTAAAACTTGAAGGAAAAACTACCTGGGTGCATGCCTCACAGTGCCAGAAGATTCCACCTCCACAGGGGGGGTGTCCAAAACTGAAGAAGGACTGGTGACTGTGCGGCCAGATGAACCATCACTCCAGAGGAGATAGAAGACTTCAGCCTTGCCCTGATTAGTATTGAATAATTTGTTTTAGTTTTGGTTTTAAAATATAATAGTAATAATTTAAGGGATACAGTTATTGAATATGTTTATAGCTTTGGGTTGTCTTTTGTGCTTGTTAAAACGTCAGCAATTCTAATGTGTTTCTTAAGGTTTTGCTTCAGTACACCCGTGATTTTAATGTAACAAACTGCTGGGTGTGCTCCCGCGTTCCCATTCCTGCCCAAGGGAGAATTCCTGTGATACTGGTCTCAGTTATAGAAGATGATACAGGCTAGTGAAACCCCTGTAAAAAATTGCCACATGAAAATAGAGAGAAAGAAAGAAAAAGGAATGTGTCAAAATACATAAGAGTCCTGAGTACTCCGTGCCTTGAGCAAGTGTATATACTACATCTGTAATAAAACAGGACAGCCATCACTTGGACACTTCCTTCATTGCTCTCAAGTAATTTATAATGATTGTAAATCATGACCCTCTTGGTGGCTAAAGGGTTGGTATTCTGCCATGGCAAGTTGTATTATTTGCTGCGAGCATGGTGTTACTGCCCTTGTAGGCCAATATTGGGTCTATGAAAATAAGGCATAAAAACAATGGCTAGCCAACTGGAGTGGTGCCTGTTATCCAGTTTATTTAAAACCTGCCATTAGACATACCCTTGATTTTTTGAACTCCTTGTTCCCTGCCCGCTTTAAATGAGAAATAAGTGAAATTCAGAGGTTTTTTTGGCATTGCCTTTCCCCTGTATGGAGTGGGCATAGCTATACAAGAAATTAGGCAAGTCTCTCGAATCTTAGAGGAAGTGGCAAATAAGACAGTTACAGCCTTAGACGCTGTTAGTCAGGAAGTGAAACATTCATCAGATGACCCTCCAAAATAAAATGGCTTTAGATTTCATATTGGCCTCCAAAGGAGGAGCTTGTGCCCTACTTGGCAAGGAGTGTTGTACTTTCATTCCAGACAATGATGATCAAATTTCACTGGCCTTACACAAGATCCAAAAGGCTGCCAATACTTTGCATTAGGAAGAACCATGGGGATTATGAGCTTGGTTTGGATCTTTAGGAACAAAATTATTTTATGGATTCCTAATCTTAATAGGGGCCCTGATTTGTGGTTGCATTGTATTATCACTGGTTAAATATTTTCTGAGTTGTTTAATGGGGACTGTAAAGAAAGAACTTAAAGCCAAAATACCAAGAGGAGCTATACACTTTGTACACAGATATTATTAAGAGGCATCAAGAAACCGAGAATGAGATCCTAGGGTTATTCAATTTGGAGATATAGTGAGACTTTAAAAGTCTCGGGGGGGGGGGGGGGGGAAATGGTGGTAGAATCCCTTAACTGAGAACTGACCAGGTTGAGACATGAATGGCTTAACTGGCCTGAAAGAGAGAGGATTTAGAAGAACGCACTCTAAGACAAATAACAGTGCCATTAGAGATATGGTGAAGAACTGCAGACCTAAAGAATGTAATCAATACCTCTCTGTGCCAGCCTACCATGTCCTTGTTTTTCCTTCTCCAGATGTTGTGCTGACATCTTTGACTTATAGTTTATTAAACCTGCCTAGACTGTGCTAACTTGTAAGACTGTTTCTCTTGACTGTTATATGAGATTTTTCCCTTCTGACCCTGATTCCTTTTAGGGAACTGATATTAGTTTGTACCAATTAGAGAATGTTAGGTCTTGTTACATCTACCTATGTATATGCATGTATGTTAATGTAGCTGTTAAGCTATAAAAGTTTCTGTAATGCATTTCAGAGACAGAGACCGGGATTTTATCTGCTCTCTCCACTGCAGTGTAAATAAATAAGCTGTTGGTTTGGCACTCAAAGTTGGGTTCAGCTGTTTTCTTTGACACAGGCACCTGAAAGTTGGGCATAGTGATGCTTAGTATCACACTACTTAAATTCGTGTCTCACTCACTTGGCCTTACTGAATTCAGTTCTGCTTACTAGATGTTTCCTGTGAATGTCCTTTCACTTTCAGTTCACTGCCCACCTACAAAGCCTCTCTATTCCTCTAGGTTTTGAAAATGAATGGCAGTGGTTAGTGGTAGGAGAGGAAGCAATTTCTTTTAATCTTTATTTTGGCAGCCTGTTGACAATTAGGGAATTGGCATTATTACTAGAATAAGAATGATAATAAAAGGAGCTTTAGTAAGTGTATTTAAATTTTATGTCTAGAGTAATGGATAGGTCCTTTTCATGTTAACTAATCAAAATAAATTAAATCAGGTAGGTAACATTTCAGGAGTATCACCTGGGCAGCCATGTAAATCAAAGGAATTATGAGGCAAATGTAGGACTTGTGTTGCCTGTTAGTACCTGAGCATCAAAGTTTTATTTTTATTTATTTTATTTTATTTATTTATTTATTTTATTTATTTAGTTTTATCACATAATGTTATAATTCCAAATGGAAGCATAGGCCTGATCCTTTGAGATGCTGACACCTTCTGAAATGTCCTGGAAATCCTAACACCTCCCACAGACTTCAGAGCTGAGGGTGCTCAGCACACTGTCCTATTGGGTTTAGAATTATCTGGAAAGGGTATAGCCCAAGCTTAGGAGTTCTCTATATAAGTAAGAATTAACTGTGAAGAAAGGAGGTAGTGTTTGGCTTGAACATCAGCTGCTGGGCAATGTGCAGCCCCCCACAGCTAGGATTTGGGTTTACATTTGATGGCACCAAAGTTTCACAAGGTGTTTTTGGGCGATTTCCGTCCCCTTGGCCTGCATTTGATCCAGATTTGGAAAATAGGCTCCTTATAGTTTTGAGTTTCCAGTTTAGTCCCAACACCACTAATAATTAAAATGTTGAATGTTTGTAAAAGAAAACTAGAGCTTATTATTGTATGTTACTTTGGTGTTGATAATTAGTAATCCCTAATTAATAATACCTCTGAATGTGCTATGTAGTTTTAAATTATTACTACTTTTAAAGGAGCACCAGGAGAGTTCACTGAAGTCCATCAGAATTATAGCAGGTAGATTTAATCCCTGTGTAGATCCACTAAAAATTTCTGGAAAGCTATCAAGATCATACTGTTCAGGAATAATTAGTCTCTCTTGATTCCCACACCATCCCCCCCCAACCACCACCACCTTAT
Organism: Podocnemis expansa; assembly: GCA_007922195.1. Classification (NCBI taxonomy): domain Eukaryota; kingdom Metazoa; phylum Chordata; order Testudines; family Podocnemididae; genus Podocnemis; species Podocnemis expansa. Next base: position 4,395,287 of record ML682006.1, read on the forward strand.
TCCATAACTTAGCATATTGGTGCAAAACCAAAATCTTTATTTATCTACTCCTGCTTATTCCCTACTTGAAGGGAGGTATTTCTGTTGTAACATGACAACTTGTTGCTGTAGGTGTTGTTAGACAGAAACAAAAAGAAAAACATGATTTCAGGCAAAATAGCATGTTATTAAAGCCGTATCACAAAGCATATATGCTGGCTCTGAGAGGCAGGGCACTTTTAGAAAAAATTAGACACAAATATAATAAATTTGCTGTTTGTGACTAAGTTCCTCAGCAGCCAGCTCTGATGTTGCAGTCAAAGATGATACCCTGCTGCCCTCAAATATTGACTAAGCAGGAGGAGCACATGATTCAGAACTAAAGATACGTTTCTTTAAGCTAGAACAGTCTTGAAATGTAGTTCTGTTACAGTTTAAATTGGTCCACATAGTCAAATAAATTATATGAGAAACCAATTTAGGTGAAACTGTATAAAAGAGTTCATGCACGTCCATACTGATTTTAAAGGCCAGTGCAGTTAGGGCCTGAAAATCCTCTATAAAGTGCTTATAATAATTATGATTATAGCATGGATCTAGCACTTTGTGGCTCTTCTGTTGAGTTGCCAAGCACTTACAGCTCCAGTTAATGTTAGTGAGAGTTGTGAGCACTCTAGAAAATCAAGCCATACACTTTGTGTGCCATAAACATTAACTATTCAATCAATGTATTTGTTGTACTTACAACTTTAATTGTGGTTATAATTCATTGTTACGTCTAGTTCTAAAGACTATGCGACCTCTCACATAAGGAGGGTTTGCAGGATCAGATCAGGGATCTTTTCATCTTGTACTTTTGTAATGATAAAAAATCCCACCCTCTCATGAGATAAGAAAGAATGATTATCCCTGTTTCACAGAAAGGAAAGTTGAGGCAGGTGGTTGGGTGATTCTTTTCCCCATGGCCACACAGTGCATCTATGGAAGAACTGGAATTAGAAATGCTGAAGTCGATGATTTCTAAGCCTATGCCCTGTGCGTTGTTACTAATCCACGGCTAGCACTGTGCCTGGAGCACTGTTATATGGTTTTTACTATTTTATAATGTATAAATAGCCCATAAACTACAAGGGTAGAATTTTGATGTAAGTAGGGCATTGTCATTGTTCAGCATGTTCAGAAATACTGTAACCTTTGGGCTTCGTGACTAATTGCTGTATTCTTCAGTCTGCTCCACCCCACCCCAGGCAGTGAACATTATACCTTCATAAATTACTGTTTGCCCATGTTAAATTGATAAGGACACTATATAAATACACAAAGGTTTATTCTTTCTTCATAGCACAAAGCTGCCTCTTCCACTTCCTCCTCTTATACTCATTGTGCTTCACGGCATGGAGAAAGGAGGACTTTCTGACAAAAGTCGCTCTGAAAGAAGATAGAGAAAAATTGTATCTTGAGGATATAAAACAAATAATTACAGCAAGAATGGGCCTGCTGAATTCAAAACACTCCAGTGTCAAACAAGCTCAGATATTAATGCTGGGACTTGATTCAGCTGGGAAATCTACACTGTTGTACAAGTTAAAGTTTAACAATATTTTCCTAACAAACCCAACAATCGGTTTTAATGTGGAGATGATTGAAACAGGACAAAATGTTGCTTTAACAATCTGGGATGTTGGAGGGCAAAAGAAAATGAGAAAATTTTGGTGCAATTACTTTGAAAATGCAGATGGCTTGTTGTACGTCGTGGACAGCACAGATAAGCAACGTTTGGAAGATTCAAAGAAAGAATTTGAACTCATTTTAAAGAATGAATTCATAAAGAATGTGCCTGTGGTTTTGCTAGCAAACAAGCAGGATCTTCCTGGAGCTTTGAACGCTGAGGAAATAACCAGAAAATTCAACATGAAGAAGCACTGCAGTGATAGAAATTGGTATGTACAGCCTTGTTGTGCTATCACAGGGGAAGGTCTGGCAGAAGCATTCCAGAAAGTAATAGCATTTGCAAAGAACTGCAAAAAATCTAAAGAAGAAGCTTTTACAATTTTCAAGCAAGATGAAAAGCTATGAATATTCATCATCCCAACCTGGGGAAAGCTAACATGGAGAGTTTGTTTATTATGGGAATTAAATCTGCAAATTGATAATTTGATTCTGCAGGACCTTTTAAAGACTACTGTAAAGCAAAACAGTTATATCAAGCTAAATTACTAGTTGTTATATTTACGGCGTCTTTCTGCTTTACATCATTTTAATTAAATGACATATTTGTGGCCTGAATCCAGATATTAGGTTGTGTTAAACTGCATGATGTAACAGTGCAAATGTGCATTTAAACATTTTAAATGTTCTATACTTATTTTATTTCTTCTTGCTTAATAACACAAGATGTACAAAAGCTGTGATAATTGACTCATTGAGCAAGCAAAGGAAAAGTAAAAACATTTCATATTATGTACCATACTGCATATGTAAGTACATTGTGTCATGTCTATTACATAGTCATATATAAATTAAATTTAATGAAGTTACAATAAAGAGTCATTTTGATAGCTAATTTATTTGTTAACTATTACATCATTTTACCAGCATTTAAAAGAAAAAGGTTTTCTCCTTTTCAGTTACGCACAAGAGAAATGGTGCACTTGGAACAGAAGTATTAATATTACTGCTTTCTCCAGAACTAGTCTTGTTCTCACTGATTTTAGTTAGAGCAAGATCAGGCCCTCAACCCCCATAAAATTATTAGCCCACACTGATTTTCTTTTTTGTGGGCTTTGTGTGCATTTTATATCATTTCTAGTCATGGATAGGCATGTGTTTTCTGGAAATTGACCATATTGCTTTCCCCAAATTTCGTTTCCATAACTGCAGATTCTGGGAGCAATGCAGGAGGACACCAGGTCATATGCCACCATTATATACACTGGAGACACCAGACTCCTTCTGAGGGTGCAGAGCAGAGGCTTAGGGTTAGCTGCTGTCTGAGACTTACCACCAGCTCCTCTCCTCACACAAGCTGAGCTCTAAAAAAATGCTGTGGAGCTTCCCTTAGGTGAGTAGGGAACTTGACAGCAGGGCACTGGGCTCCCTCACCATGCCTCAGAGTGGACGGCATTTGCACCTGCTCTTGGCATCATTCGCAGCACATCTCTGCTCACCAATCTCACACGCAGGTGTCAGTAGCCCTCAGTGCCCAGCATCTGTCCTTCCCATCCCCTGCACAGCTGGCTCCTGCCCAGTCCCTCCAGCATGCAGCTGGCCTGACTCTTGCCTTTAGGGGTTCCAGCCCTCAATGCCAGTGGTTAAAGTATGGGGGAACGCATCAGAACACCATTCTGGGGCCCCCAGATTTTAGGGGGCCAACATTCCAGGACCCCTAAAAATAAAATAATGGGGCAGAATGCAGCATTCTGGTGCGTTCCCCCTCAATGTTCCCTGTCAGCTGTGTGGGTGGGTGGGTATACAGCCCCCATCACGCACCCATGCAGGGAATGCTGCCAGTTGCACACAGCCGGCAGCTACGGCCCCTACCTGGCCAGAAGACACAGTCTTCCGGCAGACAGCATGCTCAGAGCGGGAGCAGCAGTCTGTGGCATGTCTGCTCTGGCAGCCAGGTAAGGAGGCCTTGGGTGGAGGAGGGGGTCAGACTTTGGGATGGGAAGCCGCTGGGGAAAAGGCGTGGCAGGAGAAGCTGGCAGCAGGGCAGAAGGTTTAGGGAAGGGGTTGTGACGGGAAACCAGCAGCAGGGCAGGGGGTTTGGGAGGAGATTGGGGTGACTCAGGAACAAGCAGTGATGGGTAAATCACATAGGCTATGTCTACACCTAAAATCTTAGTTAGGACTTGGTTGGTCCAAGCTAAGTAGTTCAAAAGTTAGTTTGAACTAAGCACATTTTTTTAGTTTGAACTAAAGAGATTAGAATTCTGGTTTGGTTCATATGCATCTTAAGTCTGCAACACTGCCTTGAAAACTTCCTGGTAAATACAACCCATGAGGCTTCTGGTTATTTTGGTTCCTGTCTGCCTGTCCGGATTCTGTTATAGCCCTCAGTTTCAGAACTCCTCTGTTAGGTTGTGGGGTAATGGGGACTGGGGGAGTGCAGGGAGCTAGGGAGGTGTTGAGGTGGTTGAGTGCGTGGAGTGAAGACGGGGGAGGTAGGGGGTTAGGAGGGCTGGAGTGGGGAGTTGGGGGCAGAGAACTTAGGGAATGGGGGCAGGGGCTGAGGAGGATATGGATAAAGAGGGGTCTGATGTGGACACTAGTGGACAAGGTTGGGGTGATGTTATGGATTATAGGCTGTGCTCCATTTGTGAGGAAAGAGCTGGTGGGGCTCAAAAATGCCTACCAGGGCTGGGACCTGCACAAGCATGAAGGGAACCTGGACAATACAGGAAGGGGGCCCGGAGGTTAGGAGGGTTCTGGGGCCTGTCAAATTATACTCTAACCACTGCTCTGTCCCCTGCCTCTGCTGCACTCCTAGAAACAGTGGAGTTAGAATGATTAACAACTCTACAGTTGCACAAGTTGTTATAAAGACCCATATACAATTTGAAACTGACTTTTAAAAAATAGTGGCTTATATAACAGATAATGCAAAGTACATGCAAAATTAATTCAAAGACAATTTCAGTGGCATTTTAACCAGCTGCATTAATGTGATTTGCTGGGTATATATTACAGCTTTACTAGGTAAGTGCTGGTGCTATTTATGTACAAACGTGGACCATCTGTGTGTTCTAATACAAAAGCTGTTCTGCAAACTCCTACTCAGAAGAGCTCATCTCAGATACTGCCTTATCAACCGTGAAGTTGAAATCCCAATATTACCTTTGGAACTGGTTGTAAATACTTGGTTTAAAGCCATAGACCAGGGGTGGCCAAACTGTGGCTTGAGAGCTGCATGTGGCTCTTGAATGAAAAAAATGTGGCTCGCAGAAGAAAGCCAGAGGAAAGCAGCCCCAGCCTAGACATTTTAAATCTCCTGCCCTGAGCATGCTTGGGGAGGAGCTCCAGCCTGTGCCTACCTGCTGAAGCAGCCAGATAAAGGGACCCTGGGGAGTGGGGGTCGGCCCGGGGAAGCCAGCATCAGGGCCTGGGGGTTAGGGAGGGGGTCAGGATGGTGGGAAGAAGCTGTGGCATGGTCTGGACAGTGGGGAGAAACTTAGTTTTTACTGTATAGTTAGGCCTAGTCTTCATGGTAACCTTAAGTAATTATTAGAATCTGACATTAGTAGGATCAATATTTGCCCTCTTTTTACAATAAAATTTAAGTGTGCAATGAATTTTAAACTTAGTAATTTTGGAGTAGGTAAAATATGGCTATATGCCTTACTGCGGCTCTCGAAAGTTTAACAATCAACTTGCGTGGCTCTTGAGTTCCATAAGTTTGGCCATCCCTGCCATTGACTGTCACTCCCATTATTTGGAGTACTACAGGTTGCTTGGGAAATTAAAGTGGAGGATATGACTGCCATTTTAAAGTAACTAAGTGCTTTACTGCAGAGTGAATTGCTTGTGGCAGATTTAGTTTTTATACAAGCAGAAGCAACTCCATTTGTCCAGATACTACTTAGATTTGAATGGCAGTCCCTGTTACTGACAGAAGTGAATAGCATTGCATCTGATCTGCTGGCAGTATGTCAGTACAAAGGACTGCACTGGATAATCTCAGGCATCAGGTTTTTCAACACTGCAGAGAAACTGGACAAATACTTAAATTACAGACAAATAGCCGGCATACAGATTTTTTTATGATGTGACTCCTTCTTCCCAAGTAAGTTTGTGTATTCTTCACACAACTTATTCCACTGTTGAGTTCTGTACCTGAGGAGGAGTGGGCAGTTTACCTGAACACTGTAAATGAACTTCCTAGTACCAAAGACGTTTCTCTGTCCGGCTTTTGGAAAGCTTAGATAAACATTCGCCAAGATGTAGCCAGATTGCTTATATTCTTTTGGTTATTTTGTACAGTTCATTTCATTCTGAACACAGTTTCTCCAAACTTGGACTAGTGCTAACCATGCAAAATTACTGTATGTGATTGGAAGATATGAAGATGTATACTCAAATGAATTTGAACGTGTCCTAAATATGTCTCAGTGGATATTTGTATGCTGATATAGGCATCTAGTGAAGCGGTGTGGCTCCCCCCCAGGACAACACTGGGAGGCTAATGTATGCCACGGGCTGGGCAGACCTGGATACACCACCATTGCAACCCGGAAGTACTGAGGCGGGTCAGGAAGTGGAAGTTTAAAAGCCAGGACAGGCTGTTCTGTCAGGGAGGAGTTGTTGAAAGACAAGGATGCCTTTCCCTGTGGTTTGTGACTTGAGCCTGCTAAAGGGCTGCCTGAGCTACCAGCCAGTTATACCCGGCCCTAATGACTGGGAAGGGTAGCCTGTGGCCAGCTATGGGGTGGAGCTGCGAGAGCTGCTTGTCAACAACAATGTAGAGGAACTATCGTACTTAAACACTGTATCTATCATCTTCCATGACCAAACCACTAAAAATTAAAGGTGCTCAATTAAAACAGTAATAGTTGAAAGCACCCATTCCTCGCTGTTTGTGAATTTAACATAATTTAGTTCTAAGACTAAAAAAATTAATGGAGCCTGTGACCAATTTAACTTACCTTCCCTATGTAAAATGTTTGTTGCCTTGTCAGCATGGAGGAGTAATGAGATTGTTATTCCTGTATTTCCAACAACCCTATCCCATTTTTAGGCAGGTTATGTTCCCAGCCCTTTTGAGCAACCTGCAGCCCAATCTCAGGAAAGGAAGGATGGTCTGGTGGGGTATGTCTACACTATGTGTTTAAGTCAGGTATCCACAATGCACCACTCCTAGGGTGACCTAGCAGCTGCCAGTGTGGATGTGGGCAGTCTCCTCGCATTTTGAGTGTGGACGTGCTAAGCCGGCTTAATAATGTCTACTTTAAGCAGACTTTATTAAGCTGGCTTAACCAAGCCCTGTAGTGTAGGCATAGCTGTGGTGATTAAAGTACTTGCTTTGGACCTAGGAGAGGTGAGTTCATTTTCCTGTTTCTACCACGAGCTTCTCAGAACATGGGCAAATGACATAGTTTGTGCTTCTGTTCTCCATAGATAAAATATACTTTCCTTCAGCCCCTTCTTAGAAACGATGATAAATGTCAGGGTGCCTGTTTTCCCCAGTTGGAAAATTGATGTCTCAAGTAAATCATGTGAAAAAGATTAATTCAGTTCTTCCTTTTGTGTAGGTTACCATGAAAGCAGGAAGGAACAACAGAACTGTTGGAATATCAGATTTCACAGGTACTAAGCAAGAAGAAAAATATTCAGCAATAACATCTTGGCTCATTGAAAAAAAATATCGATGACTAGTTGCCAAGGTAAATAAAGGAGTGTTTCTAAAAAAATTTTTCTACTAAAACATACAGTAATGATAGTGGGCCAGATCCTGAGTCATGCTAAACATCTACACTTTTATAGCCAGAGACTTGCAAGTATTTAGTCCCCCTCAAGGTTTGGCCAAGTCATTTTAAATGCCACTACAAAAGCTGTCTGGCTCTGGCCCATTGTTGGGTTCTGGCCCAGTTATGCAGAGAAATGAGAAGCACAAGCACTCTGTTTGGTTCCTAATGTAATTCAATAAATGTCAAATAAAGAATGTTTCACAATAGACGGAGAGCTTTGTGTATTTGCAAGTGCATTTGACAAAACATTCAGTTCTCCTATTGCATAAACTATTGGTATTTACCTTAATCTAACTACACATTGACTTTCTAAATCTTAATCTAGTTCAGTGGTTCCCAACCTTTTCTCTACTGCGGCACACCTTGAGGCCTTCAATTATGCTGCAGCACACCCCATGACAAAATTATGAATATTCAAATTAACACACGAATATTCATGAGCCATGGGACCCTGTTTTAGGGCCGCTGCCTGGGGCTCCAGGTCAGGGAAGCTGCCAGCCTGGCTGCATGGGGCCACTACCCACAGCTCTGGCTCCTGCTCAGGGACCCCACACACACAGTCGGCAGGGGCCTCCACCACGGCTCTGACTCCAGGAATTCTCGTGGTACACCTAAGGAGTTGCCACAGCACACTGGTGTGCCATGGCTAGGGTTACCAGATGTCCGGCAAAAGGAGGACACGTCCTCCTTTTTGACCCGCTGTCCTCCATCCTCCAGGCATTTTAGAAAAAGTGCTATTTGTCCAGCTTTCTGCCGGATGCCTGGGGCAGCACTGTAAAAATACAAGGGCGCACCAGCCCGCAGCTGCCAAACATATTCCCTTGCTGTTCAGCCCAGCAGCTGCAGCTCCTGGTGGGGTTGGGAATTTGGAGATGCTCCCTTGCTGGCCCCTGCATGTCAATGTGTAGTCAAGAGGGCTGGCTGGCCAGGGTGGGGCTGGCTGCAGCCAGGGATGTGGTTTGGCTTTGCCTCCTTGCTTCCTCCTCCTCACCCCTGGCTTCTTTCCAGCCTCCAGCTCAGGTCTGCTCACCTCCCATCCCCTGGATTTTGGGGAAGGCTTGATCTTATTTTTTGGAGGGGCTGGGGCTTTTCTACAGCTTGACGGGTTCTCTGTGGTGCCCTGTGGCTGTTGCTTCACTTTCTGCTTTGCTACCCTGCTTGGCTTAAAAGTTTCTGGGGAGGTTTCTTTCTCTAATGGCTCAGCTAAGTCAGATCGGCTTTATTCCTCCTAATGGGCATTGGCTTTTTGTAACGAATCTTTTGTTTATAGATCAAGGAAAGTTCACTTTGGATTGTAAGGAGGTTTGAATGCATATGATTTTCCTTTTTTCAGTTTGCTTCTCCTTTCCAAGATGAGATTTGTCCACTATAGATGTATCCTTAAATTTTATTAAGATGCACCAATGTTACATGCTAAAGTAGGTGCTGAGCTGGGCCAGATCCTGTAGTTTAAATGAAGTCAGAAATTTGACTGAGCAAGGATTTCAATATTTGTCCCTTTGTTAGTACTTTATCAAACCACAGAAAACAAGCAGCTTGGTTTTGCCTTTTGCTTACATATTCTATTCTTATTTTTATGTTACTTTTAAAGAGAGTGTTTCTTTTGGTATATTTAGGAAAAAACTGATCATGGCGTCTAAGAATAGGTGCTGTTGTCTTGTGTGTAGTTTTTGATAGTCAAAAACATCTAATTCTACTCCCCCCCCCCCATTTAACATGTATTTTGCATAAAAGCAAACAGAAGATATCAACTGTCATAAAAGAAATATATCTCCATCTGTGGTTTATGGTGGACATAGTAGGATATGATGTCTAGAAATTTGCATTTTATGTAAAAGTTTGTTTCAGGCAGGTCTGCACATAAAAACTAGCACCTCTCATTTCTGATTTCTCCTTGTCTGTGGGTGTAAAACTTAAACAGCTTGTCTGTGATTTTTTTTTTTTTAAATACTGCACAGTGAGGCTCAAAACTGAGGCTAGATGGGGATTTCCCTATACCCCTCCTGCACCCCCCCAGTTGTCAGCTAGTAACAGTGTTATACCAAGTCAGTGAGCACCCCCTAAACGCCCCAAATCTCCCCCTGTACCCCGTAATTTCATGTGTTGGGGAGAATACTGCCACAGAGATTACTTTTCCTTTAGAAGCCAACACCTCAAATTCAGCTAGATTTCATGGAGTCAAGGGCCTGCCCCTCCATGTGTCAAACAATGAGAGTGAATTCTGTGAAGAACTTACTGTCTTAAAACTGATTTTAATCTTGTCCATAATTACTACATTAAATTATTGGAGGTTTGCTTCCATTTGCAACTCATAATGTAAAAATATCAATCTAGATAGGAGTTCTGCAGTGTGATTCTCCTTGCACCTTGATATAAATATTAAATACTTAATTTTGTGATGCCTTAAAGTGGCTGACTTTATGGTTACTTTAATGCAAAGATAAAAAAAATACTTAAACCATTCATTTGATATCCCTGAGCTGCTGTTCTTCCAATTCATCTCACACAGTAACTAGGGGCTAGACAGATTTCTCTGGAGTTGGATGATCAATGGGGCAAGCATGGGGGGGCGGGGGGAGGGACAGTGGCTGGGTGGATGAAGGGGGCCTGGGCAGGGCCCTGGATGTTTATGTGTCCTCCAAAGTCCTCCTTTTTGTACTTCCCTGTCCTCCTTTCCATACTTTGGTATCTGGTAACTCTAGCCATGGCACACTGGTTGGGAACCACAGGACTAGAGTAGTTGTAGCAGAAGAGTTCTGCTGTGACTCTATGGCTTGTGAGGGAGTTCCTTTGGTTTTCAGTGCTGCTTACCAGTTGGCTGGCAGACTAACTGCTCACTGCATCATTTTTCATAGTTTTAAACCTCTATGTAATATTTTCCTTTTGTTTATTTTGTTCTGTTTCAGTTGAGATCTTTGTCCCCCTGAGCCACTACCGATGGAAGAGACTGAATCAGAAAAAAAAACAGCTTTTAACTTCCTGTTGTCAGCATCTTAATTTATTAAATTGTAAGCAGGGTCTGAGTGAGCACTCCCCTGCTGAGCTAGCTCATGGGAGGGGACAAAACACTTAAGGACCAGATTGTGTTTGTATGAATATGCCCACCCTGGCTAGGTGTTCAGCATAATGGGATTGCCTTGTCCAAATGATTATTTTGGCTGGTGCTGGGTTACAAATCACTTTACTGTTAATTGCAGGGGTAATGAAATGTTGTCCCCCTTATTGTATGAACAAATGGCAGCAGAACTAGGCCTAGCCAGCCCTGATGGAACAGAAGTGGCTAAACAAGGGGTTTGGATGCCAGAGCCCTGTGGGAGTTAATAGGGAGTGGGGACAGATAATTCCTGCCTGGAAGTGTGAAGCTCCATCTACAAGCCCAGGCATGGTTTAACTTTGCCTTCCCACTGTTCAAACATAGGTTAATTAAGATTCTGTTAAAAGTCTCTCTTTTTTTTTAAATTTTGTTAAGTGCTTGGTAGAGCTGACATCCTCTACTGTTGAGACAGCCCTCCTGTCTGCTTCAGCACTGAGGTTTCTCTACTACAAATTAACAGTTACTGGGAGCTGAAATCACTTTGAGCCAGGTAGGAAGCTCAAAAGACTGACCTGAACAGGTCAAAGTAGAAGCAGATGATTAGCAGAAGGTGTGCAGCAGAATTACTAGTGGAGTGACTGGTAATGTGGCCAACTGGGTGGCTGGTGGAGTGGTGTCCAGTGGGGCAAGGTCAGATGCACCAGGTCATCGCTGTCCCTGGTCAGTAACTGTGAGTCGCAATATGGGGAAGCAAGAAAGGAGAGGCAAAGGACGCTGCCCAACGTGCTATTGTGTGGGTGTTTTGCTCAGAGGTTTTTGTGCTTCTCTTACGCTTGCTCTGTTTTCCTGAATTATTGCAGAGTTACTTCCTTTTATTAAAAGGCCTTTCTACACACAGACTGTGCTTGGGAGAGGGGAAGTACTGCCTTTTGGAGGTGCCTAAGGATCAGTATTTAATTTCCCAGGTAACTGGATGGGGACTGGGTCTTTTGTATTGTTGGAAAGCAACTCCTAGGTATTGAACCAGACCCTGATTTCTGCCAACTCCACCTGGCAGAAGAATTACAAAATAAAAAAGGACATTGTCCCTAAAGCTAAAATCAAATAAAACACAATACCACAGGTCTGATTTTAACGTAAGTCCTGTAAAACTGCACAGAAATGTTTACTTTCCTTATGCACGAATAAGTAGCCTTGAGAATAGGCAGTGTCCAATATCAGTTGGGGGAAAGAGAAAGCTAGAAATAGAATGAAAATTGTATAAGAACAACAGATGTTACACATTGCCCCATGTTTTATTTCCCATTTTTAATGACTAAAGTGCAGTGCTTACTTTGTAATGGAAGATATGCTGGGGCTCAAAGAATATTTTTGCATTCATAACTGATTCAGCAAGCCTAGAGATAAAGGGGCTATGAACTGCCAAGCCTAGCGGTGCCAGGGATCAGCCTGGCACAAATTAAGAACTAAATAAGTTGTACATGTGTTTTATGATTTCACCTCTTCTTTGCTTTCCTAACCATTAGAAGTACCCGATCCCACCCTTTTATGATGCAGAGATGATGTCAAAGGACTGATAATGCATTATAACACACATAACAGCATTCAACAACACAAGCAAGCAGCACTTTGAAAATTCCTACCTCACTACACCTTCAATATCTGTTGATTTGTATATTGGGCCAATGACTATCCTGGACTGAGAACCTTATCAGGTGAGAGAAACTATAGAAAGGAAAACAAAAGAGTCTGCTGACACTTTTAAAGACTGACTAATTTGTTTATCACATGAGCTTTTGTGGGAGAAAATCCAACTTTGTCAGGCACTTGATGAAGTGGGATTTTTCTCCCATGAAAGCTCATGCAATAAATAAATTCATTAGTCTTTAGAAAGTGCCATCAGACTTCATGTTTGTTTTGCTGAACTTGACTAGCATGGCTACCCCTTTGGAGCTTATAATAAGGAAACAGAAGATGGGAGTGTGGAGCGGGCATGCAGGGCTGGCCCAAGGATTTTTGGTGCCCAAGGCCAACTATGACTTTGGAGTCCCCTTCCACATGGTATAAGAGGTAACATATTAATATTTTTTTTAATAGAAACAATTCACTTATTTAATTTGGCACCCTTTAAAGCCTGGAGCCCTAGGCAACTGCCTAGTTCACTATATGGTTGGGCCTGCCCTGGGGGAATAGGGAAGGAATATATAGGAAGAGCCTAGTAAGAATAAGGAAAGTTACAATTTCAAGATGCGGAAGGAATGAAAAGTGAGAGGACAATGAAAGACATGGATTAGAATAAGAGACATGCCTTTCGATTGCTGGAGTCAAAAATCATGAGGATGTTGAGGGGGAAAAAAGTAGAAGGAACCTCTAGGAGTTCCAATCCTGTGTATTTTGCCAAGTTCCAAAGGGGAAGCCGTGTTAGTCTAGTAAAGCAGAAAAGCAAGGAGTCATGTGGCAGTTAAAAACTAACAGATTTATTTGTCACATGAGCTTTCATGGGAGAAAATCCCACTTCATCAGATGCTTTGAAGAGGGGGAATTTACAGAATGGGATAAAAATAAATGCAGGGGAATATAAAACATGGGATTAGGTCATATTGCAACAGCAAATCAGAGCATTTGTAAAGATTCAAACTCTGGGAAACAGCACATGGAGGGTGAAGTCAAATTACCTGTTATAATAGGAAAAGAATCCATAGTCATGATTCAGTCCTGCTTTCACACAATCTAATCTGCATATTATTTGAATTTCAGAGGTTTGTCTTTGAAGTCTTGATGTCCCATTGATTTTCTTGAGGACCATCATTAACAAATCATCAATGGAGTGATTAGGAAGATGGAAGTGCTCAGCAACTGGTTTTTTTTTGTTTTGTGTTGTGATTTCTGACGTCAGTTATGTGCCTATTTATTCTTCTGCATAGGGACTGTCCTATTGGTCCAGTGTATAAGGTACGGGGGCGTTTCCGGCACGTGGTAGCATAAATCACATTGGTGGATGAGCAGGCGAATGAACCCTTGATGGAGTAGCTGGTTAGATTAGGTCCTACAATGGTGTCTTTTCTGCAGATATTTGGGCAGAGCTGGCAACTTTGGCAACATGGTTTGTTGCAGGGGTATGTGCCTGCTTTAATGTTTCTGTTGTCAGGGCGGTCCTTAAGGTAGGGCAAGCAGGACCTGCACTTTGGGGGGGCCCTGTGGGGTCGCACTGCTGCCCCCCCATGTCAGGGACCTGGTGAGCCGGCCAAAAGGGCAGCCCAGTTCAGCGCTGCAAGTCTGGCCACCCCTGCCTGCCCCAGCACATGTGCTGCTCTGAGCTCTGTGCTGGAGCAGCGAGAAGGGGGCGGGAGTCAGCACGGAGCCAGTATTGCTGCTCCCCGCCCTGCCCCGGATGTTGTGCCTCCTGCCTCCCCCCTGCTGCTCCAGCAGAGAGCTGAGAGCAGCACACATACGGGGGGCCGAGGGCAGATCGGCAGTGCTGGACCAGGCCTCCCTTTTAGCTGGCTTGCCCGGTCCAGCATGGGGCGACCAGCACAGGGGTCTGCCCCTCCCCTGGGCCAGCCAGCCCCAACCCCCAGTGCAGAGGAAGGAGTGGGGGCCCTGCAGAGCTCAGGGGCCGGCACAGCTCAGTTCGGCTGGGCTGCAGGCACAGTGCAGCAGGCGACTTGGGGGTCATCACAGCGCAGCGTGAATTGGGGGGGTCAGTCTGGGGCTCAGCTGGCATCACCGCCTGAGGTTCAGCCCAGCCAAGCTTGGCCGTGCCACCCACTGCACCAGCTTGAACCTCAGGCAGCTGCAACAGCCGAGTCCCAGACCAGCCCCCCAGTTCACACTGTGCTGCACCAATGCTCAGGCCACCCACCATGCCATGCCTGCAGCCCAGCCGAACTGAGCCACACCGGCCCCTGAGCTGCCCACTGCCCCAGCTGCCGAGCTGCACTGGCTGCTGAGCCCCCAAGTCAGGCCACACTGCTAGTCACATCCACCTTTGCCCAGTTCCTGACCCAAGGCTCCTGCCACACCACTTACACTTTGGAGTCAGGACTGGAGCCTGCACTCTAGATAGGGAGGAGAGGGGAAGTGCAGCCTGCGGGAGCCAGGAACCTGAGCCCACCTGCCCCCAGGAACCCTAGCCTCCCCACTCCCAACCCGGAGTCCTTGGCTCCACCCCCCATTTGGCCATGGCCCAGGCACCTGCTGAGAGTGTGGTGGGGAGGGCTGGCACAGGGGCCAGCAAGAGTTGCTGACCCTGGAATAGGCTGTAGGTCCTTAATGATCTGTTGTCGAGGTCTGATTTGGGGGTTGTATGTGGTGACCAGTGATGTTCTGTTGTTTTCTTTCCTGGGCTTTTCCTCTAGTAGTTGACTTTGGGGTACCTGCCTGGCTGCATGTGCCAGAAATGCCTCCACATCTCATATATGGACAAACAGAACAATATCTGCACGAAAGAATAAATGGGCACAAAACTGGCATCAGAAATCACAACATTCAAACAACAGTAGCTGAAGACTTCAATCTTCCTAATCACTCTGTTGATTGTTAACAACTGTGCTCAAGCAGATGGGTAACAGCAAGACTTGAAAGAGAAACTACAGAATTGGAAATGAAATGCAGACTCAATTGTTTGGAAGCAGGATTAAATCATGACTATGGATTTTTTTCCCCATTACAACAAGTGATTTGACCTCACCTTCCTCTGTGTGGTGTTTTCCAGTGTTTGAATCTTAACAACTGCTTTTGATTTGGTGTTACCGTATGACCTGATTCCATGACTTTCTTCCCCCTGCATTTATTTTCCTCCCATTATGTAAGTTCCCCCATCTTCAAAGCA
This sequence comes from Podocnemis expansa, assembly GCA_007922195.1. Lineage (NCBI taxonomy): Eukaryota > Metazoa > Chordata > Testudines > Podocnemididae > Podocnemis > Podocnemis expansa. The sequence goes on from ML682006.1 coordinate 4,410,594, forward strand.
TCTGACAAAGTAGGATTTTTCTGCCATGAAAGCTCATGCGATAAATAAATCTGTCAGTCTTTAAGTGCCATGGGACTCTTTGTTCAAATAACTTCCTTGATTATCAAAGTGAAGTTTGTTTTAATGTCTCAGTTCTCTTCTAGAAACATTTCTTTAAAGCAGGAACAACTTCATTATTAGTTCCAAAAGGGTAGCTGTGTTAATCTAGTTCAGCAAACCAAACAAAGACCAACTAAAAGAATTGCATTTTTGCAATTCCAGACCTAGTCCTACAGCTTGAAAGCACAGTGACTTGTACCCAGGAACTCTCAATTAGAACAGATATGGCTGTTCTGTTCAGCATGTATCACATAACGTAGGCCTAACTTAATTTAATCCTTTGTCTACTAGCTAGTTATTCCCCGGATGCCATCAATTCATGCTTCCAAAGAATGATCGAAAAATCATGTCTTTATGGGCATGTCATTCTAGAGCAGCATGCCCTTTAGCAATAACAATAACACAGTCCCTCACTATCACTTATAGTGACTCCCCCCACTTCTGCTTGCTTGCTTCTTTTCTGACCTAATCTCCGTCTTTGACTCCAAAACAAGGAGTGTGTTTGCAGCAGGTTGAGGCCTGGCAGGAGCAAGAATTCCACATACCATCAACTAGAACTACCTCACTCAGCTAGCTGTAACTTGAAATTTTTTGATCAACACTGCTGCAAAGAAGCAGAATTTCTCTTGTTTTCTGCTTCTCAGTACACACCCCGTGTTTTTATTATTGAATGAAACAAACAACTTCTCCATCAAGTGCTTGCTTGTGTCCATTCTGACTATAGGTGTTCACACCAGGGGCGTCGCTGGCTGTGGGAGAGACCCAGGGCACGGGCCCAGGCCCCGCCCCCAGCCTACAGGCCCCGCCCCCTGGCCTGGGATAGGGCCAGGCTCCGCATCCCCGGCGCAGGGGAGGGGGCCACCGTGGCCTGCCAGGCCCCAGATCCCCAGTGCAGGGGAGGGGGCCGCTGCGGCCGGCCAGGCCCTGGATCCCTGGCAGGGGACAGGGCTGCCATGGCCGCAGGCGGCCAGGCCCCGGATCCCAGGCCAGGGAGGGGGCTGCTGCAGCTGCAGGTGGCCAGGCCCCAGATCCCTGGCCGGGGACGTGGCCACGGGCGGCCAGGCCCCAGATCCCCGGCCAGGGACGGGGCCGCTGCAACCGCTGGCGGCTGGGTCCCAGGTGTCTGGCCCAATTGGGCTGAAGATCTGGGGCACTGGCGCTGGGGTTTGGGGCACGTGCCCTGGCGTGCCCAGCACCAGCAGTGCCCCCGGTTCACACACCTGCAAGCACGGTCACTGGAGACTTTTTTTGCCAAAGCAGTAGCTTTAGACCCGGCTCAGGTGTCCCCTGGAGTCCCACGCTAGTGCTGCAGTATGTTAGGTACCCCTGGGCAATGTTCCCTCTAAGCTGCGTGGCCGTGCAGCCCCGGGTGCTGCCTGGCACTGGGAATGCGGTCAGCAGCTGCAGTCCCTGCCCAGAGAGTGACTCTGAGCTGGGAGTTTTTAAAACTCCTGCTCAGAGTAAGCTCTCACTGAGCCTGTGTTACCCCAGAATTTAAAACTGTCTCAATCTTTCAGCTGTTAAGGCAATTCTTCTTGCTTACTTAAAAGAAAATTGAAACTGAAACTGAAAACTCTGTATTCTGGGATAAAATGTGGTTCACTTGCTAAAATGGGTAAAAACCCTAGTGGAAAGTATGGCTATAGCCCACTGATGAAGAACAGACTTAGAGCAAAGAAGTCTTTGAAAACAGGTTAACATTTATTTTATAGAATTTTCTATAATACAGTGGGATTACAGAATTGAAAATGTTCAACTAGCTAATTAACAATATTCACTGATCAATTATGATAAAAGTATCCAATTAACCAGTTGATTAATTACAGTGAGCACAATACAAATTAACAGTTAAACTATTTTTCTTTGTAATTGGGTTTCACAGTTTAAGCAGAATACAACAAACATTAAAAAATCCTAACAATTACCTAAATACCTAACACAAGCTATAAAAATCACTTAACATTTATTACTTAACAATCCTCAAATCCTTAACAACTATAAAAGTCCTTAACGATTACAAAAATGCCTAACAGTTATGGAAATTCTTACTAGCTTTAAGAATACTTAACAACTATAGAAATACTAACTATAGCATTCAACAAATGGTGATCAGTCATTTGTTGAATGGGTGAAGGAAGGCAGTTCCACTTGAGCTGCATGCACTCGGCTTTATTTACAGGCGCTCCTCAGACATTCCTTTTACTTACAGACACCTTACAAATCCCTTTGAATTGTTTTATTCTGTTCTGTCAGAGACAAGGTCTACTTTAGAATCTGGACATATAAGTTGGAACTCAGTTAGCCAAGTTGCCCAGATCCCTCAGCAAAACCTCTGCCTTTCTTTGTTGTACTGCAGCGGGTCCAGCCTGAATCAGGTGCTTCAGCAAATGGCGGCTTCAGTGCAGGGCAGCCTTCACTCAGACTATCTTAAGTCAGTCAGGGAAGCTCCACACCCTTTTTGGGTGGACTCTGCGCTGCTTAGATCTTCTTTTCTGATCTTCCTTTTGATCAGGCTTTCTGGTCAGACTCTGGTTCTTCTGTAGCTGACAGCTTCTTCCTGGTCTGCTTCTGTGCGCTGTTTCTGTGCTGTTTGCTGGTCCTTTGGCTGCTTTCTCTGGTCCATAAGAACCTATTACACAAATCTGACAGCTTGGTAAACAAAATTCCCCCAGATCCCATAGTGCCTTACCAAACTAGATGGGTTTCCAGGCAAAATTTTCTCTCTGTGTGTTGCAGTACTTTCTCCTACTGATGGCTGTGGAGATCCGCAGTGGTCAGCAAAGATCCCTCAGGGAGCATCCAAGATCTGCAGCTACAGTGTCTTCTCTGGGTTTTCTTTCCTGGAGACGTCTTTGGTGCAGCCTGACTAGGTGCCTAAGCTTCACAAAGAGGCTGCAGTAGATGTCCTCTCTCTTATACCCTTAGAACGCTCTTTCCTTTATAGCAAGGTCTGTTGACACAACCTTTTGACCAATCAGAAGACAGAATTCCCTGCCTTTTATGCTTTTTAGCTAGGGTACAGGTATGGTGTGACGGACTATTAACTAATCAGGGCTATTTTGAGGAGGGGGTTGTGGAGATAGGAGGGAACTGTTCTAAGGAGAGATTTCTGGAAGGACTGCATCATCTCTACGTAAGGGAGGGGCAGGTAAGTGAGTTGAGGGTCATGTAAGGGACATCAGGGATGGGAGGGGTAGATGAAAAAAACAGTTCTAAAAGGAATTGGAAAGAAATTACCTCATCTTGGATAAAGGAGGGGCTGCATTCTAAAGAGTGGAAGACATGTTAGGGCATGCTCCTTTAGGATGTTACTGTTTCGGAAAAATGGAGGCTGATAGTTGAAACTTTGCTGAATGCTACACTTGCCATACTTGTCAAAACACTCTAAAAATATCCTAAGTTTAATTGAACACTTCCTAACTTTAACTATTACTTAATGACTAAGTTAACACCTGTGCTGATACTAACTGATACTAATTTAAAGCTCTTAAAATGATAAAAGTAAAAATAAAAGAAACCTTTTCCAGTCCGCCTTTGGCTATTTTGACTCTGGTGTTTGAAATGAGCCTGGGACAAAAATCTCTGGTTACACCTGTGCAGACTCTCTGTGCAGGTTCAGTGAGAGCTCCTCTAGCCGGAGGAGCAGCCAGGGGCCAGGAAAGTGGGCCTTAACTGCCCCCCCCGTCCAACTCCCGTGTGGGGCCATCAGGCCCAGAGGCTGCTCCGCTCACCTGCCACCCTGGCCTAACCACAGCAGGGCAGAGCAGCCAGCCCAGCCTACCCCCCCAGCCAGCCACATCTTCCCGGGAGGGGGGAGGTGGAACGAGCTGGTGCTGAGCTCCGGCATGCAGGGTTGGGGCCCTGGAGCAGCCGCTCCAAAAGAGTTTGGGCCACTTCGCCCCCAGCCAGCCTAGGCCATGGATCAGGCCCATTCAGACCAGGGTGGGGGGACAAAGTGCCCCAAACTGTTTGGCTGGCTGGGGGTAGGCTGGGCTTGCTGCTCCGCCCCTGCTGCTGGGAAGCCAGGCAGGCAGTGGAGCTGGGGGGAGGATGAGGCCTGCATGGGGGGATGGGTGCACAGCAAGCGACATGTTGCTCAGCTGCGTTGGCCCCTTAGAGGGAACATTGTCCTATGCCCGCTCAGTTCCTTCTTTCCACCTCTGTAGGTCACGGGGAACTGAGCTGCCAACCTTAACTACACTCCTTCCTTGATTTTGCATACCCCGCTTTCCCGGACTTCAGAAGATTCAAACAAATCTTCCAAAGTCCGGGACCCTGGCCACACCGCTCTGGCAGCCAGGGAAGGGGGCCTTAACCACCCCCCCCTTCCAGCTCCTGGGAAGGGGGGGCTGGTGGCTGCAGGCTGCTCTGCCCGCCTGCCTGCCTGTCCTCGCTGCGGCGGGCAGAGCAGCCAAACAGCGGACCCCCTGCCGGCCGCACCTCCCCGGAGGAAGAGGGGGCGGCGTTGAACTGGGGGGGAGGAGGCTTTAAATTTCCCGGACATTCGGGAAATCCAGGCGCTTCCTCCCCCCTATTGGTCCGCAAAATCGAGGAAGGACTGTAATTCTGAATTTAGCTATTGAGCTCTTGTTAGTCAGTAATAGTTTTAATAGTTGCCATTGTTTGTTCATTCATTTGTTTGGTTTTACTGTAGATAGGCAATGCCTAAGTCCCTGGGGTTTAAGCCCTGCAGGGAGTGCAGGAAAGCATTTCCCCTTAGCGACCCTCATGAGTCCTGCTTTAAGTGCCTCAGGGAAGTGCACAGAAATGGAGGTTACTCACCTTTCGTGCAGTAGCCGAAGTTCTTCGAGATGCGTGTTCTTGACATGCTCCACTGAAGGTGTTCGTGCAGCACCGCACCCCAGCTCAGAGATTTTTCCTCAGCAGTGGCTCCATCAGCGGGGAGAGACAGGGACGGCAGTGATAGGCTGGAGAGCTTCCCGCCTTGCTGATATCACCTGTACTATCTCCCCGCTGCCCTCTCCAGTTCCCTCGTACCGCGGAGACCTGATATAGGCCGTTCCGAAGTAGAGGGGAGGAGGGTGGGTCGTGGAGCATGTCAAGAACACGCATCTCGAAGAACTTCGGCTACTGCACGAAAGGTGAGTAACCTCCATTTCTTCGTCGAGCAGTGTTCTTGACTGCTCCACTGAAGGCGAGTATGTAGCAGTTGTTGTGTTTGGAGGTGGGTACTTAGAACTAAAAGTCCCATGCGGCATTTAGGACCGCTTGTCCCAGTGCCGTATCCATTGCCGAGAATCGGTCCAATGCATAATGTTTTGCGAAAGTCTCGGCTGACGCCTAGGTAGCAGCTTGACATATCTCATGGAGAGGTACTCGGGTAAGGAAAGTGATGGAAGATGACATGGATCTTGTGGAGTGAGATCGAATGTTGTGTGGAGGAACTAGCTGTGAAGTTGTGTATGCAGTCTGAATACATGTCGCAATCCAACGAGAAATTCGTTGTTTGGAAATGGCTTGGCCCTTCGAGCATTCAGCGATTGACACAAAGAGCTGAGGTGTTTTCCGGAACGTTTTGGTCCGCTCCAAGTAAAAGGCTAAAGCTCGATGAACATCGAGAGTATGTAGCAGACGGTCCTGTGGTGTGGCGTGGGGTTTTGGGCAGAAAACTGGGAGATGGATCGTTTGATTAAGGTGAAAGGCAGAAGAGATTTTAGGGACAAACTTGGGATGGAGTCGTAAAGGAACCTTATCCTTATAAAAGATGGTGTAGGGTGGATGGGCCATAAGCGCCGCAATTTCCCCCACGCGACGGGCCGACGTGATTGCCACTAAAAATGCTACTTTGATCGACAAGTGTAGGAGAGTTGTAGAGGCAAGCGGCTCGAAGAGAGGCCTTGTCAGAGCCTTTAAGACTCTTGTGAGGTCCCATGGGGTAGTTGGAGGACGCACATATGGGAAAAGGTTCTGCAAACCCTGCATAAAACGTTTGACCGTCAGATGAGCGAAAATGGAAGTTGTGTGAACTGGCTCATGAAAGGTAGAGATTGCTGCGAGGTGGACCCTTATGGAATTTGCTGACAGATTGCTTTGTTTCAGGTTGACGAGGTAGTCGAGAATTCGAGGCACCGGAGCTGTGAATGGATCCAGAGAATGTTGCGCGCACCAAGAGGAGAACCGACGCCACTTGTGCAGGTAAGTATTTCTGGTTGTGGGTTTCCTGCTGTTTAGCAGGATGTGTTGAACGTCCTGTGAACACTGTAATTCTATGCCCGTGAACCATCTAGGTTCCGAGCTGTCAGATGGAGCCTGTCCAGATGGGTGTGGAGAAGTGTTCCGTCGATTGCGACAACAGGTCCGGAAGGAGAGGTAAGGGAATAGGTGGTACTGTAGACATGGTTTGGAGAAGAGTGAACCAGGTTTGGCAAGGCCATGCTGGTGCGATGAGTACTACCCTTGCTTTGTCCTCCTGGATTTTCCGGAGGGTTCTGGGGATCATTGGGATCGGGGGAAATGCGTAAAGTAAGTTCTTTCCCCAATAGAGAAAAAAGGCATCGCCGCTGGATCCGTGACCAATTCCCGCGCGGGAACAATAGTGTTTGCATTTCCTGTTGTTTTCGGAGGCAAAGAGGTCCATGGTGGGGAATCCCCAACAAAGGAAGATGTTGTGTAAGATGTCGGTGCGAATTTCCCATTCGTGGTGGGATGGAAAAATCGGCTCAGGGCATCTACCAGTGTATTGTCCTTGCCAGGTAAGTATTCCGCGGAGAGGTGGATGTTGTGTTGTATACACCAGTTCCAAAGAGTTATTGCTTCTAGGCAAAGAAGGGTAGACCTGGTCCCACCCTGGTGGTTGATGTAACACATACATGTCATGTTGTCCGTGCAGATTCTGATGTTTGTTTGCAATGGTGGGAAGAAAAAACTGGCATGCACGTAAGACTGCTCTGAGTTCGAGACTGTTTATATGGAGGAGAGATTCCGCGGGTGACCAGCGACCCTGAGTCATCTGTTGCTGGAGGAAAGCTCCCCATCCGATGAGGGAGGCGTCAGTAGTGATGGTGAGAAGTGGTTGCGGCAGTAGAAAGGGAACACCCTGTAACAGGTTGTTTGGATCTGTCCACCAGTCCAAGGTGTGTTTGATAGAAGGTGGTATGGTTAGCAGTCTGTTGACGGACCAGTTGAATGTGCGACACCGGGACAGAAACCACAGCTGGAATGGGCGCATACGGAGACGAGCATCTGTGACCAGGTAAGTAGTTGCTGACATGTGTCCCAGCAGCTCCATGCAGCTGCGAGCGGAAGTGAAGTTGGAATTTTGAATTAACTGGACTAATTGAGTTATTTTGTGGAACCTGTCAGGAGGGAGAAATGCCCTCCCTAGAGGGGAGTATATGTTTGCCCCTATAAACTGAATGATTTGCGTGGGCTTCAACGTTGACTTTGTGTAGTTTATGCTTAGGCCTAGAGCGAGGAACAAGTCCTGAATACGTTGTACTGCCCGCTGCACATGAGTGAATGAGGGGCCTACTAGGAGAAAATCGTCGAGGTAAGGAAAAATGTCGATACGACGTTTCTGGAGGAATGCGGCTATCGGTGCCATGAGCTTGGAGAAAACTCTGGGTGCCGTGCAGAGGCCAAAGGGAAGAACATTGTACTGATAATACTTGGAAAGAAGGGTAAAGCGTAGAAACCTGCGATGGGCTCGAATGATGGGGACATGAAAGTATGCGTCCCTGAGATCGAGAGATGCCAACCAGTCCCCCTGATGTAGAGCCGGAAGGACAGTTTTTAGAGTCACCATTCTGAATTTTTTTACTTGGATGTAACGATTGAGGCGCCGGAGGTCCAGGATTGGTCTCCACCCTCCTATTTTTTTCTTCGTGAGAAAGTATGGGGAGTAGCAACCCTTTCCCCACTGATGGTTGGGAACTTCTTCGATTGCTCCAATGTCAAGAAGGTGTTGGACCTCTTCTTGAAGAAGTTGTACGTGGATGGGGTCCCTGAAGAGGGACGGGTAGGGGTATTGGGATTTGGGGCGTACGATAAACGGTATGGAATAGCCCCGTTGAACGATTTCTAACACCCATTTGTCCGATGTTATTCTGCGCTATTGTTGGACACAGGGTTGTAGTCTGTCCGTGAAGATCAGATGATGAAGTGGTGACTGGACTTGGTCTGTTACGGTGTGGTTGGCAGCCCTCTCGACGGAAGTGTCAAAAGTGTTGTGTCGACTTTGAAGGTTGTGACGTATGCATGGATGGATTGTTTGGTCTCCTGCGAGGCTGACAAGCTTTTGGTCTATAAGTGTCAGACCAACGGTTAGGTTGATATTGTGGAGGCCTGGAATTGTATGTTTGGGTTTTGTGAAAACATTTATTTGGAAAAGAGTGGGTATAAATACCCAGCATACGCAGTGTGGCGTGGGAATCCTTTAAGCCGTGCATTATCTCATCTGTCTTTTTGGCAAATAAATTATCTTTTTCAAAAGGAAGGTCTTCAATTGTGTGTTGCAGCTGTCTGGGTAAATAAGCCGAGTGGAGCCAGGAGGCCCGCCACATGACGACCGCTGTACCAAGCGACCTGGCAGCGATGTCTGCTCCGTCTAAGGATGCTTGCAGGGCTGTCCTTGCGACCAGATAACCTTCCGAAATTAGTGATTGAAACTGTTCGCGTTTGTTGTGCGGGATATCTTCAGTGAAATCCTTAAGTTTGTCATATAGGTGATAATCATAATTAGAAAATAGTGCGGTATAATTGGCTATTCAGAGTTGTAACGCTGCGGAGGTATAGACCTTCTTACCGAGCATGTCTAGTTTTTTATCGTCCCTGTTCGCGGGCGCGGATCTAGAATAGGATTGTTTGGTACGCTGGTTGGCCGCCTCCACCACTAAAGAATTTGGTGGGGGGGTGTGAACAAGAATTCATTGGTTGTAGAGGAGATAAAGTACTTTTTGTCAACCCTCTTGTTAGAAGGGGGACTAGATGCCAGCGTTTGCCAAAGAGTAGTCACGGGCTCCAAAATACCAATATCCATTGGTAGGGCCAGTTTATTAGATCCCGCCATTTGCAAGATTTTATATAGTTTATGTTTACTCGTGGTATGAGAGTCTAGCGGGATGTCCATAACTTCTGCAGCTCGTTTAAAGAGCTCGCGGAATTGTCTTAAGTCGTCAGTTCTGATGTCAGGAGTGGGGACGTCTGGATCCTCGGGGTACTCCAATGAAATTGATGGCGCTGTGGACCCCACAAGTTGTGGTTGCTGGTGTAGTTTTGGACTTGGGCTAGTTTGTGTTGGTAGATAGGGATACATCGCAGGTGTCGCAGCAGTGCCACTTGGCCAGTTAGTAAAAGGCATCCCTGGTAAGGAGGGATAGAAATAGCAAGGTGAATACGGCCATGTGAAAACGGGTGCAGGGTTCTGGACCGAAGACGGTTGAGTCTTTGGATCTGCTGGCTCTAGCGATCGGGGGCTAGAGGAGGCAGAGGAAGGCAAGTGACAGGAGGATCCCGGTGTCGAGGGTGGACTAGCTTGAGAAGAGTCTGACCCAAATAATGGAGACCCAGGGGCAGAATGAATGCTTAGAACATCCCTGGTCTCGATATGTTTTGTTTTACTTCTGTGCTTGGAGTGCGCTCGCTGATCTGGCTGCAGCTGATTGTCAATGTTGCCTGCATGGTTGGGCTGTGGCGCCAGCAACGGCAGCAGAGCGGGGAACGGAGCCGGTGCCGGCGGCAGGAAATGAGGGACCAGGTGCAGTGTGCTCAGCGGTGCCGTGCCCGGTGCTGGAAAGGTGGCTGGTGCGTTCGGCACGTGTGCAAATGGTGCCGCCGCTTGCGGAGCCGGAACGGGAGAGCCTGTCGGCGCCGCTGGGACCGCCACGGCTTTGGCAGAGCACACGCGGTTTGTTTTGGAGATTTTTTAGGCGGTTTTGCCGGAGTCTGTGAGGGTTGCCGCGCCTGCCGGGGGACCCTTCAACAGCTCTTTAGTTCGTGTATCAATGGTTCTGCCACGCTTAGGGGGAACCAGAGAAGAAAATGTTGAGTGCCGCTTTTGCGCTCCCTCAGGGGACTGAGGAGAGGCACCCGGGTCCGACGCGGGGCGAAGAGCCCGTTCCAACAGTAGGAGCTTCAGTTTACACTCCCTGTCTTTTCGTGTTCTGGCCGTGAGGTTTTTATAGTGCTGACGCTTCTGGGAGAGGTGACCTTCTCCCAGGCACCTAATACATATTAAGTGTCCATCTGATGCTGGCATTGCTTCATTGCATGAAGCACAGCGTTTGAACCCCGCTGGGGTTGTCAGCTTGGCCACTTGGATTAACGATTGTTCCGTCATTGTTTTTTTTTTTTTTTTTTTTTTTTTTACAGGTAGGATCGTTGGAGCCACCTCAGACTCCGTCTGGAGTCGGAGGCGGTAAGAGGGAACTGGAGAGGGCAGCGGGGAGATCGTACAGGTGACGTCAGCAAGGCGGGAAGCTCTCCAGCCTATCACTGCCATCCCTGTCTCTCCCCGCTGATGGAGCCACTGCTGAGGAAAAATCTCCGAGCTGGGGTGCGGTGCCGCACGAACACCTTCAGTGGAGCAGTCAAGAACACTGCTCGACAAAGAAAGGACAGATGTAAAATCTGCAAGTCATTCAAGCCCGCATGCATAGAGATAGGGAGAAGCGGCTTAGAGCTCTCCTTATGGAGACCGTGCTGAAACCAGCGGAGGTGGCGGGGACCCTTTTGGCTCCGAGCACAGGCTCGCTACTGAGTACCCAGTCGGCTCCGGTACTGGCCTCGTCTGCCGCGGGAACGTTGACCACAGCACTGTCCCTGCCATGCCATCACCGTGCCACCCCTAAAACGAAAACCAAGAGGCACCGGTGGGTGTCCGCTAATTTACCAAAGGTGTCGGAGGATAAGAGATCTACCTTTCCCAAGCCGGCAATGGGAGGTGTAGCCCTGCAGCAGATAACCCATCCCCATGTAGAGCACCACCCCTGACTCCAGGGAGCCTGCAGGTGTCTCTGCCATGTCCAACCCCCTCCACGCCAGAAGCCCTCCATGCAGCAAAGGACCTGAAGGCTCTCTGTAGCCTGCACAGCCAATCTTTGGAGGCAGCCCAGCCCAGGGAAGGTGGACCTAGTGCAGAGCCTCCGCAGTGGTAGTTACAGTCCCCGGCTGGAAATGAGGGAAGGAGTGCATGCCAATACTGCTTCCTGTCATCAAAGTGGCACTGTGGGTGCAGCTCACCCTCCAACTCTGAGTCCTGGTCCCGGGCGGGATCTAAAGTCTCCTCAGCACCGTCGAGTTCACCCCCGTGCTGGGGTCGCAGAACCCAGTCGCCAAAGGATCACCATGGCAGAGGCCATGTGGGGGTTGACAGAGCGCAGCTTGCCAGCACCGAGAAGCCAATGCTAATTCACAGCACTGTCTCGGTATGAGGGAACACTGACATTGCCATGAGTTCACACCTTCATCGTCAAGCCCAGTACCATCTCGGGGCATGGCGTCAAGAGAGTGCCGTAAGGAACCTCTTAAAGCAATGCACAGGCCTATAGTCTCATCTATAGCCTCAAATTAGAAGGCAGGGGAGTCTACAAAAACACCAGTCTTTCCCATGCCCCTTGCGGGACGCTGGCCGCAAGGACAGTGGCTGCCCCAATGGCCATACTGGGTTCCAGAGCCTTTACAGGGAGAAAGGGAAACCCACCTACTGGGCATGGAGGCGGTGCAGGGCCCCAACTTTTCACCAGCCCCTCGTTCTGAAACAGGGGACTCTGAAGTACCAAAGGGTGTGTCTAGAGGGGTGGACAATTCAGTTAAGGAGGATTCACAGTTGCCCCCTCAATCAACATCTGCTTCCCCAGAGGATCAAGGAGGGCAAACCCCCTCTGAATGTAATGAAGATTTCAAGGCTTACCAGGACTTACTCAGGCATGTAGCCTCCAACTTAAACCTGAAAGTGGAGGAGCTGGGAGATTTGTCTGATGGACTTTTTAATGTATTATCTTAGGGAACACCATCTAAAGTTGCGCTCCCAGTGCATGAGGGCGTGCTTAAGATTGCTATGACATTATGGCAAAACCCATACTCTGTGGCGCTGACTCTGAAAGCTGCTGAGAGAAGATACTTTATTTCAGCTAAGGATCTGGATTACCTATTTATTCACCCATCCCGGTGCCAATCAGTGAGACAGGTAGGAACAGCTGGGCTCGACCCCAAAAAATAAAGTCCTAAAGAGGCTTGATTCATTAGGGAAAAAGATTTATTTTTCATTTAGCCTCCACTTCCGGGTGGTAAACCACCACGCTGTCTTTGGGAGATATAATTACAACATCTGGACTTCCCTCCAGAGCTTCGAGCCTCTTCTCCCATGGGAGTACAGTTCAGATTTTACAATGCTCCTGGATGAAGGCTTAGTGGTAGCGAAAGCAGTCCTTCAATAGCATATGATTCAATGGACCTCGCAGCACGCTCGATGGCCTCAGCAGTCTGTCTACGGCATTCCTCTTGGCTTCAGGCCTTGGGTCCTTTGCAGGAGGTCTAGTATTTGATACAGGGCCTGCTGTTTGAGGGACCAAATCTGTTCTCTGAAAAAAACAGATGGAAAGCTTCATGAGCTGAAAGATTCCAGAGCTACCGTTAGGTTACTGGGCTTTCCGACACATTACTCGGACCATCAAAATTTCAGACTCCTTCCACCACCACAATTCAAGCCACAAGGTCAATGATACCAAGCACAGAGACAGAAGGACAGCCATGGGGCACAGACATGGTGCCCATCATACATAGGCTTGGCGTCAATGACACCTAGACAAAGTCGGGCGAAACATCCCAGCACTGCTAGGCATCATTTTTGAGGACACACACGAGGGCGATGACCCAGGCTCCCCCTGGGACCCTGTTCCTCCATTTTTGAATTGCCTTTCTTATTTTACCCCTCACTGGGTCAGCATTACATTGGACCAATGGGTTTTGGATATCGTTTCCAGAGGTTATTTGATCCAGTTTGGTTCAAAACCACCACCTTCCCTCCCCCTTTTCAGGGACTCCTCTCACGAGCCAATATTGTTCAAGGAAGTGAATTGACTCCTGGCCCTTGGAGCAGTAGTGGCTGTCCCTCAGGGTGAAGAGGGCAAAGGTTTCTACTCCCGCTATTTTTTGATTCCCAAGTCCAGTGTGGATCTGAGGCCTATCCTAGACCTCTGGAACTTCAACAAGTTTCTAAAGAAGCAAAAGTTTCATGTGGTATCCCTTTCCCATATTATCCCATCCCTAGACCTAGGAGACTGGTTTGCCACCCTCGATTTAAAAGAAGCATATTTCCATATTTCAATCCACAGTGGGCACAGAAAATACCTATGGTTCGTGGTAGCTGGCCAACATTTCCAGTTTACAGTTCTGCCCTTCAGCCTATTGTCAGCACCCAGGATCTTCACCAAATGCGTGGCAGCAGTCGCAGACTTTCTCCGCTGCAGAGATGTGCACATCTTTCCCTATCTCGATGATTGGCTGCTGAAGGGCACTTTGCCGACTCAAGTCAGACAACATGTTGCTCTGACCCTGAACAGCTGCGCCAGACCTGGCCTACTAGTAAACAGAGAAAGGTCCACTTTAGTCCCGGTTCAAAGAATAGAATTTATAGGTGTGACATTGGACTCCTCTGGAGCCAGGGCTTTTCTACCCAAAGCCAGACACTGAGTAATAGCAGACCTAATACAGCAGCTATGATGCTGCCCCACGACAATGGTAAGAAGCTGCCTTCGCCTATTGGGTCTCATGACTTTTTGTATGTATGTAGTACAGCTAGCTTGCCTCAAGCTGCGTCTGCTCCAGGTGTGGCTATCCACAGTATTCAGCCCTGCGTTACACCCTTTGAACAGGGTAGTCACGATACTACAACAGACCCTAGCTCACCTAAGCTGTTGGAAGGACCCCAAACCTGTGCTACGAGGAGTCCCCTTCGTCGAAGAAAGTCCCTTGCTGACCCTGAGATCTGACACGTCAGACACAGGGTGGGGAGCACTCCTCAGTACTCAAGACCAATGTTCCCTCTAAGGTTTGGTGGCTTGTGTGCAAAATTTTCAACCCGTGTGCAGAACTTTTTCTGAATAAAATTTTTGTGCAAATTCATGTGATGAAAATTATTGAAAAGTATAGAACAATGAAATATTAATAAGTTATTTAAAATTGTTTTTATTAATAATTTGAATGTATTTAGGCTTGAAATTAGACACAGATTCCTAACCATTAGAGGAGTAAAGTTCTGGAATAGTCTACCAAGGAAAGTGGTGGGGGCAAAAACCTTAGGTGCCTTCAAGACAGAGCTTGATAAGTTTATGCAGGGAATGATATGATGGACAGTGTATCTTGGTCATTGTCTGTCTTTTACTACTGGTGATAGGTATGATAGTGACCTGGGAAGGGGCATTGGATCGAGTGGGTTCTGAGTTATTACAGAGAAGTTCTTCTTGACTGGCTGTTGTGGACTTGCCCTCATGCTCAGGGTTTAACTGATTGCCATATTTGGGGTTGGGAAGAAATTTTCCCCCAGGGCAGATTGGCTTGGGCACTGGGGGTTTTTTGCCCTCCTCTGTAGCATTGGGCATGGCTGACCTCCTGGTTGATTCTCTGTATTAAAGTCTTTAAATCATGATTTGAGGACTCTAATAGCTCAGTTATGGGTTTGAGGTTCATTGTAGAAGTGGGTTGGTGAGGTTTTGTGGCCTGCACTGTGAAGGAGGTCAGACTAGATGATCATATTGGTCCCTTCTGACCTTAGAGTCTATGAGTATTCTATGCTTATGTGACATTATGTCTCATCAATTCTTCAGTACTGTTTGTCTGCCTTTGTCAGTTTTCCAAAATGAATAAGCACAAAAAAAAAAAAAAAAAAAGTTTAAAAAGTGAAAGCAGGTAACTTGCCTCGTTTTTCATTTTGCACAGCAGCCCATTTTACAATTTTAAAAAAATTGTCCAAAATTGTTTCTAGCCAGTTCACGTGTCCCTTTGTTTGTTTTACTTAAGAGGTCACTGTTAGTAATTTTAATCATGATGCATTTTATTTTCCTTCATTTTATTAGTGGTTGCTATATATTTTTCTCCCAGTTTAGCCCTTCCCTAAGAAGCAACAAGCCAAAAGTTAAAATATCCAACACATGATTTGAACCTGTAACGCTGACATTATAAGGCCTCTGAGTGAGCAACTGAGCTAGGATAGTACTATCAACACAAAGAAGAAAAAAAAAACTTCTAGGAACAAATGATAACTATGTATTACACTGCCCCTTGATATTTTTCCCCTCCCTATAAACTGCTCTTTGTTTGTTTCTTTGTTTTTTTTAAAGATTCTACTTATCAGAAATAAAAAGCTGGACAATCACCTATTTTTAGAATGCCTGGGGGAGGAAGGACATGAAGGTAAAAAGGATCCCTTGGATAGCTCAGGAATGGCAAACCCCCCCCCCCCCAAGGCTGATCCTCAGCTGCGCTTCAGGCCTGCCCCCCTGCCCATCTTCAGCTGCTCTCCCAGGCTGCCCCATCCCCCAGCTAATCCTTGGCCATGGTTCAGGCCTGCCACCCCTTCCAGTCCTCAGCCACTTTGCCAGCCTGAATCTCCAGCCCTGGGCCAAACCTCGGCCACTCTGCTGGCCTGGCACTGCCAGGCCCCGGCCCCACCGTCCCCCTGCCAATCATGGCCGCTTTGCTGGCCTGGCCCTGCCTGGCCCCGGCCCCCCCCAGTTGCTCTGCTGGCCTGGCCCGGCCCTGGCCCCAGCTGATCCTTAGCTGCTTTGTTGGCCTCGCCCTACCCTGCCCCAGCCAATCCTCGGCCACTTTTCCAGCCTGGCCCTGCCCGGCCCTGGCCCCACTTCCCCCCACCGCTCACCCGGCCAATCCTCGGCCGCTTTGCTGGCCTCGCTCTGCCTGTCCCCGGCACCCCTCCCCACTGCTCAGCTGGCCTGGCCCCTGCCCTGCTCCACCCCCCACCCCAGGTGATCTTCAGTCGCTTTTCCTGCCTGACCCTGTCTGGCCCTGGCCCCGGCCCCGGCCCCACTCCCCGCTCACCGCCCGGCCAATCCTCGGCTGCTTTGCCGGCCTTGCCCTGCCTGGCCCCACCTCCCCCCGCTACTCAGCTGGCCCAGCCCGGCCCAGCCCCGCTCCCCCCCACAGTGGCCGATCTTCTGCCACTTTGTCTGCCTCACCCTGCCTGGCCCTGGCCCCACTCCCTCCCCCTGGCCGATCCTCCACTGCTCTGCTAGCCTGCCCAGCCAATCCTGGGCTGTGCTGCTGGCTTGGCCCTCCCTGTGTGCAGGAACAGGACAGCCCTGCACGGGGAGCTTTTTTTGGGCAGCCGCACACCTTGGAGGGAACAAGGAGACCGCACCCAGAATCTCTGCTCACAGGAGGACAGAGATCTCCACATTAACGTCAAGGAGCTGCGGGCAACATGTCTGGCATGCAAAGCCTTTCTTCCCCATCTCAAAAGCACAGTAGTACACGTTTTAACAGACAATACAACAGCTATGTGCTACCTGAACCAACAAGGAGGAGCTTGATCCTCCCACTTTTATTGGGCAGTGGTGGCCTTTTGGGACCTAACGATGTGGCACAACTTCCAACTTCCCGGGAGTCCAGAATGCAGAAGCGGACAACCTCAGCAGGCATTTTCTACCCCTGCACGACTGGTTGCTACATGCAGAGGTTCCAGACATGATTTTCTGGAGGTGGGGTTATCCCTGAGTTAGACCTATTTGCCAGTCAGTGGAACAGGAAATGCCTGTAGTTCTGCTCCCTTTGGGTCCCTGTCCAACGCGTTCCTGATATCGTGGTGGAGGGGCCTCTTACATGTGTTTCCTCCAGTTCTGCTGCTGCTGCTCAAGATGGCTCTGAAAATAAAGAGAGACAGAGCAAATGTGATCTTAGTTGCCCCAGCTTGGCCCCATTGGCCGTGGTTTTCCATCCTCATGGACAGGGAGGTAGCTCCTGTGTGGAAATTCCTGGACCATCCAGATCTCCTATCTCAGGACTTTGGGAGGCTCCTACACCCGGACCAGTGGTCATTGCACCTCTCAGCATGGAGACTCCACGGCTGAATGCGGAGGAAAGAGTGTACTCCCATCAGGTGCAGGAGATCTTATTGGGGAGCAGGAAACTATCAACTCAGATGTCCTATGTAGCTAAGTGGAGACATTTTAGTTCATGGGCACAGTCCCGAGGAGTCTCACCAGTTGATTCATCAATACAATCTATCCTCGAGTACCTACTCCACCTTAAGCAGCAAAGCCTCTCCCTGTCATCACTATGGGTATACCTAGCAGGTATTTCCACCTTCCACCAGCCCCTTCAGGGCAGACCAGTTTCTTAAGGGGGTTGGGTGGCTTCTTCCCAGTATTAAGACCCTATCCCCACCCTGGAATCTCAATCTTGTTCTTGGCAGGCTGACAGGGCTGCCATTTGAACCCATGGCCTCTTGTTCCCTCTTATTGCTATCTTGGAAAGCGGCCTTTCTCATGGCCATAACATCTGCTCGGAGGGCCTCTGAGCTCCAGGCCTTAGCCTCGGACCCACCTTACACTATGCTTTTTAAGGATAAGGTCCAGTTAAGGCCTCAACCTGCTTTCTTGCCTAAGGTAGTCATGCCTTTTCACTACAACCAAATTATATTCCTGCCAGTCTTCTTCCCAAAGCCACACAAGACCAATGAAGAGAGAAGATGGCACACCTTGGACGTGCGTAGAGCCCTGACTTTTTACATTGAGCGCACCAGCCCTTCCCTAGATTGGGCAACTCTTCATAGCAATGCAGACAGAATGAAAGGTCTCCTGGTTTCCTCCCAGTGTATCTCATCTTGGATCGCCGACTGTATTCGCTTCTGTTATTCCATTGTGAAAGTGCTGTTACCAGGTCCGGTGACAGCACACTCTAATAGAGTGCAGGCATCATCTATGGCCTTCTTAGCTAATGTCCCGGTGCTGGACATATGCAGGGCCGCTACGTGATTGTCCATCAGGCCAGAGAGAATGCAGCTTTTGGCAGAGCAGTGCTTCAGTCTGCGCACCAATAACTCCACCCACCATCCTGGATAAGGCTTGCTATTCACCTATAGTCAGAATGGACACGAGCAAGCACTCAATGGAGAAAGATGGTTGTTTACCTGTAACTGTCATTCTCCAAGATGTGTTGCTTGTGTCCGTTACACACATGGCCACTGGCCCCACTTTGGAGTTAGCGGAAAGAAAGGACTGAGTGGGTATAGACATGGGGGAGCCTAATATACTGCAGCACTAGTGGAGTACTCCAAGAGGCACCCGAGCTGTGTCTACGGCTACTGCTTTGGCAAAAAAAGTCTCCGGTGACTCTGCTTGCAGGCGTGTGAACACTTATAGTCAGAATGGACATAAGCAACACATCTCGGAGAATGACAATTACAGGTAAGTATAACCCGTTTGCCAGGGCAGGCTGGCAGAACAAGGGCCGGGTTCTGTAGCTAGGGGTTTCCCAATAATGTAGCACCACCAACCGGCTCGAGTCCCCACCCAGATTTCTGGGAATCCTGTACTGTTTCCTGGGCACCCCAAAGGGGTAAGGCTTCCCTACTTGCATGCATGAGACTGAGTGTAGTAGACAGAACTTTTAATAGTAGCAAAATGGAGTGTAAATGCCAAATAACAGAAATCAGTACTGATTTAGCTACTCAGTACAGAGCAAAGTTCCCAACAACCCATCCTGCATAACAGAACATACAAGATTTAATGGCAAAACCGGCACTGATCTGTGGAATCAGTACTAACTAGGCTCCCAACCAACCCTAGGGTACATAGGGAGTGTCTTTCATGCCAGCTGTCTGCCAACGCCATCTACTGGTCACTCACTCCATTCTCTAGAACTGTTCCTTGGCTCTGCCCGCTGTCTGCCGGCTCCACCCTCTGATCACTTGTGCCACCCAGCTCGCTGCTGGCCGCTCTCACCATCCGCAGGCTCCTCCCACTGTCCACCAGCTCTGCCCTCCAGTCACTCACGCTGCCCAGTTCGCCGCTGGCCGCTCTCACCATCCCCTGGCTCTGCCCACTGTCCACCACCTCTGCCCTCTGGTCACTCTCACCACCCAGCTCACTGTCTGCTGGCTCCCGCTGCTCTCTCCATCTGCTGCTCCTCTTCAGTAATTTCAGCTCAGAGAGGGAGAGTTCCCTCTCAGCTCAGAGTCTGCCTTTCTCTAGTCACAACAGTTCTAAAAACATAAAATAGCATGAGAACACCTACTATCTTTAACATAACAAAGGGGCCTAAAAGAAGCCTAGCCCTAGAACTGTCATGGGGGGGGGGAGCCTGAAGTGAGACAGGAATGTCTCCAATATTTTGCTCCAAAAAGAGCTAATATAAAACCCCAATCCTCTTTTCTCTTTTTCAGGCTGCAATATGCAGTCACCTTTTTTACAAGCCTCTTTTTAACTAAGGGTAGTTTTTACCCTTTAACTAATCCAGACAGATTTGAAACAAACAGAGGATAGCAATTTACAAAAAGACAGTATTTTATATTTCCCTTCAGTAGAATTACAGATATTGACAGATTTTTGAGCAGATTAACCCCAAATACCATTACCCACAATGCGCTGCAGCCTGTATACAAATACCATGCTAATACAGGACCCATGGAGATTAGTTGCTCCCCTTCAGCAGCTGTTAGGCACAGTTCCTAAGCCTGCCTTACATAAGCAACCGTCTTTCTGCCTTCCCCACTGAAATAATGGTGGGTGGTAAAGTAGCCTTAGTGAGGGTAACAGGAAAGCAATAAATATGCACATCAATCTTGCACCTTCTGATGCATTACTGTGAACACATCATTATGTTAGTTGTGTCCCTTACAGTCTCCGTGATCACCTGAGTTTTTAGATGAAGTAGTTGGGTTTGTTTTAAGTGGTCAAGCTAGTGGGAACTGGATGACAGGAGTTAGGGTGAGCTCAGTAGTAGGGAAATTAAAGGCAAGTAGGAGCCAGCCAAGAGAAAACTGGGTAGGGTCCAGTACTTTACTAAATAGGCAGGGCAATCCCTGGGGTAGGGCGAGCGGGGCAGCTGGCCAGGGCCCTGTGCTTTGGGGGGGCCCCGCGGGGCCTGCATCACTGCCCCCCCATGCTGGGGACCTGGTGAGCCAGCCAAAAGCAGCAGCCCAGTTTAGCGCTGCTGGTTCAGCCACCCCTCTCCTCCCTGCCATGTGCACTGCTCTCGGCTCTGTACCATTGCAGTGTGGAGGGGGTGGGAGTCAGTGCGGAGCTGGTGTCATTACCCTCCTGCCCCAGCTGCGCTGCCTCCCCCATCCTCACTGCTCCGGCACAGAGCCGAGAGCATCGCTCATGGCTGGGGGTGGGGGGGCAGCGCTGAACTTGGCCACTCTTTTGGCTGTCTTGTCGCAGGAGCCTGCCCCCCAGTGCCAGGGGGTGAGTGTGGGACCTGCAGAGGATGATTTGCCCGGGGCCCCATACCTCCTTAGGGATGGCCCTGGGGACTGCCACCTCCCTCCCCCCCCCTCCCCGTTCAGCCACAGCTTGCTCTGGGCTCACAGGAGCCTGCAGAGAGGCAATGGCCCAGCAAGCCCACTCCTTTGGTTGCCCCACATGTGCAGCAGAGGAGAGAGCAAAGGCGGGGGGGCGGGGGGACAGGACAAGATGGGACTTTCCCTTCCAAAAAATTCAGGGAAGCAGCAGGCAGGTGAATGGGCTTCTCTCGTACCATCCTTCTCAAGTCAGATGGGGGGTGGGATGCAGCTCTTCAGTCTCTCACTAGGCCTGTAAAGCGCTTTGAACATCTCTGGCAGCCACAGGTGAACTCCCTGGTCCTGCAGCTCCAGGGCAGCTGAGGGATGCATCAGACGAAGCCCAAAATGTAGCAGGTTGCAATCAGACTAGCCCCAAATACCACTGTCTATCTATGACTACTCAAAATAATTTGCAAATGGCATTCACAAAGTAGCCCAATTCCACAGTCATGGGAGCAGGTGAGCATCTTCAGCTCCTTTTAAAGTCAGTGGGAGGAGAGGGCATTTAGCACTTGTGATGAGACCTGGACATGGGTTTGGGATTCAGCCCCAAAATTAGACCTAGATTCAAATTTTAACATCCATAAATTAGAAGAGTTTGGCTCCAATTCAGACCTAGCTCTAGTCTACAAAGAATTAGCTGTGATGAGTAACAAACTGGCAAAGAAAACAGTGGCAAACACTAGAAAAACTTTTTAAAACTACATTTAAATGTAATGAACTTTAATGTGGTTATACCTACTTATGCCAGTAAATATCTGAGTTTGGTCTATAGTATTCTGAAAGATTACCCTTCCAGGATCTGCTTTATAAGGATAATAAAGGTTAAACTCACCAAAGCCTTTATGAAATTTAAGGTTAACCCTTGAATCCCCTTTTTTTGTGCATAGTGTGACAAAGAACTAAGTATAGTTAGCATATTTCAAACCTGTAATCAGTCCTTTATCCATTTACTACCCTCCGCTGAGGTCTATATTTTAGTATTTGTGGCAAAAATAGACTGTACCCTGAGAGGTCCTTGCTCTACATCAGGTCATTGATCTGCATCAGGGGATTTAAAGTTTTGTTGTACAGTAAATAATGAATTTTGGATTTGATCTTGTTTTACTTGTTAAACCCTCTTCAGGGCTATAAAAAGTGGAAGATTTGGGGGGATACAAAAACCAAAGAAACTCTGTAGGAAGTGCAGTGGGTCAAGGGAAGGCTTGATGATAGCAATAAATCTAAACATTTGTGATATTAGTGACAGCAACAGATCAGTGTCTTGGGTATGTATCGAGATTATGTTCAAGAACATCTCTTAATGACCTCTGTGTCCTGTATAATGTAGTACAACACTATAAATGGAAGGGCATTGAATCCCATGAGATTGTAGATATTTTAGGCTGTTATTTCAATAATTTTTTTAGTTTCATATAATTTATTACTTTGCACAGCTAAACTGTTGGAAGGTGATTTTTGAGCACCACTGTGACTGACAAAAGACTATTTTAAAAGGAAAAAAAAATTCTTGCTCTTGCCCCTGCCAGTAAGCAATAAGAAAGATCCATTCCCTACTCAAGTGGTGCTAGAAATAACAGAAATGTGTATGGTTAGAAAACATCAGGAAAAATACCACAAATCAGAATTTGGCTCAAGCTATTCAATCAGTATAAGAGAAGAACAAAAATGATGGTGAGGTAAAACAAACAAGGAGTCCCGACTGTGGCACTTTAACAAATTTATTTGTCACATGAGCTTTCATGGGCACAATCCCGCTTCGTCAGTGATCATGAGGGAGCATTTATTTTTGGTTTAGATTTTTACATCCTTCCTGTCTCTCTGTTGGCACAGAGCACAGAAACTAGTCTTTTCCATTATTCTCTGTTACTTGCTGTTGCTTTCATCTGCTGTATGGTGTTAAGATCAACTTTTCCACCCTCCCTGCTAAGGGGTCCTCTTAAATTTTCTTTTGAGTGCCCTCCATTCTTCACACCAGTTGGTTTCCACCTGATGGCTTCATGTAGGAGTCTCTGTGTTGTCATCCAGAGTACATGCCCCACATACACAGAACCCGTTTATCTGGTCCAGTTGAGAAAGGTACAAGATCAGATAATCAATTCAGAATAAACTGGAAAATGGGAAAATGCTATGCTGCAGCGCCACCTGGTGGTCATGTGACAGATCCTTTGCCTATTCAAGCGACCTGCATGCCAAGCACTGCTCAGGAAATTCTTACTGTCTGGTGACTGGAACATTGCTGACCATCTGACTGAGTCTCTGGATGCCATCAAGCTCACTCAGTGAAAGGAATTTATGGAGAAGTTTAAGCTTTCTTGTTCCAGCCAGAAGTGCAGGAACTTGATTCATGGGCCAGCCCTGCTCAAGAGCTTCCAGCCCCAAGTTGCCCACTAATTAAGCCCAGCGAGACTGCAAACCATCTTCTGCAGGCAGCAGAAGTTCCATTGGCGAAGTGATTTAAACACAAAGGGTATGACTAATAGCACCAACTTTGACATCAGAATGTGGGTTGGAGTCAATCAGAGCCATTCACAGTTGATGAGCTGTAGAAGGCCTTTCATTTCATCAAATCTGCCACAGAGGTGGAGTTGTTCTGGAAAAATACTAATATTCCCAGAAATGGGTTGAAGAGTGTTGAATACAAGCTGCCCCTTGAGCCTCTATCAACTCACGTTTTGTATAGCCTGGTGGAATAAACACTAGGAGACAGGTTTCCAAAACAAACACTGTTTATTAAACAAACCCCCACCCCAGTTACAGTAAGGTAAGCTATCCCTTCACACCCTGTCCAAACACACCCACTCAGTAGGCCAACGCCCAAACCCCAAAACCTTAAACTAGGAGAACAACAGGAAAAGGGAAAGCAAGAGGACCTATATGCCCAACCACCTGGACTTCCCTTACAGTCTTGCTTCACTCTACACAGGGCGTTGGCCTACGACTCCTCCGCAGTCTTCAGCTCCAGGCACAGGCTGAGTCCCACCACTGCAAGGAACCACACAGGGCTTGACTTGATCAGTGGCTCTCAGGCCACGCTGAGCTCCTCCGACCGTCTACTTCTGGGTCCAGGTCTGGCGTCCTCCGAGCGTGGACCATCTGTTTCTGGACCGCTGGTGGTCTAGTCCTGCAACTAGAGTCCATTCACCCTAAGCAAATTCCAGGGATCCCAGCCTCTCAGGGTAGACCAGGGCCTTGGAACACAGTCCCAGGCTCCAAACCTGAGAGTCTCCAGATGGATCCTGCTTCAGGGTCTCTCCCAAGCTAGTCCGCTGAGTGTCCCACAACGATTCCTCCTCTATTTGCACTTGGGGCTTCTGGTGCCCAAGCCAGAGTCCTCAATTAGGAACAGTCACACTCAGATCTCCTACTCCGCCTCTTGTAGCTGAGGGCTTCCAGGTGCCTCAGCCCAAATCCCAGCAATGGAGCAAATCCACACACACCGCTCGAAGGTGTCCCCTCCAGTGGCAGGTGCTTAAACCAAACTAGCCAACCTGCCAGTCTTCTGGTCTTCAGGCTCTTCTCCAGCCCCAATCCACAACCAAACACCAGCAGGATTCCCCTGAAAGGAACAGGAACCCCTTTTCCCAGCCGGCAACCTCTCTAATCAACTTTGTGGCCCATTTAAACTGCCCAATCAGGGTGTAGCATTCTCCCGCTGTGGAGGGTCCTACCAATCCTCTAGCAGAGCCCACAGAAAGTTCCAGCAGTAAACAACCTTCCCCCCAATCAAATATAAAACTTTATGGAAGGTTCTCGCAGCCCTTCTGCCTCTCCAATCAAATGGCAGTCCTGAGAGAAAGTTCTCGGGCTGCCAGGCAGACTCTGAACCTTGGCTGCCTGTCAATGTAAGATAACTGTTACATTACTGGATTGCGCAACTCTGCTGGTTAACATAACCAAGCCTACTGAGGCTGGTTAGGTACACTACTTAATGGCAACTTGCCATTATAACAAGCAAAAATAAGGGATATAACAGAAACTTACCCCAACAGAGTATAGTAACATCTTGCTGGAATTCCACAAGTTCCTTGAACCAAAGGCATCTTGGTGGCTAACTAACTTCTGCACGTGGACCATAAAGGAAAACAAGTTACCACGGACTTGACATCAAGCAAAGGTTACTGCTGTTCTTAAACTGGGACAGGACCCCTCCAATGTGTGAAGGTACTGCAATGTTCCCTCTAAGGGGCCAACACAGCTAAGCAACATAGGTTGCTTGCTGTGCAGCAGTCCTCACCAGTGCAGGCCAGATCCTGCTGGCTGGCTGGGGGTGGGATGGGCGGGCAGGCGGGTGGAGCAGCCTCCGACCCTGATGGTCCCCCCCAAGAGTTGCGGGGGGCAGTTAGGGCCCCCCTTACCTGGCTGCAGAAGCAGCGTGGCTGGGCCCCCGCCCACTCCTTCCGCCAAAGGAGCTCTCACTGAGCCTACACAGAGAGTCTGTGCAGGCTCAGTGAGAGCTTACTCTGAGCGGTAATTTTAAAAACTCCCAGCTCAGAGTCGCTCTCTGGGCAGGGGCTGCAGCTGCCAGCCGTGCACAGCAGGAACTGTTCACTGTGCCAGGCAGCGCCTGGGGCTGCAAGGCTGCACAGCTTAGAGGGAACATTGCTGCCCAGTATCCTTACTTTCAGTATGTTTCACAGTGTTTGAGCATTTGATACTCCAATGAATTGCTCCAGATTTGGACAATGTTTTACAAGTTAAACTGGCAAGGTTTAGGAGAGGATGCAGCATCTGTGAACAAGTCTTAGCCTTGATCACCTTTATCAAAAACAGTTTTCAACAAAATCTAAAGAAAGGAGCTTTCTTCTTGGATTTAGCCACTGCCTATGGCAGGGGCATTACTGGCACTGGGCATGCTGGGGCACGTGCCCTGAACCCCAGCGCCAGTGCCCCAGATCTCTGGCCCAATTGGGCTGGAGATCCGGGGCCCGACTGCCAGCAGCCTGGCCGCCCATGGCCGCGGTGGCTCCGTCCCCCGCCGAGGATGCGGGGCCTGGCCCCGACTGGGCCAGGGGGTGGGGCCTGTAGGCTGGGGGCATGGCCTGCTGGCCTGGTGCAGGGCCTGGGCCCATGTCCCAGGTCCCTCCCCCAGCCAGCAATGCCCCTGGCCTATAGCACAGTTTGGCATGGAGGTCTTTGATATAAACTCCTCAAATTACCCCAAATTGGATGGCTGAAGCAGTAGAGCTCTTTCTCCAGAACAGGTAGTTTACAGGAGTAATTTTCAGACTTTTTTTCTTGGGACCCAATTGAAAAAAATCATTTATGCCTGCAACCCAACAATTACATCTTTGAGCAATGATTTCCAGTCTTTTGGTGGCAGTACCTGAGGGTTTGTGACGCTGGTACTGGGTCTCAACCAGGTGCATTGCTGGCACTGGGCATCCGGTGCACGTGCCCTGAATCCCAGCACCAGTGCCCCAGGTCTGGAGGATCCCGCCTCTCCCGGTCTCCAGCCTAGTTGAGCCAGAGATCTGGGGCCCAGCTGCCCACGGCTGCGGCAACCTCGTCCCCAGCTGGGGATCTGGGGCTCGGCCGCGGAGGCTGCTCCTGGCCCTGTCCCTAGTTGGGGATCCGGGGCCCAGCCGCCCACGGCCGTGGCCACAGCAGCCCCGTCCCCGGTGGGGGATCCAGGGCCCAGCCACCCGTGGCCACAGCAGCCCTGTCCCCAGCTGGGGATCCAGGGCTCGGCCGCCCGCAGCAGCAACGGCTGCTCCATCCCTGTCCCCGGCCAGGGATGCGGGGCCCAGCCGCTTGTGGCAGCACGCAGCAGCTTCTGGCCCTGTCCCCGGCTATGGGGCGTGGCCTGAGGGCTGGGGGGGGCCTGCGGGCCAGGGGCAGGGCCTGGGCCGGTGCCCTGCGTCCCTCCCCTGGGCAGCGACACCCCTGGTCCCAACCCCATGTTTGAAAACCACTGGTATAGAGTACACATGCACAACTGCTGTTGTTAACCCCAGAATTTAAACCCTTTGGCTGTTAAGGCAGTTTTTCTCTTTATTTAAGGACAACGACACTGTTCTCTCTCAGAGAAATTCAGTGTGGTCTGCTTGCCTAAATGGGTAAACCTCTCTGGTGGAAAATACGGCTACAGCCCCGCCGATCAAGAACAGACTTAGAACAATAAATTCTTCGAAAACAAGTATTAACGTTTATTTTTGATTATGATATTACAATGAAATTCAAGAACTGAAAATATTTATCTTAACAATCAACAATCATTTATCACAGTGAGCAAAGCATAGAATGACAATTAAATAGAATGCTGCTCTTCTGCATTACAGTATTTAAAATCACATGAACATAACTATGAACTTAATATTCTATGGCAAATACATTAAAAATCACAAAAATCCTTCCAAATACCTAAATACTTAACAACCTATAACATTCAACAAATGGTGATCAGTCATTGTTGAATGGGTAAAGATAAGCCTTTCTTGGTCACGCTGCACTCAATCAACTTGATTGACAGGCATACCACAAGTAATCTCTTACTTACAGCACTTCACACATCCCTCTGAACTGTCAGTTTGGATCCTATTCTGCTCTGTCAGAGGCAGAAGTTCACCTCAGAATCTGGACATATAAGTCAGAACTCAGTTAGCTGAGTTGTCCAGATCCTTTAGCGAAACCAACGCCTTACAGATGCTTGATGAACCGGTCCGGTCAGGATTGGGTCCCTGGATCCGTTCTGGCTCCAGACAGCTTGATCCTCACTCAGGCTGTTCCCGGTCCGTTGAGTAGTCTCTGTGACGTCCAGGTCTCCATTCAGGGTCTGGTCCAGCCTTGTTCATCCAGTTCTCTGGTCTGTGTGCCAGGTCTGCTCTGGTCTAGTATGATATATTCTACATAAATCTAGATTTGATTAGTTAACTTACCCAGGATCCCTTAATGTCTTATCAGAGTTAGATGTAAAAGGCTGGTCTGTACAGGTAGCCTGTGTGCTGTTTCGGTCCTCCCATTGTCCAGATTCTCTGTGCTGTTGGGATGTCCACTGTCCGGTTTCCTCAGTGACTGGCTGGTCCAGGACCACGTCTCCTCAGCTGCTGGGCTACAGTGGCTCCTCAGGGTCCTCTTCAGTTCCTCTTTGGTGCAGCTTGGCTCAGTGCCAAAGCTTCACAAAGCTGTTTCAGCAAATGTCTCCCTTTTTATACTCTCAGGAGGCCGAGGGGCATGGGGGGGTAGTCATAGCCCTGCGTACTCCAGCGTGAGGGAGGGAGGGGAGAAATGAGTCATACCGCTATTTTTAGAGAATTACATCAGCCTTGGGTAGGAGAGGGGCAAGTTCTAAGGAGTGAAATGAGCTTAAGGTGGCATCCGAAAATAGAATAAGGCTTAGGGCAGAATGTACGGGGGAGGGGGTCCTCCTTAAAAATCTGAAAATGGCTGCCAGCCATGTTGAATGCTATCTTTGTTACACTAACGAATTACTTTCTAAAGTATCCTAATTGTAACTATTACTTTGTAACTAAGTTAACAGTTGTATTACTACTAAGTAAGGATTAACCTGAGGCTTTTAAAAAGGGTTTTCTCCATCAGTCTGCCTTCTGCCATTTTCACTCATAAGTTTAAATAATTCTAGGACAAAAATCCCTAGCTACACTGTAACTCTTGGAGTGTAAGATGAATGGCCTCCCTCAGCTCTCAGTTCTTTCACCAGTACTGTTCAATGTGTAAGTCAGCAACCGGCCAGCTATATTTTTAAGCAAGTTTATCTATGCTGATGACATCTGCTGTAGCTACAATGCTCTGTCTCAGAAATTGATACAGCCTTGATGATCTGAATCTCATGACAGACTATTGTAGTTGATGCTGCCTGCAAATGAGCTTTTCTAAGACAGTTTCTAGTACATTCTATCTGCATAATACAAGCAAAAACCGTGAGTTAAATGTTTTCCTCAATGGCCAATCCCTGCAGCACAATTCAAACCTCGTTTACTTTGGTGTGACATTGGATAGTTCATTAATGTACTGCAAACACTCGAAGAAGACAAAATCAACATTTGGAACAACATACTCAGAAAATTAGTTGGTTCAGCCTGGGGTACAAGTGCTTGGACACTTGCCTTTGCCCACTATTTAGCGACAGAGTACTGTGCTCCTATCTGGGGTCACTCATCTTACATGAGAATAGTCGATGTAGAGGTTAACAAAGCTATGCATGTTGTTACCAGGACTTTACAGGTTGCCCTTTTGCCATGGCTATTAACATGGCAACAAGGCAGCACCCCACATTTGCAGTGAGAAGGCCTCAATCTCGCTGTTGACAGATCTGCAGGAATAGCAACCTGTGGCTGTACTCATACCTCTTCAAGAACCCACCAGCTTGCTGGTCTTCTAGATGTCCATTACAGTCATTCACATCATCCCAGGATACGATGGTGAAATCTGCCTTGTGCTATGAGTGGTCAGTGATGACAGTTGTTAGTCATTCTCTCATCACACTGCTGAACTGTTTTCCAATCAGCAGGGCAACTGTGCAGCCAATTTTTTTAAATGGGATTTTTCTAATGATCCATGATGCAACTGTGGTTAACTCTAGCTTATGCTGCACTTTGTTGTCAAATGTCCACTGACCTATTTTGGCAGCGGACTACTGGCTCTCCATCTGGCTGATGATGACGTTATTAAATGGCTGGTCACATTACACATATGCTGATATATGGCTCAGCCTTTTGCCTTGTAACCCTGGGAATCTTGTAGCAGTCCAGATTTGGTCCAGAGATCTGACCTCAGTAGCCTATCAGTAGGCCAAAGCCTCACCCTGGCTTTGCTCAACAGGGTTATTTCCTTCAGACTGATCTTAGTACCCTGAATTTGCCCCAAAATTGTCCTACTGCAGGAACCAGCCCCTCACTGGACTTCCACAGAGGAAGTGTTTGGTTTGTTGCCATCACACAAACAATAAAAAATGCCAACCTTTTATTTATCTATTTATCACATGAACTTTCATGGGAGAAAATTCCACTTTGTTACAAGGTCATCCACGGCATTCACTAAGCTCAACAAGTTATGGAAATCAAAGATTTTCAACTCAAACATCTCAGTGCTACCAGATGGAGAGGTTTGGCTGAAAGTGTATCTCACCTTTAGAGTTAAATCCTGGAAACTGTGAAGAGTTAATAATCTGTGGTTACTTATACAGGAGAATTGAAGGGAAAGGAAGCTGGGATGCAAAGGGACCGCACGCAGGACCTCTGTAACAGAACCGTAACGTAACATTTTTGTGCCCCTTCCCATTAGCGGTGCTTAGAGCTGTCACCGCAAAGCTGCCCCCTTAATAGCGTGGCTTTATTGAACCACTTTGGGCTGCCGGGGCCTTTGCCCTGTTGGCCGCGCCGTAGTTATGGCTCTGCTCTGTGATTCTTGCATTCAGTGAAACTGAGCTGTGCAATGGTCCGATCCATGGGACCGTGAAAGAAGGGATGGAGTTTTGTATCTGTAGCTAGTAGCAGTATTGCCAGCTCTCACAATTTTATCATGATCTTAGCAACTTTCAAGTGCTTTTTACCTGTCTCATGAAAATATGATGAAAGGCACCAGCTCATGTATTTCCCCTTTCAAAATGACCACTGCCTCCTATTACTGTTACTGGGCTTGAAACCAGCATTTCCTTACAGTCTGTCTGTGTTTTGCAGTGAAGCTGCCCTTAATAAAGTTGACTGCCACTTCCCACTGTTTTTAATTACCTTGAACCCAGGCCCCCAGACAAACTGGCTGCCACTCTGTTGTTAAGGGGTGCAAAGAGACCACAGAGACCGTGAGGAGCAGCAGGAAAACTATGAAAGGTGGATGGGAAGAATGAATGTAATAGGGCACTGGGCGGAGTAGGAGGCTGTTTAGTGGGATGCAGGTACAGGAGGGAGGAGTGGTCTGGAATAGATGGAGGAAGAGAGTGGAGGGGGTGGTTTGAAGAAAGTAACAGCAGGAAAGCAGTGGGGGAGGGAGGTGCAGAGAAGTTGCAGGGGCAGGAGTTGAGGTATTATTGAAATGTTGCTTCTTGCAAATGGCAAAACCAGTTCCACATTATTTAGGTAGTGATGTTATCATTTATATAAATGATTGCTATAAAGTCCTTTTATATGTATATCTGTAACTCATCACCTCTAAAAAGTAAATATAAGTTACATGTACAAGTGTGAATCATAATATATTAATTAAGTTAGTATCTCTCAATTTTTTATCATCATACTGCCTGTTATCAAAGGAAATTAGGAGGGCAGAGAGTCAAGAAGTAAGAAGATAGGGAAGGCAGTTCCCAGGGGTTAAAGTATAATTTGGTGGGCCCAGGAACCGTCCTAAACTTCCAGGCCCCCTTCCAGCATGTCCAGGTCCCCTTTATGCACCCCAGCTACTGTCTCCCCACTCCAGCTACTGCGCCCAAAATGCCTGCCCCCATCAGACCCCTCTTTCCCCATGTCTTCCTCAGCCCCAATCCCCCTTCCCCAAGCTCCCTGCCCCCATGTACCCACTCCAGCCCTCCTAACCCCCCAGCTCCCCCATCTTCACTCCACCCCTTTCAGCCCCCCAACCCCCTCTACACGTTCCCAGCCCCCTTCAGTCTGCTTGTCCCCCTTTCCCCACTCTACCACCTTCAGCCACCCCTATTTTAAATGGTGGGCCCTGGAATGCAGCATTCAAGCTCCATTTTCTATTTTTAGTGGCCCTGGAAAGCTGGCGTCCTAAAACTAGTGGCCCCTGGAACGCTGTTCCAGTGCTTTCTGGCTCACTTTAACCCCTGGCAGTTCACCTCTCAGGTGTGAGGCACTGGGAACATGAAGTCTCCATCAGAGCAGACACAGAAAGGCACGCATTTTTGTGTGCATTAAAGGCTGATATTTTTCAACCTAAAATTCTCCCACATACAATGTGAGAAGACTAAGAGAGAGAGAGAAAAAGTCAAAAGACTGAAAAACACGATTTGATTTTAAAAGAAATCTCATTATTTTGGGGGCCAATCACATTTGATTTTTGATTTCTTGAAGTTGGCAGTACAGCAGTAGGTCTGTGAGCTGCAGCTCCTCCTCAGGAAGAAACCCTGAATATTAGGGTTCTGCTCATACACTGTTGTAGCAGCTATTGCTGGTTACCTGAGCTATGCTTTCTTTTAAATAAAGGTTATTTATCAGAATCCACCCAAGACACGACAGGCCCTTCCTGGTAGCCACCATGGACCAGCACAGACATCCGTGCTTGGGACAGTTAGGGGAAAGAAGAAAGGCATATGATGAAAGACACTGGACAAAGGTAACTTACTTTGAAACTATTTTAATTAATATTAAAGACTGAGAGTCAAATCCATCCCTATAGTAACCCATCATCTTCAGCTAAATTACACCAAGGATTAATTTGATTTGATAATTTTAAATAAGAATGTGGAATTCAAATTTTAAATAATCTATTTAAATTACTGACAAGTTCCAAAGGGGGTAGCTGTGTTGGTCTAGTTTAGTGAAACAAACAAGGAGTCCTGCAGCACTTTTAAAGACTAACACATTTATGTTTCATGTGAGGTTTCATGGGTGCGGTCCCACAATCACAGGATTTATCTTCCCTTCCTGTTCTGTAAGACTTTTTTCAATGTAAATTTAGTGCACTCTGGTATCTAACAATGTGAGACTTTGCCAATGAAAGCTCAGGTGGAAAATAACTTTGTGGGTCTTTAAAAGTGCCACAGGACTACTTGTTTATTTTGCTGAACTAGACTAACACAGCTGCCCCTTTGGAACTTATTGGACTATTTGAAGTATCACTAATTGTGAACTTTTAAGTTTCTTGCTATTCAAGAGTTTCTTGTTATTCAAGAAGCACACTATTGCAAACACTATCCATAGTGCTCTCATGAACAAATACTATCCTAATTTTATCTCTGAGAGCTAGATAAATTAGACTGTTGTTAAATATAATAGACCTGCTTCATCCCTGATGCCTCAATTGAAGTCAGGGGAGTTGTATCAGGTGTGACTATGTCCTCTGTGAATTATTCTCCAAATGATAATGACCAGAAAGACTGATCAAAGACTACTGAAGGACAACTCCTTTCTATGCACACACACAGACAATTTAATGGGGACTAAGAATGTGATTCATGAAAAAGAAACCATCTATAAGAGCATTGTTAGATCTGACTATTTTAGAAGATTTGAAAATTCAGGCCAGGTCTGGATTTGAATGAGAATCCTTCAGGGAACATTGAATTTTTGTTTCTCAATTTTCAAACTTCAACTTGCAAAATGATGCATGGTCTGCTATATCACATGGTTCTTTGCAAAGTACTGTGGGAGTGGCGTCATAGGAAGCAACACCGGGTGCTGCAGAGCAGTGGAGTGGGAGGACTTTGGGCAGGGTGCGATAAGTTTGTTGGTACTGAGGGGTGGATGCGGGGCCGATGCTGGATTCAGATATAGTTCTAGGTGCTGGTATGGATATTGGCTTTTTTATTTTTCTCCCCATCTTCTCACACTTACAGGTTATTTAGTTCAGAGACAAGTGATGGTGTTGATAGAAATGTGGAACAGAGGGGTTGAGCTGTAATGTGTTTGGATGAGAAACGAGCAGGGCAAGATTGCAGCAGGAGGGGGGGGAAGGGAGCAATCTGTTCTTTTATTTAATCAAAGTTGATCATATCAAATCATAGGGCTGGAAGTGACCTCATGAGATCATCAAGTCCAACCCCCCTGGGAATTGAACCCAGGACCTTCTGCATGTTAAGCAGAGGTACTAACCACTACACTATTTGCAGAGATATTTTCTCAGACTCTCACTGGGTTTTAGGTTATTTAATTTTGCTTTTCTCCCACCATCCCCTCAATCATGGGCCTGACCACTGGAGATCATTAAAACAAACAACGAGTCCTGTGGCACTTTTAAAGATTATTAGAATCTCAAGGATGTTATCTGTAAAATATGTGTTAATCCCCAGTACTTTGCAATAATCTGTGCTGAAATTTTGCCATTCTGCCAATCAAGGGTCTCAACTGTGCTTTTAAGACGCCAACCCCACATTGAAGGGTTTTTGGAGCCACACAGCTCCCAGAAATATTTAGCACATGGCTTCTCAGATGCACAGGAGGCGTGACTGAGAAGCACTTAAAAGCATATTACCATCCAGAACTACTAGTATATGCATTGTATATAAGGAATGATGAAAATAATGCCTGGGTGCTGTGTTGTAGTGGTAATTCTTAATATTGCAAGAAAACTTTAAACTTTTCTCGTCGCTCACTATAATTCTCAGATGTTGGCTTCTCAATGCACAAATAGCTCAGAAACAGCAGAACTTTAAATATACTAACTATATTATCAAGGCAGCATTATTAACGCTCTCCATCTTTTGTTGTCATGACCTTTAGTCACTCTTTTGAATAGATGCACAGATAACTTTTTCTGTGTTGTGCCTTCCTGGCACACAGTGGGCGATACAAAGGTCACATATATGGTAAGTTCCCGGATCTGGTTGCCAGTGCAATCTTCTTTTCATCATCCTGATGTGTTTGATTACAATAAACATGTTAAACTAGAACAATCTGAAAAAGGGAAGAAACAGAGGGATTTTAAGTGTCACAGAGAACCATACAACAAATCCTTAATCACAGTAAAAAGAGGCTTTATACTCTGGAGTCATGTGGCACTTAAAGACTAATAGAACTCCTTCATTTTTTTTGCTGGACTAGACTAACACGGCTACCCCTTTGGAAATCGGCTTTAAACTCTGCCTGAAAAATTAAACACAATGGTGCTGTCTTCCTTCAAGGAATTAGAATAGGTTATGAAAACCAAGAATCATGTAAGAAACTTGGCAGCAAAAACAAGGGAGGAACCTTTGAAACTGGCAGAAAAAGAAAAAGCATTTTTACCCATTGACCTTTCCTATTGCAATGATGCAGCAGCCACATTCTCTGAGGATGATCATAAGCAGAACATGTAGCAAGTTGGCAAAAGAAAAAAAAAAAGAGCCAGAAGTGGAAACACTAATTCAGGCTACAGCATCAAACAGCAACCAGAATACATAGCCAGGACTTGCAGTTTTGTTGCTAGCCTGTGCTGAAGACCATAGAAGTATACTGACACTTCTATTGTTATCTGTGCTAACAAGATTAAAATCAGCATAGCTATGTGGCACATAGTATGCCCATGCTTAGTCACATTTTTCACTTGCAGTGTCCAACATGTCCATGCTATAGAATTAACTTGCATTACCTACTCTTACATCAGCCAATCTGAGTGAGGGCCACATTAGGGGATAACATTGTATGGGTGTGCTACAATCTGTGGGGTCTGAGCCCCAATTTGGGGAGATGTACTTGCACTAGTTCTCATTGGCACTACCACACTAGGACTAGTTGTGTAACTGGGGCAGTGGCAGCACAAGCTAGCCATTTGGAATATATACCTAGGTTGGGGTTCAGGTGCATTTGTATTCAGGATGGGTAGCCCATGCCCCCACTCCACTGTAACTTCACTACTATTTTTAGTGTGCTACCTCACACAAAAGCCTGCAAGTTTGTGTATGCAAGCTGGGAATCCCACTCCTGATTTGCAGCATAGACAAAGCCTTAGAGCAGGGGTCTCAAACACATGGCCCACAGGCCACACGTGGCCCCTAAAGCTGTTTGCTACGGCCTGCGATGATGCTATTGTTACCGACATTTGCAATATGGTCACATGAAAAGGTTTCAATGGTGCAGCCCTCGGGCTAATGGCCTAGTCCTCCTGCGGCCCTTGGGGTGATTTGAGTTTGAGACCCCTGCTTTACAGGCTTCAAGCCAGGTGCTTTTCCAGACTGAAGGAATCCGGCATCCTCCAGACTGGATTCAGGTCTGCTCCATTTATGCCAGATTTAATTCACTTTTCCCGCTAGACACTCAGAAAACCTAGTAAGAGACTGAACATTATTTCTTGGTCCCAGTCACCTGACAGGGCTCAGGGCTCCCAGCGGTTCCATGTCACACCAGTCTAGGGTTACCAGATATCAAAGCGTCAAAAGGAGGACAGGGAAGTACGAAAAGGTCATTGGAGGCCATATAGCGAAAACGTAGTATTAATGTCATAGTCTTGTTTTTAGGGGCCTGGAACGCTTCCCTCTAAAAACAGGGTGTTTGGGGGTGTTCCAGCAGACTTTAACCCCTGTAAGCAAAAAGCCAGACAAAATCACGTATTTTTAAAACGCCTGCCAGGAGGAGGACGCAAAGGTACAAAGGACATGTCCTCCTGTTGCCTGGCACCTGGTAACCCTGCAGCAGCCCCCTCTGGCTGGGGGCAGAGGCGGGGGCCCAGGTGTGACGGGGAATAACGGGGAGGGTGGTGAGGACGAGAGTGACTCAGGACTGGGAGGTCGAGGCTGGATATTAGAAAAAACTTTTTTACTAGGCGAGTGGTGAAGCCTTGGAATGAGCTGCCAAGGGAGGTGGTGGAGTCTCCATCTCTGGAGGTGTTTAAGGCCCGGCTGGACAAAACCCTGACTGGGATGGTTTAGTGGGAGGGGTCCTGCCTCTGGCAGGGGGTTGGACGAGATGACCTATGAGGTCCCTTCCAACCCTGTGGTTCTGTGATTGGGGGAAATCAAATCAAACCAAGCAGGGAGAACTGGGGCGTCTCTCAGGGGCAGGGAAAGCAGCCGGCAGCTGTGCCCCGGGGCGGAGCCGCAGGAGTTTGGCAGCAGGGGAAGGCGGGCGGCGCGCGGCCGCCATCAGCACCGCGGCCCAAAATGGCGGCCCGGCCAAGGGGAAAAGCCCCGCCCCTCCGGCTGCCCGGACGGCGACTCTGGCACCGCCCCCCGCTCGTCTCCTCCTCCCTCGCGGCCTCCTCGCCCATTGGCTGCCGAAGTGCGTCCCGCGGCCAATCAGCGGGCGGGGTGGGCGTAGCCCCGGCCGGCTAGAGCGAGGCTGCCCCCCCTTTTCCCCTCCCCCTCCCGGCCCCGGCCCCTCGCTAGTTACCGGCACATCCCGCCGCCCAGCAGCCAGCCAGCTCGCGGCGCCGGAAGGCGGCCCGGAAGTGCGGGGGCGGCGGCTGGTGGCGCAGGCCGCGGACGGGGAGCGGCAGCGAGCGAGCGGGCGGGTGAGGCGGCGGCGGCGGCGCCGGGCGGGGGATCCCGGCGGCCGGGAGGAGGCCGCGCTCCTTCCCTCGCGCCATGGCGGAGAGCGAGAAGCTGGACAACCAACGGCTGAAGAACTTCAAGAACAAAGGCCGCGACCTGGAGGTAGCTCGCGCCGCGCCCGCGCTCCGGCCTCAGGCCTGCGCTTCCGCCGCCCGCCAGCCGCCGCCGCCGCCGCGGCCTGCCCCTTCCCGGCCGCCGGGCCGGGCCTGCAGGGCGGGATCTGCCTCCTCCCGCCTGAAGCCCCGAGCCAGGCCCCGGCTCTCGGGCCTGCCTCCGCTCGGCTCTCCGGGGCTGGGCCTGCAGCCGCCTCCCGGCCTCTGCCGCGTCTCGGCAGGGCGGCGTGTGGCGAAGCTGCTCCGTAGTATTTGTTATCTGCTGGCCCAGCACCGGTGCGGTATTTCTCTGCCCTCCCGTGGGTTTGGCCTTGTGGCGGCGGCGGCA
Source organism: Podocnemis expansa (assembly GCA_007922195.1). NCBI lineage: Eukaryota > Metazoa > Chordata > Testudines > Podocnemididae > Podocnemis > Podocnemis expansa. Next base: position 4,447,709 of record ML682006.1, read on the forward strand.
GCAGCAGCAGCTGGCGATTGCCCGTCAGGCCATCCCCTCCCCGGATAAGGAAGAAAACAGGGCTGGGTTACAGCGTGTGCGGCTCCCGCCTGAGCCAGCGGAGGCCAAAGGAAACCCTTGTGGGGCAGCGGCTCTCCACTGATCCTTGCCGGAGCCATGGGGCTGCTGCCTCTGTGCCGTGCGGGGTGGAGACAACTGGCCATCTAACCCGCTCCTAGGCAATTCACGGTCTCTTCGTAAACTAGTCTGTATTTAAATCACCTTGAACGCCATCTGAAACCGCTGGCAGGCATAAAACATCTGCATAAACCCCACTTCAGGGGGCACCTGTGGCCAGCTGTGATTTCAGTTTGTCAATGGACTGAACATGTGGAGCGTAATATAATGTAAAATTGAGATGACACAAAAGCATGGGTAAAATTGTACGAGGCCTGCTTTTGAAAGGATACGTTTGTTTCTCTCACTGACTGGGAGCAGGAAAATCGGAGCCTTTTACCTGGGCATATAAAAGTGACCCCAGGATCCAGTAAGGTCTAGGTTTTGACCTCAGTCAGACAAGCCAATATAATTTTTTTTTTTTTACTGATTTGTTTACTTGAAATGGTTAGGGATGTCAGATGGTGGAATAGAGTGTAAAGTGGGCAGGAAATAAATGATTACTTTCAATATAAAATATTTAAACCACATAAATGGGGTTGTGCTGTTTTTGTGTAGAAAATACCTTCCCCATTGAGATTATCCTAAAACTATTTTTTAAAAAAGGAAACTAGGTGACATTTCTGGAATTACAGTGCAGTTATTGTCACGATTTTTACTTGAAACAAACCAACCACATAGAAAAATAACATACAGATGAGAATGAAATATATAAAAGACTTCCCTTATGACTTCTGATGCCTAAACACTGCATTTTAATGTACATTCTCCAAAGTTGTAGTCTCCACATAACAATCCTGAATCCTTCCCACAAAAATTGTAGGCCTTTGTAATTTGGATGACACATCCAAATGGAGTATGATAGCCTGTTTTGGTTTTATTTATTTATGAGATATTAGAGACATCTGTTTAAAGCTCACTCTCTTGTTTTAAAACTCTTTACCTATATTTGTTTCAAGTAACCAGTAAGAATGCTATGATTGAAAGAATATAGAGGAAAATATTTCTTTTAGCTTGTTTATTTTAGGCATTTTACACAGTTTTTCTTGCATGAGAGGGAAACATTTTTAAAATAAGAGAATGTGATTGTAAAACAGGTGGCAGAGGGACTTGGTGATGTGTATAATCCTGTAAAAAGTCTCTAAAATGTCATCTTAAAAATCACTAGATTTCAGGTAGGCTATATTCCATTAGTGTCTGGCTTTCGTTATTTGCTGCTATTGAAGTATCCTTGTGCAAAATGAAATCACTGTTAAGCTTTGTTAAATTTTAGAGACTGACAGCTCTCTAACAAATCTTGGAACATATGCTCAGTACTTAAAATAACTACTGTGGATGATCATTTTTCATACAATAGCTCAGGCTTGTGACTTACATTCTTATTTATTAACTGTTTATATGTCACACTTTTTTCATTACAGCATGAAATGTTGGTAATGGCTGCAATTAAAGTATTTTACTTTAGCAACAGTTTAATAGCTATTTTATCTAGTTAATAATGCAAATTTAATATTGAAATGTTTTTAGCAGAAGAATATTTCTTCACTTCAAATAGAAAACCAGTATTTGATTATTTCATGAGTACTCCTGGTACAGTTAGCTGCTTATCCATTGAAATTTTGAAGTGAAAAAGTTAATCTCTTCTCTGCCATAGCAGTACGCCCCCCCCCCCCCAAGTTAGAAAAGATGTGTAATTGCAACCCCCCCCCCCCCCCCAAACCAGATTAATAGATGGTATTAGAGACCAGTAAAGAGTAACTTTCAGGATGTAGTAGTAGAATGGGGAGAGGATAAAGATTATTTATGATTCTCTTACAAAAGTTTGTGCTTCTGTTGTTCAGAGTCACATGTTGGTACAGCTGTTCAACCCCAGTAACCTTAGACTGTTTAATTGGGAAGTTTTAAGTTATAGGCTGTTCCTACTTCTTATTTACAACATTGTCTTTTAGAAAGACTGTAAAAGAAAGTATTCTAACGTGCACTAGAAAATGAAACTTTAAAACATCTAATTCACATGCTTGCATGTGTATACTTACATATATACGCATACACACAGATGTGCTTATACCTGTGAACTTCTACAAGTATTGTATAAAAATAGTTGGCACTATGTTGTTGTTTGCGTTTTATAAAGTTTTACTAAGTTCTTTTTACATATATGTGCACATATGAGCATGTTGAATTCAAAACATGCAGGTGACATGTTCAACTGAAATATTGGTGACAATTGGTTGTAATATGACAGTTGTTCAGAGAGCATCTAAAATGCACCTTTGCCCAGATTTTTCCTTAAGTGCCTGTTTATTTTCTCCAGTTAGTTTGCTGTCAATATCGTTCTGTCTTTTCACAATCAGTACACTGAAAGAGGTCGTACCCCATTAGCTCTTGTATGTGCCTACTGTTTCAATATTAGCCATATATAATACTAGAGTACAGTACAGATTGTAATAAACAGGTAATTCCTAAAGCTTGAAAAAGCTTGTTAAATGTAAATTTGGATCTGTGCAGATAATATTTAAAGTTACAGGAATAAGTCAGCCTTCACAGAAAACACGTTTATCACATAGCCATGTTGACAAAATTAAATATAAAGTTCAGTGTGTGTCTGGGTCCGTCTCTGCAAGGAACGGATTAGATACCTGAATAAAACTAGTACGTAAGTTCTTCCTTAGTCATCTTATCTTGCGTTTTGTACTAGATGCATGGGCTGTTTGCTTATCCTTTTTAATGTTTTAAGTCTAAAAGGTGAACTGCTTTTCCATTTACTGTAAGTATGGATGAGATACTAGCCTATCTTGTTCCTGGCACTTCCTCTGCCATTTCCAGTCTCTTTTTTTTTTTTTTTTCTTGTCACTTCCTCTTCCTCTGTCAGCCTTGAAACCAAGATTGGGTCTTACCTTACTAATACCACTTTGAGGCTGTCTTCCCCATAGCACCAAGCCAGTGATGTAGAACGAGGTTAAACACTGATAGGTCAGCGTCTCCATATTACTGCTCTTGCTTCATGTTTTGAGCACTTGTAGTTTGTCTCTCTGTACACGAGCACAATTGCATTGCCCTCCAAGTACCTGCCCTGTGTCAATTTCCAAAACTGATGGTTTGTGGGAAATTCTGAAAAGTCAGTGGTTTACTGAGAGACAATAATAAAGTAGGTAATAGAAAAATATGAACCATTTCTGCTGTCGCTGCAGAATCCATTGTCCACAATAGCATTAACTTGTTTCAGACTGATTATAGAGAAGATCTGAGTCTTTCAACAACTGACCAGTTAGATCCAAACATGGCTTTAACTGCCTCTCTCCTGATGGTATGAGTGGATGAGCTATCTGACACTTTGTAATTGATGCTCCTACTCATACAGCTCTGTATTTCTTCAAACTGAAATTTAGACTTACTGTCATCAACTTGGAGTAAAACCTATGTTGAAATTTTCATAAGTGTTCAACTATGGGTAGAGAGACCCTTTTTCCTAAAATGTAATGTTGCTTTGGTTAGTTTGTAGGAACTAATTTATTATTGACATGGATGGGATTGTGACTGAATTGTACTAATGATATCATAAGGAGGTTTTGTCCTGAAACCACTAATCTAGGGCAAGGATGGAAATTTCCTTGGTTTGTTGTTAGGCCAGCCCCAAAATGGCATATTCACCTGCCTATAAGATGTTGACTGGTGTTTAGCTTGTTTAGCGACAGCTGAATCTCTTATCAAATTGACTAACTGCATGATTGTGTGGCCTTTGTTTGAGGAAGAACCTCTTAAATTGCTAGGTGCAGGGTTTTTTTCTTCCCCGTTGTTTTGTGCATCTGCCTGGCCAAAAAGGAAAAAGTTTGTACAAGTGCCAGGTGATACATTTCACATCATGCATCTTAGTCAGCTCTTCTGAAACAGGTTTAGGTTATTATGAGACATGTATCACTTATACAGGAATACAGCCCATAATCACCTCTGTCTGTTGTTACATTCAAACTTCCAGTCCTTGTCTTCAAAGCTTTGGCAGTTCCTCTTATGGTTACATCTTCCTGTGCTCAACGGAAGGCTTCCTCCCGGCAGTTTCCTTCTTCTGTAACCTTCCATGCTGTTCCTTATGAAAGGTAGACTTCAGCTTCTTACGAACAAGTCAGCCATAGAATCATAAGGTTAGAAGGGACCCTTTCTTCAGTCAAGTCTCCTTCTTCTAATTTACTGTAGAAACAAATTGTTAAATATCTTGATCATTACAGAAACAAAAACTTGTCATTTTTGCTACATCTTATAAAAATGGTATGTAATGGCTATAGATAGTGACAGTCAACCTGAAATGGTTAAAATTCAAAGTTAATAGTATTTATAGGTACAACATTAACACCTACATCACCCTTACAGTCTTTGTCATCTCACAATCATTTTCTGTTTTCAAGTATTTCTCTCCTTGTTGACTCTGTGAAAGATCCAAACATGAAACTAATCGGGGAAATATAGTGAAACTGACTACACAGGCAGTACCATTAAATGCATACGGTAAACAAACTAAAAAATAATTTTTCTCCAATATTGTAGTAATCTTAGGTAATACAACAGTAAAGCATTTTCAGGCTTTTTTCTAAATTGAATGTTTGTTCCTCGTGCATGTGCAGTAACTAAACTGTTCCTCATGAATTTGCAGTAATTTAGTAACCAGAAAATTAATCTCCTAGTCTAATATCTAGCTATGTACAGGCTTGTGTAGTTTTGAATTTTACTTCAAATGTCTGGAAAAATGTGACAACACACAAATGTGTATTGAACAGTGTAGAGCCTTGTGCACTCAGGATGTCTGTTCTACTGGAGCCCTAGCCTCAGCTGTGTGTGTACTCTGTAGGACAGAATATTCTAATTATGTCTACATTACAGAATTTTGTTTCCCATTTTTAATATCACTATTTCTGGGTTGCTAAAATCTGAGTAAATCATTAAGGTTGCAAAGTCAAGCAGTTGGGTCAGGAAAAGCTAATGCTGAGGTTTCCTGCACAGCCTTTTGCCTGTTTGCTAGTATTTGAATTACTTGATCATTTGCTAACTGTGTATTCGATAAGGCAGACATTCTACAGATAGAGTAGTATCTGTCTGGAAAGGTGTGTATAATAAACAACCCAGAGCAGTTCTTGAGTTTGCTAAGTTTTGGACAAATATTATGTGCTGTTTCCACAATATGAACTGGGAATAGATCACTGACTTGATGGATTTGTACTGCTGTCGAATCAGTAACAAAGTTTGGGCCATTGCACAGGCTGAACAGTGTATGAGTAAAACATGGCTCAGTAGAAAGTCAAGTAATATTTTTATAGTCTGATTCACTGTGCATCATCCAAGCTGTGTGCAAGGTATTGAGTGGTATCATTAAAACTGCATCATAAGCACAAGGGGATAGTTTGTTGTCCCAGCAGCTTCAACTTTTGCATTTCCTGACATTTCCGTGATTGTTTGCAACTTAAAGCTTTCAAATTTCTTTTAATACAGATGGTAAATAACAAGAGTCAAGCACACCAATTTATAATTATATAAATAATTGTCTGAATATTATTCTTAATGCTATATTCATAATTAAAGTGATTAAGCCTTCTCAGGCCTGGCCTCCACCTACAGCTTAGGCCAACCTGGTTATGTCACTCAGAGTTATGAAAACTTCCAAGCCCTGTGAGAGGTAGTTAAGGTGACCCAAACCCCAGCATAAACACCGCTAGATGGATGGAAGAATTCTTCTGTTGATCTAAATTTGGTGCTGCAAGGGGGTGGATTTATTCCTTCCTTCACTGAAACAAATGTCTACACGACAGCATGGCAATGGCCTAGTTGCAGCTCTATAGCTATGCCTCTGCAGTGCTTGTGTGCTGTAGATAGTGCCTCTGATGTAAATGGAGCCACTTCCCTCTTTTTAGATAAGTCTTTTTATCTCAAGAACAGCTGTTCATCTTTAGCTGCCTCTCTGAGTACAGGGGAATAACTTCAAGTGCCATGTCAGTTTTCATGACTTTAATGTAACACCGGACTAGTTCTAGTAAAATATTCTAATTTCACTCTGAAATAAATATGTTTTTGAAAACCCAAACCCAGCAAGGGCTATATAAATTGTATCTGGAGAATTGTTAAGTAAGTTGAAGGCATCTGTATAAAATTATTGTACTTTTTATTGGGCTGTAATGTTATTTAGAATGGTTTTTATTACCGTGTTTTCTGGTATAAGCAATTAATTCATCTCATTTTCCCCACTACATAATTTATTCTTTGTTTCTGTGGTGTACTTTTCCTGTTGTTGGATAGTCTCTTTGTTAGTTTGCATTTGGACTAATAAATCTGAGGAAACTTGTGCAACTGAGCAGGTATTATATAGCAAAAATAATTTAATTATTGCAGGCATTGAGAAAAGGGCAGGACACCTAGGGGCCAGTCTCAAAAATGAAGAGCCTAGATGTGCAGCAGTGGAGCTCTTGACCACCCCCACCCCTTGAAAAAAGCAGCTGCAGCAGGAGGTGGAGAGGGAGAGGTGGAGATGCTTCAAGTGTCAGTATTGCCAGCTCTTTTTTTAGGCATGGGGGTGGGGGGTGTTTGCCTCCCTGACTACTGCAGCGCAATTAGGTTTCAGCAGCAAAACTTGTGTGCCATGGTGACCTGGTGCCCAGGATTTGTTTAGCTCTGAGTTATTGTGTTAAATAATAGAAATAGAGTGATCTGTGTTTGTTTCAAAATAAAATCCCATGCTCACGATTCCAAAGTGATTACTTGACCCTCATTAAGTCACAGTGGTTTGATCCAGATTGAGAGCATGCTGTAATTATTTTATCTTCAACTTTTCAGACTATGAGAAGACAACGAAATGAAGTTGTTGTGGAGTTAAGAAAGGTAAGGTGGACTAGCATTTCTACTAAATACAACTTTCATGCATTTCAGGTGTTTGCTTAGAATTTAGAGATCTTTTTTTTGTGTCTGAGGCAAAGACAGTCAGTGTGTACTTTTTTTAAATAAATAATTTGAAAGGATGTTTTCAAGCTTCATTTTATCTCCTTTTTGGAATCGATGTAGATATTACCAACCCAGAAGCTAAAAATGCAGTTTTCTATGGATAAATGAATGACTACAACTTTATTTAAACTAGTTAAACAAAGATCTTTAAATAGTCTCTTTGATGTTGACTTGCTGATAACCAGTCCCTGTATTACCCTCTGTTTTACTTACTGTTCTGGGTAGCTCTAATCACTGCACTGTTTTCATTAGCCACATCCCGTAATGTCGTGTTTCAACCACATAGATGAAGTAAAGAATTTTGCTTTCTTCCTCATGTAGTTTGGGCTCTAAGGAATGACTACTTAAATCTGTGTTGCTGAAATCATCTTTTGTCAATACTGTGAATCCCATCCTCACTCCTTGTCTTATACTTAAAACTTGGATGAGCTGTGGACCTAATAATGCCCAAGAACTACAATGAATTATTTTTACTTGTAACCAAGGATATTAGCTTTTCCTTGTCACTTGGAAATGGATAATCAAGCCTGCAACGTGCTTGGGGAAGAACCAAAAAAAAAAAAAATCGTCAGACGTCCATACTCATCTATAGCGTGGAATGGTCGCCCTAACATTAAATTAGCCATTGGCTGTAGTCCTAAGAATACTGAGAAGCAAGGATTAATCACTGTAATCCTTTAACCACAGGAGATACGGCTGGGATTTATAAATATCTCTATCTATAACCTTTTAGTGATAAAAATTGTGTTATGCTATTTTGTCTTCCCACTTGCCTCACATGCTGGGGAGGTGACCAGTGGACTGAACTTGGCAAACATCACACACATCTGTCAGAGCTGTTAGGGAATGTAGAACTTGGACATGTTGAAGAAAGAAGGATGGTAATAAAATAGGCCTGTTGTTGAGGTGGAGAGGTATTAAGACTAAAACTAGCATGAGTATCCCCACAATAAAGTAGTGTATGATGGGAAAAAAATTAGGAAATGAATCAGATAGTGTAGTGGCTAGCACCGCTGCTTAACATGCAGAAGGTCCTGGGTTCAATTCCCAGGGGGTTGGACTCGATGATCTCATGAGGTCCCTTCCAGCCCTATGATTTGATCTGATCTGATCTGATCAGATCTATTTAAAGTAGCTGCTCCAGAAATGCAGAATGGTTACACAGCACTGGGATACTAGAATATACTCGGAAAGTATGTCACTGAAACTGTGTGGACTCACTGCATTTAATTCTCTTCAGAGCTTTGATAGTTTATACTTGTTCAACATACAGAGTTCTACCTTCTAGATCCAATTTTTGCTTTTTATAAAAGAAAAATTATACTAAACTGAACGTTTTGTTTTTTCCAAGCTTACACTTTTTGCTTTCAAATAGAATATGAACTTCCTTTCCAGCTTGAGAATCTTTGTGGAAATGCTGTTCAGATATCTAAGCAAACAAATTAGTAGTCTTATATTACAAAATATGTCTTGACTAGACTATGAAGCATCATGGGGCTCAAGAGCCTGAAAAAAACTGATTCAAGTGCTGGAAAACAAAAGTTTTGCAAATTAGTATTCCACTTGAAAAGACTTGTGCATAGAAATGAATTAAAAATGTCTAAGTGAAAGTTATGAACAAACAAGTTGTATATATTGGATCATCATGTCACATAGTAAGATCTTTATTGCACTCTTTTTGATCATAAACTTCCATGCCAGGCTTGAATGCCTGAGCATTAATAGCACCATTGAAAGATCTTAATTTAAGATGTGGGTAGAAGTAAGTCAACTCAGTTTCTGTGCACAAAAAATAAATAAGCTGCAAAACACAGTATTCTTTTTTTTTTTTTTTTAAAGAACAAGAGAGATGAACACCTATTAAAGAGAAGAAATGTACCCCATGAAGATATCTGTGAAGATTCAGATATAGATGGTGACTTCAGAGTGGTAAGAATTAATGTTGTGTAAAGTTTGTTTATATTTTAACATTAAAAAAAAAAACCCAACATCTCTAACCGTTTTCTCCTCTTCCTGCTCCCTCAGCAAAACACCTCATTGGAGGCGATAGTTCAGGTAAAAGCATTTATTTTTCTCTTAACTTTTTTGGCTTCGTGACTAATATAAAAATGGTTGAATTCTAAATTATTGTGGTGGTTTTTTTTTTTTTAAACTAGAATGCTTCAAGTGACAACCAGGGTATACAGTTAAGTGCAGTGCAGGCTGCAAGGTAAGGACGGTTTATTCAGCTTTATTGTTTATACCCCTGTGAGGTAGTGCTTCTGAATTAAGAAAATAATGAATTTTTGCCCTAGTACAGGGGTGACCTAAAGTGTGACTCATGGTCCCCTTCCTCCCATTCTTTGCTTATCAGACTGGCGGGAGGAGATTCGGGCTTCTGCTTGATGATGGGGTGGTGGAGGCTAGGAGCTTTTGCCCAGTGACGTGGGGGGCGGGGGGTTCCTCAGGGCTTTGATCTTGTGGGGCATGCTTGCCTGGGCTTTGGGCTTCAGCTGAAGTGTGGCTGGAACCCCAAGCCCTGGCAGGTGCCTCCTGGCAGGGCTGAATCCCTTAGCCCCAGTTGGCTCTCCCGAGTTCTCAAACTTGTGAAAATTATTGGGTTGCTCAGAAAGTCAGTAAATTTGGCCACACTTGCTCTAGTAGAGAGAAGGGCGATGTTATTTTTTGATTGAGTTCACCAGATATTAGTGCTACAATAAAACATTCTATGTATAAACTTTGTGTATACAACCAAACTGCCATAATGTTGGTATTAAGGTTGAATTCTTTTAAATATTCATGCAGATTTTAGGATTTTAGTAAATGAGGAATTCTTGACTTTCACAATAAGTTGTGTATAGATTCTAACTATTGATTTCATATGTATAAGTAGTCATTGGAAATAGTTTCTCTTCAATTTAAAACAAACAAAGGAGTGCTGTGGCACTTAGATTAACAAATACATTTATTGCATGAGCAATGGGTTGCCCATTCTCTAAGTTCCTCCATTTTCAAAGTGTCTGATGAAGCAGGATTTTCTCCCACAAAAGCTCATGCAATAAATGTATTTTAGTCTTTAGTCCTGTTCTCTCCCCCGCCCCCCCCGACTCCTTAGAGAGGAAGACAGAGGAAAGCACGTCCATGGCAGTCATAGCAAAGCACATTGCCTGCGTATCTTCTGCTCCAGCTGAGACAATAATGCAGGAGAGGGATATGTGGGTTAACCTTGAGAACAAAACAGTTCAACTACACAGTTGTGTTCTTTACAGGAGTAGCAGACGAAGTGATGGGATTGGCTCAAGCAGTAAATTACACTTCTTTTTGACTATGCTAAATTATGTCAAACTTTAAAAAGCCATATTTGGCTTCAGGGGATTTGTCTGCATACTTATTTTCTTTTTTTCCTAAACAGGAAGCTTCTTTCCAGTGATCGCAATCCACCAATTGACGACTTAATAAAATCTGGAATATTACCTATTTTAGTGCACTGTCTTGAAAGAGATGACAAGTAAGTGAGCTGTGTTTTTTAAAGAAAGTTCTGGTAGAACAAGATGAGTGTTTTGGAAAGACTATAAAAATCCTTCGATAAACCATTTGTGCAATATCTGAGATATTGTATTGAGTTCAGGTAGTTTTACTGTAGTATAGAACATTTTGTAACTTTACATTTTTGTTTGTAGTCCTTCTTTACAGTTCGAAGCTGCATGGGCTTTGACAAACATTGCATCTGGAACCTCCGAACAAACACAGGCTGTTGTTCAATCCAGTAAGTTGATCAGTTCTTTTAATCATTTCACTTGTGTGCTGTAATTCTGCAAAAATATGAAGATCAATTGATGATTGAAAGAGCAGCCACAACCCTATCTCCCTTTCTCAAATGTTCACCAATCCACACTGCATAGGACATGCCCTTTCATGTGATAGTCAGAATGGTTGAAACTGAAGGACCTGCCCAGGAAGTTTCCTGCCAGAAGTTCTACCTCTTCTCTGGCAAGCAGCATCAGTTGAAGCACACATCTGCTTTTGTTCTTCATTTTTGCTTCATTTTTCAGGTTTTAAATTGATTTGGGTTTTTTGATGGTGAGTAATCTCTTGTGGGAACTTGTACTATCTTAGCAGTGTTAATATCTGCTGATTTTTTCCAGATTTCAGGCATTATTTTTTAACTCCCCCAGAGGGGAGTTCTCTACCTAATTGTGAAGAGAGAGGGAAAAGGTGAAGTCCAAGTCCACAGGGTGCCTCTGAAGGAATTTACTTCCAAGACCATCCTGAAGATAAAATGGTATCCATGTTTTGAGCAATCTCAAGTTAGGAAGGAATTTTCATATATAGAACCCATGTTGTCAGATGAAGCAGAAAATGGTTTTATGGTGTTATCCCCAAAATATTTCTCTAAGCCTATTTGCATATCAGCTTGTAAGAACGGGGGTCAGTAGAACTTCTCTAGTGTTGAATTTGTCCGATAAAATAGCTATGATGCTTGAAATCTGAATAACAGAATCACTGTCATGTTCAAGCAACTTTTACAATTGAATCAAATTCATGACTTCCAATTTTTCATAGATGTTCTGTTGGAAATAAGGAAAAACATATTAACAGAGCAAAAAAGTGGGGAGGGGGGCTGAAGTCCACAGAACTGAAAAGCAGAATGGGCAGTATCTAAATATTAAAACAAACAAGGAGTCATGTGGCACTTAAAGGCACACATTTATTTATCTCATGAGCTTTCATGGGACAAAATCCCACTTCATTATACACGTTGCAGGTGGGGGAACTTGCAGAACAGGAGGAAATAAATGCAAGGAAGTGTAAATCAGGAGATCAGGTCACACTGTAACAGCAGATCAAACCAGTTAAGATTCAGACCCCCGGAAAGCAGCACATAGAGGAGGGGAAGGTCAAATCTCCTGTTGTAATAGGAAGAGAATTCATAGTCACGGTTTAACCCTGCTTTCACACAGTCAGATTTACATATCGGTTTCAATTTCGGGGCTTCATTGAAGTTTTGATGTGTTACCCGTTTATTTGAATCTTAATTGCTTTGATTTGCTGTTAGTGTGACCTGATCCCATGATTTACACTTCCCTGAGTTTATTTTCCTCCCATTCTGTAAGTTCCCCTACCCTCAAAGTGTCTGACAAGTTGGGATTTTCTCCCACAAAAGCTCATGTGATGATAAATTTGTTAGTCTTAAGTGTCACAGGACTCCTTGTTGTTTTTGCTGAACTAGACTAACATGGCTACCCCTTTGGAACTAAATACTATTAAAATCCAGAGATGTGATTTAAATTTTCACACACTGCAGTAGACACTTTAATGCTCTGAACATGCTGTATTGCCAGCAGTGTAAAAAGGTAGGGGACTCTTTTCAACTAAAGAAGTTTAAAGTGTGAAACTTTTTTTTAATTCTTTGATTTTTATCAAAATGTAGAATTAATTCAACAGAACAGAGGTTTCCAAACTGTGGTATGCATACCCCTAAGGTAGGGGTCTCCAGCTCATGACCTGAGGGCCTCATGTGACCCTTGAAGCTATTTCTTGTGGCCCTCAGTGACACTATAGCTATCAAGATTTGCAGTATCTTTGTATGAAAAGGTTTAAGTGGTGCATCCTTTGGGCTAACATACTAGTCCTCATATGGCCCTTGTTGTTGAGTTTGAGACTCCTGCCATAAGGACACATGAGCTGTCTTCACGAGGTGCGAGGAAAAATTCCTGTGATTGTAGACAATGCATCACGTGATCCTTAGGGCTTTTTTTTTTTTTCAGTTTACATGGGTATATTGTGACTCTTTCAGATATGAGTGTGCTGTAGATTGCATTATTTGGAAAGGAGTGTAGAGCCTAAAAAGTTTGAAAATAATGGCAGTGGGGAAAGTACTTCATTTAAATCTATAATCTGATTTGAGTGATAAAATTGACATGTTAGTTGATACAGGCATGGATAATTCTAATATAATAATTAATTTGCTCTATCTTTGATATCAGACAAAAAGCCTCTTGTTCATTGTGATTGTCTGAGCATTTGCCATTGCCATAATCTGTTCATTGTTGTGTTTGTTTTTAAAATACAAAGTTAAAATGGGTTTTATTTAAACTTTATTTAAATAAGAATTTTGGAGCAAAATTCAGAGCCACACTTTTGGTCTAGAAAGCTGAGAGGTAACAAATAGCACAGAAAATATTGGAGGGCAATAGAAGCTCTGTCCATAGGAATGATTCATCCTGAATAAGGAATTTTAAAGTACTACTTAAAATCCAAGGCAAATATTTAATAGAATTAATCTATGCAAAGATTGCATATCTTTACTAATTATTTTACTATTAAGTTTTCAGCTCATTTGTTTGTGTCTGATCAGAGAATGAATTTACAGTTGGTTACAAAATTCATGATTCGTCTCTCTTGAGGCATTGTCAGACCACCAAAATCAGTGTAGGACCCTGTTAACTTCAAAGGAGTTGGACTGAGCCTCCAAGGAGTATATGTTTTTACTCTAATTTAATTTGTACTCTCCCGCTGATATACTTCCAGCAGTCTAAACACCACTGTGGTACTAGTGTCTTTGTATGTTACATAATGATACTTTTAGAATGGTTTGGTATCTGCTATATTAAAGCTAATTTTTCAATGGACCTAAAAGCCAGGATTGAGTCTAGCAGGTCTGATTGATTATTTTTTTTTCTACTGATGGATTTACATGTGTGTGTATTGTTTATAATCTAGTTTCATTAGAGGACTCCATACCCAAACCTGACTGAAGTATGTCAGCTCTCTTGAAATGGCTTATTTAACTGAAGAAAACAGCTTATAGGCACCTTTTCAAAATTACTAGTCATTGTAACTGGTGCGGGTATTTGCCTCTTACTGTACCTTAGCATTGTGAATCATCTTGTTTAATATTGAGTAAAGCAGGTTGGGGCCTAATGAAAATGTTTCAAGAACTAAATTAATATTTGACCCCTTATTATGCAGTAGTGTGGTGTCTGTTCAGAAAACTAACAATTAGACCCTGAAATCAAATTATAAATTAACTTTCTCCTATCCCCCAGTGAATGTGGGCCCAAGTAATTAAAGTGAACAGGTTCTTCAAAGCTAATGAGTAATAAGTTGTTCCTCCCAACCAAGTTTTTTTCAGGAGGTGTTGCAGAAGTGCATTAGGAGTTAACAACACTTTTCAGATAATATCACAGTACTAAATGTTGGCTTAGCCATGACTGCTTGGGCGCTGGCTCCTTCTTTGAATGTCCTCGTATCAATCAGAGATGCAAGTATCTTAGGCCTGGTCTGCACTTAATAAAATTAAAATAAAAAGTAGGTATAGCATGTCAACTTGCATCCAACATTTTTTACTGTAGTGGTTGATGTCCACACTGCCTTTCTTGGGTCAATGATGTGTGTCCTCACCCAGGAACACTTCCACCAACCTATGGGGCAGTGTGGGGAGTTGCAGCCCACTCCCATGGGTCTCTCCTCTGCTCCCTATTGGGAGCCAAGGGGAAGCCATGTCAGTTTCACACTCAGCTTTGTCCCAGGAGTTGATGAAGCTCCTGGACTTCTTCCCCTGGCTCCCAACAGAAAGTGAAGATCACCAGTCCTGCCTTCTCTCCTGACTCCCAGCTTGGGAGCAGGGGAAGAAGCCAGGGCTGATGCAAACCAGGGTGGATGGTTACTGGTCCTGTCTGGGAACAGGGTTGAGGTGCCTGGCCTGCTGGTCTCCTCTTCTAGGGTGAGAAGTCAGGGAGCTTTTCCACTTGCTCCTGGCAGGGGCAGCCATGTCTGTTACCTGGCTGCACATTGCAGTTAGGACCAGGAATCAGCTGCCCAGACTCAGGGAAGGCTGGTCTTCCCACACTGCTCCCATCTGGGACCAGCAACCAGTCACCTGGGCTTACCGCAGCCCAGACCTGGCTTTCTTGTCAGTTTCATCAGCATGATGGTACCAGCATGGATGTAAGGGGACACAGCGTCTACATTGACACCGTTGTCCTAGCTGTGCCAACAAAGCCCTGTGCCTCTTTGAGTGATTTATTTTGTCCAAAAAAAAAGGGGGGGTGCGCTTTTGCCATCAGGGAGATGATTGCAGTGTGTTTGCTAGGGATGTAGAAACCTAAACATTTAAATGGTAATTGGCTCTTGCTGGTGTGGAGGGATGTGGTTGCAGTTGGGCTCCGTCTCTACCCCTGAGTGAGAGCTGCCGACCTATGTGTGATGGGGAGCCACGGCTAGGTAGCTCTCACTTGGCAGTGAGAAGTTGAATCCAGCATGTCTGTGTCTACCCTGCCCCCCCCCCCCAACCCATTTTAAAGATTCTGTTTTTACAGTGTTTAAATACATTCTTAATTAGAAGAACTTTTACATTTCTAAAGAACAGCAGCACTGTAGTGTAGAGCAGGCCTTATTCTTGATGAATGCTTTTTGTTTTGAGATCAGTCTTCTCTTTTAGCAAGTCATTTATTGACAGTATTTGAAACATGAGAATTTCTTTTGTGGTAATCAGTTGAATTGCCCCTTTTATCTGCCCCTTTCAAGAAGCGGGACAAGATGACAGGGAATATGGGACAACTTCTATTGCTGTGTATATAGTTGGATAAGCATTTTTAAGATCCTGCTCATTAAAGGTGCTGAATAAAACTTCTGTTGATAACTAACAAAAAAGAATGTAGAAAATACATAACCACTTAATAACATTTAATGACTTTTTTCAACTTAACTAAATTTGTGTGTTGGGTTCATCTTAAACTGTTGTAATCCAATTTCAGAATGCTCTAGTGAAACAAAACAATTCAACTTTACTCTTTGAATTCAGTGGTAGTCAATAGAACAAAACATGGAACTTTAATATGAGCTGTTTATTAAATAAAATAAAAATAACTACCTTTAATCTTTTGCTATCATTATATTGGTCTGAATTCCAAACCCTTCTGTGAAAGAATGGTGTGAAAGGAAAAGTTGTTGTGTTTTTGATCTATGTTCATACTTGATCATCATCTGGAAAAATTGAAGTCTTATTAACCAGAATAAGCACACAGCTGGAGAAAATCAATAGAATACCAGTTTTTAACTCAAGTGGCAACTAATAATGAGCACATCATTTTTAGAACTGAGTCTTTTAAAGTAACAGAATGCTTCATTTTTCAGATGCTGTGCCACTTTTCCTGAGGCTACTGCATTCACCCCATCAAAATGTGTGTGAGCAAGCAGTATGGGCTTTAGGCAATATCATAGGTTTGTATTACTGTTAATTTAAAAATTCTAAAGTTCCTTTTGAAATCAAATCAAATTAACTGGTTTGTGTTTGTTTGAAAAACTAGAAGTATGCTCAACTAGAAGAGCAATGGGACTGGCTCAGATACATAGAGCTCATTCCCTCAAAATGCTCTGTGCTTTACTTTCTGCTTTCTCTGTTGCCCTTCCTCTGAAAAATGTATCTTTCAGTCCAGATGCAAGAAAAGGAAAATAAGCGAGGAGTCCTCTGGCACTTAAAGACTAACAAAACTGCTTTGATTTGCTGTTAAGTGTGTCCTGATCCATGACTTGCACTTCCCTGCATTTATTTTCCTCCCATTCTATAAGTTCCCCCATCTTCAAAGCATCTGAAGTGGGATTTTCTCCCATGGAAGCTCATGCAATAAATAAATTTGTTAGTTTTTAAAAGTGCCACAAGACTCCTTGCTTGTTTTGAACTAGACTAACATGGCTATCCCTTTGGAACTTGGCAACAAGAAAAGGAAAGAATGTCTGGGGCACAAATCACATGCATAATGCTATAATGAAAACTTTTTATTATTTGTTCTATTATAGGCTCTGAAACTCCATCAGAGTTTTTCAGTCACCAGACCTTTCATAGTATAAGTTTTTAAGCTTTTTGGCTAACCTAAAACTTTCATTTCCCTCTTCTTGATTATTCTTTTAAGTAATTTGTCACTGAGACACTTAAATGCCATAGTGGTGAGCAGATTCCTAAATGTCAATCCCATTATGTCTGAAATTACTGAAATTTAATGGGTTTGACTATTCCTTAATTTGTGACAATAAGCAAAGTTTTTTTTTTTGTTTTTTGTCTTTTTTTAACTTAGTCTTGCTAAAAACATTCTTATGTTGATACTTGGACCACCTTGTTACTTCCATATTAATAAAGTTTGAATACTACAGTGCTGGGGACTATATAGATAGGTGCAGTACATGCCAAACTGTGGGGACATCACAGTAAACAGGAAATGTTCTATTCAGATTCCAACAATAGGAAACTTGTTCATAGAGCATTTTATATGGATTAGTGACTTGCTTATTAATGGGTCTCCATTATACCTTGAACTGTCTTCCTGGTCACTAACTGCTATTTTTTCACGTATTTTAAATCATTGATTACTTTTTCAGAATTCAGCAAATCACTTTTTGCTGGTACAAACAAAGTATATTAAATATAATGTGAATCAAAGAGAACAATTACTGCATACTGAGAGGTTTCTTTTACAGTCAGTTGTTGACAATGTCACATTTTGACTAATGTCTGTTGTATATACATCCAAAGACTTAAACAATATGTGGACTTTTAATATGGAAGAGTGTAAACTTAAGAAAATGAAGATATGCTGGAAAGCTGATTTACTTACTTCCCCAGGATATTAACACTGAATATGCATTTCTTATTAATACATACTGATTTTTAGCAATGCAGAGAAGTTACTCATCACTTGTTAATTACCTTCTACTCAAATTGCTGAACAAGTCAGTAATGACAGAGTGGGCATTGGGGAAACAGTCTATTCTGAGCTGCTCTCCTTTTTGAGGTCTGTAGAAACCAGTGGTGTAGTCCTGGGGTCAGATTTACAGCTGTGATGAGGCCCAGCCTCAGTGCATGCACACATTATGCTTGGAAATTGGAAGGCTAGCCCTTCACTCATCTTAACTATTGCTGTACTTATTTAAAATAGGAAAGTGGTTCTGCAACATGATCCCAGGTAAATATTTACCTCATAAAAAAACTTAATTTTTTCTAGGTGATGGACCCCAGTGTCGAGATTATGTTATTAGTCTTGGAGTTGTGAAACCCCTGCTGTCCTTCATCAGTCCATCTATTCCCATAACATTCTTAAGGAATGTGACTTGGGTCATGGTCAACTTATGCCGTCATAAAGACCCACCTCCACCTATGGAAACCATTCAGGAGGTAAACTGAATTATTCAATTATAGAGTAAATTAAATTTAACTTGAGTTACTGAATATTGCTGTTTAATATTAATACACGCTCTTTTTCTCCAGATCCTTCCGGCCCTCTGCGTTTTAATTCACCACACAGATGTAAATGTGAGTAAAGTCATTTCTCACAAATAATTTCGTGACTAGATATAGTTAAATATCATTTAGTCATAGTTGTGTACCTGACTCTATATTTTTGCAAACATTCATAAATAAATATAATGGGCTAAGTGAATATATTACCGTAATGGCTTGTGGGCATTAATAATTAGTAGTTAGAAAAGGACATGAGATGTATCAAGAGTCTGCTCTTGCAGAATAATTGAGGCTGTTAACGTTTGGTGCATGCATGCAGATCTCATTAACAAGAGTTGCATATGTCTTGTGGATAGGTCAGTCTAAGGATTCTTATTGAAGACTGACTTGTCCATCACAGATGAGTGAAAATTGGTTTGGTAGCCAAACTGAAATAAGGGAAAAAATCAGTTTGCATTGAACCGAAACCAACATATTTCAGATTTTCTCTCCAAAATAAGAAACCCAAAACAAAATATTTCCAATCTACTGCCACTTGACGTTTCTAGAATTGATTCCCAGGATTGGAGCACTCAGCATCTGTCAAGGTTTTCCTGGGTTTGTTGCTCTGTGGTCAGGACACCAGGGTGTCTTGGACTCCAGGGTTGCTCTGGAGCCCCAGACTTTGAGAGGTCAGCCCATCATAGGACCTCCTGGCTCTGCAGTGATGAGCTGGCCCTAGTCAGGCGTTTGAAGTGTCCATACCCTTTGTGCTACAGTAGGGAGCCTGGAAATCTTAGCATGATGGGGCTGTTCGGGAGCTGTGGACTGTAGAAGTGCTGGATCTGGCCCTGGCACAGTATGTCTGGTGAGTCTACTCCAGAGCAGACTGAGTTCTAGTTTCAGCTGGGGTCATGGAACCTAGCAGGATATTCTCTGTGGGGTAGGAAACAGCAGTGTCAGCTTTCACCTGGGCTCTGGGACTTGCAGGTTTTCTGATGTGGAGCTGTGTACTCTGGAACCAACAGGCTTTCTGGGTTTGGGCAAAAAATTCTTTGAATCTTCAGTAGACTTGTTGAAAAATTTCAGTCAAGCAAATTGACACTTTCCAACTAAGTAAAGTTTTGTTTGAAAGTTTCCAACTAGCTTTATCCACAAATGCCTGTGTCTTGCTAGCTAATGCAGTGGAGGGTGACTTAATTAAAAAAAAAAAATTATATATATAATGTGCTTCAGTGTAACAATGAGTTACTTTTGTCTCCTCTATGTTCAGGATGTCAGTGAACTTCATTTTGGCCCTTTTATAAATACGTAAAAATCAGACATTCACACAAGGAGCAATAAAATAAGTATCTGAAACATTCTGGTACTTTTGTTTTTATAAGAAAGTGGAAGAACAGATGGAGAGAAGTAACAATTTCTACTATTTCTAGTTACAGACAAATTACTCAAAGTATTAGAATAAGACTTGTTAAATAGATGTCGGACAAATTGGAGCAAGTCCAGCAGAGAGCAACAGAAATGATTAGGAGGCTGGGGCACATGACCTACAAGGAGAGAAAGTGGGCTTATTTAGTCTGCAGATGAAAAGAGTGAGCGGGGATGTGATAGCAGCCTTCAGCTACCTGAAGAGAGGGATGGTGGGCAGGGGAGACAAAGGGGATGGAGCTAGGTTGGTGGTGGTGGTGGCAGATGATGGAACAAGGAACTGTGATCTCAAGTTTTAGGGGGAGGTCTATGTTGGTTATTTGGAAAATCTTTATACTACGAGGGTGGTAAAGCACTGGAATGGGTTGTGTGAGGTGGTGGTGGAATCTCCCTCCTTAAAGATTTTCAAGTCCTAGATTGACAGAGCCCTGGCTCAGATTATTTAATTGGTGTTGGTCCCACTTTTAGCAGCATTTGGACTAGATGACCTCTTCAGGTCCCTTTCAACTCTAATCTTGTGTGATTTTGTGATTTAATTGTCTTACAATATGAATGCATCAACACTTCGCTTCATACTTAAAACAGACTATACTGAGTGAAATTTATGCACATTGCTGATGATAAAAAGACACTGAGCCAACCTGATCAGTGATGTTCACTTCAATTACAAATTTAATAGACTTGCACCAAGCATAAAGTAGGCTTATGTAGTGGTGTTGAATTGTTTTTCTTGAGCATGTGTATTACTAATCAGTTACTACTTTTCATTATTTTTTGTTCAGCTAATCCTGTTTTATTTGAATGCTTCTTTTATAGCTCTCACTGACATCATGTTTGTTGTTATAAGATGTCCAAAAGTGTACCAAGTGCTGTCCTAAATATTTAAAGATTGTGCTTGTATACTCTGGCAAAAAGTCAGAATAGATCTGATGCGAGGATCTGTTCTAAGATATCATTAATGTTGGAGCCTTTTGGCTCAACCTAAATTGTGAACTTCAGCAGTATTCTTGGTTAAATCATAGAATCATAGGGTTGGAAGGGACCCCACGAGGTCATCTAGTCCAACCCCCAAATGACTAAATGACTGTAAGAGTCTAAGAACTATAGTTGCAATTCTCCTAGTGGTGATCTTTTGATATATTTGACCTGTTTACTTTTGGAAGAGATTAAGGAAGGTTTGAATTACTGATTCTTGTGTGAAGACAGAGACATTCTAGTTACTTCCCATATTCTGTTTAATGATACTGTATACTGTGATGGCCTGTACCATTGGTTGTCTTAATGAGGCTTTGTCTATACTGGAAGATTTTACTGGAAGTACCAGTATGATTATATTAGCAATAACACCTTCTGTGAATATTTTTATTCTGGTATGTATACGAGTTTCTGGTTTAGTTTATGTTGCTTGGAAAAGGGTGTGAGGCAAACTGAAAAAAACTTATGCAGGAGTATTTCCACTTGATGTTCATTATAACTCTGTCCAGTAACTATACCTGTTTAAATTCACACTGTAACTTATTCTGATACAACTATCTTATGTAGACACAGCCTCTTCTATGGCTCAAAACTCATGTGGAGTTTCTTGAAACTTCTCTACCTACAGATCAGTTCATTCACACTTGCAGCAGCTGAATGATGCCAAGCCTCTTAATTATCTGAGAATTGTTTAGATTTCTGTAATTGTGCATCTGAACTTTAAAATCTGCTCTTTCCAGATCAGCTGCTTCCAGTGTAAGTTTATATATGCCAGGAAATGTGAGATGTAGTAATGCTTTTTGTGCAGTTCAGATATGCTACTGACTGTGAAGGTCTTATTTCAGCCTACAGTACTGTTGTATCTGGCATCTTGCTTAGCTCCTCAATTCTGTGAGGGAACTCTGCTTTGTGAATGAGAGTAGTCTGTTGCCTGTGCAATGGGAGCCATCATTTTGAAGCTGTCTTTTGTGTGTTCCCTGAAGTGCTGTCACCTCAAAAAAGTCTTTATTTTTTTATACAGATTTCTGATATTGTACCTGTTTGTTTAAGATTCTCAGGAGGATAGGATTGAATTCAACACAGATTTTGGCCGTTATGTCCTTAATTAAGGTCATAGACCAAATAGGTACTTCAGTCTACAGTCTGTCTACCAGGAAGGCCCCAGACAAGGGTGGAAGGAGCAAATTACAAAGTAGCTACACTTTAGAATGTTCAAGGAAATATGTCAAATGGGAGACTGCTTCTCTTCTATTTATAAGATGTGAAAAGACAAAATCCTCTCAGTGAAAAAACTCTTACCTTGAAAGAGGTACAAAACTAGAAACATTTAAACAACAATAAACAGGTTTCAAACAAAAACTTAACTTTAAATGTAATAGCCTTATAACATAGGTCTTGGCATGACTTATTTTGACCTTTCTCTCCTTATGGGCTTGACACACTTTTTTTTTGTTTAGATATTGGTAGATACAGTCTGGGCCCTTTCTTACCTAACGGATGCTGGCAATGAACAGATCCAGATGGTGATAGACTCTGGAATTGTCCCTCATTTGGTTCCCCTTCTCAGCCACCAAGAAGTAAAAGTACAGGTAAGTTTAGATAGCAGTCTCTTAACTTATTTCAAAATACAGTAATATGTAACAGGAAGTGGCTTCCTTTTTAATTGTTTAGTTAGCACTTTGATAATTGACAAAAGGTTTGCTGAAAAACTTTATACTTGTAAAATAATTAGCAGAATGTCAGTTATCTGTTCTGTGGTAACATTTGAATGGAAGGCTGTTCTGCTTTGACTGTTTTCATGCTTAACTTAAAGATAAAATACCTGTTTTTCTAAATACTGTTTCAGACTGCTGCACTCAGAGCTGTAGGCAACATTGTTACTGGTACTGATGAACAGACACAAGTAGTTCTGAATTGTGAAGCTCTTTCACACTTCCCAGCACTTCTGACACACCCCAAAGAAAAAATTAATAAGGTAGGTTTTTGAGTGTGAAATTAACCCATAGGAATAGATAATTTGCTCTGTATTGTGACTGTCATTGACAAAATGTCAGTATAACCCTGTTTTACCCAAATTCCATAACCTGATGTCTTTGTGCAACACCAGTTTCTTCCTTAGCAAGTCTTCATTTTTCTATATTTTTCTTTGCTCCTTTAAACTAAGCAATTTAGTATCCTAAGAGAATCTGAGGAGCTACATATTGTTACCAAATACAGTAATTCTTTTAACAACTTCTTCAATACCAGGGCATTCCAGAATGTCCTATAAAATGCCTTTCATCAATCTATAATTCTAGAAGTGGATTCTTGATTTTGTATGACGTTTGAGCTTTGTTTTGTGCAGCAGGGCTGACGGTTTCAAAGGAGAAACTAGTTTAGGACAGGGCACTGATAAATACTTGTTCAAAGTTGGGGGAGAAAATAATTGCATTAGTTCCCTCCAAGTTCAGCAATCACAGAATGAATCTTTTTTTAAAACTTTGGATGCGTTGCTCAAAACTGAGGAATGGAGTTGGTCTGTCCACTGCATCCAGGGTTATTCTACTGTAGAAAGTTGGATCGCCAAATGGACCTGGAATGGCTTTCTGCTTCAGATTGCATAATGCTTCAATCTGTGGTTCTGTGTTGTCATTTTTATGTAATTATTTTCATTTGTACAGTATTGGAAACAAATGAGTTATAACATGTATAACTTCCTTGAGAAAATACCAAATAAACATAAATAGACATTCCACTGTTCAGTATATTAATTGCATGTTAATATTCTTCCCACTGCAGTTTAATTTATTTGTATAACCCTAAATTAACCTACCAATTTATGGTCTTGTAAGCACAAATTGAATATGTAACTAAAACTAACTGTAGTACTGTGTACACTAATGAAACTGCTTTTAAAGTAGAAAATGCCTTAAAATGGAATTGGTTTTTCCAGGGGTGAATAAAATCATGATTTTTACCTGGTAAATGTCACTCTGGTAAAGACCATGTTATCCCTGTCTAAGCATTATGCTTGTTTACCAGTGGAATGAACAGTCTGCTGCACTTACATTAAAAATGGAAAATACTATATTCCTGGTTTGCGTGTTAATACAGATAACATCCAAACTTGAAATATATAATTGATTAAACTGACTTCAAAATGATGAAATACAGATAAAATTCTGTTTGAATGGCATGTGTGATTTAAATTAACTTACACTTTTGAATTATAATGCGTGTTAAAAAGAAAATGTACAAGAACTATAACATGGGGGCACTGGTAGGTAAAATGCTGGTTTTGGAGTGTATCTGAGGCATATTGAAATTTTGGGGAACTTTTTTCCTCCGTCACTGCCAGTGATTAGCATCCAAAATAAGTTCAAGAGATGAATCTAGACATCTTACAAATTTCTGACAAGTTCATTGACATAAATGATCCTGCAGTCTGATCTAAGAGGTTAGCAGAATATTAAGTCTGTGAATGTCACTTGCAGATTGTTTCATGTGCTTAAGTTGAATGAGCAGCTTCCAGTGACGTTGTATTACCAAGACACTAGTGGAAATAAAGGGTTTAAATAAAGCACCTGTGGAATAGATTGAGTAGTCAAGTTATCTAATCAACCATACCAGTGGTTTCCAACCTTTTTCAGGCTGGGGACCCGTTTTTAACAAAAATCTTTGTGGCCCCCCCGTCTGATTACATAATCTGGCCCTCACCATGGGGACAGCCAGAGAGCAGCGCTGCTGCCACCATTGCCCGTGCCGCTGGGGAGCCAAGCCACAGCAGCTATGGCCTCCTGTGCTTGCCCCTGCTGGGAAGCTGCCAGGGCCCCATTCCCCTGCCAGGATCTGGCCATGGGCAGGGAGAGGCAGCCCTGGCAGGGAGCATTGGGGCCATAGCTGGATTCTGGCCCTGATAGGGAGAGGCTCTGCAGACCCCTGGGGGTCCCCGTACCACAGGTTGGGAGCCACTGAACTGTACTAATGATGGCAGCTCTTAGTTTAATGACTTGCCTACAGAATTATTGGTTTTGCTCAGCTAATAATAGATTATCTTGAATAAACTTGGCAAAGCTTTCTAACTTTAGCTGTCTTAGGTGACTTAAATCTTAAAAGCTTCATATTCATTTGTGTCCCAGCTTGGGTGCTTGAAGGTTGAGGGTTTAATATTGAAAACGAATGTTTTCTTTGCTCAGACAAAAAAAAAAAAATATTCAGCTTGGAGGATGTTTTCCCAAGGCTGATATCAATGCTAAATACTAGTCAAGATCTAGAATAGACTTCAGTGCATGATTAACAGTTACAAACAGACAGCTGGGGGGAAAAAAAATCAAAGTCTACAAGCTGCAAACCTGGATATAATTCAACACAGACAGGCCAACATTAATTAAAAAATACTACATGATTCTCATTGATTTTTACAAGATTTTTCAACTATTGTTAGGCAAGTTGCAAACTCTGGTCCAAAATGCACACAGTGGAAAGGTGATTATGCTCTACTTCCATTGAAGTCAGCAAGATTTTGCTCTTGTCTAACATGAGCAAGAAGAGGTCCATATACAGAGGCAGATGTTTTAGCTCATAAGCAGTGATTTTACTTCCAGTATATACAGCATAAACATGTTTACAAGAAAGCTAGACATTCAAGAACGTCAACGCCCAAGCCAACCAAGGT
Source organism: Podocnemis expansa (assembly GCA_007922195.1). Lineage (NCBI taxonomy): Eukaryota > Metazoa > Chordata > Testudines > Podocnemididae > Podocnemis > Podocnemis expansa. The sequence continues at coordinate 4,473,094 of ML682006.1, forward strand.
ATTAACCATAAAGCTTAGTGCCTAATGTGGAACAGTCATGGTTATGCTGCACGCTGCGACACACAACTGTCCATAAGCAAGGCAACTCCAGATTTCAGTCTCAAAAGTTAGTCAAGTTCCAGAGGTGTAATCACGTTAGTTTATTTCAGCAAAACGAACAAGGGGCCTTGCGGCACCTTTAAAGACTAACAATTTTACTTATTGCATGAGCTTTAATGGGTATAATCTTGCTTCATCAGATGCATGAAATGGAGACTATAGGCTCATATGTTCAAAGTGCAAATGTAGTTTTATTATCTCTCTGCTACTGGTGAGTAAATACTAGAAGGCCTTCATCTTTAAAATGTGTGTTTTTAAATAAATGAATATATATGATATAGTTACTTCAGAACAGGAATGAGGAAGAACAGACCTTTCAGAGGGTAAGGAGAGAAGATTGCCTTTCCCACTGCTGACAAATGAGTGCCTTCGTTGCTGTCAGTTGATGTATAATAATGCTATTGTGAATGAATTTACAGGATATGGAATAAACTGGGGGGGAGGTTCTGGTGTAGTGCTATGTTTACAGGGGGGAAGTGCTAGTTGATCAGTAAGTTTAGAGTAGATGGCAATAATCCTGTTTGATGTGTCATTTGTAAAAGTCACTTTCAGGTTGATCTAATAACAGATGTTACCCACCTGGGCTCTCAAATTAAATTATTGTGATACGTAATGCAACTACATACAGAACTACTTTGTCTTTAATTGTACTGATAACTGGGTTCTGTGTTTTTTCAGCTCAAAACTAATGCATTTACTAGATTTGTAAACCTATGAAATCTTCCTGAAATGGAAATAGATAATTCAAATATTTGTTTTTTAAAAGCTTGCTTTTCTTCTTCCTGCAGGAAGCTGTATGGTTCCTATCTAACATCACTGCAGGAAACCAGCAGCAAGTCCAGGCGGTGATAGATGCTAACCTTGTTCCAATGATAATACACCTTTTAGATAAGGTTGGATAACAATATTTAATTCTGTACTGTTGGGAAGAGGGTAAAGGAGGCCTGTTTGGATTGCTGATTATAATTACCTATAGACTTCACTGTAAATCAGTTCTCTGTTTTAATTGAATTGTGCTAAGAGTAAAAGCAGAAGTGCGTATATCACTAATTAAGCATAATACTTCAGTTAATGCAGGTCTAAAGTTCCCTTCATATGTTAATAAATGTCTATTCACAGAGGAAGGGTAGGTTAAGGAAATGACCTTTTGAGAAGTCTCTTCTTACTCCTGTAACACACATTGAATTAATTCTTAATGAAATAATTACAGCCATTCAGAAGTTGTCACGGCAAAGTTCTGCACTTCCTATGCTTAAATATGATGACTTCAGCAGACTTCATGAGCCTCAAGAATTGTAAAACATTTAGTTGAATGATTCCAAGTACTGTACTTGATTTTTTTCTTCTATCTTTTTCTTTAATGGAAACATAAGAGATTCTTCAGTGATTAATTTGCAAACTTAATTGTCTCCAGTTGCTTAGGTTGTCATACATATCCATTCCCAGCAAAGTAGTCCCACATTACTTGCCTCCCAGAGTTCTAGGTCACAGAAAAATTGCAATGCCATTTTATATCTTTACCACTGTAATTTCACAAAAGTAGATATGTATAATAGAAATAACTGTATATTTTGGGTAGCTGTCTGATAGCAGCAATCCTTGCTGTAGGTATGAAACTCTGCATATATGTGCATTCCTGTCTGTGGTGGGGAAAAATCATAGCAGCTGTTAGCAAGCATTCCAAGATGCTTTTGTGGTCCCTTACTATATCAGTCTCTAATTGCTGGAGGGAAGAGGCTTGCTGCTCTAGTACTAAGCATTAAAAGTTTATGCTTGGGTTAGTGTGTGAAGTGTGAAGTGCAGGGGCAGTTCTTGCCTTCCATAGTCCATTTTTTGTTTTTATTTTTCCCTAATTTTAGTCTCCTAATGGCAAGAGACTAAGGAGATTAGCCTCCTGTTGAATGGAGGCCAGGAGAGAATAGGAGGCTACAGCACAGGAGGATGAAGTCACCAGTGGGAGGAATAAGGAGTACAAAGATCATCATCCAAGCTTCTTAGTAGCATATAGACTTATGAGTAGAGCCCTGTAAATCCACAGCATTATATCCATGGATATCTGCATCTGTGGATACAATGCAGATATCCGCAAACCATTTCTTGTGTATGCAGATCGAATACAGGCCCACATTTTTATCTTCACAGAGCTAGAGCCCTGCAAATATGCAGGTATCCACAGATAGCCGCATCAGCGGATACAACACAGCTATCCACAGACCCATTTCTTGTGGGTGCAGATCGGATACAGATCCACGGATTTGTACCCATGCAGGGCTCTACTTATGAGCACAGATTTGTGACTTAGAGTTGCTATCAGTACATTGTGCAACAAGAGAATAGAATTCCACTAAAGGAAGCATATTTTTAGCTAATTATGGTATTTATTTTTGGTGAAATAAGAATATGGTTAAAAGCTTACTGAGACAAAACACTGAATTTCAGCTTCTAAAACAATCTGGCATATCAAAATTAAGTGTGGTGTCTCTTCATTACTGTATCTGTTACAGGCTGCTGGTATAGGGTGGGAGGGGATAGTAGTGCAGTTATCTATCTTCTCCCTGTCCATTCCACAGCTCTTTGCTCTGTGTCTGAACTGTTTCCCCATCTTGTAGCTGAAGCTGTGCAAGTAGGGCAGTGACCACATGGCTATGGTGGGTTGAGTAGGAGGTAGAAAAGCAGACTTAGAGTTAACACTAAGGGAAACAAACTGCCCACCACCCCATCTTGTTAGGTCTTAGTACTTGACAACCTGGAACAACTCCTTCAACTTGACAACTCCTTCAACCTTAGCCTAAACTATGGGGACACAACCTGGAAGGTACACTGTGGAATCTCTATTTTTTTTTTTTTTTTTTTTTTTAAATAATAAGTTTGACAAACATCTGTCAGAGTAGTCTAGGTAAACCTGAGGTCATAGAATCATAGAAACGAGAAGGAACCATGAGAGGTCATCAGGTCCGGTTTTCTGCACTCATGGCAGGACCAAGTTACCCCTATTAAACCATCCCTGACAGGTGTTTGTCTAACCTGCTCTTAAAAAGCTACAATGTAGGAGATTCCACAACCTGCTGAGGCAACTTATTCCAGTATTTAATCACCCTGACAATTAGGAATTTTTTCCTGATGTCTGGGGCTAGTCTGAACCTCCCTTGCTGTAATTTAACCCTGTTGCTTCTTGTCCTATCATCTTTGATTTAAGGAGAATTTTTCTCTTCCTTCCTCTTAATAACCTGTTAGATATTTGAAAAGTGTTATCATATCCTCTGTCTCCTTTTTTTCCTAGACTAAACAAACCCAGCTTTTTCAATCTTCCCTCATAGGTGAAATGTTCCAGGCCTCTCATCATTTATGCTGCCCTTCTCCGGACTTTGTCCAGTTTCTCTACATCCTTTTTGAAATGAGGCACCCGAAACTGGACACAATACTCAGGTTGAGGCCTAATCAGTGCAGAGTAGAGTGGAAGAATCGCTTCTCGTGTCTTACTCTCAATACTCCTGTTAATACACCCCAGAATGTTTGCGCTTTCTTTTGCAGCAGTATTACAGTGCTGAGCCAATATTACACCCAGATCCCATTCTGCATTATCCTTTCTAGGCAGTCATTGTCCATTTTGTATGTCCTGTCCTGTTGTGGGGGAATGGACTTGATGACTTTTCCAAGTCCCCTCCAGTTTTCCTTTTTTGTGATTCTAAATGATGTACAGCCAATTATTATTGTATTTTAGGGTGATTTTGGTACTCAGAAAGAAGCTGCTTGGGCTATAAGCAACTTAACAATCAGTGGAAGAAAAGATCAAGTAAGTAAATCTTTTTCCAAAATTAGTGTACTACTTACCTTTTCCTTTCTGTAGTCAGTGTACTTGACATGTTAAAAATGGGGGACTGAGTAACTTAAATTACTTGCCAAAATAAACACCTCAGACTTCTTAATTGATTTATGGGTGGTGAAGGAAAACAGAGCATACTCTGGTGTGACCAAAGTATCAGTGATGACAGATTTTGAGGGATTAGAATAAAAGTTCATTGAATCCAGTACACTCTAGTATTTATCTAAATAGTTGCATTCTGTCTCCACTAATATTCTTGGGCTGTAAGTACCTGTGCTCATGCTGTGAACAGAGAGCACAAAAATAAATGTGAAAAGCATTCAGGGATGTTTTATTTGCTGTTTTGTTCAGAGTCCAAATTCTGTCACTGCATGTCATTTGAAATTACTGTGACAACAGGGCATACCAGATAAATTGGGCTATCTCTCCAAATTGCAATAAAATCTGGGCGCAAAATGTAGATTATTTATGCCCTGCTTCAAAAAGACACAGCTAAAACTTTTTTTACTGTTTTGAGTTGGTGTGTATCAAAACACAGCTGTCAGTGACTTTCATTGTTGAATCTAAACTAAAAACCCATTATTTTATGCGGCATAATGCTGAGGGAATTAAGAGCAGAGTTTCCTGTCAAGCCTTCAGGGCCCATGTGGAAGGCAAATACATCTCAGTGAAAACAAATGCATCTCAGGAAGGCAAATGCATCTCAGCAATGTTCTACCTAAACAGACAGGGTGGTGCTCGCTCCTCTCTCCTATGTCACAAAGCCCCTGACCTCTCGCACTTCTGTGTAACCCACGCAGTTCACACACAAGCTTTGTACCCACCATGGTCCCAGAACATATTGCGGACTACAGTAACAGGTCGATAGCTAGCCACAAATGGTCTTTCTGCCCAGATGTAGTGAATCTCCACTTACAATAGTATCTTATGGTGTAGTACCTTTTGGCTATATCTACATCTAAAATTTAGTTTGGACTTCCAGGTCTAAAGTAAGTAAATCCGAGGTTAGTCCGAACAAGCCTTGGGCTAGTTCAAACTAATGGCTTAGTTTGAACTTTAGTTCGATCTAGCCATTAGTCCTGGTCTCTATCGTGCTTAGTTTGAACTAAAGTTCGAACTAAGCACTTAATTCAGACCAACCATTTGAATGTATTAGTCTGGGCTAAGCTTTGGCTAGTCCAAACTAAATTTTCTTAGTTCAGAGTAGCCAAAGGCTAGTGTAGACCTGGACCAAATTAGTCCAGACTAATTGGCTAGTGTAGATGTAGCCTACAAGGTATGCAACTTCTTTATGCTGTTCAGTACATACTTCAACTATTTTTTGTTTAGTGTAGTCTTCTCTCTTCTGTCCGTTAAAAACGGTGTTACCAGTAGCTCCCCTTCCTTTTCTTGCAACTTTTACCTTTCATGCACTATTTACTTTTAAATTTTAACTTGTGTGTGTATGTATATTGTCTTTTCTAGGTGGCATATCTAATTCAACAAAATGTAATTCCTCCCTTTTGCAACTTGTTAACAGTAAAAGATGCTCAAGTTGTACAAGTAGTGTTGGATGGACTAAGTAATATATTAAAAATGGCTGAAGATGAAGCAGAGACCATAGCCAATCTTATAGAAGAGTGTGGAGGTATGACTTCTGAATATCTAGTTGTTATACTTAATGGTTTGGACACTAATCACAAATACATTCATGGACTTTGCCATTTATTTCATCTTTCTTACCTTTTGTTTAACTGTACATACTAAATCTCTTGGCAGATTCACTTGCTTAATGATTTTAGATATTTTGATGTAAACTTTTCTATTTGAAGAAATCTTAAATTGAATATACATATAGTGTAAATGACCTAACTAGAAAATATGGTAGTAACTGGGATAATGGATCTGAAGTTTTCCAAAATTATTTTGTTATATTTCACAAATTAGTTCATGGAGAAAGTCTTTACTTCGTAGGCTGAAAATTTTAATCAGACTTGATCAAATTATGCTGAGATAAATTTAAAAACATAATATTAAGTGGTAACCTGCAAACAGCTTTCAGGCATATTTTTATTTATTTTTAAATTAAATGTTTGACAGCTGCCAGCCTGTTGGCATTGTCTTTCAGAAAAGAAATTATTGCAAGCGCTGATATACTAGTGCTGTATTGGAAAGCACTCAGTAGTTAGTTTGACCCTTGTGTAGAAAATATTAGGGGAAACGGACAAGGGGCTTTAGATTCTAAACCTTCCGGATTATTCTTCCCGTGTCTATTTCTGCTAATATTTTCTACACAAGGGTCAATCTAATTACAGAATGCTTTCCAGTATAGCTCTAGTATATCAACACTGCACTAAGTGGGTCTTAACTGAATGTTTGACATAAACAATAATATTTGTGAAGTAGAGGGATGAATTTTTACACATACCATATGGGTATACATCACCCCAGAGATCATGTTTTTCAGTGTCCCCTTACCACCCTCTTAGTTTTACTACCCTCTTGAATATCAGAATTGCCCCCCCGGGGGTGGTGGTACTGCCTACATTGGGAAATTCTGGTCTATACAACTGTAGTACAGTACAGCTGGCTCAGTCATCACCATAATATCTGGGCATCTCAAAGTTTGTTTATTTTTTCCCCAAACCTGTGGAAGGCTGTTACATTTGGAGAATTGAGGAAGTCTGTGACAGAGCTGGTAATTGAGCCAGATTCTCAGTTTCAGTTGAGTGAGTTAACTACAATTCTTTCCTTTTCTAAGACAGCATAAAATCCTCTGTACTTTTATCCACATTTACTACTTGCTTGACAAGTATGATTAGTGGGACCCATCACAGGCTTTTTTTTACATCTGACATAATTCTGCAGTTAAGGGCTTGTCCACACATATTAAAGTGGATTAAGTTAAAACAGGAACAGATGTATTCCAGAGTATACACACGCAGCTAATTGGGAACTATTCCAAAGGTTAGTAAGCCCATATATATTGAATTTTGTGGGGATATGGTAACCACAAGGGGGAAAAACAGTTGATAAAATGGCGCAAAAAAAAAAAAAAACTTTACTAATGAGAAGTTAAGGTGACCCTTGGGAGCTAATATCCTTCTAGAATGCTGAGTTCAGCAAAACTCAAGCTTCAGAGAATAAGTAAATAGTGAGCTGTGATAATGCTTACACAGCCTTGATTTTGGTCAGCTGGCAATAACCACTGGGATTTAGCCACATGCATTTCAGCTGCACTCAGTTTGTGAGGTATAGCTGTGCTGAATAATTTGAAATGTGAAGATGTTAGATGGGACTGGATGGTAAGTGTTTGAATTGAAGAGGTAGGGATTAGTTTGGGAAGCCTCACAGAGCTGTGATTGTCATGTGAGGAGATCAGGGTTTGCACTCATCCCATACATGTGTTAAGGAAAAGAGAGCATACAAAATGTAAGGCACTAACTCCATTCATTTCATTTTAAAATTTTGTAGGGTGTCTTAAATAGAATAAAAACCAAGGCCTGGCTGTGACTGTCCTGGGTCAGCTGATTCAGGATTTACTTATAAAGTGTGGATTTAGCTTGCATCCCACAACTGAAAAGTAGTTGTTAAATTTCACAAATGAGGCACTCTTAAGAGTGTAAACTAGGTATAAGTATTGAGTATACACTCCGAAGTGTAGTACACTGGTATTTAAATGAGGGTATTGAGCTGTTAAATTACTGAACACAGCTAGAGGTCTTGGAGTATGTAAAGAGCTTTTAAAAAGAACGGCTGTTATACCTGACGTTTAGGCAGAAAAGATGTCTAAAAGCTCTTGCAAATAAGTGGACATCATGGCATTAATGACCCCAGCAAGGGTGACTGACTCGTTAATGAAGCCATCCTGGAACCAGTCAAGGCTCTTTGGGAGACATGCTCTTCCCTGCCACTGCAGGGAAACATGCTGGGAGAAGTACTTTGTCCCCCTCTAAAGAGTGTGAACGTTTTTACTCTCACCTCGTACCCCAGGCTCTCTTCTGGCAGCTGCTAATGAGCAAGAAAAACCAAGTTCTCAAGCTTCTGTGCTGAGAGGCAAAAACTCAAGGAGGCTGGATGATAGGCTTTATTTTTGGTTACAGGCTTTATTCTTCAGGAAGCCTGAAACTCAGGATTGCAAACCAGCAGGCATTTCTAAATAGATAGAATTTCACTCTATGGAAGAACATTAAAAAATTCAAAGACAAGTTTCCAGACTACTGTAGACAAGTCTTCAGTAATGGCTGAAGAATGTAAGCTGGTCACCAGGACTGTCCTTCAAAACAGTTTGGATAATGCAGAGTGGGCTGCTTCAACCATGGCATCAATGTTACCAAGAGAGAGTTTATGGTTATAGTCAGCCGGCCTAGAGGTCCAACACATGATCCTAGACCTCCCTTTGGAAAGCTCCTCTCTGTTTTGAGAGAGTGGTCAACAAGGTTCATAGCCTCCAGAGTGATGACTCATGTCCCTTGGGATTTATACTCCAGCAATGAAAAGAGAAATTTCATCCACAGCAGCCACTCAGTTTTTTGTTATAGTCTTTGTGAGTCTTTTTGCTCCTTGATCCCAAGATACAAGAAAAAAGGGAAAAAACTATAGAAGGCAGCGTCCATCACCCTCATACCACCTTTGTCTTTATCAGTGGACTCATCCCATTGAGCTGTCTCTTACAGACAGGCATTTGGATGGGTTATTTGAGGATAGTGTACCAGCTACCTGAGTTCCATCTTTTTCCCATCTTTTATTTACCAGTCACTTCACTTTGTAAGTGCTTAGGCCCACATAACACAGTAGTGGGCCATAAGTATTGGGAAATAAGGATGTGCTGTCCAAATTGTTTCTGCCTTTTCCCCTTCAGGGACTATCCTCAGTAGATCACCCTTCCAGAGTAGGGCCTATCCTTTCTTCAGGAAAGGGCCATGGGGAAGTTTCATGGTCCTTCAGGGGACAAGGTTTCTATTCCCACCACATCCTGATCCCCAAAACAAAAGCGGGTTTCAGACCTATTTGGTAGTCGATAGCTGGACGTACTTCTGAAGTCAATAAATTCCACATGGTTACTCCAGCGTCAATATTTCATTTCTGGAATACAGGTATTGTTGTGCTGCCCTCAATTTTAAAGGATGCTTATTTCCATGTCACAATATAACACCACCGCTGAGATATGTGATAAAAGGTTGCCTTTCTCAGTTCATGGTGCTCCCATTCAGTCTGCTAGCTGCTCCTCAGATGTCCAGAAGGTGCATGATGGTGATCAGTGTCTGTGTTAATATTAGGTGTTCATGTGTTCCTGTATTTGGATAACTAGTTGTTCTTCGAGCAGTATCTCCAACTGCTCCACCATAGGTGTCTTTGGCACCGTGTGCCAGGGAGTGGAGATTCTCACAGCAGTGCTCAGAAGGGAGGGGGGGGACATGTGTGACGAGGAGCGCCCAGTCGCTTCACGCCCTTAGGGATTTGCATGCGCACCCCCTCCCGCTCCTCAGTTCCCTCCTTTCTGCCGTTGGCTCAGGACGGATTCCTCACAGCTCCGGTTCTACTGGAATCAGTGCCAGAAACAGAACCAATAAGAAAAAGAATAAATCCAAGACAAAGAAGAAAAGAGAACCAAAAAAAAAAAAAAAAAAAAATAAAACCAAAACCAACAGTCATGCCAATGCCGCTGGGATTCAAATGCTGCACCTCCTGCAGAGATGCGATACCGACATCTGACGGCCACACTCAATGTATTAAGTGCCTTGGTGAGGGACGCATCTCACAAGTGTCCTCACTGCAAAAACCTCACCTCTAGAGTGATAAAAGATAGGCAAATGAAGCTAAAACTGCTTCGTATGGAGGGCTCTCTTAAGCCAGCTTCAGAGCCCGCTCGCTCTCCAGCTGCCTCAGAAAAGCCCCAAAAGCGGCACTTCTCTGAACCCTCCTCTCTGACTGCAGAAAAATCTAAAAGTAGTCACAGAGCTGATGCTGCCCATGAGCCTGCAAGTGCCCCGGGCAATTCTACCCCTCTTAAGGGAAGCCACTTGCCTAGTTCAGCTAAAGAACAGGGGTGGGAGACTATGGCGGTCGCTCAGCCTTCAGCACCACTGACCCTACTGACAGCCGCGACACCTCAGCATAGAGCTGGAACGGCGCCAGCAATGGCAGGGGCTCTGACTCCCCCCTTCAATGCCGTTCTCGGTGCAGACAACTTCTGCACCGATACCTACCTTCTTTCAGTGGGCACAGAGCTCTGTTCCACCTCCCCCACCCCAGCCTCCGGTGCCATTAGATCATGGTGCTACCTCAGCATTTTTCTCTGCTCCAGTAAATTTCCCTCAGGTGCTTCCCTAGCATTTGGTTCTGTCACAATCAGCTCTGACTCAAACCCCGCAGCTCCCACCTATGACACTAGAGGGAGTTCAAGCCTCAGGAACTACAGTACTCGGATGCACAAGCAAAAAAACCACTACTGCAGCCAAACTCCTAATTCCTCTCCAATTTCACCTCTATTTGAGATGGACTCCTCACAGGAGCTGATGACATCCCTGTCATTTTCGTCTTCAGAAAGTGTTTGCTCTGATACTCCCCAGCCAGTAGCCCAACATCCACCTCCACTTCCTGAATCTTCTATGCTACCTCAGCAAATTCAATACCTGGGCACCTCCTCCATACTGCAGTAATGCCTCAGTGGCTATGCAGTGGATGCCTTGGGGACCCTGGCCTTATTACACCGCTGTACAGCCGGCTCCCCCTGTGCAACAATTTACAACCAATCCTCAACGGGCGGCTCCACCACAGTGCCAACACTCTGATTCTCCTCTGGGGCAAATATTAAATGATCCATTAGCTGACCACACTACCAAACTTAGCAAGTCAGATGATAAGCAATTCCATGATCTATTTGAGAGTAGCTGATGCAATGGAGATCTCACTGCAGGATACGTCAACCACTCCACACAAACTCTACAGAATCCTGCAATCATCTGTCTCAAAAAAAAAGTTGCCCTCCCAATGGATGAGGGTATTATGGAGCCTGCTGATGCCATCTGGCAAACACCAGCATCAGCAGCCCCCCGCTCTTAAAAAGATCGAAAAGAAATATTTCATTGCCCCAAAAGACAATGAATTCCTTCTTACCCGCCCTCAACCAAATTCTTTGGTTATAGAAGTGGCAGCTCAAAGAGCTAAACAGACCACTAGCAAATGAACCCCTACAGATAAAGAGGACAAAAAACTCGATCTGTCAGGCAGGAAAGTCTATACTTCTGCCTCTTTGATATTGAGAATAATTAACTATTTGGCAGTTCTTTCTAATTACAACCACGACAACTATGCAGAGTTTGCAGACTTTATTTATTTATCATATTCCCCAGGACAAAAGAGAACAATTCAATTCGTTAATCAAAGAAGGTCAATTATCAGCCAGGACATCTCTTCAAGCATCACTTGACATAGCTGACACAGCTGCACGGGCAGTTGTCATGCGCAGATCTTCCTGGTTGCATGCTGCTGCTCTTCCCAAACAGCTGCAGAACATGATACCTTCCATTCGACAAAAAGAAACTGTTCGGAGAAAGAACGAATGACGTTATGCACACTCTGAAGGACTCTAGAGCCACCTTCCGCACTCTGGGCATTTACACCCCTGACCCATCAAGGAGGACGAACAGATACCATCTTTATACTAACAGGCTCTCATTCTACTCCAGAATAAAAGATATGACAATCCTCGTTCCAGACCAAGAAATCAAATTAGACATAGACAACTGAACTGAGCATCATCCACAAATCAGCACACAAATCCTAAACAATCGTTTTGACTTCTCAGTTGAGGGATTGACCAGCTACTACATGACAATACAGGAAGCGATCTCTTCTCGTACCCCGTACTTCAACTGCAGGCTTCTGCCCTTCCTCCCCAATTGGAAGGCTATTTACAACAGACAAATGGGTTATCAACATCATTACCAACGGATATATCATCCCGTTTCTTGCGAAGCCTACTCCCCACCCCCCCTTCCCTGTCCCTTTTCAGGGACCCCCTTCACGTCCAACTCCTTTCACAGGAGATAGACAACCTCCTCTCTCTTGGGGCAATAGAGCATGTCCCCAACCAATACAAGGGCAGAGGCCTCTATTCCCGATATTTTCTTACCACCAAGAAGACAGGAGGATGGAGGCCCATATTGGACCTCAGGGCTCTCAAATCTTTTATCCTAACCCAAAAATTCAGAATGGTCCTGCTCCCAATCATTCTTCTGCACTCGATCGCGGCGATTGGCTGGTATCCCTCGACCTGAAAGACGCCTATTTCCATGTGGCAATACGTCCAGCCCACAGGAGATTCTTGATTCACTTACCTGGACAATCATTATCAGTACACTGTGCTTCCCTTTTGGTCTCTGCACAGCACCACGAGTCTTCTCCAAGATCATGTTGGTAGTCATAGCCTACCTCAGGAAAAAAGAAGGAATCATAATTTTTTCTTACCTGGATGACCTCCTTATCAAGGCTCAATCTCCCGAACAGGCTCGACATTACTTACTTACAAACTACATTGACCCTGTTCCATCACCTCGGCCTTACCCTAAACTACGAAAAATCCTCACTAACGCCCTCGCAAGACATTCTCTTTATCGGAGCAAGGATTCACACCCCTTCAGCTACGGCCTTTCTTCCACAGGAAAGATTTCACGCCATAAAGTGTCTTGCTCAATAGATACAAATTTCTCCCCGTGTGATGGCACATGCATGCATGAAACTACTAGGTCATGTGGCTGCCTCTACTTACCTCGTTCATAACGCCAGATTATATATGAGACCATTCCAGCTATGGTTCCTCAGGAGCTTCAGTTCCAGGAGACAGCCCTTTCACCACCTTCTCTCTGTTCCAGAAGCAATAAGGGATTCTCTAAACTGGTGCACTACTCCCAACAATCTGCTGCAGGGCGTTCCCTTTATGCCACAAAGCCCGTCCTTACAGATCCCTACAGATGCATCAAAGATCGGCTGGGGTGCCTGCCTGCAGCATAAAACAGCTCAGGCAGATGGTCTCTGCGTGAAGCATGCCTTCACATAAATCTCTTCAAGCTTCAAGCAGTGCACAGTACGTGCCATCACTTTCTCCCTTTCATACAGGGACAAGTGATAAACGTTCAGACAGACAACACAACCCACACGTACTACATCAACAGGCAGGGAGGAACACACTCCCCATCTCTATGCATAGAGGCCATGAAACTCTGGAGATGGTGCATTGCCAATCGCATACACGTTTCGGCAGTATACTTGCTGGGCAAAGCCAACGTAATAGCCAATTCTCTAAGCAGGTACTTCCACCACAATCACGAGTGGGAAGTGAAGGACTCTGTCCTTCAACAAATATTCACAGTCTGGGGCTTCCCTACAATCGACCAGTTCGTGACAACCCAGAACAGGAAGTGTCTTCACTTTTGCTCCAGAGCAAGGGTAGGCCCGCAATCCTTAGGGTATGCATTTCTCATCAAATGGAACAAGCCACTTCACTATGTGTTGGTTTTTTTTTCTCCTCATGCCCTTCATTCCCAAAACCCTAACAAAAATATGTCAAGACGCAGCCAAGGTTATCCTAATAGCACCATCGTGGCCAAGGCAACCCTGGTATTCCTGTCTCCGAATCCTATCAATAGCAACCTCAATGACTCTTCCCCTGATACCGGATCTCCTCTTTCAAGACAATGGGAGAACTCTACATCAAGGTCTCAACAGGTTACATCTGACAGCGTGGCTCCTTGATGGTTCAACCAAGTAGAATTAGCCTGTTCAGATCCAGCAAAGTTCATTCTTTTGAACAGTAGGAAGCCAGCCACTAGGCATACTTACCTTCAAAAATGGGGCAGATTCTCCACCTGGTGCTCGCATCACGCTGTTGATCCACTGACGTCTTCCATTCCATCAATACCTTGTCTACCTGAAAAACACAAACAAACATTTCCATTAGCACGATCAGGGTGCATTTGGCAGCAATATCGTGTTTCCACACAACTATAGATAACTCCTCCGTGTTTGCACACCCGATACTGAAAAGATTTATGGCAGGACTCCAGAATCTTTATCCTCGTATTCAACCGCCTGTACCTCAATGGGACTTGACTATGGTCCTTCATTCAGGTCCTAACTAAATCACCCTTGGAACCCCTAGCAACATGTTCCCTTCTACACCTCTCTATGAAGGTCGTATTCTTAGTTGCAATTACTTCTGCCAGATGAGTTAGTGAACTAGCCGTGCTAATGGCTCATTGACCTTTTACCGAATTCTTTAAAGATAAGGTGTCGCTGAGACCACACCCAAAATTCATTCCCAAAATCTTGTCACCCTTTCATCTTAATCAGACAATACACCTTCCGGTATTTTTTTCCAAAACCTCACTCCACTCCTCGTCAAGGAGCTCTGCATACACTTGACGTTCACCGAGCCCTTGCCTCCTACTTGGACAGAACAAAGGACTTCAGGAAGTCCCCTAGACTTTTTGTCTCCTCAGTTGAGCACTCTAGAAGAGAAGCGGTGTCCAAACAAAGGCTATCAAACTGGATTTTGTCCTGCATATGGACCACATATCACTTATCTGATCGACAGCCACCAATTACCATCCATGCCCATTCCACTAGGTCCATCGCGGCCTTCTAAGGCATTCCTGCAAAATGTCCCTATACTCAACAACTGCAGAGCAGCAACTTGGTCTTCAACGGACACATTTGTAAAGCACTATGCTATTCAACAACTAGCCACTAATGACACGGCAGTGGGTAGAGCAGTCCTAAACTCACCACGCCTATTAAATTCCAAAGTACTCACCATCCATTAATTCAAACTGCTTGGTAAACACCTACGGTGGAGCAGTCAGAGACACTGCTCAAAGAAGTGAGTGTTACTCACCCTTGTGCAGTAGCCAAGGTTCTTCGAGATGCATGTCTCCGACATGCTCCACTACCCACCTTCCTCCCCTCTACTTCGGAGTCAGTTTATCTTTTGACTCTGCGGTACGGAGGGAACTGAGGAGCGGGAGGGGGCGTGAAGCGACTGGGCGCTCTTCGTTGCGTGCGTCCCCCCTCCCTTCTAAGCACTGCTGTGAGAATCTCTGATCCCTGGCGCACAGTGCCGAAGACCCCTGCAGTGGAGCATGTCGGAGACGCGCATCTCGAAGAACCTTGGCTACTGCACAAGGGTGAGTACCACTCGCATCAGGTTGATCTGAAGCCAAAGTCCTATTGAGCATATCCATTCTCCTGTGGATGTTCAACACACTAGGGCTGCTAACAAATCAATCCTGAAACGACTATGTACAGTAGAGTTCAAGGGAGCAGTCTGAGTCTATGGACACTGCTGTACACCCTCATGGAGTGGCGTTAAACCCTGGTTAATTTTACTAACTAGCTAATCTAAACTCTGATTAATCCACCAATGAGCAGTGACAGCTACATCAGGGGAAGAAGCTGTCTTGCCATGTACTGCTGTCCACACTGGCACTTCAGTCGGCATAACTTACGTTGCTCTGGGTGGCTTATTCACACTCCTGACCAATACAAGTTATACCAGCATAAGTGGCATAGCCTTAAACTCCACAAAAGCCAAAGACCTTCCACTGCATGTCGCATTTCAAACTTCACAGGATGTGGTGCTTTGGGTGAAAGCATATGCTCTCTCAATGCTATTCGTCTGCCTCCATGTTCTGGCTCACATGACGACAAGCACTTATTGTAGTTCAGCATGCCAGGCTACACTTCAGAAAGCTGTAGGCGTGGCTGGCATCAGTGTATATCCCAAGTTGCCAGATGCTGTTAACTTTGTCATCTCAAGACTGGGGAGTGGATCCTCTGAAAATTTGCCTGGAGGCTTCTTTTCTCTGCCCATTACAAACCCTCAGGCTAGACAGATTCATTTTCTCTAAGTTGGAGCACTCGTATAGCCAAGCTCCTATGGGGGAAGGGGCTCTAGATCGGGGTGGTCAAACTTATGGAACTCAAGAGTCACACCGGTTGATTATTAAACCTCCAAGAGTTGCACTGAGGCATTTAGCCATATACTTTTACCAACTAAATTGATTTGCTGACAGTCTTCTGCGAGCCACAGTTTTTCATTCAAGAGCCACATGTGGCTCCCAAGCCACAGTTTGGCCACGCCTGCTCTAGATCTTGGCCCATATAGTGGGGTAGGGAGAGAGGCTTAGACCCCCAAATCCTTATGCATGTAAGGGGTGAATGTGAGATTGGCAGGTGCCCCTGCTCCCTGTTCACCCCAGCTCCCTGCCACTCAACTTCTTGTGTCCTCCGTCTGATCTGCATAAGCCTAATTTTTCCCGTCATTCATCCATTTATCCCTAACCTTGCAATGCTGTTACAAAATCTTCAGTTCCACTCCCTATCACAAAATTCCCTAAAATGCCCATCCCATGTGCACAACCATTCATATATCAATTTTTTTAAATTGCTCCAAAATAAACAAAAATTTGACTTTTTTAAGTATCATAGAATCATAGGGTTGGAAGGGACCCCACAAGGTCATCTAGTATACTTCCAGACCTCTTTCAGATTCCTGTACAAGGCAGGACTTGAACTGACACTGAGTTAGCATGGTTCAAAAAGCTGCTATTTAGCCCTTTAGTCTAGCAAGCCATGTTAATTGTACGTCGTCAGTATAATTGATTAGGGATGTGAATAGTTGTATAGAAGAGCTCTGTGGCACCCAGAACAGATGTTGGTCCAATATTTACATGTTAATATATTTTGATGTAAAATTAAATGGTTTTACTTTAATAATTCACAGTATAGCAGGTAAAAGCCATTAACTTAGAACTTGTATTAGTGGAACTTTTGGATGCAGTCATTTGAATAACTAAATTCTTGTCGAGTGTAATGTCCAGATATACTTTAATGTAAAGTATCAGATTATTCCCATTGTCTTGACTGACTTCTATTTTTTTTACAGAGCCCAACACACTGTGGGCAATAATTATAGTAGTTCTTTGAGGTGGAAGGGAATATCTCAGCCTTTACAGTGCTATCATGAGAGCAAAAATTGTACATAATATCCATCACTATGAATTAATGAAGACATAAATATTGGTACTCCAGTGACACCGAAAGCTCAAAGAGTAATATTTGACTTCAGTACACAAGGTTTTAATTTTGCTGTCCCTCCCAGAGTTTTTTAAATATACTCATCTTTGCTGAGGTTTCATGACATGTAGGGAGCAAGGGTGGGTTGTGCTTAACTGTCACCACCTTATTTATCCAGTCTAATTGGGGTTGGGACCAGACTGGATAATCAAAAATCTGGAGAAAGGGAAAGCACAGTCTAGCTGCCACAAGAGAGGGTGCCCACTTTTACTGGGGAGTCTCGGTTGTTCAGTTAATTCCAAAAGCCTGATCATGGAGAATCAGATAAATGGGGTTCTACTGTATTTTAACACTTCATCCAATTCCATTGCTTACATATTTCTTAAAGGGCTGGAGAAAATTGAACAGCTACAAAATCATGAAAATGAAGACATCTACAAACTGGCTTACGAGATCATTGATCAGTTCTTCTCTTCAGATGATGTAAGTGTACATTAGCAGTGAAATGTTTGTTTTTCAGTTGTATAATCTTGGCTTGTAATTATTTCCTTAGTCATGTTTATAGTAGTTCTTAAAGCTGTGACAGTGTTTTAGCATTATTTAAAGGGGTAGCCGTGTTAGTCTAGTTCAGCAAAACAAACAAGACGAGTGAAGTGCTACAGGATTCTTTGTTTGTTTTAGCATTATTTGTGGTGCTCTGAGTAACTTAATGTCAGGTTGTGCAGTTTTATTGTTCTCCCACCAAAGCACAGACACCCAAACTGCAGATCTCGAGTGATGCAAATAAATGATTCATGCTCTCTAAAACAACATCTCACTGACATTACAGTAGAACCTGAAAGATACGAACACCAGCATTACAAACTGACAGCTCAACCAAAAACCATTTGAAACCAGAAATAAGTGATCAGATAGCAGTGAAAGAAGAGGGGCGGGGGAGGACATGTGGTACACTGTGCCTGCATCTTAGGCATGCAGAAGAGAAGCAGCTTGGAGTCGGTGCTTTTTCCTGTAAGACGGGTGTGGTTTCATCTCACCCCACTGGGAGGAGGAAGTTGTTTTCACCACCACCTGTCAGGAGGGTTCATCCAGAGCCTGAGGAAGAAGGGTGCCCAGCAAGCTACTGTGGTGCTGCAGCCGAAATCTGGCCTCATGCTGGAGTGGACAAGCCGCACTCTGGGAGAGTTTTAAAGGCTACAGCCTAGGCACTGATACAACCCAAGCTTTGCCTGTGGATACATTCCTGGATCCTGCCAGCACCTGTGGGAGTGCGAGGGGCAGGGGAGGGAGGGGCACTGGCAGCAGGCTGGCACCAACCCCCTGCCACATGCTGCCTCTGGGACCAGGAGAGCAATGTGCAGAGCAGAGAGCCCTGCTGAGAGGTAGCTGAGGGCTGGGGCTTGTAGTGCCAAAGGATCAGGGCAGACTTGTGCCCCTGTGTTCAGCCCAAGGGCGAGAAATAGGACTAGATTAGGGAGCTGCTTGCAAAGCAGCAAGGCTGTCAGGTGCCACCTTTGCAGAGATCTCTCACAGACTCGGCTGAATGACGCTGAATGGCAGGGTGTCAGAGTTGTTCAGAGCTGCACACAACCACCATTGCTGAGGTGTTTGAGGTTCTATTGTATAAGATTTTCCATCTTTATCAATAAAATAAACAAATATGAATGTTGACAGCAATTAAAACAAAATTGGTAGCACAAAATTAGCAGGCTCCATAACTTCAATAATCCCTGTTTAACTTTACACAGGAGCCATTGTAAAAGAGTGAAATCACAGGGTAAAATTAGTTTAAAGTATATAAAACAGCTAATATTTAAAACAAAACTCAGTATTTTAACAGTTTAATCCATTATCATTTGGACATCCAAAGTAATACTAGTTTCAACACACACCTACTGAAACAGCATCGTAACTCCAAAAATACTAGAGGTGGCGCTGAGCGGTGTTAATCAGCTTAATGATAGTCTGACGCTGTTTTTAACTTAGAAGTATCCAAATAAAAATTCAGAACTAGGTCTGTCTATACAAGCTGTGTCATCAATTTCAACTTTCCTTGTTGGAGTACTGTTGCTACATTGTTGTACAACTGCCACGTTTCACTCTGCCCATCGTATTTTAACTCATGAAGTGTTTGGTGGTGGTGGCGGCGGCTCAGGTTGAAAAGGTATGTAAATGTAACATTGCTCATTGCGGCCTGTACAGTGTG
Source organism: Podocnemis expansa (assembly GCA_007922195.1). Taxonomy (NCBI): domain Eukaryota; kingdom Metazoa; phylum Chordata; order Testudines; family Podocnemididae; genus Podocnemis; species Podocnemis expansa. The sequence continues at coordinate 4,492,278 of ML682006.1, forward strand.
TCACCACTGCACAGGCTAAATTAGCGTTTCTGTATTTTTACATAGTTGTTTTTTGTTTTTGTTGTTTTTTTAAAGCACTAACACTAATCTAGTTTGGTAAACAAGCATTAGAAACACCTTGTAATGTAAAATGAGCAAGGAGTCTTGTGGCACTTAAACTCTCACAAATATATTTATCACATGAGCTTTTGTGGGAGAAAATCCCACTTCGTCAGATGCTTTGAAGATGGGGAAGCTTACAGAATGGGAGGAAAATAAATCCAGGGAAGTGTAAGTCATAGGAGCGGGTCACACTGTAACACCAGATCAAAACAGCTGTAAAGATTCAAACACTGGGGAACAGCATATGGAGGAAGATGAGGTCAAATCATCTCTTGTAATGAGAGAAGAATCCAATAGGTGATTTGACCTCATCTTCCTCTATGTGCTGTTTCCTTGTGTTTGAATCTTAATAGCTGCTTTGATTTGCTGTGAGTGTGACCTGATCCCATGCCTCACACTTCCCTGCATTTATTTTTCTCTCATTCTGTAAATTCCCCCATCTTTGAAGTATCTGATGAAGTGAGCTTTTGGGGGAGAAATCACATGCGATAAATACATTTTAGTCTTTAAAAGTGCCACTAGATTCCTTGTTTGTTTTGCTGAACTAGACCAACACAGCCACTCCTTTGGAACCTATGACAAGTTCAGCTAGTGTTTGTTTTGTCTGAACCCATTCTAAGTATTTTTTGTTTTGTTTTATTTGTTTTTTATAGATTGATGAAGATCCTACCCTTGTTCCAGAGCCAATACAAGGTGGAACATTTGGTTTCAATTCATCTGCCAATGTACCAGCAGAAGGGTTCCAGTTCTAGAGTGATATTTTGGTGGTTAGGTACAATGCAGCACTGAATAAAAAATGGTTTGACCCATCAATCTTGGCTCATGGGATCCGCTGCTGCATTAAATCGGGAAAGAAAATGTGAAGATTTCATTTGGAATCACAGAAAAGCCCAAATGAAGTCAAGATGGCGAGTGGGTGCGAGTGAGAATGAGTGGCAAAATGTAATGAAAAACTTCACACTGAATGCTTATTTAGATTGTTCAAAGAACAAGGGCTACAGGTCAAAGATCTTCAGTGCCTGAGAAGGAACAACGAATTACTAGAGCAATTGGGGGGGAATGCAGTACTATTATCATCAAGCTTTGTCAGCATAAAAGAGAATAGGATGCCCACATAAGTCCAAGGTGAATGAGCCCAGGCCTTGCTATGAAGCACTGTGTGAATGGACAGCATTGAATGAATGTCTGGACTCAGCTGTGGAGCCAGGCTCATGTTTCAGATCTGGGGCTCTTCACTCATGAAGCAGACTCCTAGTCCTGGAGTGGCGTGTGTACGAGAGTATGGTTGTGATGCTGTATGTGAACGCATGCAAGCTTGATTTGCCTTCAGGGGGCTGAGAATAAACCTAATAAACTATCAAAATGAGTTCATAAGTGTTAACTTACACTGGACACAAAAATAAAGACCGGTTTAGCAGCAGATTCTGGTTTACTCCTGCAGCCTATTTGTTTGGTTTTGTTTTGTTTTTTCTTTTTTCCCTTTTTCTTTTAGTTATTTTTAATTTCTTTCCTGTATGGCTTATTATTAGTTGCCTGTAAAGTCAGAATTTCCAGGAAGGCTTCCCTGTGCATTTGCACCAGATGAATGTTCGATGTTAATAAAAGCTTTCCATATCATCAAAACTAATTTGTGTAGATTTTTGCATGAAAAAAATCAAACATTTTCCTCCAAATACTGTGTTACAGTACACAAGCTCCCATAATAGTAGAAAATAGTAAAATGTAGTAATAAAATTATCATCCTTTTCATTTTTCAGAGATAACATGATCTCTTTGCATGTGGTAAAATACAGCATAGCTCATTTTTAGATTTTAAGTCCTGTAACCAACTGTTTCCTTTGTGGTAGAATACCGTGCTGTTCAATGTTACTTGTTTTCAAACTTTGTTTTCTATGAAAATGATATGGAAACTTCTAAAAATAAAATTTGGTGCATATGTACTGCTGAATAAAGACTGAAGAAGAGGTGTGAATAGATGTACAAATCAAGTCCTGGTTTGAACACCTTTAATAATATGCCTAATCTGTCCAATTGTTTTAGACTCTTTTTATCTTAGACATAGGCAGCCATGAACAATCTATTTTGAGCCACTTTAGAGAGAAAACTTTGTATTTTTTAAACTTGCATTAAAAGAATGCAAGTGTTTTTATAATTGGAATAATGCCTCAGTTTTGAGGTTCTTCACACTAAATTAAAGGTGACATTATGAATTTATACAAAAGAAAGCTCTTTATAAGGTGGCTCATTGTAGGAAATGCTGTGCCTTCCCCTTTGAGCACAAGTGTTGCATGAACAACAGTTTGCTATAATAAAACGTACCAGATTAGTCACCATTAGCATCTATATCTACCTTGTGTTTTAAAATCAACTGGCAATTCTGAAACACTGTAGAATGGATAAAGATTATTTTGTGATCATAACTCTTTGTTGGACTAGAGTATTTTTACAGCATTCCTTGTCATCAGAAACATGGTTAAAGTTTAAAACTAGAAGCAGCAAAAAAACTAGCTTGTGAAATTTATCTAAGTAGAGTGCAGGCTAGGCTGTCTTGGGGATAATAAACGTTAAAACTTTAAAACATTGTATTATTTGGTGTCTTTTGTATACACTCAGGTTATAGTGAAGAAGTTAAAACATCTGTATACAAAATCAGGCAGAAAAGGTTGGTTTGATAATGTTCATATTAACTGTTACTTCTACACATTTTTAACCCTTTAATCTGTTTCAGACATACCTTTCAATCTGCCAGAGGCCCAAATGTGTGATGCATTGTGGGACACAGACCCCAAAAAAAATACAAACTTTTACTCATATAGGGAACTTAAGAATATAAATAACTTTCTACAACTTTACTTCCTTGTTTCTTTATTTCTAATAAAAATATTCAATAATAGAAGTGAGAAGACATAATTTCTTTAGAACTTAAATAGCTTTGGGACTAAAATGAGTGATGCTTGAAATGAGGGACATTTTCAGAAGAAATTATCGTTTCAGAACTGACAAAGTATGTATTGGAAGAGGTAACTCTTCCATGTATTATGTAAATTATACATTATGTTCACTGTGCAAGTCCATCTAGTGTTCAGCTAACATTGAGCACATTGCATCTTTAAAAAATTGTTCTATCTTTTTACCTTCAATTGCATACCTAAGTCTGTCCCAAAAATACAATTGCCTTTTGAGTTTTCATACAGCCCTTTTCACAAGTGTCTCTAAAATGCTTTATGAAGTAAGGGAATGCAAGCATCTTTGTAGTTTTAGAGGGGGAATCTGAGGTATAGAATGACTTGCCTAATCACACCATGGTGGTAGCAGAGCTGGGAGTAGAACCCAGGTTTCCTGAGTCAAATGGTAGCCCCTGTTCATTGGACAAGGATACTTCCCTTGTTCAGTTTTGCAGGTTCATCATGGCTGCCATATCTTTACTTGTAGAGGCACCTGAATTTACTGCTTCTGTATCATCATTTACAGGGGGATTTGTGTACTAATTTGCTTAAGCACTTAATTCCTCTGTCAGACTTCAAAACATTTGTTGGGTGAAGTAAAAAAAAAAGACTGCAAATGAAAAGGTTTTCTTTTGAATAAAACTTATGATTAAGTAAAACAGACTTTGGAATTAAAACATTAAATTTGTATTTCAAGCTTACAGAAACTATTAAATCTTTGTTTTTAATGTAGCTGTTTGTTAGACTTTTGTGTTCCTAATATGGTTTAGTTTACACAGTGTAGCTACTGTGCTAAAGAAAGCAAAAACAAATTAATTATATAGAAGGGATGTAGTATTGCAAAAGACTACATCTTCAAAAGTGAGTTTGATTTATTTTGTGCCCAAGCTGGGACACTGCAAAGGGAGGGGCATCGCTAACTTTCAAAAGAAATAAATGGCTTTTCGTAGCAGTTAGAATTTTTATAGATTTTTGCATGCTAATTTTTAATAAAATTTTTATCTGAAATAACCTGTTAATGTACATGTGGTTCAACAGATTTAGTTAACTTATAAAAATCAGTGTGAATCAGTTGCTCTTACAAGCTTTTTTGTAAGATTTGTTTGTCAGTTATCATACTTCCCAGTCTGCTGAAAACATGAACGATGAACTGATTAAGTAGCTAAACTCCAGGAAAATGTACTTTTTAAGTTACACTATTCACCTTCGTGCCCCTGTAGCAAAGTAGGTTCTAATACATTAGAGAATAATGTCCAAGATGTTATAAAAGTGGATGCCTAATGTTAGGATCCTTAGTCTACCTAAATAAATGGTTAGCAGACTTGACTTACAAAAAGTGCTGAGCATCAACTGCTCTTGCTTATATTAATCAGAGCTATTAGGACCACAGCAGTTTTTAAAATTAGATGACTTAGATGTCCAGATATTAATTTAGGATTTTGCCTCATCTTTGTACTTGAATTCTTTCAATGTTAACTTCACATGAGAATGGGGTTGTTTCTTCCTTTTCCAGTGTGATACAGAATTACCCACTGGATGCTACTATGAAATTTCTTTATCTGCGTTTTCTATATTACTTAAGGAAGTTAGAGAGGGGCAGGTAAATATCTTGGTGCATGTTGACACCAGCAATCAGGATATTCAAACTAATTTTAATTAGTAAATAAATGCAGTCAAGCTATAATTCACTGAATATGTTTGCTTTGGCTGAGATCTTAATAGTAATAACTGAGCCTGTTGCTTGAGCTGGCTTTTCTTAACATATCCTGTTTCTTTCCTTTCTTTTAATCTGCCCCCACCCCACCCCACAACCTCCTGCACTCTAGCCCTCGTTCAGTCTCTGGGCCTCTGCATCACTTGGAGGAATTCTACATTGACCCCAGCTCAAAGAATAGTCTTGGTCAGAGTCAATCTAGGCTCTATAACTGCCAGTGTATCTTCCCAAGGAAGAGTTTCAAAAGAGGTAGCTGTGTTAGTCTAGTACAACAGAACAGACTTTTTTTCCAAAGAAAGATTATCTAATCTCAATGATGAAACAAATTCCACAAAAGGACTGCAAGGATCTACCTGATCCTTGGGGCCAATGTTGGCCTTCACATTTATCATACTTCAAGTAAGGCTGCATCTCAGTTGCCTTCAGATGTGGCTAAGGCCAGTATAAACCTCTAGCACAGTCTTTCCAAATGTATCACAGTCTTTCAAAGTTCTAGATTATCTCAAGTGGTAGAAGGACCCACTGAAAGTCTATGTAAGAATCACATCCCTCCCCTCATCCTCCCAGCAGATGCTTCTTTTCAGCTGGGGGACTTGACAGCAACAGGCTACTGCCTACACAAAATGGTCTGCAAAAGAGAGACTGCCATGTATCAACATCTTAGAACTAAGAGTAGATTGATAAGCTTGCCAATGCTTCCTTCACACCGTACAGGGCCACGTTAATGCTAGTCAGCTGGGCAGCAATATATTCTATCAACTTTCAGGGCAGAGCAAGATCCCATCCTTATGTGCAGATTTGCTAAAGATTTACAACTAGTACAGTCTCAAGATTTTGCTTAATCTTTTCCCTTTCCTGAAGCAGTTTATAGTACCAGCCTGACTGAGACCTGGTTCCTAGATGGTTCTTAAGCATGACGTTACCTGTTTGGATAAGTTCCAGTCCTAATGAAGTTTGCAGTTGACACAAAGTTGGGAGGTGTTGCCAATACAGAGACTTGGGATATGATACAGGAAGATCTGGCTGAGCTTCTTAACAGGAGTAATAGAAATGGAATAAAATTTAGCAGTGGAAAGTCCATGGTCATGCATTTAGGAACAAATAAGAATTTTTGCTATGACATCAAGATACTTCAGTTGGAAGTGACAAGAGAAGGAGCTGGGCATCTTGGTTTATCACAGGATGACTATGAGCTGCCAGTGTGGTGTGGCCATAATAAAAATCTAAGGCAGTTCTTTGAAGCATCAGATGAGGTATTTCCAGTAGAGAGAGGATGGCCCTAGTACCATTATACCAGGTACAGGTGAGACCTTACCTGAAATATTGTGTGTAGTTCTAGTTCTGCATGTTTAACAAAGATTTATTTCAAACTGTTAACATGCAATGAAGGGCTACTAGGATGATCCATGGAATGGAAAATCTGCCTCATGAGAGGAGACTCAAAGAGCTTAGCTTGTTTAGCCTAACCAAGAGATGGTAAAAGGTAGATACAGCTTCTCTCTATAAATACATTAGAAGGGTAAATATCAAGCAGGGAGAGGACTTATGTGCACACAAGAACAAATGGATATAAACTGGCAATCAGTAAGTATAGATTAGAAATTAGACACAGGTTTCGAACCATCAGTGGAGTGAAATTCTGGAAGAGCCTTCCAAAGGAAGCAAAAAAAAAAACCAGCTGACTTCAAAACAGTTTGATAAATTTATGGAATGGATGGTATGATGGGACAGCCTTGTTTGGCAATCGACTGATCTTTGACTACTGGTGGCAGATTGCCAATAGTGTGAGATGGGATGTTTGATGGGGGTTCTGAGTTATTAAAGAACTTTTTCTTGGGTGTTTGTGGAGCAAGTCTTGCCCACATGCTCCAGGTTTAACTGAGCGCCATCTTTGGGGTCGAAAGAATTTTCCTCCAAGGCACATTGGCAAAGGTTCTAGGGGTTTCACCTACCTCTGTAACATGCAGCCTGGCTCACTTGCTAGTGGATTCTCTAAGCCTTAAAGTCTTTAAACCATGATTTGAGGGCTTTAATAACTCAGTCATAGGTTAAGAAGTTTATTATAGGAGTAAGTGGGTGAGGTTTTTATAGCCTGCATTGGTCAGGCAGTCTGAAGCATTAGATGATCATATTGATCCCTTCTGACCCTAGATTTTATGAATTCTATTTAGCAGGAAACCTTATACTTACAATCTTACCTTTGCATGAGTAAACACTCCCTTCCTGGTGTTCTCTTCACTCTTCAAGCAGAAATTCTGCTGTCCAGCTGCAGATTTAACGATACAAGCTCTATCAATAAGATCAGTCAAAGTAAATTTGACCACTTATTCTAGCCTTCCATTCACACAGCAAGGACTTCTCAATTTTTGCACACTTCAGTACAGCCAGTTTCCTCAAAGGGTAATACAGCTTCTTTCCCTCTGAACAGAACTTTGCCTCCAGTGGAATCTAAATTTGGTTCTCAGTTCCCTCAGGAAACGCCATTTGACTTGATGGCTACCTGGTTCAAAGGGGGTAGCTGTGTTAGTCTAGTTCAACAAAACAAACAAGGAGTCTGGTGCCACTCTTAAAGGCTAATGAATGTAATTATTGCATGCTGTCTTCCATCTTACCCTCAAGACTTCCTTACTAATAGCCATAATTTCAGCTAGATGACTGAGGAAGCTTGGTATTCTGATGGCAGACCCATAATTTAATGCCTTCTGCAGAGAAAAGGTAACTGTCTATCCTCACTTCCTCCCTAAGGTCTCCAGGGATTACCATATTAATGAAGAGCTTCATCTACCTGTGGTCTACCCAACAGCTCATGCCTCCAAAGAGGAAACCAGCGCACACACAGTAGGTGGCAGAATGTTTATTTTATGCATTATTGGTATCATTTGCAGACAGCATGAAATAATAACATATTTCCACTCAAGGCCTGCTAAAGGGGATTTTGTGTTGCATTTTAACCTGTTATGAATCTGCTGGTAACCTTGCAAATGTTTGATATAGGAATGTCATTTAGAAATGCTGTTGGTGTTGCTTGAACTCTCATGGAATGAGCTTGTACCCTTTGAGGAGGGGTAGCCTGAGCTACTTTGCATGCTGCCATGATACAGAAAAGTTCCAACCACAACTGTTTTAGTCTAGTTCAGTAAAACAAGCAAGGAGTCCCGGGGCACTTACCTCCTTGCTTGTTATGCTACAGAAAGTATCTACTTGGGGACAGTCTGTCAAAAGACATCTTGACCCTTCAACAGGTCTGTATGTGAAACAAACATGAGGTGAGGCATGGAAAGGTTTTTGATCTAGGCAGATTAAAAAGCTATACATTGCCTGATATTCATAGTTTGAAGATGGCTGCACTTTGCGGGTGAATGCTGCTTAGGGAAGGTCCACCGGTAGAAACAGAATTTGCTTCAAGCAAAAACTGGAAACCACTGTAGATAAAAACTTTGGGGTCTGGCCACAGAATTACTGTGGCTCTAGAACCTTTGTGTAATGCGACTTTGCCATCAAAGCCTGTAGTTCTGGCCCCTTGAAGACGTTGGAGCCACAAGGAAGGCAGTTTTTTGACACAGATGGGGGAAAGAAGAAGCTTGCGACCTGGCCAGCAAGTGCAAGCGAACAATGGAGGATGAGTCGATAGAAGTGATAGCACCAGCGAACTCCTGAACTAACAGTTTGGGATTGAGGGGCAATGGAAGTCTGACACCACCTGGTATGGCATTGGCTTGGACGCAGGCAGAATGGGTCCCGACATTGTTGGTACCAGACTCAACAGATGCCCCCTGATTGGAACCAGAGTTGGCAATACAGGGCCTTGGAGCTCCTGATACAATATTGGGTTGCAGGTGGAAAGACCTGCTCCATTCTGTTTGCTGGAAGGCGCATGGGACTAATCTGCATGCCTCCAAAATGGAGGAAAAGGGGTCTCCTGGAACAGTGGAATGATCCCCATTGTTTCATGGAACCTCTTCTTTGCCACATAAGAGGAGTGTAAAGAACCCCATTTCCTCTTGGCGGAGACACCAGAGCACAAAGTGGCATCATTTGCCAGATCCAAAGGTGACTATGCAGATGAGGGCCTCAGTGCTGAAGTCAGTTTTCATGGCTTGTTCCAGAAAGTTCTGGTTCAATTGCAAGACTCACCACCTGAGTCCTCTCTGTGAATGACGTAACGCCTCTCTCTTCAATATCTACCTTACTGAGACATAACAAGCACTTCATTTGGGGGGGGTGCTTTTGGGGATGAAATCCCTGACAGACAATGCTTGAACCCTGGTGAGGGCATCACTCAAGGCAGCCAACTAGTCTAACACTTAAATTGAACCTATGGTATTACGACATGCAAGTCAAAGCTTTCATAAAACAGAGCAAAAGTGTGAGGTGAACATATGATACCAAGCTGACTCTAGTCACTGGTGGACAGAAGGAAGTTGGGCTGGCACTGTTCTTCTACAGTCATAGTTCAGGTTATGGCTGCAGAGTATGAGCTTTTACCCCCACAAGTACTGCTAGGCAAAGTTCTTTTACTCCAGTGCACGGCAGACACCCACACGGAACATGTGGCTGCATCTACTCAAACAAGAAATGTGAGTCTAAATCCATTTCCTTTAATCTGGCCAATATTTGTAATGCAGAGGGGATTGTTTTCTTTTCACTTAGCCTACTGAAATACATCACCTTTTGTATGAGAAGGCAGCAAATGTGTTGATAATTGGACAGCAGGGAGAGAGATGTGCTCTACGCTAGTTCCAGAAACACACTTAATCTGATGTGAAGTTCCTTGGACCTGATTCTGTATTATACTAGGGCCCTTTACACAGCTCTGGCAGCATCTTAAAGTGAGTGGATGGGCCTTATCTGTCTACAGTTGTTCCTAATTAACTCTGTGTATGAACAGTCTTATTCTAGAATAAGTGTGTCAACTATTTGAATTACACAGGAAGAACGGCTATGCTTTAAATTCTCTTTCTAGCTTAATCCATATTATTTTTCAAGGTCTAAATGGAAATGGAATTAGTTTTAAGACAGTTTTTAAAGATATGGGAATAAATCCTGATTCTGCTCAAGTCAATTGAAGATTTACTTTTGACTTCCATAAGACCAGGATTTAGAACTTGTCTAACCATTAAAGGTATTCAAAAATAAGAATGGTCGCACATGAAGTGATTCCAAAACAGTGATTCTACTTTCAGTTCATACCCTGTCTTATTCTGGAATAAGAATGCTGCCTTCTTGTTTTCCTTAATCTACTTCCATATTGGATTAAGATAATTTGGGGAAAAAAATCACTTTTATTGCAGAATAAGTGGGTCTACACGTGGAGTTATTTAGGAATAGCTATTCTGGAATAACTCAATATGTATCTGATGAAGTATTCTAACTGAGAATCCAGTCCTCTGGGGCTAATATGGATTATATTATACCTCCAGACTTGAACTCTTAATCAGATAAACTGCCCCATAATTTCTGTTGCAGACCAAGTATCTGAATCTGTGGCAGAATTTACATTAATTAACAAACACAGGATTTTAATGTCATTGTTGAACAATTAAGTTATAGTATATGACATAGCATCTGAGTCTGTATCTTTCTTACCTTCTAGTTTCTGATTATGGACCTGTTCTTGCTGAAATCAATCACAAAACTTCCACTAACATCAAAGAGCACAGGCTCAGGTCCAATGGAGCTGATCCTATGAGGCACTCCCACTAACATCAAAATTGACCAGTTACAAGCACTCTAGCCATGGAAATTTGTATATTTTTTATGGCATTAGCAAGAACAGAATTACTGTATACTACTTAAAATTCCTTGTATGCATTTATGTACTGTCAGCTGTTCAACACTGACAATTTTCTCTGGCTGATTCCAAAAAAAAATTTCACTTTGGTTGAAAAAGTTCGCATTTTTTGTAAACTCATTCTCACGTTCATCTAAAAGACATTTTTTGTGGAAAATGTTCTCCTGTATTAGCTCAAAGCTGCACTTACCAGATTTCAGACAATGCATAATATTGATACATTCCAAGCTATTTTAACTTATTTAAATACAAAAAAATTTCTAACATCATATTTTCCCATTCTTTAAAATAAATATTGTTCATTTATGCTAATTGGAACTTCCTGAAATATCTAGTGTTTTATTATTATCAATGGCTATGTCCACACTTACAAGTTATTTGGAATTAAGGAAGCTTAATTCAAAATAATTTATTCCCTGGCCAAGGAGGCATTTTATTATATTGAATTAAGTGGTTCCTTAATTTGAAATAAGGAACTGCTAATTCAGTATAACAAAACCCCCTTTTACTTCGAAGTATTGCCTAGTTCGAAGTTATTAGTTCGAATTAAGCCATTTTAAGCCGCGGAACAGGCTTAATTCGAACTGAATTTCCCTATTCTTTTGCCTGCTTTCTTTCCCTATTTCAAATTAGGGAGTTTAGTCAAGATTCTCTACTTTGAATTAATAAAGCCCACTTTATTTCCAATTAGAGAGTCTTCACCAGACTCCTAATCTGAAATAATAACTTTGAAGTAGTGCTAATTCAAAATAATAACTTTAAATTCAAAGCAGTTATTTCAAATTAACTACTTCAAATTAATTTTGTAAAGGCAGACATAGCCATCAGCTTCTTAGTCAATTATGTTATTGTGGCTGACCTTCCAAAACAACTTTGCAAATGCCAATTGACTTCAGCTGAGATTAGAATTTAAGGTTACAGTCCATAAGGAGGCTTTCTGTTACAAAATGGTTTGGGAAGTAATCTATTCTGTTACTTAAATTTAGCCTTAGGTAAGAGTTAAAATCATCTACTGCTGTATAAAAACCTTACAGATGTATCTATTCCTCTCAGCTAAGGTTTTATTCACTCTTTAGTTAACATGGTATATTTTTACAGTTCCAGTGAGGTAGCTGTGTTAGTCTATATAGCACAAAAACGAGAGTCCTGTGGCACCTTAAAGACTAATAAATTTCTTCAGTCATAAGCTTTCATGGGCTGCAAACCACTTTGTTAGATGCCCACAAAAGCTTATGCCCAAAGAAATTTCTAAGTCTTTTTAAGGTGCCATAGGACTCGTTTTGCTATATTTTTAAAGAAATCTCAACACTGCAATGTTTAAGACTATGAAAGAGAGAAAATAAAGTTTATTAAATGAGGTATGTGTACACACATATATTACAAGGCAAATCCATAACACACTCTTTTAATACTGTTATAACATTAACCAAGAAGCAGACCCAATCCTGTTCAGTAACAGGACCGCAGCATGAGGCCTATGGAAGGCCAATCCGTATTAACCACTTGAGGACTTGCAAACCATTACTAACTTAAAATGATTGTAAACTTGGCTGTGTCACTCCCATGGAGGACTAATCACTAGTTTCAGGACCAGTTTCCAGGCCATTTTTCAAGATGCTATTTATGGTTTTGCTGCATCTCTTGTGGAAATCTGTAATGTTTTTGAGCATCAGTTTATGGCACTTTGGTTGAAGTTTTCCTGTGTGGTGAGGAAAGATTCTGATTTGTCAGTTCTCATCCCTCCACTGTGAAGGATTACTTTTAAGAATGCTTTGTCTGAAATCTCTCCTGTTGACAAGATGGATTTTCCTGAGTCAGGACATACTTTCATTTGGGAGGTCATCTGATAGGTGGTGAGATGTGGTTTTGCTGTATCAATTTCTTACTGTAGTATGAAAGGGAGAATGGTGTGTCCCCTTTCCTGTGCTGAAGTGTTCCCTTCGAGGGTGGAACGGGGGCAGGTCATCAGTCTCTTGCTGCAGTGAAACAGTGATGTTCCTGGAGTGGCAGCTCGTCACTGGGTACGTGAAGGGAAGATGCTCTGCCATGCGAGGTTCAGTACTACCCTCTTGTGGGATTCAGCTTCTCCCCTTACAAAGAGGGGGCTCACTGACATTCGAGGTTCAGTGTCATTCTGTATGAAGGGAATCTTCCATTTGAGGTTCAGGTGCCCCTTGTCTGAAGGGGAGACTCCTTGCCACTGAGGGTTCATAGTCCCTGTCTAAAGGGGAGACTTCCTGCCGTTTGGGGCTCAAGCTCCCTCTGTGCGGAGGGGAGAGTCCCTCCCATTCTAGGCTCAGGAGCCTCCTGTCCGAGCCAGAGAGACCCTCCCATTCCTGGCTCAGGCTGCACCTGTATGAAAGGAAGACTCGCCGCCATTCGGGGTTCAATCCCTCCCTGTCTGAAGGGGAGACTTGCTGCCATTTGGGGTTCAATCTCTCCCTGTGTGAAGGGGAGACTCGTTGACATTTGAGGTTCAATCCCTCCCTGTGTGAAGAGGAGACTCACTGCCATTCGGGGTTCAGTCCCTCCCTGTCTGAAGGGGAGACTCGTTGCCATTTGAGGTTCAATCTCTCCCTGTGTGAAGGGGAGACTCGCTGCCATTCGGGGTTCAGTCCCTCCCTGGGTGAAGGGGAGACTCGTTGCCATTTGAGGTTCAATCTCTCCCTGTGTGAAGGGGAGACTCGCTGCCATTCGGGGTTCAATCCCTCCCTGTGTGAAGAGGAGACTCGCTGCCATTCGGGGTTCAATCTCTCCCTGTGTGAAGGGGAGACTCGCTGCCATTCGGGGTTCAATCTCTCCCTGTGTGAAGGGG